>OX451737.1:134571787-135171787 GCA_948472305.1 Vicia faba | reverse complement strand
TATAGTCAAACTTTGAGATTTTTTGTCAACATCAATATTTTCAAGTCATATTCATCATTTTATCAAGGGTTGATCATGATTCATCAAGAAAACTCAAGATTCATCAAAAGTCAAGAGTTACCAAATTAGGGTTTTCTTAAGGAGAAGTCAACTGAAGTTTTACCAAGCATAACTTTCACGTGCTTCATCATATTTTTCTTAACCAATGCTCAATTTTAAGGAAATTAAATTCTCTACAGCTTTGTCTCTCTAAGCTCAAGTCCAAAAATGCTTCATTTGAGAGACATAGGTCAAAACATTATAAGTCATTTCAAAAGTCAACAAAAGGACACTTTTTGTCAAGGCAACTTACATCAAGATAAATATAAAAATGAAAAAATGATCAACATAGAGATTGTTGAGGACATCTTGAGCTTTCCAAAAAGTCCAAGATCACCTTCATATGATAAAAATTGAGAGAGTTATGATTGGTGTAAGTTGGAAAATTTTGAGCAAATACATGAAACCAAAAGTGACCAAACTTGAATTTTTGGGTTATTGGGCCAAAATTTTCAGGTCCAAACGTGTTCATAACACATTAGGGAACCACTAAGCCTATCCACATATTTTTTGTGACTTTTATTTCTTTTATTATGATTTTATTCCATTTAAAATTAAAATAAATTAAATAAGATGTCCATTAAATTATGAGGTCTAAGCCCACAAAAATCTTAACCTAATACACTCAATATATGCTCAGCAACTTCATGCACTCAAGAGGACGCTGTTGTACCCCAAAATTTTCCCTCTCATTCATCAAGATTTTTTTCTCACGAGATCTCTTTGACTCAAGACTGGATTAGGGTTTGACCAGCTCAAGACATCTCATCATGCACTGATAACCCAAAATTAGGGTTTGAGATTGCATAAAGTTTTTTGGACTATCAATTATTCATATGACTTTCAATGACAATTATAGACCCCCAAGATTACTCATGTCAATTTTCAAACCTTGGATCACATTTTTGATCAGTCAATTGGACAATTGACCTAAAAAATCAATTGTATTGGGGAAAAAGTCAACCATGGCCAATTTACAGTAAAACTTCATAATTTTTTATCCACATCAACATCTTGGACTCATATGTATCATTTGATCATGTTTTGACCATAATTCCTTAAGAAATTTGATCAAATCATCAAAAGGGCAAAATGGTCAAAATTTGGGTTTTGATTGAGAAAGGGCAATTTTTGATTTTTGACCTAGCAAATGACCAATTGGTTTGAATCATTATTTCAAGAGTTCAATTGCATCATCTTGACCTAATGACATGGTTCAAAACATTGCAAATCCATTGGATTGACAGATGAATTTTTCAGTCAATTGATCAAAAGTCAACTGTATACTGAAAAGTCAAACTTTGACTTTTTGGTCAAATTCAAGTGCCAAAGACCACAATTCATCAAAACATGTTAAAATGTGAAACTTTTTCATCAAGAAATCAAAGATTGAAGATTTTGTTTTGAAATTTGAAATTTTCTTAACTTAGAAATTTTTTTAAGTATAGAAATTTTCTTATTTTTTCTCAACTTTAAGCCAAATTCTCACCATGATACAAGATGATTCAAAGAAAGTTACCAACATTAAAGTTATAGATCTCCATTAAATCTACAACTTTTCTTCACACAATTTCTCCTAAAGATGCTTAGATCTCAAGATATAATTTTGTGAATACATGCTCTTAAACTAAAATAACTTAGTGAAATTTTGCCCTAATTTAGGCAGGTTTTTGACCTAACTTCATGAAAACTTTTCACCTAGTTCCAAGAGGAATCTTGGAAATAAATTCAAAGATGAGTTTTAGAGCACATTGCAAGCTTTCCAAAATGTCCAAGAACTCCTTGAGATCATTCTTGAGTAGGGAGAATCGAAGAGATGAAGTTGGCAATTTCTCACTTTGATTTCAAGCCATTTCATGATGAACCAAAATTCAAATCCAAACCTAGGCTGCATAATCCTTGCTTTCCAAGTCTCAAACTTGTTTCTCACTCCATAATAAAATGCTTACACAGTTGATAAAGCTTTAATCCAAGCATGAGAGCCTTTGTCCAAGCTTTAATTCCATAAATGGCACAAAGTTGCCATTTCCATTTTAGAAAAGTACAACTTTTGCAATTGTCAACTCCTTGAGCTTTGCACTTGTTCTTTCTGCACACGCAAACCCTATAAACCAAAAGCAAAGTGGCTAAGACCTGTACCAACTCAGCTCAGGCTTGTACAAGCATGTAGATAGTTGTCTCCTCACTTTTCTTCAAAAGCAAGCAATAGAGCAAAAAGTCTATAACTCAGAAATCTTGAGGAAGCTTGAGACCTAACCTTTTCTATACTTATACACAAATATATTGTGACTTAGAACACGATTGCTAAGGCTGAGAAACTCTCCCAAACTCTCTATCACTAAAAACCTGTCATAACTTGCAGTTTTGCAACTTGCATAGTAATCTCAAAATCCACTCGTGCGTTTCAAGTTCTAATCACCTAAACACCTAACCTACATGATATCTAAGTGTTCCAGACCATCATCCCTTCACTGTAACTCCTCCTTCTCCATCTGCCATTTTTGCATTTTAAGCTTGCAGGTTGACTTGAGTAGGGAGATTCAGGAACCTTCAAGGCAAAGTAAGGATTGAAACACACTCAGGGAGGTCCAGGCAAGCTAAACAGATCCTCATGCCTTCTCAAATCTCACACAAAATCCATTCACGATCTTAACTGAAAGAGGTAAAAATTCTAACTTCTATCTCTTCATACAGGTATCCTTTGGTCTTGATTTGTGAAAATAAAATGTAGATATCCTTGTACTAAAGCCAACCATGTTCATAGATTTCATTTATATTCATTGTGTATATAGAATTTTAGATTTGAAATTTCTGTAAAAATTAGGTTTGAAATTATGGCCAGTAAAATTAGCTCTGATCTTTGAATGTTAGTTTACATGAGTCACATGGTTGAAATCATGGGAAAAAGTACTATCATTTTCATGTTTTGAGTTTCCATTTTCATGGAGAAATGAGAGAGATACAGGTGGTCCGGCTGGCTAGAGGAAGAAGATGAAGTACAGGGCAAGGAAGCGTTTTGTGTTATGTATTTTTAGTTTCATTTGAACTAACGGATGTAAAGCCACCCTAGTGGCAAGACAACACGCAGAAATTGCTAAGCTCATGGGTTCGAGCCTTGGCGCCTGGCTTTTGCATTTTTATCACATTTTTTGCCATTTTTTGTCACTTTGCAGCGCTGGGCTTTTTGTGTCGTTGAGCCTTGTGATTTTTTTTTCTAACAGGCTACCTCCTGATTACTCAGGACGCCCCTGACCCATTTATTTTCATTTATTCATTTTAATTTATTTTACTTCATTAAATATATTTTTCCTAAATATTATAAAATCATAAAAAATATAAAAATGTTAAATATTTTATTTTGTTTATTTTATTTTATTTTCTCATAAAAAATATTTTTTGTTTAGTTATTTATTAACTATTTTTCTTAATAAACTTGTAATTAAAAATAGAATAAGTTTAAACATTTATTATTTTTCTCACACTTGTAAACATTTATTTTAATATGTAAAAGGACTAAAATATTTCATAAATACCACTTATTATTTTCAAGACAAAAAATACAAAAATAATACTTAAAAAACTTTATTTTCTTTTAACAAATTAGAATTAGGGTTAATCAATTTTCAAGCAATAATTTCCTTTTCTTAAATTATTATTTTTAGTTCAAAACTCTCTTTTTACATAAAAAAAACAAAACAAAAATCTTTTCTAGCATATACATACCTTTGCATATTTAATTTATATTGTATGTTTATTTATTCAAATATTTGTACAAATTCGATTTGGTTGTAATGGATTAATTAGGTTTATATTATTGCAAGTCCCCATTCATAATTTGTATACCCCCTCCCATAAACTGTTGTAATAGCGTAGTAATCTTTAAATTACGCAATTTATCGCTTTTACATAACATGTTAGTAATTAGGGTTTGTATGGAAAGATTAAAACAATCAAATAGAAAACCCTAATCTAAGACAAAATAAAGTATGAAAATAACACACTTGCACACAAGCACCCTTAGGTTTACTCCACTTGGTTGCCTTATACAAAAATGGCCATATTACGCATGCGAGGTATCTTAGCAAAACAAACAAATATAAGATCATAGTCCCTCGATGATGCTATTTAAAGTTGCCTTACAAAATGATATTAGTCCCTCAAAAATGCTAAGGTACCTTGCAACATTACTAATCATGGTTATACGATGACCCACGCCTGTCCTGTTTACATCCAAAGATAGGGTTACTTACCAAATCAATGGTAAGATAACAATGTTAAAGGAAAAGAAAATGAACAAGAAAGACTTTTGAGTAGGTAGAATGCTCGTAATTACTTGCTCAATTTCAAAACAAAACATCCTTGCTATTTTCAAAACAAACACCTACACTTTCAAAATATTTTACAAAACTTGAAAACATTTTCAAAAGATCAACATCTTTGTATACATTCTTACGAACGAGAATCATTACAAATATTGCCTAAATAAAGGCCTCTTTACAAAATACTTTCAAAAAACCACATAAAGCACAATTTCAAACAAAAGAAAGTGATCTATAAAGTAACTAAGAGCCCATGGAAAACCATGGATGAAAAGGGTGCTAATACCTTCCCTTTTCATAATCTACCCCCTGAACTCAAGAAATAATCTCAAAGGTCTTTCCTGTGCTTTTTCACCTTTCCTTTTGGATAAAAGAAAAGTCGGTGGCGACTCTTGCTAACCGCAACATTTGAGATCAAATGCAAAACCTCAAGTCAGTTCTCCCACCGTATCACAAACGCATACCAGCTTCAAACACAAACCCTAAAATTCCTTAAAATTTTGAAGAAACTAGGGCAGAAGCAAACCTTATTCTCCAGCGGGTTCCAACCAATTTTGAGCCTCCCATTAGCCTCCCAGAGGTCTCTGGATCCCATCCCAACCCTTACTTAGGTCCATAACACGTCAGAATCCTCTAACTTGATATCGTCGGTTGGTTTGTGTTCTTCAATCTCAAACTATTAAGCCATGCTATTTAAATGAGTTTTATGCATATATATCTATTCATGATCATGTTTAGAATAATTTAGAATCACATGTTGTAAGGTTTAGTGCAGAGACATGAATTCACCATGGCTAGGGCACCAAGGATCGTGCTTCTTCCAAACCCTAGCTATGATGGTTTTCAGACCAAACAAACGTGACCATTGAATTCACATGGGTCTAATTACCTAACCAGGGTCATTAGTTTTTGTTTTTCAATCAATGTTGTCAGGTTTTCAAAAAATGCCTCATTGGAGAAGATGATCTCGTCCCCCACGTATGGTGGCCAGAGACTCCCTAGGTTGTGTGGCATCCATCTATTCGTTCATTCAAATATTCTTGGGCCCACTCGAGCACGTGCGTTATCTGATTAATATCTTTAATTATTTGTTTCTAATATATTGAATGATATTGATTAAAACAATGCGTAACACGATTGTCCTGGTGGTATGAAGCGTGACTGGCATAATAAGGAGCATGGGTTTGATCCCATCTTTTGTCACTTTTTCTTTGTGTTGCACTTTTTAACGCAGGTTTGTAACATGTTGAGTGCGTCCTATTCTTGAACACAAACAAGCACCACGACGCAGTGGTAAAGGGCACAATCCTGGAGGCTAAGGGCGTGGGTTCAAGTCCCACCCCATGCATTTTGTTTTTTTATGTTTACTAACTCTAATTTCCTTTCCACTTTCTTAATTATTTTTTTTATTAACCACTAATCAATTTTAATCTTTTTTAAAACCCTAATTAATTAGGTTTTAGGTTTTTCTTAGTTAACTTTTTTAATTAACCCTTTTATTAATTAAATTAATTAATTTTTAGGTTTTTTTATTAACCCTTTAATTTAATCAATTAACCTATTTGTAATTTTTAAATATTTAGAATATTTTGGTTTTATCTTAATCATCATCAAAAAATCTTTTTCATTAAAAATCACTAAAAATATTTTCCTTTTCTATTTTTATCTTACTTTTATCGACTGTATAGATTTTTTTTTACAAATGTAATAGCTAGCTTTAGTTCTCTCTTTCCTTTTTCATTATGATGTAATTGTTTTCCGGTCTGTAATAACTTAGGGTTTTTACTTTCTGCTTTCTATTATGTAATTGTCCCAAAGTCGTGTAATAGGTTTAGGTTTATCTTTTCTGCCTTTACTTTCTGCACCTTTACAACTTTCTTATATATGCTATATTAGTGCTTAGTAATTAGGATTGTATTAGAAGATAAAAACCAATCGATAGATAACTTAACTTCAAGACAAAATAACTGAATACAAAACATTTGCACATGCGCACTTCTAGGGTAGCCTCTCTTGTTGCCTTTTGATTAAACAATCATGTCCCTCAAAAGCGGGGACGCTTTAGCAAAGTCCCTCAAATCAAAGATCTTAGTCCCTCGATGACCCTTTGACATTGCCTTTCGATAAATGATCTAGTCGTTTATGAAAATTACTAAAGCGTCCTTACTAGTTGCCTTCGATGACTGTACGATGACCCTCGCCTGTCCCTTCACATTCAATGATAGAGCTTCCTACTAACTAATGGTACAAAAAGCACTATATAAAGGAGGAGGAAAAATACAAGAATGACCTTGAGTGGGTATATAATTTTAATCACTTGCTCACAAATCTTTTAAAACAAAACATTTCACAAACACTTTCAAAATATTTTCAAACAAACACTTTGTACGCATTCTTAAGGACTGATACAAGAATCATTAAAAAGTTTTCCTTATATTGGTTTTGTACCCCAAAATTTTTCCTCTCATTTTCTTCAATACATTCTCTTAGGGTTCTCAAATGCTCAAGGTTGCTCAAGAATTGATCTGACAAATTCTCCTCCTAAGCAATGGACTTTCAACTAGGATTTCATTTTTCTCAAGAAATTTTGGGTTTATAAGGCCCCAAGTGGTTTCCATGGTTTCTTATAGGTCTCCAAGAATTCTCATACCAATTTTCATGCCTTGCATCACAAGTTTGCTCAGTCAATTGCTCAGATGACTAGAAATCAAATGTAATGGGAAAAAGTCAATTATGGTCAACATACAGTCAAACTTCAAGATTTTTGGTCAACATCAACATTTTGAATTCACATTCATCATTTGATCAAGGTTTGATCATGATTCCTCAAGGAAAACTCTCAAATCATCAAAACTCAAAAGTTGCCAAATTAGGGTTTTCTTAGGAGAAGTCAACTGAACTTTGACCAAGCATAACTTTCACATGCTTCATCAGTTTTTCCCCAACCAAATATCATTTTGAAGAAAATTAATTTCTCTACAACTTTGTCTATCTAAGCTCAAGTCCAAAAAAAGCTTCATTTGAGAGATATGGGTTAAAACATTACAGGTCATTTCAAAAGTCAACGAAAAGACACTTTTTGTCATGGCAACTTACATCAAGATAAAGTATTCAAATGCAAATATGATAAACATAGAGATTATAGAGGATACCTTGGGATTTCCAAAAAGTCCAAGAACACTTTCAAAAGATGAGAATTTAGAGAGTTATAGCCAGTGCAATTTGGGAAATCTTGAGCAAATGCATGAAGTTCAAATTGAGAAAACTTTATATTTTGGGCTATTGGGCCATTGCTTTAAATTCCAAGAGTGTATTGCACTCCTTATACACCTCATATCTTGTTCATGTACCCCTTTATCTATTTTATTTTAATTATTTTTGATTTATTCATTAATAATTCAAAGTAAATAAGATAAAAATACAAGGCTTTTCAACAAAGGTCCAAGCCCATATCTTTGACCTAATTCCATGCTGTTGTACCCCAAAATTTTCCCTCCCATATTCTTCAAGATTTGCAAAGAGCATGCTTCAAAATCTCCCAAGGGTTGCACAGTTCAAGGGCCTCCTAACAGTCAAAAACTAGGGTTTTGGTTCTGACAAAGAAATTGAAGTTTCCAAGGGTCTAAACAAGTCCCACATGCCTACAAACATGGTCAAGCATCCTCATGCCAAGTTTCAAGACTCACAGCACAAAGTTGCACAGTCAAAAACCCTAATTGCTCAGCAGTCAACTGTAGGGGCAAAATGGTCATTTGACAGTCAAAAGTTCAAATTTTTGGTCAACATCTTATTTTGAAGCCACAAACATCATTTGATCAATTCTTGATCATGATTTTCAAGGCATGGCTCAAAAAGTCTCAAGATGCAAAAGTTTCCATATTTGGACAGTTGAAAAAGTCAACAGTAACTTGACCAAGGCATAACTTCCACATGGTCCATAAGAAAAAGTCCATCCAAAGCTCATTTTGAATAGAATGACATTTCCAACAACTCCTCTTCACACTTCAAGTCCAAGAAATGCTCTCACAAAAAGTTATCAATCTCAACATTATAGGTCATTTTCAAAAGTCAACAAAAAGGGACTTTAAGTCAAAGACCATAACTTGAGATTGGTAAATCAAAATGACATGGGACTAAAGGCATTGGTTAGAGGACTTCAAGACCTTTCCAAAATGTCCAAGAACATGATCAAAGCTTAAAAATTGAGCAAGATATGCCTTGTGGAAGTTGGGAAATTTTTGGGAAATTTGAAAAGTCAACTTTGCTTCAAATGCCTCAAAATTGCTAATGGGCCACAATTTCTTCCAAGAATCATTATCCAAAAGTTATGCACGACCCATTGACCCAAAGGGGAGTTATTTCATCATTTTTTATTATTTATTTGAATTTTTATCACCATTAATTCATTTAATTAAATAAAATATGACAAAAATACTCAAGCATGCATTTTAAATCTTTTTATGCACCTAATAGGTCTATCATAACTCCAAGATTTCGTGCATCACTAATATGGAAAGATTTGGCCATGATTGGTATCAAAAGGGCATGAAAAAGATTGAAAAAAGGTTCATTGAAAATCAAATATTGGATTCATGAATGCAAAGGTTTTTTGGCTTGAATTCTTACCCTAATTCGTTCCATATACATACACAAACACAACCCTAATGCTCAGGACCTGGAAGCTGCGCCTCAGACCTCATACAAGCTTTGCATTTTTTGTCAAAAAGTTCAAAACTGAAAACGCACTTAGAGCTTGTTCCAAAGCAAAATAACCATTCCAATAGCTTGCCAAGGCATCCAGGAAGCTACTCCAATCAAAATCAACTCTCCAAACGCAAAGAATTGGTAGATAGAAGTCTAACTTTTCTGTAAAATTTTGATAATCGTGTTTTCATTTTCATACGTTATTCATGACTTTTAATATGTGATTTACACTAACATGATGATTCTAAAGCCATTGGTACCATTCAATTGAGTTTTGGACGCCTGTATGCAAAGTTACCATGAACACGTATTAGGGTTTCAGAAGCTTAAAAAGAGGGCTTCATTCATATGGAAAAATCAGGCAACAAGACTAGTACCATCAAAACCAGGGCATCTGGACGAAACAATTGATTCTATCGCGCCTAATTTATATTACGTGATACTCTATTCGCTATTTTTGTAGGTACCACTTAGTGGGGGTTTAAAACCCCCGCTATCTGTTCTATATTTTCAGTCAAAACAAAGGCGTGATGGAGAAGACGCTGAGGTGTTGGACATGGGTTGGCCAGTTTGAATAGCTGGCGCGCTTTTTGCTTGGTTAATACTATAAGCGTTTGTTTCATTTATATTATTTATATTCCATTGGCTAACAAACACGCGCATACAGCTCAGATGGTGGAACGTGCATTTGGCAAACGTTGGGACCTGGGTTCGATTCCCAGGTCCCCCACTTACTCAATATTATTTTGCTTTCCATATTTCTGTGCAGCGTACCTTTCAGGGACCACCATACAACTCTATCTCTGGGCACGCCACATGTCTCAGGAGATGAATCCAAGGGCCAACACAGGATCTCCACCATGCACCTTGGTCAGCAGATCCACACGCGTCCTTGAAAAGTCAACCAAGGGCTTGAATTCATTGGGCCTGATTGCTGATCATACCTCCAAAATTGGGGTCAACACCCCCCATTGGTTTGCATATTGTTTTCTTTCTTTTCATTTTTTTCTATTTATTTGTTTTATTTATTTTAGTTAATTCATCAAAATTAATTTTCATAAAATATAAAAAAAAACAGAAAATCATAAAACAATAAAAAATATGCTTTGTTAATATTAATTAATATTATTTTGTAAATAAATGTAATAATTAATTTAGTTTTAATTTTAGGTTTAATTTTAATATTTTTTGAATAAACTAAAAAAAATGTAGAAATTAGGGTTTTTGTACTTTTTTTCTTTTTTTCTTTTTCACCATATTTAATTGTTAATTATTTTTTGTAAATAAATATGCCATGTAAATAATTAATGTAAATTAGGTCAAACTAAAATATTTTTTAATAAATTAAAAACAATTTAGAACTAGGGTTTTAATTAACTTTTAATTCCATTTTAATTTTCCTTAATTTCATAAATACAAAAAAAAAATATAAAAAATAAGTTCTTCTTTTTCTTTAATTATTAATTCGCTAATAATTTTAATTTAACTTCTTCAAAGGGTCCAATGCCCTCGCATTTGATTATAGTTCCTTCTCGCGCTTTTATTTTTATTTCTTTTGTGAATGTAATGTATTTATCCCAAAGCCTTGTAATAGATTAATTAGGACATTTATCTTTCCGCATTTTTATTTTAAATCGGGTCTTGGATTTATTTGGCGATGTAGACCCGCGCCTTTGTAATAGCGTAGGACTTTTAATTTCGCACCTTTTTAAACTGTTAATAACCACATGAAAGAATGAATGCCAAAAATAAAAACAAAGCGTAGATCACCAATGCATGACAAGATAAACATAATTGAACATGATACACAAATCACACACCACCCCTAGGGTACGTCTCACCGTTGCCTTGCCCCTCGAAAAGTGGTCGTCGAGTAGAGGATGTTTTAGTAAGTCCTCATGTCCATGAACATGGCATGAGGGTAGCTTCTAAGGTGTCTTCCTATTGCTCTGGTGACCACAATGTCCCGAACCCTCGAATTGACCCGAACACCTCCAACGGTGGTGCTACCTACCCCTCAATGGTGGGATGACACTACTTTAAGGACATTTACACAGACTAATTCCTTAGGGTAGGTAGATGACTCGTAGATACTTGCTCTAATTTCAAAACAAATCAAAAACTTCTTTTCACACCGACACCTTTCAAAAAGCTTTCAAAAGCAATTTTTCAAACACTCTTGAGGACTGATACAAGAGTCGAACTGAAATTTTCAAAGAAACTTTTTTCAAACCCACTCACCTTGAAAAGCAAACAAACAATTTTGAAAACACAAATGAGCAAGTATCTAAGAGCCCATGGATAACCATGGATAGAAAGGGTGCTAACACCTTCCCTTTCTATAAATCTACCTCCCGAACCGAGAACTAATCTCAATAAGGAATTTTTCTGTGCTTTTGTCCTTTCCATGTTGGAGAAAATAAAAGACGGTGGCGACTCTTGCTTCCGTGATATTTCGCGAACCAGCGTTAAACAGTCAGTTCCAGATCCACCGATCACAGAACTGGCGACTCTGCTGGGGATTCTTATAAAGTGAAGTGTACCTTAGGACTAAGATCACTTGTGTTTTCAATTGAATGTTTTGTTTTCTTTATAATTGTGGGTTGCATGGGAGTTACATAGATCCTAACCCGGATCTGGGGATACCCTGTTTAGGTAGCATAAGCTGTGAGGGACCTGTCCGGCATAGACCGACACGGGTGAAGCAGTGGCTACGTTGGTGTGGCACCTTGGTCTGTACCGATATCCCTTGTGTTGCAACGAGGAGAATATGGGTCTTATGAGGAGTCATTAAGCACCAACAAACCTTAGAACCTTAAATGACACAACTTGGCCATTAGAACAGTAGCAGTATGCTACACCCATTGAGGCTAAACTCTCGTGATGGTTCTGGCCGCAAGAAAAGATTGCGATGCTGGAGTTATGACCGATTGAGGGTAGTCAATGATATTGGGATCCTCTAAGAACCCGGTTACTTTTGATAGGACAGGTATGAACCAACAAACTGAAAGAGGGTAATACCTAGATCCCATGCTGGCCTAAAATCTAAGGGCTTGTCTTGCGTGACTTGTGTGCCTTCATACTTGACTACTTGCATGCTCGTTATCTGACACTTGAGTTTCTTGCAGGTTTTGTTTATAGTCCTTAATTGGGACTCATAACAGGGTTTATTGAGTTTCTTGCAGATTTTGTTTATAGTCCTTAATCGGGACTCATAACAGGGTTTACTGAATTTCTTGAAGGTTTTGTTCACAGTCCTTAATCTGGACTCATAACAGGGTTTATCCATATTACTCCATGCATAGCATACCATCATACCATTGCATACATCTTTCATAAGGACTAATCCATTTCAAGGATCTCAAGGGTTTGTGATGCAGGTCATGATGCCTAGCAAGAGGCAAAAGGGGATTTATTTTCCTCTAGCCAGGTTGATGACCCGAGTCAGGGGCTATGACCCACTTGATATGGTGAGCTTTGACTCTTGAAGAAGGTTCCCCTAGCCAAGGTTGTCTGGAAATTAAAACAAGGTTGATAACCCGAGTCAGGGGCTATGACCCACTGGATATGGTGAGCCTTTGACCCTTGAAGAAGGACTCTCAACAATATGCAGTTCCTTCCATCAAGCTACAAAATGCAGATTCTAACAATTTTATTGTCTACCCCGCGAGATCCTTGAAAACATTGCATGAATACATACATTGCATTACAGGTACCCTTGTTACAGGTCACTTACCTTCTCCGCTGTTTATTTCAGCAATGGCTTGCCAACAAGACAACCAAGACCTTCATGCTCAAGAGACTCGGTTCGAAGAAATCCTCCTGAATCTATCCAAGGGGCAGGAAGAGCTGAGAACCCTTCTCATGGGGACTTTGGCCAGGAACAATGCTGAGGATGAACGGCTGAAACATCTGCAAGCGGAAGTGGATGCAATGAAAGTCCAAATGATGGGGCAGGAGACTATCATTCAAGGCTTAGCTCAAAGACAAGAAGAGCTCGGAGTTCTCATCAACCAACTGCTTCAGGGTATCCAACTGGGGCAAACGTCTAAGGGTAAAGAGCCAGTCATCATTCAACCATCTTTGAGACAAGGAGATAAGGGGAGAGCTCCTCAAATGGCTCCAGTGTCACAAATTCAGCATCAACCTCACCAACTTCAGCCAGACAAGCCCAGGAGGCAATTCACCCAGCTCAATATGTCGTTGTTTCAAGCTCTACAACGCCTATTGAGATTGAATCTGATCACATTAAAGGCTCATCCCCGGAACCCCAACACAACAACTCCTACCTATCATACCAATAAAAGGTGTGCCTACCACTCTGCCAGTCCAGGACATGATACAAATGAGTGTTGGGCTCTGAAGAACAAGATCCAGGACCTGATTGATGAAGGAGCATTGGAGTTCACACAAGATGGTCAGGCTGAGTTTTTCTACCATCCCTCCAAGGCCCACCATTTGAAGTAACAAGCCCTAAAGATGGAAAGACTTTTGTTCATTAGGATTTTCAAGTTATAATTTTCTTTTGTTCAAACATTTACTCATGTTAAACGTTGTTATTCCATTAATGCATCGCATACGTCTGTTTTGAAGCAATATATTCGTATTCACTATATGCAAATTATTTTCATATTTTTTCTGATGATCAACGCTCGATTAATAATGCTAAGCCTCTTGAGGGAGGATGACGAAAACGATACCACAATCTCTACAGTATGCTTTTGAACAGACCCCGCTGATGAAGTACAGGCATTGTTTCAAATCCCTAAACACTAGAGTTATAAGGAAGATAATCCCTCGTCAACCCCTCTGAGCCAAAGAAGTAGGAGTTTTTCTTTTCGAAAATTAAAACCCTTAATCATAACCTGGGGCAGGGTAGTTCTCTCAGTTGATCCAAGTGCATAACAAACGGCACCAAAGAGGTCCTTACAAAACAAAACAAAAAAACAGTGATGGTTCCCTATAATCGTCAAGACAGGCAGTCATTATCTTTCAAAAAAAACAAAAAAACAAAAGCCCAATAAGTCAAAACCTATGAAGGAGACTTACGAAGCTGGGGCATCCCGCTGACTGTAATTCCAAAAAGGAAACAGTTCAGGCAAGAAAACAGGGATAACAAAATAAAAAAAGAAAGAGGTCCTACAAACCCTCGACAAGAAAAGGAAATGACTGCCTATTCCCAATAAACTATCAATATCCGAACCATCACTGGAATATCAGAGCAAAGACTCAGACAAGGTCTAACGCACGATCGGCTGAGTTTAGGGTCGAAGAACATCACGAAGAGCGGGTGGGTACAAATAAATTTGAGCCTTTATCCTTTGTTTCTTAAACCGTGAACCAGGCCACATTATAACCCTTAAAAGTCCTAGCTTAAGCATGGGTTAGTTCGAAAGCATACTGTTACGAAAGGTATCCTGACTCCTTAAGGCTTACGGTAAATACGGAGTTGACATCACGTTTTACAAACATTCACTTGTTTTATGAAAAATAATGCATTTTCAAAATCTTCAAGACAGACATAAGCTTTGCATTTTTGATATAACATTGTTTGCATATGACTATTTGTTGGAACAGTGGGGAAATTCGCACGATGAATACCTAGTGAACAAAAGCACTTCCAATCAAGGGGCATGGCATGACTATTGTCCATCATCTGGGGCAGTTAAGTCAAGATTCGGAGAATCTCTCAAAAGGCCAACCAGCTTGGGACAAATCTCCGCCTGAGTCACTTGGGGCATTCCAGCAACGAATCTTGCCTGATCAAACATCTTCTGGTGGCATGGCAAAACACTTCTAACAGGGGCAACTTCCTACATTCTGAGAGCATGGATATAGTCGAAAAAATACTATGCAAAATCAAAGACCCGCTAGGTTGACACACCTAGGCAAAAACAAGGGCTTCCCGGTGAACCAAAAGGGTTCGGGCAAAAATAAGGGATGAAATGAAAAAATCTGTACACCCGGCAAGTCGAAAATCTGAAAAGGCGGCTTGGGCAAAAATGGGTATCCCGGTGGGCTGAAAACCCGAAAGGGCAGTCCAGGCAAAAGTTAGGGATCAAAACGTACGACTATGTCCTGTCATCTTGTCACCTGCCTACCAGAAGAAGGTTCGTCCATCAACAACTATCAGCACCTCACAGGTCTTCCTCTCCCACCTCAGAAACAGGGGCAATGATGAGTGGTCCAAGCGACCTGATTGTTCTGCCCACCAAGGTACCAAGGTAGGTTCAGCTGAAGAACATAATCAGATATCTTAATTCCCCAGAGAGTGAGTCAGCAAGTCAGTACACTCTCCCCAAGCAAAGTTATACAATCAACCTTAAGGAAGTTGGGTATCCTCCAGCAGATCTCAAACATTCCTCAGCACGATATACAGACATTCTTAACAAGCATCCCCGACAGTCTTGACCCAAAGATTGTTCCCCGGCGGTATATCAAACATTCAATGGAGTCACTTCCCCGATACAGTTCAAAACTTCCCCAGGAGAGTCCAATCCAGTTTCCCCAGGAAAGTTGGAATCCATCTCCCCAAGCAGTAAGCTTATCCCCAGTAGATTCGGGAAGCTTATCCCCGTAGAGCACGAACGCGTCCCCTGGATTTATTCAAAGGTTATTTCCATACCAGGATATAACTGGGTTATCCTCAGCCAAAAGCAACGGAAAGATCGTCCCCGATAAAGTCTTCCTATCCCCAGCGAAGTCTATTAACACTTCCAACGTAACAACGGTATCCCCGGCGAAGTTATCATCAACATCCCAGCAAAATACCTCCCTCCCCACAGAGTATTGCTCCCCAGCAAGATCGCTAGAATAATTTTCTCCCCGCAGAGTATTCTATTTGCCAAGATTATTCCCCAACGGAGTTATCTTCTCCTACCGGTATTCTTGCAACTATCATCCCCAGCGGAGACAACAAAGCACTACTCTCCAACATCAGCCCAGGATGTGACTTCCCGGCACCCGTCAAAGGATTTACTTTCCTAGACAGAAACACACGTTCATAAACATCACATTTCCATACATTATAGCATGCATATATGCATCATGAACATACAATCTCATTTATGTTGAGAACATCATAGCTTGATCCATATCATGCATTGCATATGACTGACCTTTACCTTTCAGGAAGGACCCAGTTAAGTTCTCAGCTATGTTCAAGATTTTTGCCTGGTTCAGTAAAATCCACCCTAAGATTTTCCTGATTCTTATCCAGTCAAAGGCCTTCTCTGGTTCAGTCAGATCGACCCTAAGATCTCCCTGATTCTTATCCAGTTGAAGATATTCCAAGACCTTGTCCGGTTCATTTAAATCGTCCCTAAGATTTTCCTGATTCTTATCCAGTCAAAGGCCTTCTTTGGTTCAGTCAGACCGACCCTAAGATCTCCCTGATTCTTATCCAGTTGAAGATATTTCAAGACCTTGTCCGGTTCAGTTAAATCGACCCTAAGATTTTCCTGATTCTTATCCAGTCAAAGGCCTTCTCTGGTTCAGTCAGATCGACCCTAAGATCTCCCTGATTCTTACCCAGTTGAAGATATTCCAAGACCTAGCCTGGTTCAGTTAAATCGACCCTAAGATTTTCCTGATTCTTATCCAGTCAAAGGCCTTCTCTGGTTCAGTCAGATCGACCCTAAGATCTCCCTGATTCTTATCCAGTTGAAGATATTCCAAGACCTTGTCCGGTTCAGTTAAATCGACCCTAAGATTTTCCTGATTCTTATCCAGTCAAAGGCCTTCTCTGGTTCAGTCAGATCGACCCTAAGATCTCCCTGATTCTTATCCAGTTGAAGATATTTCAAGACCTTGTCCGGTTCAGTTAAATCGACCCTAAGATTTTCCTGATTCTTATCCAGTCAAAAGCCTTCTCTGGTTCAGTCAGATCGACCCTAAGATCTCCCTGATTCTTATCCAGTTAAAGTTATCCCAAGACCTTGCCCGGTTCAGTTAAATCGACCCTCAGATTTTCTTGATCCTTATCCAGTCAAAGGCCTTCTCTGGTTCAGTCAGATCGACCCTAAGATCTCCCTGATTCTTGTCCAGTTGAAGATATTCCAAGGCCTTCTCCGGTTCAGTCAGATCGACCCTAAGATCTCCCTGATTCTTATCCCAGTAGAAGACATCCAAGATTCTCTCAGCGCTCCTGTTGAGGTAGTAATCGCCTCAGATTCTCTCAGCGTTCCTGTTGAGGTAGTAATCGTCCAAGGTTCTCTCAGCGTTCCTGTTGAGGTAGTAATCGTCCAAGGCTCTCTCACCGTCCCGTTGAGATAGTAACCATCCCTGGTTCATTCATTACTTTTTTGAAGCTCCAGATTCAATTCCTGTAACCAGTCAGGGCGCATCTATACAAAGACTTTGAAGACCAGCTCCTGTAATAGGTCAGGTAATCATTTTCTTTTTCAGGTATGCAAGTTCTCGCTAAGGAAACTCTTACGCGATCGACACCCAGATGGCATCTATAAGCCCATCCACTCATCCATCATCTCTTAGCATGGCATCTATAAGCCCATCATCTTATCCATCAATCTCCAAATGGCATCTGTAAGCCCATTCCCATCATCACACTACCATGTGAGCGCAAATTTCTGGGCACTCTAGTGTTCAATCATCTTCCACCTTCGGATTACGAAAGGCACGTCAGCCAATCTGCATCCTCAGATCTAAGAAGATTGAACAGGGGCAACTGTTGTACCCCGAAATTTGCCCTCCCATATTCTTCAAGATTTGCAAAGAGCATGCTTCAAAATCTCCCAAGGGTTGCACAGTTCAAGGGCCTCCTAACAGTCAAAAACTAGGGTTTTGGTTCTGACAAAGAAATTGAAGTTTCCAAGGGTCTAAACAAGTCCCACATGCCTACAAACATGGTCAAGCATCCTCATGCCAAGTTTCAAGACTCACAGCACAAAGTTGCACAGTCAAAAACCCTAATTGCTCAGCAGTCAACTGTAGGGGCAAAATGGTCATTTGACAGTCAAAAGTTCAAATTTTTGGTCAACATCTTATTTTGAAGCCACAAACATCATTTGATCAATTCTTGATCATGATTTTCAAGGCATGGCTCAAAAAGTCTCAAGATGCAAAAGTTTCCATATTTGGACAGTTGAAAAAGTCAACAGTAACTTGACCAAGGCATAACTTCCACATGGTCCATAAGAAAAAGTCCATCCAAAGCTCATTTTGAATAGAATGACATTTCCAACAACTCCTCTTCACACTTCAAGTCCAAGAAATGCTCTCACAAAAAGTTATCAATCTCAACATTATAGGTCATTTTCAAAAGTCAACAAAAAGGGACTTTAAGTCAAAGACCATAACTTGAGATTGGTAAATCAAAATGACATGGGACCAAAGGCATTGGTTAGAGGACTTCAAGACCTTTCCAAAATGTCCAAGAACATGATCAAAGCTTAAACATTGAGCAAGATATGCCTTGTGGAAGTTGGGAAATTTTTGGGAATTTTGAAAAGTCAACTTTGCTTCAAATGCCTCAAAATTGCTAATGGGCCACAATTTCTTCCAAGAATCATTATCCAAAAGTTATGCACGATCCATTGACCCAAAGGGGAGTTATTTCATCATTTTTTATTATTTATTTGAATTTTTATCACCATTAATTCATTTAATTAAATAAAATATGACAAAAATACTCAAGCATGCATTTTAAATCTTTTTATGCACCTAATAGGTCTATCATAACTCCAAGATTTCGTGCATCACTAATATGGAAAGATTTGGCCATGATTGGTATCAAAAGGGCATGAAAAAGATTGAAAAAAGGTTCATTGAAAATCAAATATTGGATTCATGAATGCAAAGGTTTTTTGGCTTGAATTCTTACCCTAATTCATTCCATATACATACACAAACACAACCCTAATGCTCAGGACCTGGAAGCTGCGCCTCAGACCTCATACAAGCTTTGCATTTTTTGTCAAAAAGTTCAAAACTGAAAACGCACTTAGAGCTTGTTCCAAAGCAAAATAACCATTCCAATAGCTTGCCAAGGCATTCAGGAAGCTACTCCAATCAAAATCAACTCTCCAAACGCAAAGAATTGGTAGATAGAAGTCTAACTTTTCTGTAAAATTTTGATAATCGTGTTTGCATTTTCATACGTTATTCATGACTTTTAATATGTGATTTACACTAACATGATGATTCTAAAGCCATTGGTACCATTCAATTGAGTTTTGGACGCCTGTATGCAAAGTTACCATGAACACGTATTAGGGTTTCAGAAGCTTAAAAAGAGGGCTTCATTCATATGGAAAAATCAGGCAACAAGACTAGTACCATAAAAACCAGGGCATCTGGACGAAACGATTGATCCTATCGCGCCTAATTTATATTACGTGATACTCTATTCGCTATTTTTGTAGGTACCACTTAGTGGGGGTTTAAAACCCCCGCTATTTGTTCTATATGTTCAGTCAAAACAAAGGCGTGATGGAGAAGACGCTGAGGTGTTGGACATGGGTTGGCCAGTTTGAATAGCTGGCGCGCTTTTTGCTTGGTTAATACTATAAGCGTTTGTTTCATTTATATTATTTATATTCCATTGGCTAACAAACACGCGCATACAGCTCAGATGGTGGAACGTGCATTTGGCAAACGTTGGGACCTGGGTTCGATTCCCAGGTCCCCCACTTACTCAATATTATTTTGCTTTCCATATTTCTGTGCAGCGTACCTTTCAGGGACCACCATACAACTCTATCTCTGGGCACGCCACATGTCTCAGGAGATGAATCCAAGGGCCAACACAGGATCTCCACCATGCACCTTGGTCAGCAGATCCACACGCGTCCTTGAAAAGTCAACCAAGGGCTTGAATTCATTGGGCCTGATTGCTGATCATACCTCCAAAATTGGGGTCAACACCCCCCATTGGTTTGCATATTATTTTCTTTCTTTTCATTTTTTTCTATTTATTTGTTTTATTTATTTTAGTTAATTCATCAAAATTAATTTTCATAAAATATAAAAAAAACAGAAAATCATAAAACAATAAAAAATATGCTTTGTTAATATTAATTAATATTATTTTGTAAATAAATGTAATAATTAATTTAGTTTTAATTTTAGGTTTAATTTTAATATTTTTTGAATAAACTAAAAAAATGTAGAAATTAGGGTTTTTGTACTTTTATTCTTTTTTTCTTTTTCACCATATTTAATTGTTAATTATTTTTTGTAAATAAATATGCCATGTAAATAATTAATGTAAATTAGGTCAAACTAAAATATTTTTTAATAAATTAAAAACAATTTAGAACTAGGGTTTTAATTAACTTTTAATTCCATTTTAATTTTCCTTAATTTCATAAATACAAAAAAAAACATAAAAAATAAGTTCTTCTTTTTCTTTAATTATTAATTCGCTAATAATTTTAATTTAACTTCTTCAAAGGGTCCAATGCCCTCGCATTTGATTATAGTTCCTTCTCGCGCTTTTATTTTTATTTCTTTTGTGAATGTAATGTATTTATCCCAAAGCCTTGTAATAGATTAATTAGGACATTTATCTTTCCGCATTTTTATTTCAAATCGGGTCTTGGTTTTATTTGGCGATGTAGACCCGCGCCTTTGTAATAGCGTAGGACTTTTAATTCCGCACCTTTTTAAACTGTTAATAACCACATGAAAGAATGAATGCCAAAAATTAAAACAAAGCGTAGATCACCAATGCATGACAAGATAAACATAATTGAACATGATACACAAATCACACACCACCCCTACGGTACGTCTCACCGTTGCCTTGCCCCTCGAAAAGTGGTCGTCGAGTAGAGGATGTTTTAGTAAGTCCTCATGTCCATGAACATGGCATGAGGGTAGCTTCTAAGGTGTCTTCCTATTGCTCTGGTGACCATAATGTCCCGAATCCTCGAATTGAACCGAACACCTCCAACGGTGGTGCTACCTACCCCTCAATGGTGGGATGACACTACTTTAAGGACATTTACACAGACTAATTCCTTAGGGTAGGTAGATGACTCGTAGATACTTGCTCTAATTTCAAAACAAATCAAAAACTTCTTTTCACACCGACACCTTTCAAAAAGCTTTCAAAAGCAATTTTTCAAACACTCTTGAGGACTGATACAAGAGTCGAACTGAAATTTTCAAAGAAACTTTTTTCAAACCCACTCACCTTGAAAAGCAAACAAACAATTTTGAAAAAACAAATGAGCAAGTATCTAAGAGCCCATGGATAACCATGGATAGAAAGGGTGCTAACACCTTCCCTTTCTATAAATCTACCTCCCGAACCGAGAACTAATCTCAATAAGGAATTTTTCTGTGCTTTTGTCCTTTCCATGTTGGAGAAAATAAAAGACGGTGGCGACTCTTGCTTCCGCGACATTTCGCGAACCAGCGTTAAACAGTCAGTTCCAGATCCACCGATCACATATGCTATTTAACCACACTCATTCAGACACAAAAGACGATGAAAACCCTTATATCAAAAACTTATCCAAAATCTCAATTTTCGAGAACCCTAAGACAATTAGAAACCCTACTTACAGTGCCTTTCACCACAAACTAATCATCCTATTCATTTCCAGGAAGGTCAGAGGGTAAGATCAGATTGGTTGCAATGACTCAAACGGCCAAAAACACCCCTGCATGCATCATCGTTCTCTTTTCATTACATAAATTCATATTTTTGTTTTCTTGCTGTTTTGATTGTAACTAATGTCTTTTATTTGTTTCTGAGGTTCCAAAGGAAATAAAAAACCCATCAACGAAGTCCCATGCTGGCTAAATCGTGAACCATCATCTTGTAATTGCAAGCTTCTCAAGTCATGTTTAAAGCATTGGTTTTGATGAAGACAACATGGATATCAATATTCAAAGGATGTGCAAAAAGTTTATCAATATCATATAAAACCTTGTTACAAGTCTTGAAGATTAGAAGAAGAATTATTAAAGAAACAACAAATGTCAAAAGGTACAAATAATTCATAAACTTGAATATAGATGTTCACAAATATGCATTCATAATCATATACATATCCCACATTTTTAACAATAAGAAAAACTATGTTTGAAATCTTTTTCAAAAGGATTTTTTGAAAATAAACTTTCAGGAACCGGTTCCTACCTAACAGGGAACCGGGTTCCAAACTTGTTCAAAAATCACTTCCCTGGAATTTGTACCAGGAACCGGGTTGTACCTATAGGGGAACCGGTTCCTGCGTGTTATTTTTGAATTTTGGGTTATAACGTTCACTAGGAACTGGGTTCTGCCTGGGTTGGAACCGGTTCCCAGCGAACCAGTACAAATTTTCTTTTGTTTTTTGAACATAATTCAAATGGTATTCTCTCATGATTGCATTGCATCTTTTCATATCAAATGGCATGAATGAAGAGGTATTTGTGACATTATAAATTGTGCAGATTTTCAAATTCAAATTACCTTCTTCAATTAACAATTTTCATCATTCAAATTTGCATATTCTTACAAACTTTCTTGAAGAAGAAGATCAATCAAATATTGATAGTGCTCTCCATCTCTTTCAAATAAATCATTGTATTACAAAAAGAAAGTATTCCCTTACTATCCAGGATTGTTGGAAGTAAGTGTTGTGATTTGAAGAGGATTGTTCTTCATTCACATTAGTGTTTGTTTGACCTTAAAGGTGTTAAGAACCTTTGGTCACCCTATAGGTTAGATAGTAAGCATAGGCTGTACAATCATTCTAAACTATAGTGAAATCTCTTTCGTGTTGGAAAGGGGACTGGAGTACTCTCGGATTGTGAGGGGAACCAGGATATATCGCCGTGTTCTTTACTTTTCCGCTTTTATCGTTTTCATCACCATAATCAAGAAAAGATAAGATATAGTCAAAAACCTTCAAACACTTAACCACAAATTACTACAAGTATTCTCATAAAACCGAATAAATTTTTATATACCTAATTCACCCGCCCCCTCTTAGGCACTCTTAGACTTACAATTGGCATCAAAGCAAGTTATAGGTAACTTGTTCCTAAAGATCCAGAATGGCTTCCGCAAATCAAAATCCGGTTTTCAAAGATGGTGGTAGTAACAACAAGCCTCCATTGTTTTGTGGTGAATACTTTGACTTTTGGAAAATTCGCATGAAGGCTCATCTTGAAGCGCAAGGAGAAGAAATATGGAATGTTGTTGAGAATGGTCCATTTACTCCGGTGTGTGTTGTCAATGGTGTTGGGTCATCAAAGCCTAAAGCATCATGGGATGACGATGACAAGAAAAAAGTTCTCTTTGACAAAAAGGCAATCAATATTCTCCAAAGTGCTCTTAGTATGGATGAATTTTTCCGAGTATCGGCATGTACAACGACAAAGGAAATTTGGGATACTCTTGTAGAAACTCATGAAGGAACCGCCGAAGTCAAAAGGTCTAGATTGAACACTTTGAGTCAAGAACATGAATTATTCAGAATGCTACCCGGAGAATCCATCCTTGACTTGCAAAAGAGATTTGTTCACTTGACAAACCATTTGAAGGCACTCGGTAAGACTTTAACTAACGATGAATTAAATCTTAAAGTGCTTAGGTCTTTAACTAGGGAATGGCAACCAAAAGTGACGGCAATATCCGAAAAGAAAAGCCTAGCAACTATGACTTCCACAACACTTTTCGGAAACTTCAAGAATATGAGACGAAACTTGGAAGGCTTGAAAAACATGAGAATCGTGAGAAGAAATCCAAAGGCATTGCTTTGAAAGTTGATTCAAAAGAAAGTCAAGATAAAGATGCATCGGAGGAAGATGAAAACTTCTTGCTTCTTGTAAAAAGGTTAGGAAAATATTTTGGTCATAAAAATAATCTTCATAATGCTAACTTTGTCAAAAGAAAGAAAATTTATAAGCATAAAGATAAAGAAGCCTCCACATCAACACAAGATGTCACATGTTATGAATGTGGAAATCAAGGACACATCAAGCCAAACTGTCCAAATCTCCCAAAGAAAAATGGATTCAAAGGAAAGGACTCAAAACAAAAGAAAGCCTACATAGCATGGGAAGATAATGATATGAGCAGTTCATTAGAATCGGAAAGCGACGAATGTGCAAACTTAGCCTTAATGGCATCGCATCACTCCGACGATGAAGAAGAGGTTAGTCATGAATTTAATCTTTTTGATGATAATGTTCAAGGTGCAATTGATGAACTCTTGAAAGAATGCAAAAGTTTATACAAAAAGGTGTCAAAACAAGAAAAAGAACTTCTAATTTGTCTAGAAAAAATTGACACCATGACTAAAGATTTTGATCTTCAAAAACAGAATTTTATTAAAGAAAAGGAAAAATTTGCATGCTCCAAGTGTGAATCAAATGTCTTTCAAATTGTTCAATTGAAAAGAGTCATTGAACGATATGAAAAAGGACAAATAGGATTGGAAGGATTACTAAGCCAACAACGTTATCCAAATGATAAAAGAGGTCTTGGTTATGTGAATACTAAGAAACCAAGTAACAATCCCACTGTTTTTGTAAAGGCTAGTAATAGTTCCAATCCCAAGAAAGTAGAAAAGAAGCAAGTTGTTCATAATCATCAAAAGAAAAAGGCTAATGTATCTAAAAGAAAACAAATTCCTAGATACAAGAGCAAATTTGTTCCAAACTGTTTTTACTGTGGTATTATTGGACACACACCCAATGCATGCTATATTAGAAATTTCAGTATGGCTAGTGGACATTGTGCATGGGTGAAAAAGGGAACTAACTATGAAGGACCCAAGGCAACTTGGGTACCTAACAAGAAATAATTTGTTTTTGTAGGTATGCTTGAAATCCACATCAAATGTTTGGTATCTTGATAGTGGATGTTCAAAGCATATGACAGGAGATGTACACCAATTTTCATATCTAGTACATAAAGCCAAAGGGTATGTCACCTATGGAGACAACACCAAAGGAAAGATACTTGGCGTTGGAATAGTTGGAACACCTCCATCCATTCAAATTGAGGATGTTCTCTATGTTTAAGGATTAAAGCACAACCTTCTTAGCATAAGTCAACTTTGCGATAGAGGGTTCAAGATCAAATTCAACAAAGAAGAATGCCTTCTTATGGATGAGGCAACCAATGAGGTAAAACTCAAAGGTAAAAGAATTAATAATATATTTATGATTTCCCTTGATGATCCATCTTTGAAGGTAAAATGTCTCATGGCAAACAATGATGATTCATGGCTTTGGCACAAAAGGATTGCTCATATTCATATGGAACACTTGAATAAACTAATCAAGCGTGATCTTGTCATTGGTTTGCCTAAGAGAAAATTTGTCAAAGATAGACTTTGTGATGCTTGTCAAAAAGGGAAACAAACAAAATCATTTTTCAAATCTAAGAATGTGGTGTCTACTACAAGGCCACTACAATTGTTACACATGGATCTCTTTGGTCCATCAAGAACAAAAAGCTTCGGAGGTAATGTATACGCTTTGGTTATTGTTGATGATTTTTCTAGATATTCTTGGAATTTGTTTCTTGTGCAGAAAAGTGATGTCTTTAAAGCTTTTAAGAAGTATGCTAAGCAAATCCAAAATGAAAAATCACTAAAGATTGTATCCATAAGAAGTGATCATGGTGGAGAATTCCAAAATGCACAATTTGAAGAATTTTGTGAAGAACATGGCATCTCTCATTATTTTTCAGCACCTAGAACTCCACAACAAAATGGAGTAGTTGAAAGAAAGAATAGGTTTCTAGTGGAACTTGCAAGAACAATGCTTAGTGATGCAAATCTTCCTAAATATTTTTGGGCGGATGCGGTTAGTACGGCATGTTATGTTGGAAATCGAGTTATCATTAGACCTATAATAAAGAAGACTCCATATGAACTCTTCAAAGGAAGAAAGCCAAATATTCCTCACTTCCACATTTTGGATGCAAGTATTTTGTTCTTAACAATGACAAAGACAATCTCGGTAAGTTTGACGAGAAATCCGACGAAGAGGAAGTAGTTGTGTGTGATGATGATGATTCTATAGATTTACCCCCGGAAGAACTTTCGAATGATCAAGTTGTGAAATCACCGGAAAATCAAGAAGAAACTTTTAATTTCTATGTCATTTCTTTCATTTTTGTGTTTTTCTTTGTTATGTCTAGACAATGTTCCATCTTATGTTTCGTGATGTTTAGGTTTCTTATGTTTCGTTGTTATATGTTGTATCGTACAATTCGTTATGTTCGTGTTTTAGTGTGTGGTTGTGTTTAAAATTGTTTGTGTTTTTTAAATGAATTTGTTTCACTCTTTTTCCCCATCCTTTTTGATGTTAACAAAGGGGGAGAAGAATATGCATATGTGTTGTTTTGTTTCAAAGAAATTGCAGGCCAAAATAACTATCATAAAACTCACTCCAAAATTCAAAGAATCATGGACTTAGGGGGAGCATACAATTTAGGGGGAGCCTTGCATTTGCTTAACATTTTTGCTACACAAAACAACATAAACATTTCAAGAATTGTTTTCAAGACTTGGTTGTCATCATCAAAAAGGGGGAGAATTTAATTGCAAGCTTCTCAAGTCATGTTTAAAGCATTGGTTTTGATGAAGACAACATGGATATCAACATTCAAAGGATGTGCAAAAAGTTTATCAATATCATATAAAACCTTGTTACAAGTCTTGAAGATTAGAAGAAGAATTATTAAAGAAACAACAAATGTCAAAAGGTATAAATAATTCTTAAACTTGAATATAGATGTTCACAAATATGCATTCATAATCATATACATATCCCACATTTTTAACAATAAGAAAAACTATGTTTGAAATCTTTTTCAAAAGGATTTTTTGAAAATAAACTTTCAGGAACCGGTTCCTACCTAACAGGGAACCGGGTTCCAAACTTGTTCAAAAATCACTTCCCTGGAATTTGTACCAGGAACCGGGTTGTACCTATAGGGGAACCGGTTCCTGCGTGTTATTTTTGAATTCTGGGTTATAACGTTCACTATGAACCGGGTTCTGCCTGGGTCGGAACTGGTTCCCAGCGAACCAGTACAGATTTTCTTTTGTTTTTTGAACATAATTCAAATGGTATTCTTTCATGATTGCATTGCATCTTTTCATATCAAATGGCATGAATGAAGAGGTATTTGTGACATTATAAATTGTGGAGATTTTCAAATTCAAATTACCTTCTTCAATTAACAATTTTCATCATTCAAATTTGCATATTCTTACAAACTTTCAAGTGTTCTTACAAATCATAAATTTTGTGAAACTTGCCATATACATTTTCATTAAGAAATCATTACAAGTTTCATACATTCATTGTGAACATTTATAATCATTTCTTGAGAATTGTTTCTTTCTTGAAGAAGAAGATCAATCAAATATTGATAGTGCTCTCCATCTCTTTCAAATAAACCATTGTATTACGAAAAGAAAGTATTCCCTTACTATCCAGGATTGTTGGAAGTAAGTGTTGTGATTTGAAGAGGATTGTTCTTCATTCACATTAGTGTTTGTTTGACCTTAAAGGTGTTAAGAACCTTTGGTCACCCTATAGGTTAGATAGTAAGCATAGGCTGTACAATCATTCTAAACTATAGTGAAATCTCTTTATTATTGGAAAGGGGACTGGAGTACTCTCGGATTGTGAGGGGAACCAGGATATATCGCCGTGTTCTTTACTTTTCCGCTTTTATCGTTTTCATCACCATAATCAAGAAAAGATAAGATATAGTCAAAAACCTTCAAACACTTAACCACAAATTACTACAAGTATTCTCATAAAACCAAATAAATTTTTATATACCTAATTCACCCCCCCTCTTAGGCACTCTTAGACTTACACATCTTTGTACCGATCAGAGTTGTTTTCACCATAACTCTCAAACCATTGGTTTTTAGACCAAAACAACTGTCTCATTGAACTTGCAACCCTCGATTTAGGGGGGTAGGGTGCTTTCGATTTACTTACTATTTGTTTCTGATTTATTTGTTTTTGCACATAATAAGGCGCGTTGGTTTCCTCCCTTTGTCACCAAGACACGCTTGGCCTAGTGGTGAAGGTATTGACTGAAAGTTCCAAGGGCGTGGGTTCAACATCCACCCCTATCATTTTGGTTGTTTCTCTCAAATTCTCTCTTCTTCTTACTCTTTCCTCTTCCTATTTTCACAAAAAAAACCTTTTCTCAAAACCTTTGATTTTTTATGAACCTAATTAGTTTTAGATTTTTTTATTTAATCAACCCTAATTAATTTTTAGGTTTTTATTCAATTAATTAATTTAGTTTTTTAGGTTTTCTTTTACTAATCCTTTTTTAATTTAATCAAAACCAACTTAGATTTTTAGGGTTTTGTTTAGTTTAATTAACCAATCAATTTTTTTAATTAGTTAAAATTAATTAGGTTATTAGGTTAATTGTCAAAAACTCTTTTCTAACAAAAATCACCAAAGCAATTACCTTTCCCTTTTTTCCTTTCGCTTTACATTTTTCGCGTATCTTATTGTTTTTCACATTTTTCGATTATTGTAGGTTCTCACAGTTTGTAATAGATAATTAGGGTTTTACTTTTCCCCCCGTATTTTATTACATGTACCCCCATTCCCGAAGCCTTGTAATAGCGTATGAATCTTTACTTTCTGCCTTTACTTTCCGCATTTATCACTTTCTTTGTATATGACTGTTTAGCTAATAAGATTATATGACAAAGAATATAAGCAAACGATAGCTAACCTAACACAAGACTAAAAATAACTGAAACACTAATTACTCGCACACGTGCACCTCTAGGGTAACCTCCCTTGTCGCCTCGGAAAGAAAACAATCATATCCCTCAAACCTGGGGACGCTTTAGCAAAGACCCTCGATTAAAAATATTGTAGTCCCTCGATGACCCTTTCGATGTTGCCTTCAGTAAATGATCTAGTCCCTTACGAATTTCTAAAGCGCCTCTACGAGTTGCCTTTGATGACTGTACAATGACCCGCGTCTGTCCCTTCAAATCCAATGGTAGGGCTTCCTACTAACCAATGGTAGGGTAGCACTATCTAAAGGAGGAGGAAAATTACAATAAAGACCTTGAGTAGGTAGACCGCTGTTAATCACCTGCTCACAAATCTCTTCAAAAGAAAAACACTTCACACAGTCACTTTCGAAATATTTTCAAAACACTTTGTACGTATTCTCGAGGACCGATATGAGAGTCATTACAAAGTTTCCTTACTATTGACATTTCTAAATATTTTGCAAACACACAAACACAAAGCATTTTCAAAACAAAGTGAGCTAGCGATTAAGAGCCCGTAGATAACTACAGATGAAAAGGGTGATAACACCTTCCCTTTTCATAACCTACCCCCAAACTCAATAAATATCAAAGGTATTTCCTGTTCTTTTCACCCTTTCCTTATTGGATAGAAGAAAATTCGGTGGCGACTCTTGCTATCCACAACATTTACGATAAAACGCAAAATTAAGTCAGTTCTTCGACCGTATTACAATTGGCATTTCAAAATATTTTTTCAAATCACACACACAAAGAAAATTTCAAAGTGAGCTAAGCGATTAAGAGCCCGTAGATAATTATGGATGAAAAGGGTGCTAACACCTTCCATTTTCATAACTTATCCCCTGAACTCGAAATCTTCAAGGTATTTCCCGTTCTTTTCACCCTTTCCTTATTGGATCGACTCTTGCTATTCGCAACATTTGCGATAAAACGCAAAACAAGTCAGTTCTCCCACCGTATTACAAAGAGTAACTTGCTCAACATTAGGCAGTTGGTCAAAAATAATTACAAAGTGTCGGTCGAAGACAAGATGATGAGAGTCACTGACACAAATTAAAGGTTAATCTTGAAGGCTCCTACGTCTTAGAATATAACCTTCAAGATCAAATTTAATGTGATGGAGTACCAGTGCCTTTCGAATGCAGCTAGCAGAGACGAATGGATATAGCATTATCGACTAGGCCATCTCAACTTCAGAGACATCAAAGATTTGAAGAGAAGAAATATGTGTGATACGGTGGGAGAACTGACTAGTGTTTTGCGTTCGTATTCGCACTTGTGCGGTTGAGAAAGAGTCGCCACCGACTTTTTATTTTATCCTAAAGGAAAGGTTAAAAAAAGCACAGCAAAAACCTTTTGAGATGTTTCGTGGGTTCGGGGGGTAGATTATGAAAAGGGAAGGTATTAGCACCCTTTTCATCCATGGTTATCCATGGGCTCTTAGTTACTTGGTTTTTTAGATCACTTGCCTTGTTTTTCGATTGCTTTGAAAATGGTGTGTGTGTGGGTGCTTTTTGAAAATGTTTTGGAAAAAGATGCCTTGTTTTAGGCAACTAATGTATTTGACTCGTGTTTGAGTGTTTTACAAAAGTGTGAATCTTTTCGAAAAGATGTTTTCAAATGTTTTTGAGAGTTTGTTTGAAAGTGTTGTGGATTGTGGTTTTTGAAAAGAAGGCAAGTGTTTTTTTTTTTTTGCAAGTTTGATCTCAAGTAACTAAGAGTTTTGTCTACCCTATTGTACTCAAAGGTTTTTTTGTCATGTTTTAACCCCTTTTAACAATTTTGTTCCACCATTGAAATTGATGGACAATCTTGCGTTTAGGAAGTTTATTCGGGACGGGCGCGGGTCATCGTATGGACCATGAATGCAATGATGCCAAGTGTCTTTGGCAATTTTGTTTTGAAGGGACTATGATCATTCCGTTTAGGCAACACTTTGAGACTTATGATCATTTGATTTTGTTTTGCCAAAGATACTCGACGTGCAAGCATGGCCTATTTTGGAAGGCAACATGTGGGATTACCCTAGGGGGTGCAAGTGTGATTGTGTATTGATTACATGTATTTGTCTTGTATTAGGTTATCTAGCGTTTGATTTTATGTACATACAAACCCTAGGTCTAACCATGGTATAATTGGAAAAACTGTAAATTGCGGAATGTAAATCTACGCTATTACAAAATAATATCCGGGAGTGGGGGTATAAATGTACAAGGGGATGAGACTTATAGTACCCAAATAAATTACAACCAAATCGAATGTGCGATCAATATGCAAATATCGAATGTACAAATATAAGATAAAATGTGTGTAGGGCAATGTGTTGTGTAAGTGTACAAGTGTATGTATTGTGTAAGTGTAAATATGTACAAGTGGGATAATGTGAAATTGAGTCGTATTAGGGTTTGACCTAGATAAATGTATTTTAAATGAATCTTTGATTTTTGTATGTTAATTATGTACAAAAGAAAAATGAAGTATTTTGATTAAAATGTTAAAGTTTTTAATTAAAAAGTATTTTTAGTCAAATGTTTGTGAATTTCAATATTAAAAGATGTATTGAATTATTATGTACAAAAAGAATGTTAACTAAAAAAAGAGTTTAATTTTAATTATGTATGAAAAATGTATAATATGTACAAATATGTATTTCAATTAAAAAAGTATTTTCAATTTAATTGTGTGATAAAAACGATATGTATTATTTTATATACAAATATATTTTAATGTGTATTAAGAAATATTTTCAAGTTAGTTATGTATAAAAAGTATTTTGTTTATTTTATATACAAATGTGTATTAATTAAAAGAAAATGTTTTCAAATTTAATTTATATGATATGTACAAAATTAATGTTCTAAAATGTATGTACAAATATATACTTAAGAAAAAAGATATTTTAACTTATATGATAGAAAGTGTATTTTAATTAAATTAGTGTTTTTCAAAGAAAATAAAAAAAGTAAAAATTGTTTGTAAAATAAAAAGGGTTAGTGTTTTATAAAAGAAAAGAGGTATTGTTTAGGAAATAAAAGAAAGAAAAGGGTTAGTGTTTAAAACCACATGGTTAAGTGTTAACTTGGGCTTAGAATAATTGGGAACGGGTTAAGCCCATGTTTGGATTTTGAACGAAATTAGGGTTTAGGCATTTGGTTCAGTTTGAAACGAAGGTTAGGGTTAGTGAGGCAGCGACGGCGCGTTCGTCTTCTCCGATTACCAATTTCCTGAGCGTTTTCTCCGGCCACCAACGCTATTCAACGCCTTTCTTCCCTTCATATCATGAACTCAGCGCCTTTGATTTAAGGTTAGCTTTTGTTGTTACGTTTTCTTTCTTCTTTTCTGGATTCGCATGTGTTGTTTTAAGTTCTTATTTTTTTCGTTTTTTATGAGATGAAGGAGAAGAGATAGAAGGCGAAGATTATACTACCTGATCTTTGGAGATGGAGGAAAGGTGGAGAAGTAGCGCTCAGGAGGCCGGAGATTCGGTGATGGAGCTTGCTTGGATGAACCTTTGAGCTTCCCTGGTACTTTCGTTCCTTTGCTATATTTAGGGCTTTGATGATGATGTACACTGAGAAACCCTAATGTATTCACTTCTTTATCTTCTCTTCTCGTATTGCCTTTGCTTCTGTCCCTCAGTTGCTTCTGAACTTGTCTTGAATGTTTTTGAACGGTTATTGCCTTGGATTGGATGCCTTCTTTTTTTGAGATTTAATGCCCAATGATGCTCGTACTGAGGGCTTAGGAATTGGTTTCGTGTTTGTGAGGCTAATGCTGGTGCAGTAGTTTTGCTTATGTTATGTTGTTGGGTTTGTTTTTCTGATTTGCCTATGATGAAGCCCCCCTTCTGAGGCCTAGGGTGGGTTTGAATGTTTTGACATGCTTGAGGGAGTATGTTTGGACCTGTTTGAGAGGTTTGGTACTGGTATGACAGGATGTTGGTATTGAACTGTGTGTTTGATGGCTTTATTGACAGGCTTTGTGATTTTGGTTCATAGTTCTGAGATGTGTTATGTTGGTCTTTGTTTGCTTCAGCTTGAGGGGTTTGGTTATGACAGTAGTGGTTTGAGTTTGGTGTACTGGTATATTGCTTATCAGGTTTTTTGACAGGGAGTTTTTGCTTGAGATTGTGAGACTGATGCAGGTTTTATGCTTGCAGAAAGTTTTTTTGTGTTTGAAGGTTGAGGTTGGATTTCTTTTGCTTATGCTGGTTCAGTTTGACAGCATAGTGGTTAAGGCATTAGCAGGTTTATCCGTTTTTTGAAGCTTCAGGTTGTGACTTCTTGCCTATGCTGAACTGAGTTTTGTATATCTCTTCTCTTCTCCCCTTTACTTGCTTTGTATTGGTTTGGGTGTACTGAGGCAGAGTTGGTATGTTCTGTATATATTCCTCTCTCTTTTTCTTCTGCATTGGCTTCTGGATGTTTATATTATGCAGAGTTGTGGCATTTTTTCAAGTTATGTCCTTTGCTCATCAGGTTTTTTGTGTGTTTTTAGGTTGAGGCAGAGTTCTGAGTTTTTGTATCTTTTCTCTCTATTCTCACCTTCTTCTGAACTGTCTTTTGGATTATATATTTGTATATCTTTTTCTGTCTTGCTTTCCTACTGTCTATGCCCCTGAACTATGCCTAAACCCTGCCTATGCTTGCTTTATCTCTTTTTCTTCTCTCCTAAAGTACAACTTAGAATTATTATATGATTTTTATCTGTACTGTTTCTGAAGGGGCCCTCCTTGGGAAATGATGATAAGATTACTTGCATAACATATTTTGCATCTTTATCTCTTTTGACAGTTTATGTGTGCTGACTTCCTTTTCCTTGATATCTTGGGATTTGACTTTGTATTTTGATATCCTTCCAAAATCCTTCCTTGACAGCTTTTGAGTACTTGTGACAGCAAATGCACTTTTGAAATCTTTGATATCTTTGGCATTTTGACAGTTAGTGCCTTTGCTTTTGGATAGAAAGTTGAGATTGAACTTTTCAGTTTAGTTTGGATTTTGGATTTTGAATTTCTATGCAGTTTGAAATTTATAACTTATGCATTTGCATTTCATGAATAAAAAATCTTCCCTCTCTGTGAACCGGGAGAAATCCCGTGATTTGCAGAGAGGGTCAACTGATCCCAGTCAGTGGCCCCCTAATGATGAGCAAATGTCTTTTAATTTCAACTGCTTTCTGACTTTTCTTGTTTCTTTTCGCAGATAAAAAATGGAGCACCGGAGCGGAGTGAAGAATGAAGAATATTAGAAAATAGGATAGTTTTTAATTTTATGTAATATTTAAATTAATGTATATCATTGTTCATAATTTAAATTATAAACAACAATTTGTACAAATAATTCAATTATTCAATAAAATCCAAATTATCCAATTAATTCCATTTTTCTTTATTGTTTATTTATTTATTTAAAATTCTTAGAATTAAAACAATTGAAAAATAAATTCAATCGTTCAATTTCAGAATAATAAATAACTTAAATAAAACAACATTGATCAATTAAGTCTGTCTTATTCAACATCCAAAGCAAAGCAGCAGTTAACCCAAATGGACTGATCAAACGCATAAACACTGTGAATCCAACACTGCATCCTGTATATGACTGGCCCAATCAAAACGTACTGAATTCAAACCACTGTCTCTTTTGCTGATTAAACCAAGATAACGCGAATTTTAATCCGAATCTTGAAATAAACCGCAAAGTGCTGTGGATATTAAATTCTTCTGAGAATATGCCCATAAAACCCTAATTCCCGATTAAATGCCAAATCACGCTCGCTTGATCAAAATTGAACCAAAAATCAACCAAACCCTAAGCCCACTGTACGAAACAATTCAGAGCTCTGAAAATCAGTAAAACCCTAATTCTGCTTGACTGTCAAGAAAAGTCCGTTTGTCCGGTTCTTGAGCCAGTTTGAAAAGTCAGGAAATGTTTGAAGCTGATATTTCTTGTGGAAAAGCGCGAGGGCAAATTTTGGGGTACAACAATATGGTTTTAGGATTTCCAGAAATCGACATTCCAAATGAGGTATGTGAGGAATGTGTGCAGGCGAAGCAGTTGGGTATGTGAGGTATGAATGGACCCTTAGACGAAGAAGTTTATGTTAAACAACCAGTTGGGTTTGTGAAACATAATGAAGAGAGAAAGGTGTACAAGATGCATAAATCCCTGTATGGACTCAAACAAGCTCCAAGAGCTTGGAATAAGAAAATTGATAATTTTATAAGGAAGAAGGAATTTGTGAAGTGCACAACTGAATATGGAGTATATGTATGAAGAAGAAATAGTAAATTGCTTATAATATGTCTCTATGTTGATTACTTGTTAATAATAGGTAGCTTCAAGAAGGAGATAAAAGACTTCAAAGGTGATCTCAACAAGGAATTCAAAATGTCTGATCTGGGTGACATTTCATACTTCCTTGGTATCGAATTCTACAAGAGTAGTAGAAGTTTGATGACACATTAAAGAAGATATGCAGGAGAAATTCTCAAGAAATTTGAGATGAAAGAATGCAACTCGACTTTGACACCTGTAGAACCAAGACTACAACTATCGAAAGATGCAGATGAAGATGATGTTGACCCAACCCAATATAGAAGACTTATTGGGTCATTAAGATACCTTTGTCACACGAGGCCTGACTTAGCATACAATGTAGGAATGGTAAGTAGATTCATGCAGAAGCCAAAGGTATCACATCTAGCAGCGGTGAAGAGGATACTAAGGCATCTCAAAGGAGCTCTCGACTATGGTATTTTGTTTCCTGCAGCTGATAAAGGAAAATAATGCAAGTTAATAAGGTACACTGATTCATGTTGGTGTAGTGATGTTGATGATCGAAAATCCACAATAGGATATGTGTTTATGCTAGGTGGTGCACCAGTTGCTTGGAGTTTGAGAAAGGAACCAGTAGTGGCATTATCTGTTAGAACAAAGTTTGAATCTACTACCCTAAGTTAAAGTTTTGATGATAACAAAATGCTAGATTAAATAAATTGTATAATTCATAAGAGACATATATGCTACCTAAAAATTATATTGTGCATTTACAGAAACTCTGATGGATATCAGCATAAGAATGTCAACATCAGCATCAGAAGATGAAATATCAAATGCCAGCATCAGAAGATGAAATATCATATGCCAGCATCAGAAGATCAAAGCATGTGCTTACGCTGAAGCTTGATGAACAGATCTGCGCGTAACATACTCTAAACTCTGATCAAGACCAAAACAATATCATTAGCACCTAGAAGCGTCAGAATAAGCCAAAGCCAATAACACGCTTAATTGACAACAGTACTGTGCATTCAAGACACTTTGTTACTAACGACTGTATTCCAAGACAAAGATCTTCTCAATATGGAAAGAACGTAATGGGCATTGAAATGGAATAATTGACTACAACGTATCTTTTCCAAGGCTATATAAACAAGTCAGTGAGAAATGAATTGGCTAATGCTCTACAACTCTTTACACGCATAAAGCAAATCATCTTCATCCTCACTCATACAGCTTGCTATATCTCTCAAATGGCTTACTCTATAGTTATAGCATCCTAGTTTCACTTAAGCTTAATTTGTGTATTATCACAGTTGTGATATAAAGTTTTTGTAGAAAACATTCAACACACATAGTATTCTTTTATCTGTAAGAAAGAATTTCCTTAAGAAACCGGTCTGTGGTTTAGACTCAAGAAGGCTTTAGCAGTTGTAATATTCAGTTGAATATAGTAGATTAAGACCTCGTTGGAGAGAGGCGAAATCACCTTGACGAGTGGACTGGAGTAGTTTGAGATCAAACGAACCAGGATAAAAATAATATGTTGTCTGCATTTGATTTCAAGTTTTACAATTCAACCCCCTTCTTGTGTTTTTCACTTCTTCAATTGGCATCAGAGCGCCTGGTTCTGAGCTAAAACACTTAACCGTGTCAGTACAAGTGGTCAAAAGATTGACAGGAAGGCAATGTCTGATCAACAAAAGCGTGACTTCAAAAATCACCACAAGGCCAGAACTATTCTCCTCAACGCCATCTCTTACACTGAATATGAAAAGATATCTATCATAGACACTGCAAAGAGTATGTTTGACTCTCTCAGAATGACGCATGAAGGCAACATCCAGGTCAAAGAAACTAAAGCTCTTGCGCTCATTCAGAAGTATTAGGCATTCAAAATGGAAGAAAGTGAATCAATTGAAACGATGTTCTCAAGATTTCAAATTCTGGTGGCTGGTCTCAAAGTTCTGGACAAAGGGTATTCTACTGCTGATCATGTCAAGAAGATCATCAGAAGCTTGCCAAAACAGTGGAGGCCAATGGTTACAACGCTGAAGCTAGCTAAAGATCTCAACAAAATCTCTCTGGAGGAACTTATCAGCTCCATCAGAAGTCACGAGATAGAGCTAGAAGCTGATGAACCTCAGAAGCAAGGTAAGCCTTTAGCTTTAAAATCTAACAGAAAATCTGACTCCAAAGTTTTGCAGGCTGTTGAAGAAACCTCTGATGGGTCCTCATCAGAAGAAGACGAACTTTCCCTCCTCTCCAGAAGAGTGAATCAACTATGGAAGCAGAGGCAAAGAAATTTCAGGAATACCAGAAGATCAGATCAGAATGAGTCCTCCTCCAGATACAGAAGGTCAGACTCCTCCTCTGGATACAGAAAATCTGAAGGCTCTTCAGGAAGCAGAAAGCCAAACACCAAGGACATCATCTGCTATGAATGCAACGAGCAAGGACACTACAAGAGTGACTGTCCAAAGCTTCAGAGGGAAAAGCCCAAAAAGAAGTTTGGAAGGGAAAATAAGAAGAGTCTCATGGCTACATGGGATGGCTCTGACTCGTCTGAAGCTGACTCAGAATCAGATGATGAGAGAGCAAACATAGCTCTCATGACTAACATATCAGAAGACAGTGAAGCTTCTGAATCAGACTCTGAATCAGACACCGAAGAGGTATTCCCTGACTTTGCAATTAATTTTACTAAGGCTGAACTTGCTGAAAGCCTTAACGAAATTCTGGAAAGATATCAGCAGATCAGAGTTAAATTCAGAAACCTGAAAAGGAATCTTGATTCTGACTCTGATAAAACTGAGAGTCTTAAATTGGAAAATTCTGAGTTGAAAAATAAAATTTCAAAATTAGAAAATCTTTTACAAAACTCTCAGAAGGAAACAATTTCTGAAACTCCCAGTAGCGCTGATGAGATCATCAAGGAGTATGATCACAACTTTCAAAAGTTCCTTGCTAAAAGCATAGATAGAAGCAAAATGGCTTCAATGATCTATGGAGTTAGCAGAAACGACAGAAAGGGAATAGGATACCAAGGTAAGGTACCTACACCAAAGAATGCCATGGACCTAATTATTAAACGCACTCCTCTGAATTCACACTTCGTGTATGGTCACTGTTGTACCCCAAAATTTTCCCTCCCATTTCCTCAACATTTTCTCATCATAAAACCCTTGGAGCTCAAGATCCAGTTAGGGTTTCCTCTGCTCAAGACTTCTCATTGCACTGTTGATCCAAATTAGGGTTTGTGTTTGCACAAAGATGTTTTGACCTAAAATGCCTAAGATGACTTTCATGCTTCATATTGGACTCCCAAGTTTATCCATACCAAGTTTCAAGTCTTGATTCCAAATTTTGCCCAGTCAATTGGACAGTCGACCTAGAAATCAACTGTATTGGGGAAAAAGTCAATTGTGGTCAATTGACAGTCAAATCTCATGATTTTTGACCCACATCAACATTATGAACTCATATGGACCATTTGATCAAGTTTGGATCACAATTCCACAAGAAATTTGATCAGATCATCAAAAGGGCAAAATGGTCATTTTTAGGGTTTTGACTGCACAAAGGCAATTTTTGACTGTTTGACCTAGCCAATGGCAAACCAAGCTCACATATGGACTCAAGGACCCCATGGAATTATCTTGACATGCTCAACAAACTCAAAAAATCCCAAGTACACAAGATTGACAGTTGAATTTCCCAGTCAATTGATCAATTTTGACTGTATACTAAAAAGTCAAACTTTGACTTTTTAGTCAAAATCAAGAGTCAAGATTCATTTTTCATCAAAACATGCCAAATCATGAAACTTGTTCACCAAGAAACCAAGAAATGCAAATTAGGGTTTGAAATGGAATTTTTCATAACTTAGAATTTTTCTAAGTTATGGAAAACCCTAATTTTTTCCCAACTTTTCCCCACTTTCTCACCAAGATTCATTTGGATTCAAACAAAAGTCAAAACATGAAAGTTGAATCTTGTTACATAATCTACAACTTTGATTCACAAAGTTTTCCCAAATGAGGCTTGTATCTCAAGTTACAAATTTTTGAATAAGGGCACTAAACCATTCATAACTTAGTGAAAATTTGACCTTTTTGACAATGTTTTCTACCTAACTTCAAGGCCATTTTCCATACACTTCCACTTGGAATTTAAATTTGCATTTCAAAGATGGTTTGTAGTACACATTCCAAGCTTTCCAAAATGTCCAAGAACTTCTCAAACAACCTCATGGTTAGGGAGAATCGAATTTTGCAAAATGGGAAAAAGTCTCTTTTGTTCTTGGCCATGTACATGTTCATAACACTATGCATCTTAATCTCAGCATGCTTAAGCTACATTACAGGTCCTAAAACCCTTTGACACTCATAAATTTAATGCAAAACCATTGAACCAAGTTGTTATTCTAAGCCTTTGGACATTACATGGAGAATTAACCCTAAACTAGAAAAAAGCATTATTTCCATTTTGAAAAAGTAGAACTTTATGTCAAGTTTGCAATCCAAGTGGTACAGTCCAAATCTTCTTGGCACAAGTTTGTGAACAAATTACACTGATCAAGGCCAATGTGTGCAGCATAGTGTGAGGGCCTGTACATGCTAGAATCATCAAGTGGCCATTGCTTGCTTCAAATTCAAGTAAGGTAGCATAACTTGTACCAACTTACATATCAGCCTACAAACACTTAGACAAACTGATCAAAAACATTCCACACATCTCAACCAAGCTATTGCACGAGCCTTTTACCTCCAATCTCTCCCAAAACTCAGAATCACCTTGAAACTGCTCAAACAGAGCAACCTCTGCAGATTGAGTTCCAACTCTCAATCCTTTCAAGCATTCTTGCCCAAACCAGCTCACATACATTCCCTAACATCTGTGCAAGCTAACCAAAAGCAAAAACACGACCTGTAATCCCTCTAACTGGTTCCACCATTTTCACATTTCTGACTTGCAGGTGAAGTGCTCTAGCTCGATTCAAAAGCTTTCAAGACAAAGTAAACATTGGAATAGCATCCCTGGACCTCAAGGAAGCTTTTCCAATCATCACCTTGCACTGAGAGCTTCTCCATTGCCAGATAGAACTTCAACTGAACAGGTGAGTTTTTGAATTCGTATCTCTCTTATTAGGCATTGTTAGCTTTAGGTTTGTGAAGAGAATATGTCATAATCATTGCCCTGAACATGCCCATATAATTAGATTTTATTTATATTATGTGTGTTGCAAGAATTTGATGTCTGAACTTTGAACAAAAATTAGGTTAAGAATTGGGAGAGAAGAAATTCTCTCTCATTTCTGAGAATTAAAACATGTTTTTTATATGTGTGAATTCGTGGGAAGATGCTTAACAGTTTTGATGTTGGAAGTTTTTGCTAAAACTCAAGGAATCAGGACCTTGCAATGGAAGAAAGTGGCGCGCGTTTTGTTCAAACAGAAGGCTGGAGGTTGAAGAAAGGTCTTCATGGGCTGGGCCTGTGTTGACTTTTCTTTTTGCACCACATAATTGCTTCTGAACCCCTTGAGCCCATTTTGCTTATTTCTTTGACTTTTTGACTTTTTCTCTTTTTGATTGACTTATTTATTTTTTCTCATGACATTAAAAATATAAAAATATTTTTTCTCACCATTTTTGATTTTATTAGGCATTTATTTAGTTTTCTTTTAGTTTATACATAAATAGATAAATACATATATTTTGTTTAAAATACTAAAAAAATAGTGCAAATGCATTTCTATACATTTTTATTTTTGTTTTACTTTCTAAAAATATTTTATAGAAAAAATACTTTTTTTTTATTATTAAATATCAAATATTATTATTTTTTATATATAATACATATTTAGAACTTAATACATATATATATATATATATATATATATATATATATATATATATATATATATATATATATATATATATATATATATATATATATATATATATATATATATATATATATATATATATATATATATATATATATATATATATATATATATATATATATATATATATATATATATATATATATATATATTTAGGTTAAAATACAAAAATACCTATATTTTTCATTTTATTAATATTTGACATAAAAAATACTTTTTATAAATATACTTCATTTTATTTTATTTTTGTACATAATAAATGAATACTTGTATTAAATTAAATAATAATACATTTTATTTAATAGAATTAGGGTTTTGCCCTAAATATGAAAATACTCCAAAAATAATACCTTTTTATTTTCTCTTTTTTTATTTTATATAAAATAATTCTTTTTTCATACATATAAAAATTCTTTTTGCATTCTTGCATATTTGTCTTATTTAATCTATGTAAATTAATCATCTTGTAAAATATTTCAATATTGATGTAATAGTTTTAGGTTTAAATTCCTTGTCAAAATCCCCATTTGAACATTTGTACCCCCCTTCCCATATTTGGTTTTGTAATAGCTTAGTAAATTTATTTTCGCACTTTATTGCTTTCCAATTATACCATGTTAGAATTAGGGTTTGTATGCGAAAAACGACAAAATAGTTATGACCTAATCTCAAGACAAACAAGCATGAAAATGGACACACAAATCACACTTGCACCCCCTAGGGTATTCCACTTGTTGCCTTTCAAAATTAGGCCATATTGCATGTTAGGTCTCTTTGGGCAAAACAAACAAATCAAATGATCATAAGTCCCTCGATAACACTTTCAAAACAAACAAAACAAATGATCAAGTCCCTTAAAGAAAATGCCCAAAGATACTTGGCACCATTGCAATTATGGCCTAAACGATGACCCGCGCCTGTCCCTTTCACATCCTAACATGAGATTGTCCACCAAATACAATGGTGGAACAAACTTATTAAAAGGGTTAAAACATAGCAATAAACTTTGAGAAATTTAGGAGTAGATAACCTCTTAGTTACTTGAATCAATCTTGCAAACTAAAACACTTGCCTATTTTAAAAACCACACATCACTACACTTTCAAAACAACTTTCAAAAACAAATGAAAACCTTTTCAAAAGACATACATCTTTGTATACATCCCCACATGGATCATTACAAAGGTTGCCACCACATTGGCTTCTTTTCAAAACATTTTCAAACCCACACACACAAGCACCATTTAAAACAATTGAAAACAAAAGGCAAGTGATCTAAGCAAGTAACTAAGAGCCCATGGATAACCATGGATAGAAAGGGTGCTAATACCTTCCCTTTCTATAATCTACTCCCCGAACCCAAGAAACATCTCAAAAGGTTTTTGCTGTGCTTTTTAACCTTTCCTTAGGATAAAATAAAAAGTCGGTGGCGACTCTTGCTCAACCGAAACATTTGCGAAAACAAACGCAAAACCTCAAGTCAGTTATCCCACCGTATCACAGAACTGGCGACTCTGCTGGGGATGACTTATAAAGTGGAGTAACCTTAGGGCTTAGATCACCTTTGTTTTCAATTGTTTGCTTTGTTTTCTTTTATATTTGTGGGCTTTGCATCGGAGTTTCATAGATCCTAACCCGGATCTGGGAAATACCCTTTTTAGGTAGCATAATCTGTGAGGGACCTGTCCGGCGTAGACCGACATGGGTGAAGCAGTGGCTACGTTGGTGTGGCATCTTGGTCTGTACCTATATCCCTTGTGTTGCAACGGGGAGAATATAGGTCTTCTAAGGAGTCATTAAACACCAACCGACCTTAGAACCCTAAATTGACCAACTTGGCTATTAGGACAGTAGCAGTATGCTACACTCATTGAGGCTAAACTCTCGAGATGGTTCTGGCCGCGAGAAAAGATTGCGATGCTAGAGTTATGACCGATTGAGGGTAGCCAATGATTTGAGATCCCCTAGAACCCGGTTACTTTTGATAGGACAGGTTTTTAACCAACAAAACCAAAAGAGGGTAATACCTGAAATTCATGCTGGCCTGAAACCTAAAGGTGTCTTGTGTGACTTGTGTGCCTTACCATGCTTGCCTATGTGAATACTTGTGGTGTGCCTCATCATAGCATCATGCCATCATACCATTGCATGCATCCTGTATAGAGGACTAACCCATTTCAAAGACAATAAAGTTTCATCTTTGCTCTGTTTTGTAGGACATCATGATGCCCGTGCATAGGAATACCATCCGGCTCAACTTTGTTCAACCACCAACTTTGCTCAAGGATTTGGTTGGTAGGATTCCAAACACTTCTTCCTTCATCAACAGACATGGTTCTCTCCTTGGCTTGGTCACTGCAAAGTGGGACCAACAACTGATGAGTGTTCTGACCCAGTTTTATGACCCTCTGTATCATTGTTTCACCTTTCAAGACTTCCAGCTGGTTCCTACCCTGGAAGAATTCTCTTATTTGCTTGGGATCCCTGTCTTGGAACAAACTCCATTCACTGGTTTGGAAAAGACTCCTAGGCCTGAAGAGATTGCTGCAATTCTCCCCTTGACCAAAGAAGAGGTATTAGCTAACTGGGAAACTAGAAATGGGGTCAAGGGCTTTTTGGTCAAATTTCTGGTTGGCAAGGCTAATGATTTCTGGAATGATTTGGACTTCAAGGCGTACGAGGATATTCTGGCTCTTTTGATCTATGGTCTGGTATTGTTTCCCAATCCTGACACCTTTATCAGTATCCATGTCATAAGGATCTTCATGTCTCGGAATCCGGTACCCACTCTTTTGGGTGATATTCTACAACAACTCTATGCTCGTACCGCTCGAAAACGGGGAACTCCGTGGTGTTGTGCTCCTTTGCTAGTGAGGTGGTTTATTTCGCACCTTCCTAAGTTCGTGCTGAAGAATGAAGAAGGGAAAGGTTGGGCTCGGAGGTTAATGTCTCTCACTGATAATGACATCACCTGGACTCTCAGAGGTTTGGATGAGGTAGCTGTTGTTGACTGTTGCGGAGAATACCCTAATGTTCCGTTGATGGGTATCCAAGGAGGAATCTCTTACAATCCATGCTTAGCCCTCCGTCAGTTTGGAAGAGCCAGAGGAGATGGGCCTCATGAAATGCTGGTTCCTCACTTCCATTTTGAGTTTCAGGCAGACAGTGACAAACTACGCCATGGATTCATTAGAGCTTGGGACAGAATTCACAAAGCTGACCCACATGAGTTGGGACCAAAGACTTCTCTACCATTGGAGCCCTATTGCAAATGGGTCCGCATCCGTGCTCAGAGGTTAGGTATGCCATACGAAGCTGTTAGACCTCTCATTCTTGAATCTTCTGATGAAGATGGGGTTCCTCCAACTGTCCTCCCTCCTCAGATACCTACTGATTTTGACACAATGAAGAGATCTTGGGCGCAGCTAAAGGAAGAACGGGATTTCTATCGGGAGAAGTTCAACGAGCAGGAACGGAAGATCCAGAGGCTGACTAAGCAATTGGAGGAAGAGAGGGTCCTGAACAACTACATCAACACTGAGAAAAGGAGGCCATGGGAGCACTGATAGGCTTTGGATATTTCCTTTTATAGCTTTTATTTCCTTTCCAAGTATTTTTCATTCCTGTAATGCCTAAGGGAAAATTGTTGAACAATTGAGAATTTTAATCTAATGAAGTGTGTTTCCCTTTTTTGTCTACAAATTTGAATCTTGTTCGTCTTTGAAAACATAAAACATACGCATTCCATTGCACCATATGCATAGCAGGTACCCTATTTCACAGGTTACTTAATCTCCTTCGCTGTTTATTTTGAACAGTCATCATGAATCCAGACTCATCCAGTGAGCAAGCAATCAAGGCCCTTCAGGCCCAAAGTGCACAGTTTCAAGAGATGGTCTTGAGCCTGGCCCAAGGTCAGCAAGAGTTGAAGACTCTACTCCTGAAAAAGAAGAAGAAAAAGAGGACTGCGTTGTTCAACACTGGACGCAGATTTGGGAACACACTCCATAATGAAGCTGATCCAACTACTTCTTCTGCTGAGAAAAACAGTCCCCAAGGGGGAGGAGCTCCTAGTCCCGCAGTCTCCGACAACGAGACGGACTACAATGACGAATAACACCCACCTGCTGCTGACAGATATAAGCAATTGGAGGACCGCTTGAGCGCCATGGAAATTCAAAATGTGCCGGGACTGGATTTCGGAGATCTGGGGTTATCTTCTGGGGTAGTAATTCCACACAAGTTTAAGGCGCCTGCCTTCGCCAAGTATGATGGGGTCTCCTGCCCAAAGCTGCATCTAAGGTCGTACGTAAGGAAGATCCAACCTTACACGGCGGATAAGAACCTTTGGATTCACTTCTTCCAAGATAGCCTTTCGGGGTCGCAGCTTGAATGGTTCTACCAATTAGATGGAACTAGCATCCGACACTGGGAAGATTTGGCAACCGCATTCTACAGACAATACCAATACAATTCTGATCTCGCTCCTACGCGTACCCAACTTCAGGGTATGTCTCTAGGAACGGGTGAAGGGTTCAAAGAATATGCACAAAAATGGAGAGATTTGGCTGGCAGGGTGCAGCCTCCATTGACTGATCGTGAGCTGGTTGATATGTTCCTAGGGACTTTGTCTGGTCCATTTTTCAATCATTTGGTTGGTAACTCCTCCGCTGGGTTTACGGATTTGATACTGACGGGAGAAAGAATTGAAGCTGGCATCAGGTCAGGAAAGATACAAAAGGCTGCCTCCACAAGTACTGAGAAGAGGCCGTTTAAGAAAGAAGCAAGTGCCGTCTATGGTCCTAGATGACAAGTCAAGCCCGAAAGTCGCCAAGCCGTCAATGCTTTGGTCATTTCAAAACCTGTTGCTGCTCCTCAGCAGTACAATCAACAAAGAAGTGAAAGGCCCAAGAGGCAGTATACTCGGCTGAGTATGACCTTATCTCAAATTTTACCCCAACTGTTATCAACCAACTTGGTGACCATCAAAGAAGCTCCTAAGGTCGTCAACACTGCGTCTCCTAAGTATAACCCAAATGCCCGGTGTGCTTATCATTCTGATAGTCCCGGGCACACTACTGATGATTGCTGGTCCTTGAGAAACAAAGTGCAAGATCTTATCGACGCGAAGGAAATTCAGTTTGAAGCGCCTGAAAGACCAAATGTTGTAACTGCTCCTATGCCCCAGCATAGAGTAAATGCCATTGAGGAAGAGTTGTACGCTGTTTCGGTAAATGAAGTTGTTACCCCTCTTTTGACTGTTAAGAGGAACTTACTACTAGCCGGTTTATTTCCGGGTTGTAGTAAGGGTTGCCTCCTGTGTGCTGTTATCCCTACCGGTTGTCCACTGCTGAAATCAGGCATCCAAGGCCTGATGGATAGCAAGGAGATTCTGTTCAAGAAAACTGTTGTTCCGTCTGTTTCCATTGAAGATATATCTGTTGTCACGATTTACAATCTGCCAAAGCTCCCGTAAAGAAACCAGTCCAAATTATGTCTGTTGCACCCATCACTATTACTGTCCCGGAGCCTCTCCCGTATGAGTCTGATAAAGCTGTTCCATGGCATTATGGAGCCGACGTGTATGTGCTTGGGGTGAAGCAGGAGTTCAACACCAATACCAGTATCAGTAACATCACTGGTCCCGCCAAGATTACCCGCAGTGGCAGGCTCTTCTCGCCTGACATTGCACCGCCAGTTATCCGAAAACCTCTCACCATCACACCCGCAAGTGTGCATGTTCCAATTCAAGTTCCTGTATCTACTACTGCCGCCGAGTCTTCTGATACTCGGGGCAAAGAAGTTGCTACCGATTTTCCTGCCAGGACGGAGGCACCAAAAAAGAAGACTGCTGTGGAAGCCTCCCAACAAGAAATGGAGGAAATCCTTAAAATTATCAAAAAGAGTGACTTTAACGTTGTTGAACAGTTGGGGCATACTCCCTCCAAAATCTCTATGCTGTCATTACTGCTATGCTCAGAGGCCCATGCAAAAGCCCTGATTTCATTTCTGAAAACGGCCCATGTGCCGCAAGAGACCTCCGCGGATCAATTCACCGACTGTGTGGCTAATTTGACGGCTGACAATGGCTTAGGGTTCTCGGATGCTGACCTTACCGCCAAGGGAAAAAATCACAATGATGCCCTGCACGTCTCTATAGAGTGCAGAGGCACTACTCTCGCACACGTGTTGGTGGATACTGGCTCTTCCCTGAATGTTTTGCCTAAGAAAGCATTGGATCGCTTGGATTGTGAGGGTCTGGATTTGAAACCTAGTAACATCATTGTTAGAGCCTTCGACGGTTCTAAGAGGATGGTGCACGGTGAAGTAGACATCCCTATTCGTGTGGGTTCCCAAGTTTTCAACTCAACATTCTATGTGATGGATATTCGTCCATCTTACTCCTGCTTGTTGGGTCGACCCTGGATTCACAAAGCTGGGGCAGTAACATCCACTCTACACCAAAAGCTCAAATACCCTGTCAAAGGGAAGATTGTTACTGTGCAGGGTGAGGAGGAATACATGGTTAGTCACTTGAATTCATTCCGGTATATCGAGATGGACGGGGAATTTATTGAAACCCCCTTTCAGCATTTTGAGGAAGTACCTCCAGTGCTGGCATCAGCTGAGGCAGTGGTTGAAGAAGATTTTCCGTTGAAGATGGCGTCCTTGAAGGATGCCCGGGCTGTAATCGAGAAAGGCAATTGTGCAAACTGGGGTCAGCTTCCTGACTTCACTCAAAAGATTGACAAGTTTGGGCTGGGCTTTACTGCAGAGGCTCAGAGGGCTGTGCGCAAGGAAAAGATCAGAAAGGCTCCGGTGTTTATCTCCAACCCAAGGGTGAATGCTATCGAGGAGGATGTAGAGGAAGCAGAGTTTGACAGTTGGATCTACCCGACTACCAGCAACGGACCGAGCAACTGGACGGCAAAGGATTTTACACCTATCACATTTGTCACGCAGTAATTAATTTCTTTTGATTTCCAATTTGTAACAAACAATATGTTAAAACTTTGTTGGCTCGGTGTCCTACCCGGGGCATCGTAGCTCCATTTGTGAGGGCTTTTTGTATGAAATTTCCATATATCATCAATCAAAACATTGGACGTTTGTTGCATTTCAAATCTTGTGCTCTTTTTCTTTTTGTGTTATATATTGCAAAACAGCTATATTTACACACACTCACTTATACAGGTTTCAATCCACTCTGGATCTCACTGGTAACAGCTCTGCTACCGCCAGTTATGACTTCGAGAATCCGATCAACTTGGCCGAAGACGAAGGTGAAGATGATTGCGAAGTGCCTGGTGAACTTGCAAGACTGCTACTCCAGGAAGAGAGGGCTATTCAACCACATGAAGAGCCGGTAGAAACGATTAACCTGGGTACTGAGACAGATAGGAAAGAGGTCAAGGTTGGGGCCAATCTAGAGCTCGGCGTGAAGCAACGATTGATCCAGATGCTACATGATTACATGGAGATATTTGCTTGGTCCTATGAAGACATGCCTGGTTTGGATGCCGATATTGTAGTTCACCACCTGCCAACCAAGGAAGATTGCCCTCCGGTAAAGCAAAAGGTCCGCCGTATGCGTCCAGAGATGTCTGAAAAGATCAAGGCTGAGGTTATGAAGCAATTCGATGCCGGTTTTCTAGCAGTAACTTCTTATCCTCAATGGGTCGCCAACGTGGTGCCAGTACCGAAGAAGGACGGTAAAGTCAGAATGTGTGTCGACTACAGAGATTTGAACAGGGCAAGCCCCAAGGATGACTTCCCCTTACCTCACATCGATGTTCTTGTTGACAATACCGCTCAACACAAGGTTTTCTCCTTCATGGATGGTTTTTCAGGGTATAACCAGATCAAGATGGCTCCGGAGGATATGGAAAAGACTACCTTTGTGACTCAGTGGGGCACCTTCTGCTACAAGGTCATGCCATTCGGGTTGAAAAATGCTGGGGCAACCTATCAACGTGCCATGGTTGCTTTATTTCATGATATGATCCATCATGAGATTGAGGTATACGTTGATGACATGATTGCAAGGTCTCAAACTGAGGAGGAGCACCTTGTCATTTGAGGAAGCTGTTTGACCGACTAAAATTATACAAGCTGAGATTGAATCCCAACAAATGCACCTTTGGGGTGAGGTCCGGAAAATTGCTAGGTTTCATTGTAAGTGACAAAGGTATTCAGGTGGACCCTGCCAAGGTAAAAGCCTTACAAGAGATGCCGACTCCAAAGACAGAGAAAGAAGTCAGAGGCTTCCTGGGACGACTGAATTACATTGCCCGATTCATCTCACATCTGACTGCTACTTGTGAGCCAATCTTCAAATTACTGAAGAAAGATCAAGTGGTACGCTGGAACGATGAATGTCAGGCCGCCTTTGAAAAGATAAAGGAGTACCTCCAAGAGCCACCCATTCTTATGCCACCAGTGGAAGGAAGACCTCTAATATTATACTTGACAGTACTTGACAATTCAATGGGGTGTGTGCTAGGGCAGCATGACGAGTCTGGCCGAAAAGAGCACGCTATTTATTACTTGAGCAAAAAGTTTACCGACTGTGAGTCTCGTTACTCACTGCTTGAGAAAACTTGCTGCGCTCTAGTATGGGCTGCTCGCCGGCTGAGACAGTATATGCTGACTCACACTACTCTATTGATTTCAAAGATGGATCCCATCAAGTACATATTTGAAAAACCTGCTCTGTCCGGAAGAATAGCGAGATGGCAAATGATCTTAACAGAATATGACATCCAGTATACAACTCAGAAAGCAATTAAAGGAAGTGTACTGGCGGATCATTTGGCACACCAACCTGTGGACGATTACCAATCATTGAACTTTGATTTTTCGGACGAAGACATCATGGTGGTAACTGACTGTGAAGTACCTGGACCGGATGAAGGACCTGAGGAAGGATCTCGATGGTCTATGCATTTTGACGGAGCCTCCAATGCTTTGGGTAACGGCGTCGGCGCTGTAATCATATCTCCCAAAGGCACACATACTCCACTCACCGCCCAATTATGTTTCAACTGCACCAACAACATGGCAGAATATGAGGCATGTATCATGGGTTTACAAGCTGCAATCGACTTAAGGATCAAGTTTCTGAGTGTCTTCGGAGATTCCGCTCTCGTGATCAATCAGATCAAAGGCGATTGGGATACGAAACACCCAAATCTTATTCCTTACAAGGAGTATGTGTCAACCTTGCTTCCCCACTTTGAAGAAATAACTTTTGAGCACTTCCCAAGAGAGGAGAATCAGCTAGCGGACGCACTAGCTACGATGTCTTCAATGTTCAAAGTTAAATGGGACAATGAGGCTCCCCGGATCATTATCTGGAAGTTGGATGAACCGGCATACTGCTGCGAGCTTGAGGCTGAAAAGGTGACTTAAAAACCCTGGTATCATGAGGTGAAGAGGTATTTGGAAGCTCAGGAATACCCTGAAGGCGCATCTGTCAATGACAAGAAGTTCATGAGGAGGTTTGCGGCAAAATTCTTCCTCAGCAACGACATTCTCTACAAACAGAATCATGATTCAACTCTACTACGTTGTGTGGATAAGGCTGAAGCAGAGAAGATCATGATAGAACTGCATGAAGGTACATTTGGAACACATTCCAGTGGACACACCATGGCTAAGAAAATCCTTCGGGCAGGATATTTCTGGTCCACAATGGAAGCTGATTGTTACCAACACTCTCGAACTTGTCATAAATGCCAGATCTATGCTGACAAGGTGCATATTCCTCCAGTTCCTCTGACCGTCCTGACGGCACCTTGGCCTTTCGCAATGTGGGGGATTGATATGATCGGTGAGATCCGACCGACGGCATCCAATGGGCATCGCTTCATCTTAGTGGCGATCGATTACTTCACGAAGTGGGTTGAGGCAGCTTCCTACGCCACAGTAACCAAGAGCGTCGTGGCACGTTTCATCCGGCATAATCTGATCTGTCGGTACGGCGTCCCAGAAAGAATTATTACGGACAATGGTACCAATCTCAATAACACGATGATCACTGAACTCTGTGAACAATTCAAGATACAGCACCACAATTCTTCTCCCTACCGGCCGAAGATGACTGGATCCAGACTCGACTTGATCAATTAAATCTGATTGACGAAAAGAGGCTCACTGCTATCTGTCATGGTCAAACGTATCAAAAGCGGATGATCAGGGCATTTAACAAGAAAGTCAAACCACAAGAGTATCAAGTTAGGGACCTGGTAATCAAACGCATCATCCTTCCTCAAAGTGATCCCCGGGGCAAATGGACCCCTACGTACGAAAGGCCATTTATGGTCAAACATGTGTTCTCAGGAGGAGCCATGATCCTAACCACCATGGATGGTGACGACCTTCCTCACCCCGCTAATGCAGACATAGTGAAAAAATACTACGCATAAATAAAAGACCCGCTAGGTTGACACACCTAGGCAAAAATAAGGGCTTCCCGGCGAACCAAAAGGGTTCGGGCAAAAATAAGGGATGAAATGAATAAAAATCTGTACACCCGGCAAGTCAAAAACCTGAAAAGGCGGCTTGGGCAAAAATGGGTATCCCGGTGGACTGAAAACCCGAAAGGGAGGTCCAGGCAAAAGTTAGGGATAAAGCGTAACGCTATGTCTCATTGGATCACTCCGCATTCGGAATTCGGCATCAACTATCTGGCTCAGATTTCGGCATCGACCAATCAACTTCATCTTTAACCAAGCAGCAAAGTGATGAGACGCTTGAAGACATAAAGACGATAGCAGAGTTGGAACCCAGTGGGATTGTTCACATAGCTATTTTGTTTTCTTTTCAAAATTGTAAACTCTATGTTATTCGGTGGCATCCTCTTACTAGGATGTCAGCCTCTTGTACAAAAACGCCTATTCACAGGCAAAGTTCAAATCAATACAAATTCACTGGTCCATATAAATTGCCATTGTTTTTCCTTTTTTCTGTTTTGTCTTGCGAAGAACGTCCAATGTTCATTTTTGATATATGCATTTGACATTAAAATTGTTGATTCATAAATATTTGCATATAAAACAAAAGATTAATTACAGGTGACATCAGAGACAGGGGCATTGTGAAGTTGTCTGATGCAGTCTGGTTGCTTTGCCCGCCAAGGTACCAAGGTAGTTTCGACTGAAGAATGTGACCAAATCATCTCAACGCCCCGCAGAGTGAGACAAGATTCAACAATACTTTCTCTAAGCAGAGTTGATTCCCCGTCGATCCTGAAAAGGCACAAAATTCCCCGGCAGGTCTTAAAGCTCATCCCCGGTAGATTCTGGAAGCTTGTTCCCTGCAGGATACGGACGTCTCTCCCGAGCTTTATTCAGAGTTATTCCTCACAAGGGCTTATAACTGGGTTATCCTCAGCTAATTGCCACGGAAGTTCGCCCTCGGCAAAGTTCTTTCATTCCCCAGCGGAGATTATCTTTGGTTATCCCCAGTGGAGTTTATCATCATTATCCCCAGCGGAATCCATCATTGAAGTCCTCAGCAGACCTCTCGTCAAACTTCAGCAAAGTATCTCTGCCACAGAGCAACCCCCCGACCGTTCCTCAAGGATTTATTTTCCTAAGACGAAATTACATTCATAAACATTTCACATTTTCATACATCTGGCTTACATACATGATAAAGTGCATACAACACTATCTCATGTTGAACATCATGACATCATGCATATCATACATCATGACATTGCGTACAACTTATGTTTTTGCCTTTTCAGAAGAAAAAAAAACGATCCCAAAGACAACTACCTTCAACTGTCACAATTCCAGATTCGATACCTGTATCTAGCCAGGGCACATCTGAGAGTGATCAGTTTCCAGACTCGATTCCTGTATCTAGCCAGGGCACGTTTGAAGAGTTCGAAGATTCGATTCCTGTATCCAGCCAGGGCACATCTATCAACTACAACATTTCCAGATTCGACTCCTGTATCTAGCCAGGGCATATCTGTTGACCACATTTCCAGACTCGATTCCTGTATCTAGCCAGGGCACGTCTGAAGAGTTCGAAGATTCGATTCCTGTATCTAGCCAGGGCATATCTGTTGACCACATTTCCAGACTCGATTCCTGTATCTAGCCAGGGCACGTCTGAAGAGTTCGAAGATTCGATTCCTGTATCTAGCCAGGGCATATCTGTTGACCACATTTCCAGACTCGATTCCTGTATCTAGCCAGGGCACGTCTAAAGAGTTCGAAGATTCGATTCCTGTATCCAGCCAGGGCATATCTGTTGACAACTATTTCCGGATTCGATTCCTGTATCCAGCCAGGGCACATCTGTGAACAACCGATTGTAGATTCGATACCTGTATCTAGCCAGGGCATATCTACATAAGGATACTGAAGATCAAACACCTGTAACAAGCCAGGAAAACATCTGTCTTTCTCAAATACACAAGTTTTCGCTAAGGAATCTCTTATGCGATCAATACTTCCAAATGGCATCTATAAGCCCATTCCCGACAAAGTTCCGTCACATTTCCAGATGGCATCTATAAGCCCATCTCCCTATCCACCACCCCTCAATGGCATCTATAAGCCCATTCCCGACATCAAAATGCTGATACTCCAACATGCGAGTGCAAATTTTCGGGCACTCTAGTGTCCAATCTCCTTTTACCCTCGAGTCACGAAAGGCAAACTTGCCAATCTAACTCTTCAGGTTCAAGAAGATTGAACAGGGGCAACTGTTGTACCCCAAAATTTGCCCTCCCATTTCCTCAACATTTTCTCATCACAAAACCCTTGGAGCTCAAGATCCAGTTAGGGTTTCCTCTGCTCAAGACTTCTCCTTGCACTGTTGATCCAAATTAGGGTTTGTGTTTGCACAAAGATGTTTTGACCTAAAATGCCTAAGATGACTTTCATGCTTCATATTGGACTCCCAAGTTTATCCATACCAAGTTTCAAGTCTTGATTCCAAATTTTGCCCAGTCAATTGGACAGTTGGCCTAGAAATCAACTGTATTGGGGAAAAAGTCAACTGTGGTCAATTGACAGTCAAACCTCATGATTTTTGACCCACATCAACATTATGAACTCATATGGACCATTTGATCAAGTTTGGATCACAATTCCACAAGAAATTTGATCAGATCATCAAAAGGGCAAAATGGTCATTTTTAGTGTTTTGACTGCACAAAGGCAATTTTTGACTGTTTGACCTAGCCAATGGCAAACCAAGCTCACATATGGACTCAAGGACCCCATGGAATTATCTTGACATGCTCAACAAACTCAAAAAATCCCAAGTACACAAGATTGACAGTTGAATTTCCCAGTCAATTGATCAATTTTGACTGTATACTGAAAAGTCAAACTTTGACTTTTTAGTCAAAATCAAGAGTCAAGATTCATTTTTCATCAAAACATGCCAAATCATGAAACTTGTTCACCAAGAAACCAAGAAATGCAAATTAGGGTTTGAAATGGAATTTTTCATAACTTAGAATTTTTCTAAGTTATGGAAAACCCTAATTTTTTTCCTAACTTTGCCCCACTTTCTCACCAAGATTCATTTGGATTCAAACAAAAGTCAAAACATGAAAGTTGTAGCTTGTTACATAATCTACAACTTTGATTCACAAAGTTTTCCCAAATGAGGCTTGTATCTCAAGTTACAAATTTTTGAATAAGGGCACTAAACCATTCATAACTTAGTGAAAATTTGACCTTTTTGACAAGGTTTTCTACCTAACTTCAAGGCCATTTTCCATACACTTCCACTTGGAATTTCAATTTGCATTTCAAAGATGGTTTGTAGTACACATTCCAAGCTTTCCAAAATGTCCAAGAACTTCTCAAACAACCTCATGGTTAGGGAGAATCGAATTTTGCAAAATGGGAAAAAGTCACTTTTGTTCTTGGCCATGTACATGTTCATAACACTATGCATCTTAATCTCAGCATGCTTAAGCTACATTACAGGTCCTAAAACCCTTTGACACTCATAAATTTAATGCAAAACCATTGAACCAAGTTGTTATTCTAAGCCTTTGGACATTACATGGAGAATTAACCCTAAACTAGAAAAAGCATTATTTCCATTTTGAAAAAGTAGAACTTTATGTCAAGTTTGCAATCCAAGTGGTACAGTCCAAATCTTCTTGGCACAAGTTTGTGAACAAATTGCACTGATCAAGGCCAATGTGTGCAACATAGTGTGAGGGCCTGTACAGGCTAGAATCATCAAGTGGCCATTGCTTGCTTCAAATTCAAGGTAGCATAACTTGTACCAACTTACATATCAGCCTACAAACACTTAGACAAACTGATCAAAAACATTCCACACATCTCAACCAAGCTATTGCACGAGCCTTTTACCTCCAATCTCTCCCAAAACTCAGAATCACCTTGAAACTGCTCAAACAGAGCAACCTCTGCAGATTGAGTTCCAACTCTCAATCCTTTCAAGCATTCTTGCCCAAACCAGCTCACATACATTCCCCAACATCTGTGCAAGCTAACCAAAAGCAAAAACACGACCTGTAATCCCTCTAACTGGTTCCACCATTTTCACATTTCTGACTTGCAGGTGAAGTGCTCTAGCTCGATTCAAAAGCTTTCAAGACAAAGTAAACATTGGAATAGCATCCCTGGACCTCAAGGAAGCTTTTCCAATCATCACCTTGCACTGAGAGCTTCTCCATTGCCAGATAGAACTTCAACTGAACATGTGAGTTTTTGAATTCGTATCTCTCTTATTAGGCATTGTTAGCTTTAGGTTTGTGAAGAGAATATGTCATAATCATTGCCCTGAACATGCCCATATAATTAGATTTTATTTATATTATGTGTGTTGCAAGAATTTGATGTCTGAACTTTGAACAAAAATTAGGTTAAGAATTGGGAGAGAAGAAATTCTCTCTCATTTCTGAGAATTAAAACATGTTTTTTATATGTGTGAATTCGTGGGAAGATGCTTAACAGTTTTGATGTTGGAAGTTTTTGCTAAAACTCAAGGAATCAGGACCTTGCAATGGAAGAAAGTGGCGCGCGTTTTGTTCAAACAGAAGGCTGGAGGTTGAAGAAAGGTCTTCATGGGCTGGGCCTGTGTTGACTTTTCTTTTTGCACCACATAATTGCTTCTGAACCCCCTGAGCCCATTTTGCTTATTTCTTTGACTTTTTGACTTTTTCTTTTTTTGATTGACTTATTTATTTTTTCTCATGACATTAAAAATATAAAAATATTTTTTCTCACCATTTTTGATTTTATTAGGCATTTATTTAGTTTTCTTTTAGTTTATACATAAATAGATAAATACATATATTTTGTTTAAAATACTAAAAAAATAGTGCAAATGCATTTCTATACATTTTTATTTTTGTTTTACTTTCTAAAAATATTTTATAGAAAAAATACTTTTTTTTTATTATTAAATATCAAATATTATTATTTTTTATATATAATACATATTTAGAACTTAATACATATATATATATATATATATATATATATATATATATATATATATATATATATATATATATATATATATATATATATATATATATATATATATATATATATATATATATATATATATATATATATATATATATATATATATATATATATATATATATATATATATATATATATATATATATATATATATATATATATATATATATATTAGTATATTTAGGTTAAAATACAAAAATACCTATATTTTTCATTTTATTAATATTTGACATAAAAAATACTTTTTATAAATATACTTCATTTTATTTTATTTTTGTACATAATAAATGAATACTTGTATTAAATTAAATAATAATACATTTTATTTAATAGAATTAGGGTTTTGCCCTCTAAATATGAAAATACTCCAAAAATAATACCTTTTTATTTTCTCTTTTTTTATTTTATATAAAATAATTCTTTTTTCATACATATAAAAATTCTTTTTGCATTCTTGCATATTTGTCTTATTTAATCTATGTAAATTAATCATCTTGTAAAATATTTCAATATTGATGTAATAGTTTTAGGTTTAAATTCCTTGTCAAAATCCTCATTTGAACATTTGTACCCCCCTTCCCATATTTGGTTTTGTAATAGCTTAGTAAATTTATTTTCGCACTTTATTGCTTTCCAATTATACCATGTTAGAATTAGGGTTTGTATGCGAAAAACGACAAAATAGTTATGACCTAATCTCAAGACAAACAAGCATGAAAATGGACACACAAATCACACTTGCACCCCCTAGGGTATTCCACTTGTTGCCTTTCAAAATTGGGCCATATTGCATGTTAGGTCTCTTTGGGCAAAACAAACAAATCAAATGATCATAAGTCCCTCGATAACACTTTCAAAACAAACAAAACAAATGATCAAGTCCCTTAAAGAAAATGCCCAAAGATACTTGGCGCCATTGCAATTATGGCCTAAACGATGACCCGCGCCTGTCCCTTTCACATCCTAACATGAGATTGTCCACCAAATACAATGGTGGAACAAACTTATTAAAAGGGTTAAAACATAGCAATAAACTTTGAGAAATTTAGGAGTAGATAACCTCTTAGTTACTTGAATCAATCTTGCAAACTAAAACACTTGCCTATTTTAAAAATCACACATCACTACACTTTCAAAACAACTTTCAAAAACAAATGAAAACCTTTTCAAAAGACATACATCTTTGTATACATCCCCACATGGATCATTACAAAGGTTGCCACCACATTGGCTTCTTTTCAAAACATTTTCAAACCCACACACCCAAGCACCTATTAAAACAATTGAAAACAAAAGGCAAGTGATCTAAGCAAGTAACTAAGATCCCATGGATAACCATGGATAGAAAGGGTGCTAATACCTTCCCTTTCTATAATCTACTCCCCGAACCCAAGAAACATCTCAAAAGGTTTTTGCTGTGCTTTTTAACCTTTCCTTAGGATAAAATAAAAAGTCGGTGGCGACTCTTGCTCAACCGAAACATTTGCGAAAACAAACGCAAAACCTCAAGTCAGTTCTCCCACCGTATCACAGTCACACACATGACATTAAATATACTAGTAGTAATTATTCTGTGAAACCAAAATTCAACCAGAGTTTTGGTAAAACTAACAAATCAGGACCCAAGAAAATATGGGTACCTAAGGATAAAATAATACATGTTGCAGATATCTTTAGCAGCAAATCAGAAACACCAGTCATGGTACCTGGACTCTGGCTGCTCACGACACATGACGGGAAGAAGGCATATGTTCCAAAGCCTGGAACTTAAGCCTGGAGGCGACTAAGGCTTTGGAGGCAATCAGAGGGGAAAGATCATTGGCTCTGGAGCAGTAGGTAATGGAAATCTTCCCTCTATAAATAATGTTCTATTAGTAGATGGATTAATGCATAATCTGTTATCCATAAGTCAATTAAGTGATAACGGTTATGATATAATCTTTAATCAAAAATCATGTAAAGCTGTTAGTCAGAAAGATGGGACTATCCTATTTAGTGGAAAGAGGAAAAATAACATTTATAAAATCAAACTTTCTGAACTGAAAAGTCAGAATGTAAAGTGTCTTCTGTCTATTAACAACGAGCAATGGATCTGGCACAGAAGATTGGGGCATGTTAGTATGAGAAGAATATCTCAGATTAACAAACTCAATCTGGTCAGAGGACTTCCAAATCTGAAGTTCAATTCAGATGCTCTGTGTGAAGCATGTCAGAAAGGCAAGTTTGCAAAACCTGCTTTTAAATCTAAAAATGTTGTTTCCACCTCTAAGCCATTAGAACTTCTGCACATTGACTTATTTGGACTAGTTAAAACTGCTTCAGTCAGTGGCAAGAAGTACGGGTTAGTAATCGTAGATGACTATAGCAGATGGACATGGGTAAAGTTCTTAAGACACAAGGACGAGTCACACTCTGTGTTTGTCACCTTCTGTAACCAAGTTCAGAATGAAAATGATCTTAGAATCGTTAAAGTCAAAAGTGATCATGGTGGAGAATTTGAAAACAAAGATTTTGAGTCATTCTTTAATGACAGAGGCATTCTGCATGATTTCTCTTGTCCTAGAACTCCCCAGCAAAATGGAGTTGTAGAACGAAAGAACAGAACATTGGAAGAAATGGTCAGAACCATGATCAATGAGACAAACGTTGCTAAGATCTTCTGGGCAGAGGCAATAAACACAGCGTGCTACATTCAGAATAGAATCTCCATAAGACCTATTCTGGAAAAGACTCCATATGAATTGTGGAAGAACAGAAAGCCCAACATTTCATATTTTCATCCATTTGGATGTACTTGTTTTATGTTAAATACAAAAAATTATCTGAACAAGTTTGACTCTAAAGCACAGAAGTGTACTATGTTAGGATACTCCGAACGCTCAAGAGGGTACAGAGTATACAATACAGAAACACAGATTGTGGAAGAATCAATCAGTGTTCGTTTTAATGATAAGCTTGACTCTGAAAAGTCAAAGCAGAATGAAGTCTTTGCAGGTATGGAAGTTGAATTCACAGGTTCTGAAGACAAGTCATCAGAAGCTCTCAACAAAGACACTCCTTCAACATCAGAAAGAGGCATTGCGAGCAATCCAGCAACATCTGTTGATCAACCTCAGAAAAGACTACCCAAAAGCAGCATGGATCACCCAGAAGAAACAATCTTAGGAAGAAAGGAAGATCCAATCAGAACAAGAGCCAACTTCAGAAACTCTGAAGAATCCCTCATGGGACTTGTTTCTCTGATTGAACCTTCTTCAATTGATGAAGCACTTCTGGACAACGACTGGATTCTAGCAATGCAAGAAGAGCTGAATCAATTCACCAGAAACGACGTGTGGGATCTAGTTCCCAGAACAAAAGGATTCAACGTCATTGGAACAAAATGGGTGTTCAGAAACAAACTGAATGAACAAGGTGAAGTCATCAGAAACAAGGCACGACTGGTAGCACAAGGTTATAGTCAGCAAGAGGGGATAGACTATACAAAAACCTTTGCTCCAGTCGCCAGGTTAGAATCTATCAGACTTTTAATTTCTTTTGCTGTTAATAAAGGCATCACTCTATATCAGATGGATGTCAAGAGTGCATTCTTAAATGGCTATATAGAAGAAGAGGTTTATGTGCACCAACCCCCTGGCTTTGAAAGTACAAAAAATCCAGAGTATGTTTTCAAACTAAAGAAGTCACTGTATGGTCTGAAACAAGCTTCCAGAGCTTGGTATGAAAGACTAAGTAACTTTCTGTTAGAAAAGGAATTCACCAGAGGGAAAGTGGACACAACCTTATTCTGTAAGACAGTTAAGAATGACATCTTAGTGTGTCAGATTTATGTTGATGATATTATATTTGGATCTACTAATCCTTCTCTTGGAAGAAAATTTGCTAAGTGTATGCAGGCAGAATTTGAGATGAGCCTCATGGGGGAACTGAAATTCTTTCTGGGAACTCAGAGGGAACTTACATTCATCAGAGCAAATATGTCAGAGAACTTCTGAAGAAATTTGATCTCTCAGAATGTAAGTCATCAAAGATTCCAATGCATCCCAAGTGCATTCTGGAAAAAGAAGAGGTAAGCAAAAAGGTAGAACAGAAGGTCTACAGAGGTATGATTGGTTCTCTTCTTTATCTGACGGCTTCAAGGCCTGATATTTTATTCAGTGTATGCATTTATGCAAGATTCCAATCAGATCCTAGAGAATCTCACTTAACAGCTGTTAAGCGAATTTTCAAGTATCTGAAAGGTACTACTAATCTGGGTTTATTTTCTAGAAAATCTAGTGATTACAGCTTAGTAGGTTACTGTGATGCTGACTTTGTTAGAGACATAGTAGAGTGTAAAAGTACTTCTGGAAGCTGCCAGTTTCTGGGAGAAAATCTGATCTCTTGGTCCAGCAAAAGGCAATCCACAATTGCGCTATCAACAACAGAAGCTGAATACATAGCAGCAGCAGGATGCAGCACACAAATGCTCTGGATGAAAAGTCAGCTTGAAGACTTCCAGATATTTGAGAGTAACATTCCTATACTCTGTGACAACACTTCTGCCATTTGCTTAAGTAAAAATCCAATTTTGCATTCTAGGGCTAAGCATATAGAAATAAAACATCATTTCATTAGGGACTATATTCAGAAAGGCATTTTAAACTTAAAATTTATTGATACAGACCATCAATGGGCTGATATTTTCACAAAACCACTTTCTGAAGATAGGTTCAACTTCATTCTGAAACATCTCAGCATGAAGCTCTGCCCAGAGTGAAAATGTTTTAATTTTATATATTAACCTTCAGAATTTGTTTTATTTTACTGTGAACTTCTGATCAATCTTCTTTCAGAAATTTAGACATGCAGATTGTATCAGATTCTATCCATAAAGATCTGAGCGTTTCATTTCAAGGATAGATGTGTTGTTCACTAAATCAAACAAGTGTCATCCAGTCATCAACTAATTCCTGAGGCAGAACACGCATGCACGCTTCTGAGAAGGCAAAGCGCTGATTGGATGCATTGAGACAAATGTCATGGGTAACCGTTCCAAATATCTTTCTAAATCCCCCAAAATCAGCCAACATTAAATGCGAGTAATCATGATTTAATTCTCTCTCTTAAAACGTTTATGTTTTCAAAACAATTTTTGAAACCTATTTAAACGCCTTAACCATCATTCATTCTTTTTTACCGTCACTTACAAATCTTCAACATTTTTCTGTGTTCTTACTGTGTGTTAATTTTTTCTCAAAGAAACCCTTTTCAAGCTTTTTCTCAAAAACCCTTGTGTGAACATGGCATCTTCTGGCACTCCTTCTGCAGGTTCCCAGCAAGATGCTTCTTCTGAACAGTATCAGATTCCTTTTAGAATGCTCCTTACTCCGGTCAAGAACTTGGAAGTTCTGTCAGAATTGATAGTAGATTTCAACTGTTTGAAGGAAAATGGCTTTGATTTGTCTGAAGAAATTAAGGCACAAGGTTGGGAAAGGTACTTTGATAGGTTGGTGGGTCCAACGTTCCCCATCTTGGTTAAAGAATTCTGGATACATGCGTCTTCCTCAACTCATCAGGTTACTTCGTATATCATGGGAAAGAAAATTGTGATTACTGAAGATCACATTGCAAGGCTGATTGGATACAATGGTGGTGGCATTCGCTGTATAGACATGGCAGAAAGGTGCTCAGATGTTGCTGTTATAGCAAGGCAGATTTTCACACATGGGGTTCCCTCCAGCAAAATAAGAGATTTGAAAGATCAACACAGAGTTTGGGCAAAGATTATTCTGGGCTGCTTCAATCACAGGAAGCCTACAAGGTCTCCTGATTACATAAACATAGATCAGCAGTTTCTGATCTATTTTATTAATCAGAAGGTAAAGATTAATCTAGCTCATCTTCTGTTCAACCATCTGAGGACCAGCGTCAAGGAGACTAGAGAAGAAGAAAGGACTAAAAGGGATTGGATACCCTTCGGCAGATTGATATCAGATATTCTAACGGAGAATAGGCTGATTGAACACTTGACAGAGGCACAGGAAATAAGCTCTCTAGAACCTTCTGTTGGCAAGCAGCTGAATGCCAAGAATCTCAAGAAGATGAAGTTGATAGAGAACATTAAGAAGGAGCCCAACGTTACTCCTTTTGCTGAAATCTCCAGCAGAAGAATTCCCCTGGACGACTTCCCCATGTTCTCAGAGATTGACTCCAAGCCTCAAATAGTTCTGAGATACTTGGATGCGTGCAAAGCTGATGGAACAGCACCCAATCTCAACATTCAAGATCTCCAGCAGAAGGCACCAGAGGTTACTCTGAAGAAGACTAAGAAGAGAAAGGTTGCATCAGAAGGATCGTCTCAGCAGACCCCAAAGAAGAGAGGTAATCTGTCTTCTGTTAATGTTTTAAATTCATCTGTTGTTCCAACATTTATTCCAATCCCAACTTCAATTGAAATCCCAATTCCCATTCCAATCATTGATGATACTGAACCTGAGTTTGACCCTTCTGAGTCATTAACCCTCAGAAGATCCCGCGTCAAACCTCACAATCCAAAACCTACAACCACAACAGAACCAGAACTTGAAAAAGTTCTTTCAGAAATAGATCAACACTCTTCCGCTCCCCATACAGAAAATCCAAATCTTCAACCAAAAACTCCCCACTCACCTCAACCAGAAACTACACTCTCACCAATACCAGAAGATCCACATTCACCACAACCAGAAATTCCACAACCTCCATCTCCATAACCAGAACTTAATCCACCCTCACCTCAACACGAATCATCTCAACAACCTGAGTTTCAACACTCTGAGGCTCAAACCCCTGAACCTCAATCATCTGAATCCTCTGAACCACAACCCTTAGCCATACAATTTCCCGGTGGTACCACTGTTAATATCCCTCAACTACCATCCTCACCAGAAATTACTCCACCTAATACCCCATCCAGTCCAATAATCATTCCTGATTCTCCTACTCCCTCACCCAAGCAAAATCCAGATGACCACAGCAAGACCTTCATTGATCTAACAGTCCTTGACCGCCTTGCTGCCCTTAAAAATAAAACCGCCATTCCCAAACCCAAACAACCAGATGTTGGTTCTAGCATCTTGAATTTTGAAACAGACATGCAGAAGTGGATTTCTTCTCTAAAACAGGCTAGTCCGAGAGTGATTGATCCTGCAGTTTCAGACCAACTCTGGACACAATTCAGAGGATGGGTATGCGCTGAAACCTTTAAGCTGCAAGACCAAAGCTATGAACAGGCTCAACAGAACTTCAGCAATCTGCTAAAAGAAGTTGAAGGTCTTCTGAATGTTAAAGGGCTTCTTCTGGACAATGAGCCTTGGTCTGAAAAGCATCCAACTTCAACAGTTCAACCAGCAGAAGAACAGACGATTCCAGCTGAAGATTTAAGTCAAGAAGAAGTTATTGCAGAAAGCTCTCAGAAGCATCCTGATTCTGACATCTCTCAAGCTGCATTGGACAGGCAGACTCTTAAAGAGCTGAAGCAAAATGATCTTCGACTGCAGGAGAGAATGGATGAGAATGATCAACGAATGAAGGAAAGGATGGATGTTCAGGATAGTAAGATTGACTCAGTAGTCAGCATGGTGCATCAGCAGAAGGAAACCACTGATCAGATTAAGAACATGCTAGAAGCTCTGTTCACACGCCTTCCTCCCCAACCTTAGATTTTGTTTCTTGATGTTTTCATTGTTTTCTTTACATGTTATCTGTAATATTTTCTGAGCTCTGAACTGAATACAATCGTTTTTCTGCACTGATCATTTTTAACTTCAATTATTTGCACTTTTTGATTGCTGACAAAAAGGGGGAGAGAGAATGATATTTTTCAATAACGGATTACTGAGACAAAAGTCTCAAACATTCTAACACTCTGATATACTTGAATGTTTCTTTGTTCTGCATAAGCTTACAGGTACAAGAATTTAATTATCTCTGATACACTGAAGCTCTGCACTAGTAAAGGAAAGATCTGATGCTCAAAGAAAGTTCAATAAAGATCTGATGCTAAAGGACTCATGGAATTAAAAGGGAAGTAATAAACTCAGGGGGAGTTTTTCTGATCATAACTCTGATACCTTTCTATTCCCTATCTTCTTATCTTTGATACCTTTCTGTTTATCGCTGATACAAATTTATTATTTGGTTATCTCTGATATTTTTTCTTTAAATTTCAATTGAAAATATCCGGTTTTTGTCATCATCAAAAAGGGGGAGATTGTTAGAACAAAGTTTGAATATACTACCCTAAGTTAAAGTTTTGATGATAACAAAATGCTAGATTAAATAAATTGTATAATTCATATGAGACATATATGCTACCTAAAAATTATATTGTGCATTTACAGAAACTCTGATGGATATCAGCATAAGAATGTCAACATCAGCATCAGAAGATGAAATATCATATGCCAGCATCAGAAGATGAAATATCATATGCCAGCATCAGAAGATCAAAGCATGTGCTTACGCTGAAGCTTGATGAACAGATATGCGCGTAACATACTCTAAACTCTGATCAAGACCAAAACAATATCATCAGCACCTAGAAGCGTCAGAATAAGCCAAAGCCAATAACACGCTTAATTGACAACGGTACTGTGCATTCAAGACACTTTATTACCAATGACTGTATTCCAAGACAAAGATCTTCTCAATATGGAAAGAACGTAATGGGCATTGAAATGGAATAATTGACTACAACGTATCTTTTCCAAGGCTATATAAACAAGTCAGTGAGAAATGAATTGGCTAATGCTCTACAACTCTTTACACGCATAAAGCAAATCATCTTCATCCTCACTCATACAACTTGCTATATCTCTCAAATTGCTTACTCTATAGTTATAGCATCCTAGTTTCACTTAAGCTTAATTTCTGTATTATCACAGTTGTGATATAAAGTTTTTATAGAAAACATTCGACACACATAGTATTCTTTTATCTGTAAGAAAGAATTTCCTTGAGAAACCGGTCTGTGGTTTAGACTCAAGAAGGCTTTAGCAGTTGTTAAAGCAGTTGTAATATTCAGTTGAATATAGTGGATTAAGACCTCGTTGGAGAGAGGCGAAATCATCTTGACGGGTGGACTGAAGTAGTTTGAGATCAAACGAACCAGGATAAAAATAACGTGTTGTCTGCATTTGATTTCAAGTTTTACAATTCAACCCCCCTTCTTGTGTTTTTCACTTCTTCATTATCATCATGCGAAGTAGAATACATAGCTGCTTCTCTTTGTGCATGTCAAGCAACTTGGATGGTAAATTTGGTTGAAAAGATAACAAGGAAAGATCATGGAGCAATTACCATGAAGATCTACAACATGTCATCTATCAATATGGCAAAGAATCCGATGACACGTGATCAAAACAAGCACATCGAAATGAGGTTCCACTATCTTTGAGAGCAGGTAACAGATGAGAAGATGAACTTGCAACACTGCAGAACTGCGAATCAGATTGCAGACATCATGATGAAGGGTGTGCAGGTCGAAGTATTTCGAAGACTAAGAGCTATGATGAATGTAGATAGCTTAGACACAATGAATTATGTGGTGTGTTGAAAGTAATTCCTTGTGTAGAAGCAGTTTGCTTGATATAGACAAGAGAATGTCGAAAAGATTTGATTTGATTTAGAAGTGTGGAAATAATTTGTTACACACAAATTTATTTTAGATATAGAATAGATAAGATTTGATTTAGGTCTAAAATAGATTGATTTGATTTAGTTTCAAAATAGATATTTTGGGTTTCATAGTTTTGGACTTTGCCTTAGGGAGCAAGCTAACCTAAATCTATAAATAGAGTGAGTAATCCCTATTTTTGTAATCAAGTCAATTAACTCATTGTATTCACAGAATTTGCAGTTGCAAGTGAATAATAAAGTTTTCCACAGTTTGTGGACAGAGAAAAACTCTGAAGAAAAATATTTTCTTTCTTCATCTTTTAATTTTTCATTGTCATTGTATAGTGATATTAATCTTATTCATCAAGATTGATAGAAATTTATCATAGATTTTGGTAGATTTCTAACACCTTCGTCAAATTTATGTTATGCTTTATTTTTGTTGATGCAGAAATATCATGGTTGTAAAGTTTTTTGTTTTAATTGTTAAATAGAGGAAGAAAGTTTATTTTGATTTGTGGAGTACAGTAATTGCAATTTTTGAGTAATAAAAGGAAGAGGATTTGATTTATTTTTTATAATGACTGAAAGAGATGAACATTGACCTTGCTGAAAGAGAGATATATGAAGGTTGGTCCGCTCAATATTTCATTTATATTGGAAACCAATATTTCATCTCGATATGATTGACTATCTTACAAATAGACATGTAAGTTAAGTTGTTTATGATAAAGTAATTTTTTAAGATGCGGATTCTTATTAATATGTTGAAATTAAATGATTTGTGTATGATAAAATAATTTTTAAGATGTGCATATAAAATTAATTTGTTTATGATAAAATAATTTTTCAGCCTACTTGATGAAGAGGTTTCTTATTAACCAATTGTTTTGATTTCTTTATCTAAAACTATTTAACAGCTGTAGTATGTAGTGATTAAATTGTTATTATTATTTTATTAAGAATTGTTTCCTCGGCAATTAATTGAAAAAAACCCGTATGAACAACTTCAATATCTCTTAATTTTTATCTTACTTTTGGTTTACATATTAATCACTATCTTAAATTTAAAATATTAAATATTTATTTAGATTCTTATTAGATTAAGATTTTAATAATACTTTTTTATGATAAAGTTATATAAATTTTAGAAGAATATCAAATTTTAATGTCTTTAAAAGGCATTTATAATTTATAATTTGAATTTTTAAGGATTTTATTATGAGATCAAATTTAGAACAGTGTTGTACTCTAATTTTTGCTACTAAGATCTTTTTATCATCTCATAACATCAATACATCACACATTAGGGTTGATTCTCTCTTCTACTTCCTCATATCTTTAAGTTTTCTCTTGAGGGATCACCAAGCATTTTGAATTGTGTATCTTGTACATGTTTATCTTATGTTGATTAACCCTTGACTAACATCAATAAATATATATATATATCTGTGTGTGTGTGTGTGTGTGTGTGTGTGTGTGTGTGTGTGTGTGTGTGTGTGTGTGTGTGTGTGTGTGTGTGTGTGTGTGTGTGTGTGTGTGTGTGTGTGTGTGTGTGTGTGTGTGTGTGTGTGTGTGTGTGTGTGATGACACAATTGCACCCATCTCACCATCTAACCTAGGGTTTGGAGGGATAGTGTTCAGTCAAATGATTGTTCAATGAAGTTCAAAAGTTTGAGCTTTAAAGTTATGTTGATGACATCATAATGTTTTGGTTTAAAGAACGTTCACTGAAGGTAGCAAAAAGATAACAATCACCAACGTTCACTGATGGTGAACTACCAACATTCACTGTGTGATACGGTGGGAGAACTGACTTGGGATGTTTTGTATTTGATCGCAAATATTGCGGTTAGAAATAGTCACCATCGACATTTCTTTTATCCAAAAGGAAAGGCTGAAAAGAACAGGAAAGACCTTTGAGATTATTTCTTGAGTTCGGGGGGTAGATTATGAAAAGGGAAGGTGTTAGCACCCTTTTCATCCATAGTTATCTATGGGATCTTAGTTGTTTGCTAGATCACTTGCTTTTGTTTGAAAATATGCTTTGTGTGGTTTTTGAAAGTATTTTGAAAAGACGTCTTCGTTTAGGCAAACTTTGTAATAGTTCTCATTCGTAAAAACGTATACAAAGTGTTAGGCTTTTGAAAATATTTCATGTTTGAAAAATGTTTTAAAAGTGTTTGATTTGAAAATAAGCAAGAATGTTTGATTTGAAAATGAGCAAGCAACTAAGAACAATCTACCTACTCAAAAGTCTTTGTTCATTTCTTCCTTTCCTTGGATATTGCTATCTCACCATTGATTGGTAAGAAGCCTTATCTTTGGATGTAAAGGGAAGGGTGTGGGTCATTGTATAGTCATGATAGCAATGTTGTAAGATGTCTTAGAAATTCTTTTTGAGAGACTAAGATCATTTTGAAAGGCAACATTGATAGCGTCATCGAGGGACTATGATCTTGTATTTTTGATTAGTTTTTGCTAAGATATCCCACATGCATAACATGACCATTTTTGTAAGGCAACAAAGTGGAATTACCCTAAGGGTGTAAGTGTGCAAGTTTGTTTGATTTACATGCATTGTTTATCTTGAATTAGAGTTTGCTACTTGTTGATTTTAGTCTTGCCATACAAACCCTAATTCTAGCATTTATATAAAGTGATAAATTGCAGAAAGTAAAATTACTATGCTATTACATCATTAGGGGATGGAGTATACAAATTTACAAATGGGGATTTGCAAGAAAATTAAATCTAATTATCTATTACAACCATATTGAATATATACAAGCATTGAATAAATAATGTACAAGGATATAAATAGAAAAAGAAATGATTTTATTTGGTTTTTGTTAAGGATTTTAACCTAATTAATAGAGATGATTAATTAAAAATAAACAAAATCAAACTTAAACTAATTAAGAAAGAAATTAAGCATGAAACATTTTTAGGGTTTTTTGTGAAAGGTTTAAGTTAAATGATAATAATATGAAAATTAATTAATTAAAAGAAAACCTAAATTATAAGTTAATTTTAAATAAAAAATAAAAAAATAAAAAAAATAATTAAACCTAAATCTAAATATTAATTACCTAAGAAAAAAAAGAAATTAATTTGTTAAGCAAATATTTTTTATTCTTTTGTTTCATAAAGAAAATAAACATATAAATGTGAAAATAATAAATAAAATATTTTTTTGGATTTTTAATAATAATAATAAAAATAATAATAGTAATAATAAAAAAATAATAAAGAAAAGTAAAATATAATATAAAATAAAAAAGAAAATGAAATTAAAAAAATAAATGGGTCAGGTGCAAAAGTAAATGGCAGAGGTTAGAAGAAGCAAAAAAGGCAAGGCCCAAAGATGGAGGCCCAGGCGCTGCTGTTTGAAACAAAAAAGAGGAAAAATGTGAGAAAAATGCACAAAAGGTAGCGCTGGGACTTGAATCCCTGAACCTCAGCATACACGCGCGCTACCTTTGCCACTGAGGTGGCTGTACATTCGATAACATAAACAAAATAACAAATATATAACACAAGTCAAGTCATTAAGATGACTTCATCTTCAACCTCCAGCCTGAACATCTGCAACTTCATCATTTCTCATCCATTTGCAAAAATGTAAACATCAAACTTGTTCCATATTCAACAACGATTCCATAAATGTAAATTACTAAAACTATAAATCAAAGATGAGCATGAATTTTGAATGGTACCAAATTCTGACCTAATTTTTTCCAAAAAGTTCAAACTTAAAATTCTCACTACTCAAGCAATATAAATGAAATCTATGGACATATACAGTTTCAGGGTAAAGATGTCTACATTTTATCTTCATAAATGCAAGCCTAACAATGCCTAAATGAAAAGATAGAAGTTCAGAAAATGTACCTTAAAACTGGAAATCGTGAAATGCAAATGAGCTTGATTCAAGGTGCTGAAATGATCGGGTTAGCTTCCTCAAGTTCCCAGGAAGCTAATTCAATGATTAGCTTAAGCAATGGATGACTGGAATGGTCTGGAGAAGTCAACTTGTAGTGCTCTTTTTTTGGTTATGGAGGATGATGGAAATGGAGTTAGAGTTAAGAAACACGGTCAGGGATGGACTATGATTGATGTGTAGGAGCTTTGTGATTGATTAGGAAGGAAAACACACGAGGGAATTGTGAGTTTCAAGTTCAAAGTCAAAATCTGTGCATCAATGAAGTTTTTGGACAATTTTTGGCCTAAGGGAGTTTGGGAGTGCTTCGGGGTGCTTAAGTTCGTGTCTTAGCTCACAAATAGTTCCTCTATTTATAAGCAAAAAGTTTGGAGTCTTGTATTTGATCAGAATTCAAAATCACATGTTTAAGCTCAACATGTGATTTTTCTTGAAAAATCAAGTTTCAAGGCCTTTGTACTTGCTAATGTAGAGTGGTTATGCTTTAAAGAAACTTGCTTTTGACTTTGTAGATGGAGTGTGATCAGAGGGAACAAGTGAGAGGCTCAAGAATTGACTTTGTGCATAAAGCTTGCTTTTCAAGAATGGCATTATTCACTTTCTTCCCAAAATGGCAATTTAAATTGGACAATGCTTAAACCACTTGGGTTATAGCTCAAAAGTTTGTGTAATTCATTAATGATTGATAGATACACAAGTTAGAAGGCCTGCAAATCAAGATTATGCAGCCTAACATTGAAATTGGATTATGTGTTCATCAAGAAATGGCTTGTAATTCAAGAATGAAACCCTAACTTCTTGCCTTCGATTATCCTTGCTCAAGTATGATCTCAATGAGTTCTTGGACTTGGAACGCTTTTAACATCCTCTACAACCTATATGTTGGACATTTTTGAAGATTCATCTTGTAACTATGTGAAAAATTTCCAGGAAGTTAGGTCAAAATCCTGCCTAAACTAGGGCAAAATTTCACTAAGTTTTTCAAGTTTCATGAACATGTCTTCTTAAAATCATAACTTAAAATCCATGAATTTCTAGAAAAAGTTTTTTTCTACAACATTTTATATCTCATTGAGATCTACAACTTTAATGTTGGAAGTTTCCTTTGAATCATCTTGCATCATGGTGAAAATTTGGCTCAAAGTTATGAAAAAATGTGAATTTCCAACACTTAGAAAAATTTCTAAGTTTAGAAATCTTGACTTTTCAAAATGAAATCTTGACTTTTTCATTTCTTGATGAACAAGTTTCATATTTTGACATGTCTTGATGAATTGTGATCTTTGATACTTGGTTTTGACATAAAAGTCAAAGTTTGACTTTTCAGTGTACAATTGACTTTTCATCAGTTGACTGAAATTCATCTGTCAATCAATTAATCTTGAGAGATGTTTTGAGCCATGCCATTAGGTAAAAATGAAGCATTTTAATCCTTGAGATCATGTCTCAAACCAATGAGTCATTTGCTAGGTCAAAAATTAGAAATTGCACCTTCTCATTCAAAACCCTAATTTTGACCATTTTGCCCTTTTGATGTTCTGATCAAATTTCTTGAGTAATTGTGATACAAAATTGATCAATTGGCATATATGAGATCATGATGTTGATATGGATAAAAAATTATGAATTTTGACTGTAAATTGACCACAATTGACTTTTTCCCTAATACAATTAATTTTGGGTCAATTGATCAATTGACTGAGCAAAAATGTGATCCAAGACTTGAAACTTGACATGAGCAATCTTGAGGGTCCAAAATGATCCAGGAGAGTCATATATGGTGCTTTACCCCAAAATATACCCTCTCATTTATCAAGACTTTTCTCACAAGTTTCCTCTGACTTAAGACTGGATTAGGGTTTGGTCAGCTCAAGACATCTCATCTTGCACTGATAACCCAAAATTAGGGTTTGAGTTTGCAAAATGATTTTTGGACTATCAATACTTCATATGACTTTCAAAAATTATTATGGACCCCTAAGGTCACTCATGACAAGTTTCAAGCCTTGAACCACATTTTTGATCAGTCAATTGGACAGTTGACCTAAAAATCAGCTGTATTTGGGATAAAGTCAACCATGGCCAATTTATAGTCAAACTTCATAATTTTTGATCAACATCAACATTTTTTACTTATATGCATCATTTGGTCAAGTTTGGATCATAATTCCTCAAGAAATTTGATCAAATCACCAAAAGGGCAAAATGGTCAAAATTAGGGTTTTGATTGAGGAATGGCAATTTCTGATTTTTAACCTAGCAAATTACCAATTGAGTTAAGACATGATTTCAAGGATTAAATTACATCATCTTGACTTAATTACATGGCTCAAAACACCTCAAATTCATTGGATTGACAGATGAAATTTGCAGTCAACTGGTCAAAAGTCAACTGTATACTGAAAAGTCAAACTTTGACTTTTTGGTCAAAATCAAGTACCAAGGGCCATAATTCATCAAAACATGTCAAAATGTGAAACTTGTTCATCAAGAAATCCAAGTTTGAAGATTAGGGTTTGAATTTGAAATTTTTCTTAACTAAGAAAATTTTCTAAGTATAAAAAATTTCTTATTTTTTCTCAACTTTATGCCACTTTTTCACCATGATGCATAATGATTCAAGGAAAGTTCCCAACATGAAAGTTGTAGACCTCCATGAAACCTACAACCTTTCTTCACACACTTTTCAATAAAGATGCTTGGAGCTCAAGATATAAATTTGTGAATACATGGTCGTGAACTAAATAACTTAGTGAAATTTTCCCCTAATTTAGGCAGGTTTTGGACCCAACTTCATGGCCATTTTTCACCTAGTTCCATGAGGTATCTCAAAATGCATTTCAAAGATGAGTTATAGAGCACATTGCAAGCTTTCCAAAAATTCAAAGAACCCACTGAGATCATTCTTAAGCTGAGAGGATCAAAGAGATGAAGTTAGGATTTCATTCTTGAATTACAAAGCAGAATTTGTGATGAACACTTGACTAAAATTCCAACCAAAGCTAGAAGATCTCTCTTTTCAGGCTATGTTCTCTCTAAATCCATGAATAATCAAGCAATTACACAAACCCTAAGTGTATTACACAAGCGTTTGAAGCTTTGTCCAAGTCTTGATACCATTTATGGTTAGAAATGAAAAAGCAACATTTCAATTTGCATAAAGCTTCACTTTTCCAACCACTCTCTTCTTTCAAAGCTTGAAATCTGTTCCAAAGATAATAGAAAAATCTCTCAACATCAGAAGCAATCCACAAGACCTGCAAAGCATGGCTAACTTCCTTAATTCACTCCTTTCCTCATCATGAAGCAACTTGTCTTTATGAATTTGAAAAAAGGGCATAACATGTGATTTTCAAAAAGTATGAGTTTTTCAAGTCTCAAACCTTCTCTATAAATAGAAGAAGCATTTGCAAGAAAAAGAGGTTAGAAAAAATAGAGAGAACAGCCAGAAGTTTTATTGATAAACCCTTAAAATCTCATATTCACAAAAAGCCATAACAGTCTATAAAACCTCCACTCTTGAGTTTTGAAGTCTAAACCTTTAAACCTCTCACACTTTGCATATTCCATCTAAAAACCATCCAAACATTTCATACCACACAGAGGTTGTTTAGTAACCTTCAATAAAAAGGAAATTCTAGCAGCCTGTTGGAGCTTCCTTAAGGTTCATACAACATCTTGAAGGGTATTTGGATTCAAAACCTAAAGTGCAGTTTTAAGGTAAGTCATCTTTACCTTGCCTTTTCCATACATCAACTTTTCTGTTTATAGGATGTAGCAATCATTATTTTTGAAGTTAATCATTTATTTATTGTTCATGTTATTCATTTATATGTTAAAAACTAACTGACGTATGCAAAGAATGGTGTTTAAGGCAGAAAAAGGCAGTATGTATCAACACATATCCCATGGAAAACCATGGATGAAAAGGGTGCTAATACCTCCCCTTTTCATAATCTACCCCCCGAACTCAAGAAAACATCTCAAAGGTCTTTCCTGTGCTTTTTCACCTTTCCTTTTGGATAAAAGAAAAGTCGGTGGCGACTCTTGCTAATCGCAACATTTGCGATAAAACGCAAAAACCCTCAAGTCAGTTCTCCCACCGTATCACATGGGGCATTAAAAGTCCATTTGTCCTTGTGCTAACTCAAACCCTAATTTTCAGTCATCAGTGCTTGAGGAGGTGTCTTGAGCTGATCAACCCTTGTGCAGTCTTGAATCAATGGAGATCTTATGAGAGATTACTTGGGAAATGAGAGGGAAAATTTTGGGGTACAACATCTTCCCCTATTCAGTCTTCTTAAACCTGAAGAGTTAGATTGGCGGATACGCCATTCGTGACTTGAAGGTGGAAGATGATTGAACAATAAAGTGCCCAGAAATTTGTACTCGAAGATGGATTGGGAATGAGCTTATAGATTCCATTTGGAGGAATGTTGGTAAACACTAGAAGAAGTATCAGCACAAATCTTTGGTCGATTTAGACTAAAACTTGATGTTTTACCTGTGGGAAAAAAGGGTTAGTTAAATGCAGATGTATGCACGATGTTCACAAGATGTGGTATTATGCTAAATGCATTTTGTATGTATATGCTATGATGTATAAATGTGGGATGCACATTTGTCCAGGAAAATAAATCCTTGACTACTGCCGAGGAGTTTTGAATCCCAGATTGCTGTTGGGGATTATCTCTTGAATGCTAGCTGTTATCTGGTCGAGTCCAGGCTTCACAACTTGCTGAGGATGAGGAAGTCAACTGCTATCTGGTCGAATCCAGGCTTCACGGTAACTTTCTGGGGAAGAATAAATTAACTGTTATCTGGTCGGATTCCAGGCTTCGTAGAAAATTTCTTGGGGAGAGTGAAGTTAGGCTGTTATCTGGTTGGATTCGCAACTTCACAACAACCTGTTGGGGATAAGGAAGTTAAATGTTATTTGGTCGGATTCCAGGATTTGCAGTAACTTGCTAGAAAGGATGAAGTTGAACTGTTATCTGGCCGGGTCCAGGCTTCATAATGTTTTGTTGGGGATTATAGCTAGTTGTTATCTGGTCTGACTCCAAGCTTCATAATAGCTTTCTTGAATAGATGAATTTGAATTGATATCTGGTCGGATCCAGGCTTTAGAGTAACTTAAAGACATTAAACCTCTATCTGGTTGGATTCCAGGTTTTGCAGATTTTGAGGTGAATGAAATTAATTGCTATTTGGTCGGGTCCAGGCTTTACAATAAACTTGTTTGAAGAGATAGGGTTGAACTGGTATCTGGTTGGGTCCAGGATTTACATAACTTGCTTGGAACTTAGTTGTTATCTGATCAGATTCCAAGTTTCACAACGAACTTCTGAGGGGAATTTCGATCTGGTCGGGTCCAGGCTTCACAATAAATTTCTTGAAAAGATGAACTTGAAAACTGATATCTGGTCGATTCCAGGCTTCACAGTAACTTGTTGGGGAAGAGGAAAACTCTAATGGGGAAAAGAAGTTAAACCCTGGTCTGGTCGAGTCCAGGTTCTTCTATATCTTTGAAGAGTTAAACTATTATCTGGTCGGGTCCAGGTTTCATAGTATTTTAAAGGTTACACTATTATCTGGTTGGGTTCAGGCTCTATAGTGACTTGAGAATTTGACTATTATCTGGTCGGGTCCAGGTTTTATAGTGACTGAAAGTAGTACTATAATCTGGTCGGGCCCAGGCTCTATAGTAGCTTGAGAAGTTGACTATTATCTGGTCGGGTCCAGGCTTCATAGTAACTTGAAAATTATACTAATATCTGGCCGGGTCTAGGCTTCATAGTATCTTTTAGAGATAGTAAAGGCTTTGTTGACGACTTCACTGGGGATTTAGGGGTTGTGGCCCTCTGATTTGTAATAGTATGAAAGGCAAACTCAAGCTGGAGAGGATAAACTCAACTGGGGAAGACAGGCTCAGTTGGGGAGGATAGACTATGCCAGGGAATTTTGTTGTTCGTTAATTGTTGTATGTTGGGGAAATAAACCCGGTTGGGGAAATAAACCCTATTGATGCGTACTTGATGAACTGCTGACGAGATGAGTTCTTTTTAGGAAGAGATCCACAAGGCTTCTTCTTGTAGGATTAACTTAGCTGGGAGAGAGCTATCAAGAGATTGAGATTCTGGCTGGGAATCAACTTATGCAAAGAGACTTTGTGGGTAACTCTGTTGAGGGAAAATGTTTATTGTAGCCGTCTGTGGGGATAATGTTAATGAAATAACTCTGTGGGGATATTCCATATACATTAAAGAGATGCTTGTTGCTGAATAGCAGGACACATGTGCCCAAATATTTTTAATTATGTTCATATGCATATGTTCGTTCAATTTTAGTCATTGGACAATTTTGCATTCAAAACAAAAACAGAAATTTTGCACTTCAAAGTATATTTGTATTGATATTTTGCCCATGAATAGGCGTTTTTGTACAAAGAGACAGAGATCCTAGTAAGAGGAAATCGTCGAAAGGAAAACAAAGATTGAAAACAAAAACAAATAGCCATGTGGAAATGATCTCATTTCATTCCAACTTTACTATTGCCCCAATGTCTTCGAATGCCCCTTGCCGTTGACAGAAGTTGATTGGATTGATCTTGGACTGTTTGAACTTGGATCTTGCTGATAAAGTTGACTGTGGTGATTCCACGGGACATAGTCATACGCTTCAATCCTTAATTTTTGCCTGGACCGCCCTTTCGGGTTTTCAGCCCACCAGGATACCCATTTTTGCACAAGTCGCCCTTTCGAGTTTTTAACTTGTTGGGTGTACAATCTTTTGCATATATCCCTAATTTTTTACCAAACCTTTTGGTTTTCCGGGATGCCCTTATTTTGCCTAGGTGTGTCAACCTAGCGGGTCTCTTATGCATAGTATTTTTTAACTATGTCCGCGTTTATAGGATGTGGGAAGTCTTCACATCCATGGTAGTCAGCATCATGGCACCGCCAGAGAAAACTCTCTTGACAACAAATGACCCTTCGTAGGTGGGAGTCCATTTGCCCCTGGGGTCGCCTGTGGCAGAATGATGCGCTTTATCACCAAGTCACCAGCTTGATATACTCGAGGCTTGATCTTTTTGTTGAAATCCTTGATCATACGTTTTTGTTACGTCTGACCATGACAAACAACAGCCAATCACTTTTCAACGATGAAGTTCAACTGATCCAATCTTGTTTGGATCCACTCATCTTCGCCTAGGCCTTCTTCATTCATAATCCTTAACGAGGGAATCTGCACTTCTACTGGAAAAAAAGCTTCCATGCCATAGACCAAAGAAAAGGGAGTTGCCCCAGTTTATGTTCTAGCTGAAGTACGGTAGCCATGAATTGCAAACGGTAACATCTCATGCCAGTCCTTATAGGTTACTACCATCTTCTGCACAATCTTCTTAATATTTTTATTGGCCACTTTGGCTGCGCCATTCATTTTAGGTCTATAAGGAGAAGAATTGTGATGCTTGATCTTGAATTGTGTGTAAAGCTCGGTAATCATAGAATTGTTAAGGTTAGTTCCATTGTTGATGATGATCCTCTCAGGGATACCGTAACAGAAGATGAGGTTATGTTTGATGAATCTGGATACCACGTTCTTTGTGACTGAGGCAAATGAGGCGGCTTCAACCCATTTGGTGAAATAATCAATAGCGACTAGAATGAAGCGATGTCCATTTGAAGAAGTGGGCTTGATTTCTCCAATCATGTCAATGCCCTACATTGCGAATGGCCACGGAGCGGTCATGACGTTCAGTGGGATAAGAGGCACATAGACCTTATCAACATAGATTTGGCATTTGTGGCAAGTCCTAGAATGTTGATGGCAATCAGTCTCCATTGTTGACCAATAGTAGCCAGCCCTTAGGATTTTCTTAGCCATCGTATGTCCGCTTGAGTGAGTGCCAAAGAGACCATCGTGAATGTCTTCCATAATTTCCTCTGCCTCCTTCTTGTCCACACATCAGAGTAGAGTAAAATCATGGTTGGGCTTGTACAATATTCCGTTATTTAGGAAGAATTTGGCTGAAAATCTTCGTAAGAACTTTCTGTCGTTGATGTATGCTCCCTCGGGATACTCTTGTGCTTCAAGGTATCTCTTCACCTCATGGTACCATGGTTCTTTAGTGACAGTGTCAAGCTCATAGCAGTGTGCAGGTTCGTCGAATCTTTCAATTGTAACCATAGGGGCTTCTTTGTACCATCTGACCTTGAACATTAAAGACATGGTGGCCAAAGCATCGGCTAACTAATTTTCTTCCCTATGGAAGTATTCAAAGGTGATCTCTTCGAAGTAGGGAATCCGGGATAGCACAAGTTCCTTATAAGGGATGAGATTAAGGTGTTTAGTGTCCCAATCTCCTTTTACTTGGCTAATCACTAGAGCGGAATCCCCAAACACATTCAAATGCCTGATCCTCAAATCAATGGCAGCTTTCAGACCCAAAATACACACTTCGTACTCTGCCATGTTGTTCGTGCAATCGAAGCATAATTTGGCAGTGAAAGGAGTGTGGCAACCTTCAGGGGATATGATCACAACACCAATTATGTTACCCAAGGTGTTGGAAGCCCCATCGAAGACCATAGTCCATCGGGATCCTTGTTCAGATTCGTCATACGGTCTAGGTTTCACACAGTCGGTCACTAGCATGATGTTCCCATCTAGGAAGTCAAAGTTCATAGACTGATAATCATCAATAGCTTTATGGGCCAAATGATTGCTAACACACTTCCTTTGATGGCATTTTGCATTGTGTATTGGATGTCGTACTCAGCCAAGATCATTTTCCATCTGGCTATTCGTCCGAAAAGAGCAGGTTTCTTGAAGATGTACTTGATTGGGTCCATCTTAGAAATCAACAGAGTGGTATGAGTCAACATATACTGTCTTAGCCGGCGAGCAGCCCATGCCAGAGTGCAACAAGTTTTCTCGAGCAGTGAATATCTAGTTTCACATTCGGTAAAATTTTTGCTCAGGTAATAAATAGCATGCTCTATTTGGCAAGACTCGTCATGTTGGCCCAAAACACACCCCATAGAATTCTCTAGTATTGTCAAGTACATGATCAAGGGTCTTCCTTCAACTGGAGGCATGAGAATCAGAGGTTCTTGTAGTTATTCTTTGATTTTTTCGAAGGTAGCTTGGAATTCATCATTCCATCTGACTACCTGATCTTTCTTCAAGAGTTTGAAGATTGGCTCACAAGTAGCAGTCAAGTGAGATATTAAGCGGGCAATGTAATTGAGACGATCCAAGAATCCTATAACTTCCTTTTCAGAGTGGGGGACTGGCATTTCTTGGATGGCCCTTACCTTGGCAGGATCAACTTTAATGCCTTTACTGCTGACAACAAAACCTAGAAGCTTTTTAGATCGTACTCCGAATGTGCACTTGTTAGGGTTCAACCTCAACTTGTACTTTTTCAACCTTTCGAATAGCTTGTACAGGTGATCAAGATGTTCCTCTTCAGTTTTTGATCTGTAAATTATATCATCCATATAGACCTCTATTTCATGATGAATCATATCATGAACCAAAGCTACCATAGTCCTTTGATATGTTTCCCCTGCATTCTTCAATCTGAACGGCATGACCTTGTAGCAAAAGGTGCCCCATTGTGTAACGAAAGTTGTCTTCTCCATGTCTTCGGGAGCCATCCTTATCTGAATATAGCCGGAGAAGCCATCCATGAAAGAGAAGACTTTATGTTGAGCAGTGTTGTTGACCAAGACGTCAATGTGAGGTAGAGGGAAGTCATCCTTGGGGCTTGCCCTATTCAGATCCCTATAATCTACGCACATACGAACATTTCCGTCTTTCTTTGGTACCGAAACCACATTTGCAACCCATTGGGGATAGGATGTCACAGCTAGGAACCCTGCATCAAATTGTTTCATCACTTCAGATTTTATCTTTTTAGATATGTCAGGCCTCATGCGACGAACTTTTTGTTTGACAGGAGGACAATCTTCCTTTGTCGGTAGACGATGAACTACGATGTCGACATCCAACCCTGGCATATCTTCATACGACCAAGCAAACACTTCCATATAATCATGCAACATCTGAACCAACCTGCTCTTGACACTGCTTTCCAAGTTAGCGCCGATCTTGACTTCTTTCTTGTCTGTCTCAGTACCTAGATTGATGTCTTTAACTGACTCTTCGTGCGGCTGAATAACTTTTTCCTCTTGCAATAGAAGTTTGGCTAGTTCTCCCGGTATTTCACAATCTTCCTCGCCTTCGTCTTCGACTTGGTTAATTGGACATTCGAAGTAATAGTCGACAATAGTAGAGTCATTAGAAATGAGATCCAGAGTGGATGAGTGTTGTACCCCAAAATTTTCCCTCTCATTTCATCAACATTTTCTCATCACAAGACTCTTGGAACTCAAAATTAAATTAGGGTTTGCTCTGCTCAAGGCCCCTCCTTGCACTGTTGACCCAAATTAGGGTTTGAGTTTGCTCAAGGATGTTTTGACCTAAAATTCCCAAAGTGACTTTCATGCTTCATGTTGGACTCACAAGTTTATCCATACCAAGTTTCAAGCTTTGATTCCAATCTTTGCCCAGTCAATTGGACAGTTGACCTAGAAATCAGCTGTATTGGAGAAAAAGTCAACTGTGGCCAATTGACAGTCAAACTTCATGATTTTTGACCCACATCAACATAATGAACTCATATGAACCATTTGGTCAAGTTTGGATCACAATTCCACAAGAAATTTGATCAGATCATCAAAAGGGCAAAATGGTCATTTTTAGGGTTTTGACTGCACAAAGGCATTTTTTGACTGTTTGACCTAATCATTGGCAAATCAAGCTCACATATGGACTCAAGGACTCAATGTCATTGTCTTGACCCATTCAACAAGTTCAAAAGACCTCAAATGCATATGATTGACAGATGAATTTTTCAGTCAACTGATCAAAATTTGACTGTATACTGAAAAGTCAAACTTTGACTTTTTGGTCAAAATCAAGTGCCAAGATTCATTTTTCATCAAGACATGTCAACTTATGAAACTTGTCCATCAAGAAACCCAAAATTGCAAATTAGGGTTTAAAATGAAGAAATTTCATAACTTAGAAATTTTCTAAGTTATGAAATTTCCTTATTTTTTCCTAACTTTGTCCAATTTTTTCACCAAGATGCAAATGGATTCAAACAAAACTTGAAACATGAAAGTTGTAGTCCATTGCAAAATCTACAACTTTTATTCACAAAGTTTTATCAAAAGAAGCTTGTATATCAAGTTATGATTTTTGGAACAAGGGTGCAAAACATTTTTAACTTAGAAAAATTTTGACCTATTCTAGGCAGGATTTTTGTCCAACTTCTTGGCCATTTTTCACATGCTTCCACTTGGAGTTTCAATTTGAATTACAATATGGATTATATTACACATTCAAAGCTTTCCAAATTGTCCAAAAACTTCTCAAACACCCTTGTGGTTAGGGAGAATCGAATTTGCAAAGTTGGGCAAAATTCACTTTTGTTCATAACCAAATACATGTTCATACAAGTTTTATTTTCAAATCAGCATGCTTGGTACTTGCTTGCAGGCCTCTAAACCAAGTTTGCACTCCATAATTAAATGCCTAACCATTGTATTAATGCATTATTTCTTCCCTTTGGGCATTGCACATAGAATTATCCCTTAAGTAGAAAAAGCAAACTTACCATTTTTGAAAAGTAGTGCTTTATGTCAAATACCAAATCCAAGAGGCATGGGCCAGATCTTTGAGGAAAGAATTTTTACACAAATCCCATTGATAAAGAGCAAAGTGTGCAGCATGCTTGAGAGCATTGGACAGGCCTATATCACAACTTGACATTTCTTTGCTTACATTGGAAGAAACCTTGCAAACTAAAGCCAATCTCTCATTTCCTGCAAGCATAAGCAAAACAAACTTTGTACACCTCTTCCATACACAAAAACAAACCTAAGGCACGACTCATCCATCCCTAAAACCTCCTCATACATCAAAACACCATCTTGCTGTAAAAACAGGGCATCTGTTGCAGTTTGACTTCCACAACTCAATCCACTCGTGCACTCTGGCTAAAAACCTTTCAAACACATTCCATATCATCCACACAAACTATCCCAAGCCCTAAATACAAATTGTAACATCCCTAACCTCTGTTGCCATTTTCACTTTTCAGTTTTGTAGGTGAACTTCCATAGCACGATTCAGAGAGTTTCAAAGCAAGCTAGGTACTTGGGAAGCATCCTTGGACTTCAGGCAAGTTGTACAAAAGCTCAAGCTCCATTGAAGTTGGCCACATTGCTGTACACGACTCAAGCTGAAACAGGTAAAACCATGGACTTATATCTCTCTATCCAGACATGATAAAGCTTAGGTTTATGAATGAAACATGTTCTACTCATAGCCCTGAAGCCATCCATGTATTTACTTTTCATTTATATTAAGCATGCTGTGAGAATTTTGGCCATGAACATTGAAGAAAAATTAGGTCAGAAATTGGGGGTGAAGAAATTCTCCCTGGTTTCTTAGAGTTAGGCTAAGTATTTTATATGTTTGAATTCGTCTTTTGATGCTCTACATTATTGGTATTATGAGTTTTTATTAAAAGTCAAAGAATCATGAGATGATGATTGCATAGGAGGCGCGCACGTTTTCTGTTTGAACGTTGCTGGAGGTTGAAGACAAAGCTGGCTTGGGTTGGGCCTGAGTCAGCTTGCTGTTTACTCCCCTTTTTTCCATTTACACCCCCTGGCCCATTGTGTGAAATAATTGTCATTTTGCATTTTTCTTTTTTGATTCTGACTCCATATTTTTTGTACAAATATAAAAAACTCCAAAAATATTTTCCCATCTTTTTTTGCATTTATTTGGCATTTATTTGTTTTATTTAACATATACATATAAACAAATATATTTCCTTTTTTTTAAAACCCTAGAAAATAATAAAAAAATATTTATTTTTTAGTTATTATTTTTTGTTTACATTTTGAAAACATTTTCTAAAATATACATTTTTTTGAATAATTAATATTTTATTTTTTGTATATACTTAGCATATTTAATATATATATATAATATATACTTATACATATTTTATTAAATATTTAGGACAAAAATATGAAAATAATATATTTTTATTTTTATTAATATATGACATCAAAAATACCTTTTTAACCATATACTTTTTATTTTGTGCATAAATTAATTTATTTTGTATATAATCAATAAATAATAATGTTTATTCAAAAAATTAGGGTTTAACCCTAAAACTATAAAAATAACCAAAAATTGACTTTTTTTTTCTTGTTTATATTTCACATTGAAAAACACTTTCACATACATAAAAAATCATTTTGTACATAATACATTTTGCATATTTATTGTATTTATTTAAAAATTGTACAATTAAATATTTGTATATTCGATATGGATGTAATAGCTTAGAATTTAATTTCTTGTCAAATATCCCCAAATTCAAACTTGTACCCCCATCCCCATAATCATTGTTGTAATAGCTTAGCATTTAAATTTCCGCATTTTAAAGCTTTTAATTATGCCATGTTAGACTTAGGGTTTGTATGCAAATCAAAAATAACAAATAGCTTGACTAATACAAAGACAAAAAAGCATGAAAATAGACAACACAATGCACATTTGCACCCCTAGGGTTACTCCACTTGTTGCCTTCAAAAATGGGCCATGTTGCATGTTGAGTGTCTTTGGCAAAACAAAAACAAATCAAATGATCATAGTCCCTCGATGACGCTTTCTCAAGTTGCCTAAAAAATGATCAAGTCCCTTAAAGAGAAAATTTTCCAAAGACACTTGGCACTATTACATTCATGGTCTAAACGATGACCCGCGCCCGTCCCGTTAACATTCTAACACAAGGTTGTTCACCAAATACAATGGTAAAACAACACTGTTAAAAGGGTTAAAATATAGGAAAGATCTTTGAGAAATTTAGGGTAGATAGCTCTTGGTTACTTGACCAAACTTGCAAAACAATCCTTGCCATTTTTCAAAACACACATCACAACACAACTTTTCAAAACATTGAAAAAAATTTCAAAAGACAATACACCTTTGTATACATTCAAACATGGATCATTACAAAGGTTTGCCACAACAATGGCCTCTTTTCAAAACATCTTTCAAAACCACACACAAAGCACCATTTCAAACAATTGAAAATGCAAAGCAAGTGATCTAAGCAAGTAACTAAGAGCCCATGGATAACCATGGATAGAAGGGGTGCTAATACCTTCCCTTTCTATAATCTACTCCCCGAACCCAAGAAAACATCTCAAAGGTTTTTCCTGTGCTTTTTAACCTTTCCTTAGGATAAAATAAAAAGTCGGTGACGACTCTTGCTAAACTGAAACATTTGCGAAAACGAACGCAAAACTCAAGTCAGTTCTCCCATCGTATCACAGAACTGGCGACTCTGCTGGGGAAATTTTTAAAAGTGGAGTAACCTTAGGGCCTAGATCACCCTTTTGCATGACTAATTGTTTGATTTGATTGCTTTACATTTTGGTTCTCTTGTTTGGGCTTGAAATCCTACACCCGGATTTGGGAAACATTCATAGATAGCAATACGTTGTGGAAATTGTGTGGGGTATACCGACACGGTTGAAGTAATAGCTATATTAGTGCGACATATTTGTGAGTACCGGTAACCCTTGAGTTCAATCAAGGAGAGTACGGGGCCGCTGAGTGATGTCACTAAGCACTAATGACCTAGAACCTTACTTGACCATCTTGGCCTTTTATTAGGGGTAGTGAGATGACCGACTTTGGTGCAGTCCGAAGTTGGTAGATACTCGATACTACACTCATTGAGGGTTGTTTTCTTGGAATATTTTGGTCGCTAGTTAAGTGGCTAAACCAAAACAATGAACATGGAAAACAATCCAAAGATATTGAGCTCCTTAGAACCCGGTTACTATTTATAGGACAGGTTTTTAAGCCAACTTCACTCAAGAGGGTACTTACCTATGAAACCCCATGCAGGCCTGAAACTAGGGTTTTGTGTGACTTGCTTGTACATATGTTTGTGCATACATCATGAACATCATAAAGCATCATATGCATCCACTAACCATTTCAAGGGTTTGGATCTTCATCTTTGTTCATGTTTTGTAGGTCATGGAAATTCTTCGCAGGAAAACCATCCAAGTCAACCTTGTGAGAATCTCTCCTCAACTCAAGGAGCTGACATCCAGAATTCCAGAAAGCTCTCTCTTCAGTGAAAGACATGGTAGACTGCTCAGCCTAGTCAACACCAACATTGAAGAAGACATGGTGAAAGTGCTGTTCCAGTTCTTTGACCCCTTCACCACTGTTTCACATTCCCCGACTACCAATTGGTGCCTACTTTGGAGGAATTTTCTCAACTCCTGAGAATTCCTATTCTTAATCAACTACCCTACAACGGTACGGAAAAAGAACCAAAGCCTGAAGATGTTGCTCAAGCACTACACTTGCAATCATCTGACATCAAGGGGCATTGGGAAACTAGAAGTGGTGTCAAAGGCTTCTTGGCAAAATTCTTGTTTGAGAAGGCACAAGAGTGTTGGAATTCTTTGGATCTACAAGCCTTTGAAGAGATTGTGGCACTCCTCATTTATGGGTTGGTCTTGTTCCCAAATCCTGACCAACTTATACACGTGAATGCTGTCAAGATTTTCATGTCCAGGAATCCCATACCTACATTGCTTGGGGACATCCTCCACTCATTTTACACACGAACAATGAGGAAGAGAGGTGTTCTCATGTGCTGTACTCCTCTCCTTGCAAGGTGGTTTATTTCACACCTCCCACAATCTGTTTTGAAGAATGAGCAAGGTTCAAGGTGGTCACAAGAATTGATGACCCTCACACATTCTGATGTACATTGGTGTTCTCGGTCCAGAGAAAATGTCATCATCATCGATCTTTGTGGTGAGTTCCTTAATGTTCCATTACTTGGTATTAGGGGAGGCATTACCTATAACCCTTGTCTAGCTTTGAGACAATTCAGATATGCTAGGAGGGATGGCCCTCATGACAGGCTGATTCCTGACCTAGTTTTTGACTTCGACAACTGTGATCGGTGGATCTGGAACTGACTGTTTAACGCTGGTTCGTGAAATGTCGCGGAAGCAAGAGTCGCCACCGTCTTTTATTTTCTCCAAACATGGACAGGACAAAAGCACAACAAAATTCCTCATGAGAATAGTTCTCGGTTCGGGAGGTAGATTTATAGAAAGGGAAGGTGTTAGCACCCTTTCTATCCATGGTTATCCATGGGCTCTTAGATACTTGCTCATTTGTGTTTTCAAAATGTTTGCTTTTCAATTGTGAGTGGGTTTGAAAAAAGTTTCGTTTAAAGATTTCAGATCGACTCTTGTATCAGTCCTCAAGAGTGTTTGAAAAATCGTTTTGAAAGCTTTTGAAAGTGTCGGTGTGAAAAGAGTTTTTGATTTGTCTTTTTAGAGCAGGTATCTATGAGTCATCTAACTACCCTAAGGAATTAGGCTGTGTAAATGTCCTTAAGGTAGTGCCCTCCCACCATTGAGAGGTAGGTAGCACCACCGTTGGAGGTGTTCGGGTCAATTCGTTTTTAGGGACAGTGTGGTCACCAGAGCAACGGCAGGACACCTTAGAAGCTACCCTTATGCCATAGATCATGGACATAAGGACTTACTAAAACGTCCTATACTCGACGACCACGTTTCGAGGGCAAGGCAACAGTGAGGCGTACCCTAAGAGTGGTGTGTGAATTTGTGTGTTATTTTCAGTTTAACCATTATCTTTGATCATGCATTATGGTGAGCTACGGGTTGATTTTATTTGGGCCATTCATTCTTTCATGCAAAGTTTAGCAGTTTTAAGAGTGCAGAAATTTAAATGCGAAAAGTAAAATCCTACGCTATTACAAGGCGCGGGTCTATACATCGCCAAATTAACAAAGACCCGTTTTAATAAAAGATGCAGAAAATAAAATCTAGTTACTATTACATGGCTTGAGCAATTACATAATATTCGAAAAGAAAGTAAATAAGAATAAACGCGCGAAAAGAAATTAGAATCGAATGTTCGAGGGCGTTGAACCCTTTAAAGATTAAATTGAAATAAGAAAGTTAATTATTTATTTTATTAAAGAAAAGAAATGTTTTTAGGTTTTTGTTTTGTATTTATGAAATAAAGAAAATTAATTAGAAGTTAGATGAAACCCTAGTTCTAAGTATTTTTAATTATAAAAGAAAAGGTTAAAGTTTAAAACATAATTTACACTAATTATTTTACATATTTATTTACAAAATAAGTTAGTAATTAATAATAATAATAATAATAAGAAAAAATATTTATTTATTTAAAGGAAAAAAAGAAAGATAAAAAAGTTAGAAACCCTAATTTCTACGTATTTTATTTATTTAAGAAAAAATGTTAAAATTGAAAAAAAAAACCTAATTTATTAAACTAAATTTATTATTTAAAGTTTTATTTACAAAAATATTTACTAAATAAATTAATTGACATATTTTAATTTCTGATATTTTTATTATGAAAATTAATTTTATGGTGAAAAGAAATAATTAAAACATTAAAAAGAATTTAAAGAAAATAAAATAAAAATAAAAAAATAATGCAAACCATGGGGGGGTATCAGGCCCTTTTGGAGGTTTATTGAGAAATTCAGGCCCATTAGAAACCAAGGCCTTCAGATTGAAGCTCATGGGCGCGTGGCAAGCTAGGATATGGGGTTGTATGATGAACCCTGAGAGAGGCGCTGCACATGAACACATTAAGACAAAAAACATTGAGCGTTTGGGGGGACCTGGGAATCGAACCCAGGTCCCAGTACCTGCATGACAACTCAACTGCCAACTGAACTAACACGCGTGTTTGTAATATGAGTGGAACACAAATAATATGTATGGACAAACAACGTTATCCTGAAACAATCAAAAACGCGCTAATATTCAAATTACCCAACCACGTTCAGACACGCATGCGTCTTCTTCCTTTTTTCCTATAAATAAAAGCAAATAGCGGGGGTTTTAAACCCCCACTAAACTCAACCTGAAAAAAATAGCGATTAGAGCATAGATGAATATAAAAAGGGCGCGAGGTGTGATTTAGTCTCGTTTGGATGTCACGATTTTAATGGCATATGTTTGAATGTCCAATTTTTCCATATGTGTAAACCCCTAATTCCAAGCTTCTGAAACCCTAAAACGCGTCCATGGCAGATCTGGGTACAGGCAGTATTAGTTCAATTAATTGCTACCAATGGCTTCAGAACATCATGGTTAGTGCTAATCAACAATCAAAATACATGAATAATGCATGAAAAGTAAAACACGATTATGAAATTTTTTGTGAAAAGTGTGACTTTGTTCTACCAATTCTTGAGGTCTAGAGATTAGCTCTTGATTGTAACACGTTCCTGGATGTCTTGGAAAGGTTTTGGAATGCTTTTCAAGCCTTGAATTGTACTCTAGGTATGAAAACAGTTTTCAAATTTTAGGTGAAAGTTTGCAATTTGGTTATGCAATTCTGAGCAGCCTTTCGTGTGTGTTAGGATTAGGTTAACTTGTGCATAAGTAAGTGAATAGAATTAGGTCAAGAAAACCAGCCCAAAGTCCATCCATTTATGATTTTGATATTTGATTTCCAATCATATAAAATCCAATCTTTTTCAATCTTTTTGCCATGAAACTCTTGCCAATTGTGAAAGATATTGCCTTTTTGAATGTGAAACGAAATCCTTAGCACATAATGAGTGAATTCTCTGCACAAAAAGATTTGAAAGGTATTATTTGATATTTTTTCATATTTAAATCTAATTAAATGAATTAATAATAATAAAAATTCAATTAATTAATCAAAAAAATAAGAAATAAATCCCTTTGAGGTCAATGGGTCGTGCATGGCCTTTGGGTAATGATTCATGAAAGAAATTGAGGCCCATTAGCATTTTTGAAGCCTTTTGTGCAAAGTTGACTTTCCAAATTCCCAAAACTTTCCCAACTTCTACAAGGCATATCTTGCTCAATTTTTAAGTTATGATCATGTTCCTGGACCTTTTGGAAGGGTCTTGAAGTCCTATAACCAATGTCTTTGGTCCCATGTCATTTTGATTTACCAATCTCAAGTTATGGTCTTTGACTTAAAGTCCCTTTTTGTTGACTTTTGAAAATGACCTATAATGTTGAAATTGATAACTTTTTGTGAGAGCATTTCTTGGACTTGAAGTGTGAAGATGAGTTTTAGGAAATGTCATTATATTCAAAATGAGCTTTGGATGGGATTTTTCTGATAAACCATGAAGAAGTTATGCCTTGGTCAATTTGCAGTTGACTTTTTCAACTGTCGAAAAATAGAAACTTTTGCATCTTGAGACTTTTTGAGCCATACTTTGAGAATCATGATCAAGAATTGATCAAATGATGATTGTGGCTTCAAAATGATATTTTGACCAAAAAATTTGACTTTTGACTGTCAAATGACCATTTTGCCCCTGCAGTTGACTGTGGAGCAATTAGGGTTTTTTGACTGTGCAATTTGGTGCTGTGAGTCTTGAAACTTTGCATATGGATGCTTGACAATGTATGTAGGCATATGGGACTTGATTGGACCCTTGGAAACTTCAATTTCTTTGCCAGAACCAAAACCCTAATTTTGACTGTGTTAGGAGGCAATTGGACTGTGCAACCCTTGGGAGATTTTGAACCTTGATCTTGGCAAATCTTGAAGAATATGGGAGGGCAAATTTTGGGGTACAACAGTTGCCCCTGTTCAATCTTCTTAAACCTGAGGATGTAGATTGGCTGTCGTGCCTTTCGTAATCCGAAGGTGGAAGATGATTGAACACTAGAGTGCCCAGAAATTTGCACTCATATAGTAGAGTGTCAGCAGCATGATGCAGGGAATGGGCTTATAGATGCCATTTGGAGACTGATGGATAGGGGGATGGGCTTATAGATGCCATCGGGAGGTTGTCGATCGCGTAAGAGATTCCTTAGCGAGAACTTGCGTACCTGAGAAAGAAAATAATTACCTGTCCTGTTACAAGAGTTGATCTTCAAACTCTTTATGTAGATGTGCCCTGGCTGGATACAGGTATCGAATCTTTAAACTCTTCAGACGTGCCCTGGCGGGATACAGGAATCGAGTCCGGAGAATATAGTCGTCAACAGATACACCCTGACAAGATACAGGAATCAGATCTTCGAACTCTTCAGACGTTCCCTGGCAAGATACAGGAATCGAGTCTGGTAATGTTAGTCGTCAACAGATACACCCTGGCAAGATACAGGAATCGGATCCTCAAACTCTTCAGACGTGCCTTGGCAAGATACAGGAATCGAGTCTGGTAATGTTAGTCGTCAACAGATACACCCTGGCGAGATACAGGAATCGGATCTTCGAACTCTTCAGACGTGCCCTGGAGAGATACAGGAATCGAGTCTGGTAATGTTAGTCGTCAACGGATACACCCTGGCAAGATACAGGAATCGAATCCTCAAACTCTTCAGACGTGCCCTGGCGAGATACATGAATCGAGTCTGGTAATGTTAGTCGTCAACAGATACACCCTGGCGAGATACAGGAATCGGATCTTCGAACTCTTCAGACGCGCCCTGGCGAGATACAGGAATCGAGTCTGGTAATGTTAGTCGTCAATGGATACACCCTGGCAAGATACAGGAATCGGATCCTTAAACTCTTCAGACGTGCCCTGGCAAGATACAGGAATCGAGTCTGGTAATGTCGTCAACAGATACACCCTGGCAAGATACAGGAATCGGATCTGGAATCACGACAGTTGATAGCAATTATCTTTGTATTAACTTTTGTCCTGAAAAGACAAAACATTAGTTGTATGCGATGTCATGATGTATGACATGCGTGATGTTCTCAGAATAAGTGAGATTGTATGTTCATGATGCGTAGGTGCATGCTGTAATGTATGAAGATGCGATATTTATGAATGTATGTTTTTGTCTAGGAAAGTAAATCCTTGACGGGTGCCGGGAAGTTAAATCCTGGGCTAATGTTGAGGAATAGTGCTTTGTTTCCGCTGGGTATGATAATTGCAAGAATACCGGTAGGAGAAGATGACTCCGTTGAGGAATAAACTTGGCGAATAGATTACTCTGCGGGGAGATGCTATATGGGGAAAGAGATGTACTTTGCTGAGATATTGATGATAACTCCGCTGGGGACACCATTGATGTATTATTGGAAGAATTGATGAACTCCGCTGGGGGATAGGAAGACTTTGTCGGGGACGATCTTTCCGTGGTAATTGGCTGAGGATAACCCAGTTATATCCTGGTGGGAACTAACCTTTGAGTAAAGCCGGGGGAGACGTTCGTGCTCTGCAGGTGACAAGCTTCCATAATCTACTGGGGATAAGCTTTAAGACCTGCTGGGGAGATGGATTCCATTTTCCTGGGGAAACTTTTGGACTGGACTCTCCTGGGAAATTTTTTTTTTGAGGTTGTATTGGGGAAGTGGCTCCACTGAATGTCCGGTATACCGCCAGGGAACAATCTTAGATCAAGACTGCCGGGGATGCTTGTTAAGAATGTTTGTATATTATGCTGAGGAATGTTGAGATCTGCTGGAGGATACCCAACTTCCTTAAGGCTGACAGGATAACTCTGCTTGGGGAGAGTGTACTGACTTGTTGGCTCACTCTCTGGGGAATTAAGATATCTTGGTTACATTCTTCAGCCGAACTTACCTTGGTACCTTGGTGGACAGAGCAATTAGATCGATTTAGATAACTCATTATTGCCCCTGTCTCTAATGTTACCTGTAATTAGTCCTTTGTTTCGTATGCAAATATTTATGAGTTAGCAATATTTGTCAAATGCATATATCACAAATCGAACCTTGGACGTTCTTCGCAAAACAAAACAGAAAAAGGAAAAACAAATGGCAATTTGTCTGAAAAGTGAATTTATATTGATTTTTGAATTTGCCTGTAAATAGGCGTTTTTGTACAAGAGGCTGACGTCCTAGTAAGAGAACGCCGCCGAACAAAAGAGTTTATACAAATTTGTACAAAGGGAAAACAAAACAGCTATGTGAAAAGAATAATCCCACTGGGTTCCAACTCTGCTATCGCCTTTATATCTTCGAGCGTCTCATCACTTTGCTGCTCAGTTGACGATGAAGCTGATTGATCGATGCCGTTTGAACTTGATGTTGATACCGGATTCTGGATGCAAAGTGATCCAATGAGACATAGTATTACGCTTTAATCCCTAACTTTTGCCTGGACCGCCCTTTCGGGTTTTCAGTCCACCGGGATACCCATTTTTGCCCAAGCCGCCTTTTCAGGTTTTCGACTTGCCGGGTGTACAGATTTTTTCATTTCATCCCTCATTTTGCCCGAACCCTTTTGGTTCGCCGGGAAGCCCTAATTTTTGCCTAGGTATGTCAACCTAGAGGGTCTTTTATCATGCGTAGTATCTTTTTACTATGTCTGCATTGGCGGGGTGAGGAAGGTCGTCACCATCCATGGTGGTTAGGATCATGGCTCCTCCTGAGAACACATGTTTAACCACAAATGGCCCTTCGTACGTAGGGGTCCATTTGCCCCTGGGATCACTCTGAGGAAGGATGATGCGTTTGATTACCAGATCCCCAACTTGATACTCTTGTGGTCTGACTTTCTTGTTAAATGCCCTGATCATCCGTTTTTGATACGTCTGACCATGACAAATAGCAGTGAGTCTCTTTTCGTCAATTAGATTTAGCTGATCAAGTCGTGTCTAGATCCAATCATCTTCGCTCAAGTTTGCATCCTTCATTATCCGGAGAGAGGGTATTTGCACTTCGATCGGTAAGACTGCCTCCATACCATAGACCAAGGAAAATGGAGTTGCCCCGGTTGACGTTCTTGCTGAGGTACGGTACCCATGGAGAGCGAACGGCAACATCTCGTGCCAATATTTATAGGTCACTGCCATCTTCTGCACGATCTTTTTGATATTCTTATTAGCTTCTTCTACAGCCCCATTCATCTTCGGCCGGTACGGAGAAGAGTTGTGGTACTGTATCTTGAATTGCTCGCAGAGCTTAGTGATCATCTTATTGTTAAGATTGGTACCGTTGTCCGTAATGATCCTTTCCGGGACGCCGTATCGACATATCAGGTTGTGCCGAATGAACTGTGCCACAACATTCTTGGTTACCGTGGCATAGGAAGCTGCCTCAACCCACTTTGTAAAGTAATCAATCGCCACCAAGATGAAGCGATGCCCGTTGGATGCCGTAGGTTTAATCTCGCCGATCATATCTATGCCCCACATTGCAAAAGGCCAAGGTGCTATCAGGACATTCACAGGAACTGGAGGAACGTGCACCTTGTCTGCGTAAATCTGGCATTTATGACATGTCTGAGAATGTTGGTAGCAATCAGCTTCCATTGTGGACCAGAAATATCCTGCCCGAAGGATCTTCTTTGCCATGGTGTGTCCACTGGAATGTGTTCTGAAGGTACCTTCATGCAGCTCTGCCATGATCCTTTCTGCTTCAGTCTTATCCATACAACGCAGTAAGGTCGAATCATGGTTCCGCTTGTATAGAATGTCATTGCTGAGGAAGAACTTCGCTGCGAACCTTCTCAGAAACTTCTTGTCATTGACAGATGCACCTTCAGGGTATTCTTGAACTTCCAGATATCTCTTCACCTCATGATACCAGGGTTTTTCAGTTACCGCCTCAGCCTCAAGATCACAACAGTATGCCGGTTCGTCCAATTTCCAGATAATGATCTGGGGAGCCTCGTTGTCCCATTTGACTTTGAACATAGAAGACATCGTAGCCAGCGCGTCCGCCAACTGATTCTCCTCTCTTGGGAAATGTTCAAAAGCTATCTCTGTGAAATGGGGGATCAATGTCAACACACACTCTTTGTAAGGAATAAGATTCGGATGTTTCATATCCGACTCGCCTTTGATTTGATTGATTACGAGAGCAGAATCTCCGAAGACACTCAGAAACTTGATCCTTAAGTCAATCGCAGCTTGAAGACCCATGATGCATGCCTCATACTCCGCCATGTTGTTGGTGCAGTTGAAACATAGCCGGGCAGTAAGTGGAGTATGAGTGCCTTGAGGGGATATGATCACAGCACCGATACCGTTACCCAAAGCGTTGGAGGCTCCGTCAAAGTGCATAGACCATCGGGATCCTTCCTCAGATCCTTCATCTGGTCCAGGTACTTCACAATCAGTTACTATCATGATGCTCTCGTCTAGAAACTCGAAGTTCATTGACTGGTAATCATCTACTGCCTGGTGTGCCAAGTGGTCTGCCAATACACTCCCTTTGATAGCTTTCTGAGTCGTGTACTGGATGTCGTATTCTGTCAAGATCATTTTCCATCTTGCTATTTTCCCCGACAGAGCAGGCTTTTCGAATATGTACTTTATCGGATCCATCTTTGAAATCAACAAGGTAGTGTGAGTTAGCATATACTGTCTCAGCCGGCGAGCAACCCATACCAAAGCGCAGCAAGTTTTCTCGAGCAGTGAGTATCGGGTCTCACAGTCGGTAAACTTTTTGCTAAGGTAATAAATGGCAAGCTCTTTTCGGCCAGACTCGTCATGCTGCCCCAGCACACACCCCATTGAGCTGTCAAGTACTGTCAGGTATAGTATTAGAGGTCTCCCTTCAGCCGGGGGCATAAGAATGGGTGGTTCTTGGAGATACTCTTTGATTCTGTCAAAAGCGGCCTGACATTCATCATTCCAACGTACTACCTGATCTTTCTTCAGCAGCTTGAAGATTGGTTCACAAGTAGCAGTTAGGTGCGAGATGAATCGGGCAATGTAATTCAGACGTCCCTGAAAGCCTCTGACCTCTTTCTCTGTCTTAGGAACTGGCATCTCTTGAATGGCTTTAACCTTGGCAGGGTCCACATGAATACCCTTGTCGCTTACGACGAAGCCTAGCAACTTCCCAGATCTTACCCCGAAGGTGCACTTGTTCGGGTTCAATCTCAGTTTGTACAACTTCAGACGGTCAAACAGCTTCTGCAGATGGTCAAGGTGTTCCTCCTCAGTTTGGGACCTTGCAATCATGTCGTCGACATACACCTCAATCTCATGATGGATCATGTCATGAAATAAAGCAACCATGGCACGTTGGTAGGTTGCCCCAGCATTTTTCAGTCCAAAAGGCATGACCTTGTAGCAGAAGGTGCCCCACTGAGTAACAAAAGTAGTCTTTTCCATGTCTTCAGGAGCCATCTTGATTTGATTATAACCTGAAAAACCATCCATGAAGGAGAACACCTTGTGCTGAGCAGTATTGTCAACCAGAACGTCAATGTGAGGTAGGGGGAAGTCATCCTTGGGGCTCGCCCTGTTCAGATCCCTGTAATCAACACACATTCTGACCTTACCATCTTTCTTTGGCACCGGAACCACGTTGGCAACCCACTGAGGGTAAGAAGTCATTGCAAGAAACCCAGCATCGAATTGCTTCATAACCTCAGCTTTGATCTTCTCGGACATCTCTGGACGCATACGGCGGTCCTTTTGCTTAACCGGAGGGCAGTTTTCATTGGTAGGCAAGTGATGGACCACAATGTCAGTATCCAACCCAGGCATGTCTTCGTAGGACCAGGCAAAGATCTCCACATAATCATGTAACATCTGAGTCAACCGTTGTTTTATGCTGAGCTCCAGATTGGCACCAATCTTAACCTCCTTTCTGTCCGTCTCAGTACCCAGATTTATTGTTTCCACTGGCTCTTCATGTGGTTGAATGGCCCTCTCTTCCTGGAGTAACAGTCTTGCAAGCTCACCAGGCACTTCGCAATCATCTTCACCTTCGTCTTCGGCTAAGTTGATCGGATTTTCGAAGTCATAACTGGCAGTAGCAGAGTCGTTACCAGTGAGATCCAGAGTGGATTGAAACCTGTATGGGTGAGTGTGTGTAAATACAGTTGTTTTGCAATATAAAGAAAGAAAGAAAGAAAGAAAGGGAGCACAAGATTTGAAATGCGAAAAAACGTCCAATGTGTTTATTCATGATATATGGAAATGACAGTTAATAAGCCCTCACAAATGAAGCCACGGTGCCCCGGGTAAGACACCGGGCCATAAAGTTTCAGTTTATTGTTTATTACAAATTAAAAAACAAAGGAATTCATTACTGCGTAACAAAAGTAACAGGTATGTGATCTTTTGCGGTCCAATTGGTCAGTCCACCATCAGTCGTCGGGTAAATCCAGCTATCGAACTCTGATTCCTCCACATCGCTCTCAATAGAATTCACTCCCGGGTTGGTGATGGTCACGGGAGGTCTTCCGATCCTAGCTTTGCGTACAACCCTCTGAGCCTCTGCAGTAAAAACCAGCCCGAACTTGTCAGTTTTAGGAGTAAAATCAGGGAGCCTGCCCCAGTTAGCACATTCACCTTTCTCAATTACAGGCCGGGCATCCTTTAAGGAGGCCATCTTCAAAGGAGAACCCTCTTCAGTCACTGCTTCTGCTGCTGCCAATGTTGGAGGTACTTCTTCAAAATGTCGAAAGGGGGTTTCAATAAACTCCCCGTCCATCTCAATATACCGGAAGGAATTCAAATGACTAACCATGTATTCTTCCTCCCCCTGCACAGTAACAATCTTCCCTCGGGCAGGGTACTTGAGCTTCTGGTGTAGAGTAGAGGTCACTTCCCCAGCTTTGTGAATCCAAGGTCGACCCAGCAAACAGGAATAAGATGGACGGATATCCATCACATAGAACGTTGAGTCAAATACTTGAGAACCCACACAAATAGGAATGTCTACCTCACCATGAACCATCCTCTTCGACCCGTCGAAGGCCCGGAAAATGATGTTACTAGGCTTCAATTCCAGGCCCTCACAATCCAGCCTGTCTAAGGCCTTCTTGGGCAATACATTCAGGGAAGAACCGGTGTCCACCAACACGTGAGCAAGAGTAGTGCCCCTGCATTCAATGGAGACATGCAGGGCATCATTGTGGTTCTTTCCCTTAGCAGTAAGATCAACATCCGAGAAACCCAAACCATTGTCGGCTGTCAGATTGGCCACACAGTCAGTGAATTGATCTGCAGAGGTCTCTTGTGGCACATGGGCCGTCTTCAGAAATGAAATCAGGGTCTTGGCATGGGCCTCTGAGCACAACAGCAATGATAGCATAAAGATCTTGGAGGGGGTATGCCCCAGCTGTTCAACGACGTTGAAGTCACTCTTCTTGATTATCTTAAGAATTTCCTCCATCTCTTGCTGGGAGGCTTCAACATTCACAGTCTTCGGTGCCTCCATCCGGGCAGGCACATCATCAATCCCTTTGCCCCGAGTATTAGATGACTCGGCAGCAGGGGAAGCAACTTGATCAGAAGTAGGAACAGGCGCACTTGCAGGTGTTATTATAAGAGGTCTTCGGATAACTGGTGGCGCAATGTCAGGCGAGAAGAGCCTGCCACTGCGAGTTACTTTAGCTGGGCCGATGATATTGCTGATACTGGTACCGGTGTTAAACTCCTGTTTCACTCCAAGTACATATACATCTGCCCCATAGTGCCATGGGACAGCCTTGTCAGATTCATAGGGGAGGGGCCCCGGAACAGTAATAATGATGGGTGCAACAGACATGATCTTGACTGGCTTCCTCGAGGGAGCCTTGATTGGATTGTTGAAAATTGTGACGACAGATACTTCTTCAGTGGGAACACAAGGAACAACAGTCTTCTTGAACAAAATTTCCTTGCTGTCCATCAGGCTTTGGATGCCTGACTTCAGCAACGGACAACCAGTAGGGGTAACAGCACACAGAAGGCAACCCTTGCTACAACCCAGAAATAAACCGGCTAGCAACAGGTTCCTATTAACAGCCAATAGAGGGGTAGCAACATCATCCACAGAAACCGCATACAAGTCTTCATCAACAGCATTTACTCCATGCTGGGCCATAGGAGCAGTCACCACATTTGGTCTCTCAGGCGCTTCGAATTGTATCTCCTTCGCATCAATAAGGTCTTGAACCTTATTTCTTACGGCCCAGCAATCATCAGTAGAATGCCTCGGGCTATCGGAGTGATAAGCACAGCGGGCATTTGGATTATACTTAGGAGATGCAGTATTCACAACCTTCGGAGCCTCTCTGACGGTCACCAAGTTGGTCGATAGCAGTTGCGGCAAGATTTGTGACAAGGTCATACTCAGCCGAGTGAATTCTCTTCTGGGTCTCTCACCCCTTGGTTGGTTGGGTTGCCGAGGAGCGGCAGCAGGCTTAGAAATAACCACCACGTTGACAGTTTGGCGGCGCTCTGGTTTGTCTTGCCTCCTAGGCCCATACACAGCACTGGCTTCCTTTTTAAAAGGTTTCTTCTCAGAACTTGAGGACGCACCTTTCTGAATCTTCCCTGATTTCATACCAGCCTCTATCCTTTCCCCAGTCAGAATGAGATCTGTGAACCCTGCAGACGAATTGCCAATGAGATGATTGAAGAACGGCCCGGATAGGGTCCCCAAGAACATGTCTACTAGCTCACGGTCGATTAATGGTGGTTGCACTCTGCCAGCCAGGTCCCTCCACTTCTGCGCATACTCTTTAAAACCTTCTCCTGATCCTAGCGACATACCCTGGAGTTGGGTACGCGTAGGAGCGAGGTCGGCATTATATTGATACTTCTTGTAAAAAGCAGTAGCCAACTCCTCCCAGTTACGAACCTTGGTTCCATCCAGCTGGTAGAACCATTCGAGATGAGTCCCTGAAAGACTCTCCTGGAAGAAGTGGATCCACAAGTTCTTGTCCATGGTATACGGCTGAATCTTCCGCACATAAGATCTGAGATGTAGCTTAGGGCAGGACGCCCCGTCATACTTTGCGAAAGACGGTGCTTTGAACTTGTGTGGGATGACCACACCAGAAGATAAACCCAAGTCTCCGAAATCCAAACCAGGCACTTGTTGAATTTCCATGGCGTTCAGACAGTCTTCCAACTGCTTGTACCTGTCTTCAGCTGGAGGATACTGCTCCTCATTAAAATCAGTCTCGTTGTCAGAGACCACCAGACTTTGATCAACCTCATTCTGCAGTGTGTTACCAAACCTCCGGCCCGTGTTGAATAGAACCGTTCTCTTCTTCTTCTTCTTGACCAATAGGGCCTTCAACTCCTCTTGACCTTGTGCCAAACTCATAATCAGTTCTTGGAATTGGGCGTTTTGAGCCTGAAGGGCCTTGATGGACTGCTCGGTAGATGATCCAGGGTTCATGATGCTGAAATAAACATCGAAGAACATTAAGCAACCTGAAAAGAAGAGTACCTGTGATGCACATGATGAATGGAATGCGTATGATTTATGTTTTCAAAGACAATCGGGAATCAACTTTGTAAACAAAAAGGAACACACTTCATTAGATTCAACTTTGAAATTTAAATTGTTCAACAGGTTGCCCTTAGGCGTTACATAAAAATGGAAATACTGAAAAGGGAAATAAAACTGTAAAAGAATATCCAAAGCTCATCATTGATCCCAGGGTCTCCTCTTCTCAGTACGGATGTAGTCATTCAAGGCTCGCTCGTTCTCCAATTGCTTTGTCAGCTTCTGGATCTTCAATTCCTGCTCGTTGAACTTTTCCCGATAAGAATCCCGTTCTTCTCGCAGTTGCGCCCAAGACCTCTTTAGTGTCTCAATATCAGTAGGTATCTGAGGAGGAAGAACTGTTGGAGGAACCCCATCTCTATCAGGATACTCAAGAATGACGGGTCTGACAGCTTCGTATGGCATACCTAACTTCTGAGCACGGATGCGGACCCATTTGTAGTAGGCTTCCATAGGTAGAGAAGTCTTTGGTCCCAACTCTTGTGGGTCAGCTTTGTGAATTCTGTCCCAAGCCTTGATGAACCTACGACGCAGCTCGTCACTGTCTACCTGAAACTCAAAACTGATGTGAGGCACCAACATCTCATGAGGCCCTGCTCTTCTGGCCCTTCCAAACTGACGGAGCGCTAGACATGGATTATAAGAGATTCCTCCTTGGGTACCAATCAAAGGAACATTAGGGTATTCTCCGCAACGATCAATAACAGCTACCTCATCCAAACCTCTGAGAGTCCAAATGATGTCCTTATCAGTGAGAGACATTAACCTATGAGCCCAACCTCTCCCTTCTTTGTTCTTCAGCACGAACTTAGGGAGGTGAGAAATAAATCACCTCACTAACAAAGGGATGCAACACCACAAAGTTCCTCGTCTTCGGGCAGTACGAGCATAGAGTTGTTGCAGGATATCACCCAAGAGAGTGGGCACAGAGTTCCGAGACATGAAGATCCTTATGGCAGTGACGTTAATGAAGTTATCAGGATTAGGAAACAAGACTAGACCATAGATTAAGAGAGCCAGGATGTCTTCATACGCCCTAAAGTTCAAGTCATTCCAGAAACTGTTAGCCTTACCAACCAGGAACTTGGCCAAGAAACCCTTAACTTTGCTTCTAGTCACCCAGTTGTCCATTACCTCCTTGTGGGTCAAGGGCAGAGCTGCAACAATCTCCTTAAGCCTAAGAGTCTTTTCCCAACCAGTGAAAGGAGTCTGTTCCAAGATAGGGATACCAAGCAAATCAGAGAACTCTTCCAGGGTAGGGACCAGCTGGAAGTCTTGAAAGGTGAAGCACTGGTACAGAGGGTCATAAAACTGGGTCAGGACACTCATCAGCTATTGGTCCCACTTTGCCGTGACTAAACTGAGAAGAGAACCATGCCTCTGGATGAAGGAAGTAGTATTTGGAATTCTGCTAATCAACTCTTCAAGGAACTCAGGTGGGTGAACAAAGTTGAACCGGATAGTGTTCCTTCGCATAGGCATCATGATGTCCTACAAAACAGAGCAAAGGTGAAACCCTCTTATCTTTGAAATGGTCAGTCCTTATGCAGGATGCATGCAATGTTTATGATGACATGATGTTATGATAAAGCACACCACAAATATTCACAAAGGCAAACATGATAAGGCACACAAGTCACACAAGACAAGCCCTTAGAGTTTAGGCCAGCATGGGGTCTAGGTATTACCCTCTTTTAGTTTGTTGGTTAATACCTGTCCTATCAGAAGTAACGGATTCTAGAGGATCCCAATATCACTGACTACCCTCAATCGGTCATAACTCCAGCATCGCAATCTTTTCTTGCGGCCAGAACCATCGCGAGAGTTTAGCCTCAATGGGCGTAGCATACTGCTACTGTTCTATTGGCCAAGTTGGGTCATTTAAGGTTCTAAGGTCGGTTGGTGCTTAATGACTCCTCATAAGACCCATATTCTCCTCGTTGCGACACAAGGGATATCGGTACATACCAAGGTGCCACACCAACGTAGCCACTGCTTCACCCATGTCGGTCTACGCCAGACAGGTCCCTCACAGCTTATGCTACCTAACAGGGTATCCCCAGATCCGGGTTAGGATCTATGTAACTCCGATGCAGCCCACAATAATAAAGCAAACAAACACAGCAATTGAAAACACAAGTATGAGCTATCCTAAGGTACACCTCACTTTAATAGTATTTTCCCCAGCAGAGTCGCCAGTTCTGTGATCGGTGGATCTGGAACTGACTGTTTAACGCTGGTTCGCGAAATGTCGCGGAAGCAAGAGTCGCCACCGTCTTTTATTTTCTCCAAACATGGACAGGACAAAAGCACAACAAAATTCCTCATGAGAATAGTTCTCGGTTCGGGAGGTAGATTTATAGAAAGGGAAGGTGTTAGCACCCTTTCTATCCATGGTAATCCATGGGCTCTTAGATACTTACTCATTTGTGTTTTCAAAATGTTTGCTTTTCAATTGTGAGTGGGTTTGAAAAAAGTTTCGTTTAAAGATTTCAGATCGACTCTTGTATCAGTCCTCAAGAGTGTTTGAAAAATCATTTTGAAAGCTTTTGAAAGTGTCGGTGTGAAAAGAGTTTTTGATTTGTTTTTTTAGAGCAGGTATCTATGAGTCATCTACCTACCCTAAGGAATTAGGCTGTGTAAATGTCCTTAAGGTAGTGCCCTCCCACCATTGAGAGGTAGGTAGCACCACCGTTGGAGGTGTTCGGGTCAATTTGTTTTTAGGGACAGTGTGGTCACCAGAGAAACAATAGGACACCTTAGAAGCTACCCTTATGCCATAAATCATGGACATAAGGACTTACTAAAACGTCCTATACTCGACGACCACGTTTCGAGGGCAAGGCAACAGTGAGGCGTACCCTAAGAGTGGTGTGTGAATTTGTGTGTTATTTTCAGTTTAACCATTATCTTTGATCATGCATTATGGTGAGCTACGGGTTGATTTTATTTGGGCCATTCATTCTTTCATGCAAAGTTTAGCAGTTTTAAGAGTGCGGAAATTTAAATGCGGAAAGTAAAATCCTACGCTATTACAAGGCGCGGGTCTATACATCACCAAATTAACAAAGACCCGTTTTAGTAAAAGATGTGGAAAATAAAATCTAGTTACTATTACATGGCTTGAGCAATTACATAATATTCGAAAAGAAAGTAAATAAGAATAAACGCGCGAAAAGAAATTAGAATCGAATGTTCGAGGGCGTTGAACCCTTTAAAGATTAAATTGAAATAAGAAAGTTAATTATTTATTTTATTAAAGAAAAGAAATGTTTTTAGGTTTTTGTTTTGTATTTATGAAATAAAGAAAATTAATTAGAAGTTAGATGAAACCCTAGTTCTAAGTATTTTTAATTATAAAAGAAAAGGTTAAAGTTTAAAATCTAATTTACACTAATTATTTTACATATTTATTTACAAAATAAGTTAGTAATTAATAATAATAATAATAAGAAAAAATATTTATTTATTTAAAGGAAAAAAAGAAAGATAAAAAAGTTAGAAACCCTAATTTCTACGTATTTTATTTATTTAAGAAAAAATGTTAAAATTGAAAAAAAAAACCTAATTTATTAAACTAAATTTATTATTTAAAGTTTTATTTACAAAAATATTTACTAAATAAATTAATTGACATATTTTAATTTCTGATATTTTATTATGAAAATTAATTTTATGGTGAAAAGAAATAATTAAAACATTAAAAAGAATTTAAAGAAAATAAAATAAAAAATAAAATAATGCAAACCATGGGGGGGTATCAGGCCCTTTTGGAGGTTTATTGAGAAATTCAGGCCCATTAGAAACCAAGGCCTCGTTGACTTTTCCAGTTTGCATGTGGATCCATTGACTAACGCATACCATGGACCTCTTTTGTGGCCTTCAGATTGAAGCTCATGGGCGCGTGGCAAGCTAGGATATGGGGTTGTATGATGAACCCTGGGAGAGGCGCTGCACATGAACGCATTAAGACAAAAACATTGAGCGTTTGGGGGGACCTGGGAATCGAACCCAGGTCCCAGTACCTGCATGACAACTCAACTGCCAACTGAACTAACGCGCGTGTTTGTAATATGAGTGGAACACAAATAATATGTATGGACAAACAACGTTATCCTGAAACAATCAAAAACGCGCTAATATTCAAATTACCCAACCACATTCAGACACGCATGCGTCTTCTTCCTTTTTTCCTGTAAATAAAAACAAATAGCGGGGGTTTTAAACCCCCACTAAACTCAACCTGAAAAAAATAGCGATTAGAGCATAGATGAATATAAAAAGGGCGCGAGGTGTGATTTAGTCTCGTTTGGATGTCACGATTTTAATGGCATATGTTTGAATGTCCAATTTTTCCATATGTGTAAACCCCTAATTCCAAGCTTCTGAAACCCTAAAACGCGTCCATGGCAGATCTGGGTACAGGCAGTATTAGTTCAATTAATTGCTACCAATGGCTTCAGAACATCATGGTTAGTGCTAATCAACAATCAAAATACATGAATAATGCATGAAAAGTAAAACACGATTATGAATTTTTTTGTGAAAAGTGTGACTTTGTTCTACCAATTCTTGAGGTCTAGAGATTAGCTCTTGATTGTAACACGTTCCTGGATGTCTTGGCAAGGTTTTGGAATGCTTTTCAAGCCTTGAATTGTACTCTAGGTATGAAAACAGTTTTCAAATTTTAGGTGAAAGTTTGCAATTTGGTTATGCAATTCTGAGCAGCCTTTCGTGTGTGTTAGGATTAGGTTAACTTGTGCATAAGTAAGTGAATAGAATTAGGTCAAGAAAACCAGCCCAAAGTCCATCCATTTATGATTTTGATATTTGATTTCCAATCATATAAAATCCAATCTTTTTCAATCTTTTTGCCATGAAACTCTTGCCAATTGTGAAAGATATTGCCTTTTTGAATGTGAAACGAAATCCTTAGCACATAATGAGTGAATTCTCTGCACAAAAAGATTTGAAAGGTATTATTTGATATTTTTTCATATTTAAATCTAATTAAATGAATTAATAATAATAAAAATTCAATTAATTAATCAAAAAAATAAGAAATAAATCCCTTTGAGGTCAATGGGTCGTGCATGGCATTTGGGTAATGATTCATGAAAGAAATTGAGGCCCATTAGCATTTTTGAAGCCTTTTGTGCAAAGTTGACTTTTCAAAATTCCCAAAAATTTCCCAACTTCTACAAGGCATATCTTGCTCAAGTTTTAAGTTATGATCATCTTCCTGGACATTTTGGAAAGGTCTTGAAGTCCTCTAACCAATGTCTTTGGTCCCATGTCATTTTGATTTACCAATCTCAAGTTATGGTCTTTGACTTAAAGTCCCTTTTTGTTGACTTTTGAAAATGACCTATAATGTTGAAATTGATAACTTTTTGTGAGAGCATTTCTTGGACTTGAAGTGTGAATATGAGTTGTAGGAAATGTAATTCTATTCAAAATGAGCTTTGGATGGGATTTTTCTGATAAACCATGAAGAAGTTATGCCTTGGTCAATTTGCAGTTGACTTTTTCAGCTGTCCAAAAATAGAAACTTTTGCATCTTGAGACTTTTTGAGCCATACTTTGAGAATCATGATCAAGAATTGATCAAATGATGATTGTGGCTTCAAAATGAGATTTTGACCAAAAGTTTTGACTTTTGACTGTCAAATGACCATTTTGCCCCTGCAGTTGACTGTGGAGCAATTAGGGTTTTTTGACTGTGCAATTTGGTGCTGTGAGTCTTGAAACTTTGCATATGGATGCTTGACAATGTATGTAGGCATATGGGACTTGATTGGAACCTTGGAAACTTCAATTTCTTTGCCAGAACCAAAACCCTAATTTTGACTGTGTTAGGAGGCAATTGGACTGTGCAACCCTTGGGAGATTTTGAACCTTGATCTTGGCAAATCTTGAAGAATATGGGAGGGCAAATTTTGGGGTACAGCAACAACGATGCGCAAGGACTTCGCCAAAGATTCATCAGAGCTTGGAGGATGCCTAACAAGGTAGATAGCAAGACACTGGGGCACAAGAACTCCATCCCTCTTGAGCCTTACCTCAAGTGGGTACGAACCCGAGCCCAGAGTCTTATGATGCCTTACCCTCATATTCTCCCTTTGATTAAAGAGCCTGTTAAGGAAGGAGAGGTTCCATACGCCATCCTACATCCTGACATGCCGACATCATGGGAGGAAATGCAGAAGAGTTGGATCCAACTCAAGGAAGAACGAAATACTTTTGAAGCCAGCTTCTACGCTAGTGAGAAGAAGGTTTTGGAGCTTACCCGCCGACTTCACGAGGAGGAGACCCTCAACACTTACATCGCACCAAAGAGGATGCGTAACGTCTTTTTACCTTAAGAAGTTTTTGTAATATTTGGCCCATGGGGCATTTATGTACTGACAAAATTTCTTCTTATTAATATGACGTGTGTTCTTTTTGTTTGCAACAATTTTGAATTTCTAAATCCTTGAATGCATTGCATGAATAAACATATCATTCATCATATGCATAAACAGGTCTCCACACCAGGTTTCCTCATCTTTCTGCTGTTTATTACAGGAAGATGGATCTCGAACAGACGGTCAAAGATCTGCAGGCACAAAACTCGCAGTTTCAACAACTCCTTATGACCTTGGAAAAGGGTCAGGAGGATCTTAAAGCACTGTTAGGGAATAAAGACCAAGAAAAAGGAAAAAAGAAGAAGAAAAGAGTAGGGGTGGCTACACTGGGGAGAAGATTTGAGAATGAAGCTAGGAGAGTTCTTGAATTCCCCTCCACGTCTGATGAGGGGACCGACAAAGGAAAAGGAGCTGCATTACCTTCTGAGTCCGAGGCTGAAGAGGAAGAGGTTGAGGAAGATGAAGATTATTCAAAGCAGCAATACCCGCCAGTGGATGAACAATACAAAAACCTGGAGGATAGACTGGCATCTATGGAGCTGCAAAGGGTTCCTGGGTTAGATTTCGAAGAATTGGGATTGATTGCTGGGATTGTGATTCCTCCAAAGTTTAAGGTGCCAACTTTTGCAAAATACGACGGTCTGTCTTGCCCGAAGATGCACCTGAGGTCGTATGTCAGAAAAATTCAACCTCATTCATCCGATAGAAATCTTTGGGTACACTTCTTCCAGGATAGCCTGTCTGGTACACAGCTAGATTGGTTTTACCAGCTTGAGAGGTCAGAAGTGCACAGTTGGGAGGATTTGGCAGCTGCCTTTTATCGCCAGTATCAATATAACGCCGACTTGGCACCAACCCGTACTCAATTATAAAGTATGGGGATGGCCTCAAATGAGGGATTCAAAGAATACGCCCAGAAATGGCGCGACTTGGCCGGAAGAGTGCAGCCACCTCTTTCAGATAGGGAACTAGTTGATATGTTCTTGGGGACCCTATCTGGCCCTTTCTTCAACCATTTGATCGGGAGATCTTCTGCAGGGTTTACTGAATTGATTCTGACTGGCGAGCGGGTGGAAGCTGATATTAAGAGTGGGAAGATTCAAAGGGATGCCTCTGCATCTACAACTGTTAAAAAGCCATTTCCAGCCAAGAAGGAAGCAGCTGTTGTGTACTCTCAAAAAGGATTGGGGAGAACTGAGCGCCGACCGACTGTAGGGGCCGTGATGATTCAAAATTCGTCAAATGATCAGCCTCGTACCAATCAGTCTAGACCTAGCCAGCAACGGGTAGAACGGCCACAACGACAATTCACCCGCATCAATATGACGCCTGCACAAGTTCTTCCCCATTTGTTGAAGTTGAATCTGACTGGTTTAAAGGAGGCACCGAAAAACCCCAACACCACATCTCCATACTATCATGCCAATGCCAAATGTGCCTATCATTCTGACAGCGTCGGACATGACACCAACAATTTTTGGGCGCTAAAGAATAAAATTCAAGACTTGATAGACGCAAAAGAGGTTGTGTTCGACGCCCCCAAGAAGCCGAACGTAATATCCGCTCCGATGCCAAAGCATGGCCATCATGTTCATGCTGTTGAAGAAGATCTGTATGTTTCTGCTATTGATGATCTGGTAACTCCATTACTGACAATCAAGTTGAATCTGTTGAAAGCTGGGATTTTCCCAGGTTGTAAAGAAGATTGCTACTTTTGTTCCTCCCTACCAACTTGTTGTACCCCAAATTTTGACCTAAGACGTCGTCTCCTATATGCATCTTTACATTACATTTGTCTTGATCCATCGATTTTAAATTTCATGACTTTTTCGGGCCAAGAGCTATTTATGCTGAACATTAAATCATTTAATCGATTCGTGCAAAAAAATGATGTTTATTAATTATCTATTATCTAAAACTTAAATAATTGAAATTCATTTTTTGATTATTATTTAGTTTAAAGATGTACGGATAATAAAATGAACATCAGAGAAGAGGCGCATTAATTGTGTGGACAATATTTATTTATTACTCATTATTTTAAATTTAAGTAACTAGAATTTATTCTTAGTTATTACATAATTTAAAGTTTATGAATAATATAATAAGCATTCGAAAAATTCATTGGTCAATAACGATTGTTTAATCGTTCGTCGTTCTAAGTTAAATAATTGAAATCCTATTTTTATTATTATAATTTAGTTGGGAATGATGGATTAAATAATCGAAGGTATTAGTTGGTCAATGATAATTATTATTTATCTGTTTATTATTTTGAACGTGGGTAATTGAAATTTGGTTCCAATTATTATTCGTGCAGAGAAATAATAAACGATAAATAAATAAAGAAGAAGAATTAATGGACAAATAGTTTCTTTTATTCATTCTTTTTTGTACAAGTTATTTTGTAAATATTGTATATATTACAGTAAATTACAATAATGAATGGACAAAATTAAAATGAAATAAAAAAAACTAATCTATCTTAATTCTAAAGCTTCCAATCCAATGCGTTTGTCCGCTCATTTAATTCTACCTGCACAATTAAAAGAGAAGAATTAGAATTCGAATAAATATTCAAAATGCAGAAAAATAAACTTAGTGTTCATCATTAAATGTAATGGCCGGAATCAGTTATTATTATTTTTTGCAAATCACGGGATTACTCCCGGTTCACAAAAAAAAAGAAAAGAATTTCAAAGCATATGCACAAGTTGTTCTCCAAAACTGCATACTTAAGCTAATTGCATTTTGTTCAAAATCCTAAATGTAATTTCAAAAGCATACAGCATAAGCAAACAAATATGCAGTAACCATATGCAAGCATGCCCATTTAACGTTGGCCTACACATCAGGAAACAAACAACATTTGGATTAAAAGCAAATATGCAGTTTGACTATTCTTGCAAGCAACAAAATTCCTTTTTTCATCATTTTTCAGCCACTACATTTTCAGAAAATAGACAGCTTATCACTCTTTTGTCAAAGCCATTCTGAGAGAGAAAAAGAGAGGGAGAAGTGTGGGATTTGCAGGCTTAGCTTAGGCAGAAAGAGGTATACAAGACAAACTAAGAAAATATAGCCAGTAAGAATAATAGCACAGAAGAAGAATAAAGGCAAACTGGGGGGACAGTAGTGCAGAGTACTCAGGAAATCCCAGCAGCATGTTTTCAAATCTTCAAAATCTGTAGCGTTCAAGAAGAGAGAAATAGAGCTGTTATATTACACAACAAAAGAGAAAAACAAAGAGATATATCCAACCTCATAAAAACAGCATATACCAACAACAAAAACCCACAAGTTAAAAAAAACACATCTCAAAACCCAAAACTTGCGAATGCCTTAACCTACTGTCAAGAAAACCACAAACCATAGCATCCTGTCAAAACCATAGAAAACCTGCTAATGCCTTAACCTGCCTGTCATCGAACTGAAACCATAAAACATAGCTCAAACCTCATACCAGTATTAAAGCCATATCCCTACTGTAAAGGCCTAACCACATAAACCTGATAAAACCTTTACAAATTCAAGCCTCACCATTTCGTAAATCCAGCATATCCAAGCTTTCAAACCAATTCCCTAGCCTCAGAAGTTCTTTCATCATAGGCGATAAACCCACCATAGGCAACAGCATTCAAGAAGAAGAGAGAAATATCATCCAATTCAACAAAGTATCCAAAGCAACATTTCAAGGCAAATCGATGAGGCCCTCAGTGTACACATCACTGGGCAACAAGGCAAGCATCTCAAAGTATCCTAGGCAATAATATTCAAGAAGAAGAAGAAAGAATCACGGACAATAAATCAGAAGGGCAACATAAACAAATACACAGTAACGCGTTCAAGCAAGAAGAAGAGAAAGCCGCAAATACCGTTCACCATCGTGTGCGCCTGCCGTCTCCCTGCTGTCCGGCCTCCATCACCCCTAGCTCCTCCTCCTTCTCCACTTAGGTAACAAGCTTTTTCCTCCTTATTCCTTAAATGGTATTCAAATCGACATGGACAATAAACGTAAAAACTAGTCAGAATCAACAACAGAAACCATAAAATCAACCAAGAAACCGTAAAATCAACAACGAAACTGTAAGAATCCACATGCGAATCGAATCAAACGTTAACGAAAATGACTTGTCCTTACCGTCTCTGCTTAAGCCGCCTCGTCAACAATGGAGGGAAGAAGAGCTTGGTGTGGGTGGCCGGAACAAGAAAACGTCAACGCTGGAGGCGAAAAAGTGAAGAAGCTGCGCGAGAGAGATGAAGATCGTGAAGAGAGGCGCCGTTTCTGTCCCATAGGCCAAACCCTAAATCCCATTTGCAAACATAACACAACCCTAATGATACATTAACCTTTTGGACCCCCTAATGTGTTCAGCTTAAGCCCACGAATTTGTACACCCCCCCCTGCCTTCATTACGCCTTGGGCTTTATCCCAACCATCCAGCCCATTCTCTTTACTAATTCATACCCCTTTTTTTCATAGACTCTTAGTTTGACTCTATTCTTTTTTCTTAACTTATTTTAATTTAGACTAATTAGTTTTTCCTAAATAAACATATAACTTTAAATAGATAATTTTAATATTATTTACCCAAATCTTATTTAGTTTAAATTTATGATTATTTAATAATTTTAGTCTTGCTTATTTCTAATTCAATTCATGGTTTGATTTAATTTGAAGAAAATATTTAATATCTCTAAAAAAAACATATAAGATGAGAAAACTAAAAGACATTTTATTTTTTTTATTTTTATTTTTATTCCCCTCATTTTGATTAAATACCAATATAATAAAAACATAAAAAATAGAAACATATAAAAATCTAAAAAAAACATTTCTCCTAATTCTCATTACCCTTTTATCATTAAAAATGCGTAAAAAGTGAAAACCAATTAAACTTTTTCTTTTCGCCTATTAAACAAAAATCATATAAAAATGCATGTCCACATTTAATCGTTGTGTATCATTTTCTGTCAATTATTTCATTGTACCTGTTTATTCTGTTTGCACCAATCCAAAGGGAATTGTCTAATTTTTGTTGACTTCATGTCCTCAAAAATGATCGAGCGAATACTCTCATTCATTAAAAACTTAGGTTAATTTTCCTCAAATATTCACCTTTCTTCAAAATTTCAACCTTTTCAAGACTTATACCTTTTAAGCAAAAACTTCGACATTAGGTTGTCGTATCTTCAAAAAAAACCCCGTCCGTATCCCTTTTCGGCCAAAACAATTTATTTTCAATCAAGCAAATCAATTTTAAATAAAACAGATATTTCAAAAGGTTCCTATAGAGTACTATAGATGCATTGGGTGCTAATACCTTCCCATTGTATAACCAACCCCCGAACCATAAGATCTCTTTTCAAAAACGCTTTGTATTTTATTATTATTTACATTGCATATTTAGGGTTTTATTTCGCTCTTTTCCCTTTTCCTTTGGAAATAATAAAGCGCGGTGGCGACTCTTGCTTTTGTGAGACGAATTAATCAATAATTCGATCTCCGATTTACCCCGCTACATTTTTTATCGCTACAGAATTGGCGACTCTGCTGGGGAATAGATTGACCTCTTGCTGGTCCATCCCTAAGTGGGTTAAGCCTAATTTGTCTTATCTGTTTTACTATTATTTGATTTGCTTGATTATATGTTTAAATTGGGGTGTTTGGGTTTTTTGAAGGACGAATCCTATACCCGGATTAAGTAACACTTAAGGAATAGGACGGGCGGTATAGTCATGTTAACTTTGAGGGAGTAATCCCGAAGAAGGAGGCATGAGATCCCCCACTCAATGGAAGGCCCTCTTGAACTTAATATTTGTTTACCGAGTAATCGGGAAGACGTTATTATTTTCGACCTAGGAGCCCGAGAAGTTGAGGACCGTAGAACCCTAACCCATCTTGGCCTTTTTAGGTGTAGCGCGGAGACTATCACGGAGTAATTCAGAAGTAGTTGTTACGCGATGCTACGCTCGGACGAGTTTCTCTTGAGAATATTGCTAATTATTGAGTAATCAAGACGTTGGTAATATCCGAAAGAGGGATGCAGACTCTGGGAACTCTTAGAACCTTGTCTTACAGGTGTGATCGAAACATTAATACATACCTTTGGGTGGGCCTTACCCTCGACTCCATGCTGAACTTTGAACCTTTAAACCCCATGTTTGCAAACTTGTGTGTGACTGTCGCATTATCATTCATTCATGCATTCATCAACATCTTTGAAAAACTTTTAAAATGAGTCATCATTTGCATCACCATCATGCATCATTTCACATTCCACATCACATGTTTTCTAGAGTCTCATTCTTGTTCTTTTTCCACCGAAGGTTGCCAAGCTGTCTCACCAACACGATACTCGGGCCAGTCGTCAGAAAAGAATGGAAGATTTGGAACAGGAAAATCACGAGCTTCGTGGGGAAGTTGCTACACTTCGTGCCGAGATGGAAAAGTTAACAACGTTGGTGGAAAGTTTGGTGGCTGTTCAGAATCAGCCATCGACTACGGCTGCCGAGATTCAGACTTCAACTCCAGTGGTTTCCGAGATTGTTATCGCTCCTGCCTCCGCAACTCAAATCAACTCTCCGATCCAACATCAGATGCCGAAAGGTTTTCCTTGGGGAATGCCTTACAACTTTATGCCAGAGGGGTATCAGCCTACCGCCCAACCTATATTTCAGCCTGCATTGTCTCTTCCTCAACCAGAGATGACTACACTGCCGCCAGTAATTCCATCTGTAACACCCTTTCCGCAACCAGTCATGACGACCGTTGCTCCTGTGGTCCACTCAGTGCCATACTTGAACGAACCAGTTTATCCTGCCGAACCTGCTGAAAGTATGGGCCTCTTTGATAGAATGGAGGAATTTCAAGATCAGTTCCAGGAAATGCAGAAAGAGCTTAGAGCCTTGAAGGGGAAGGATCTGTTTGGGAAGAGCACACATGATCTTTGTTTGGTTCCGAATGTCAAGATTCCGGCGAAGTTCAAAACACCAGACTTTGAAAGATACAAGGGGGATTCGTGTCCTAGAAGCCATTTGACGATGTACGTGAGGAAGATGTCCACGTATTCTGATAATCATGATTTATTGATTCATTATTTTCAAGATAGTTTGACGGGTGCTGCCTTGAAGTGGTATATGGGATTGGACAGCATTCGAATCCGCAACTTTAACGACCTTAGTGAAGCCTTTGTCCATCAGTACAAGTACAATGTCGACATGGCGCCGGACAGAGATCAACTCCGGGCAATGTCGCAGAGAGACCGGGAATCTTTTAAGGAGTACGCCTAGAGGTGGCGTGAAATTGCTGCTCAGATCCATCCACCTCTTGAGGAGAAAGAGATGACTAAGATATTTTTGAAGACTTTGGGGTCCTTTTACTATGAGAGGATGATAGCCAGCGCGCCCAGTGACTTTACCGAAATGGTGAGCATGGGCATGCGATTAGAGGAAGGAATTCGCGAAGGACGTTTGATTAAAGAAGGGAGTCCGTCCAGCAGTGTGAAGAAGTTCGGAGGTGTTTTCCCGAAGAGGAAAGAGCAAGATGTTAGTGCTTTGTTTCCAGGTAGGCCTAGGAGAGGCTACTCTCACGTCGCGGCAGTCACTCCGGCTGTCCGCCCAGCTTTGGTAGCCCCATCTCATCAGATTCCGCCACCTCAACAACGACCTTTTCAACAGCAGCCTCGACAACAGGCCTATCCGTTCAATAATCAGAACCGTTCGCCCAGAAAGCCGCAGTTTGATGCCATTCCTATGACGTATACCGAACTTTTCCCTGCTCTCATCAGAAAGAATCTCATCACAACCAAGCCACCTCCTGTCGCACCGAACAGTGCTTCTCCATGGTATAAGGCGGATCAATTCTGCGAATATCATCAAGGGTCGCCGGGGCACAACCTTGAGAATTGCTTTGCGTTGAAGGCGGATGTGCAGAGATTAATTAAGAATGGCATCTTGTCTTTTAAGGATGTGAATCCAAATGTCAGAGATAACCCTTTGCCCCGACATGGGGCAGCTTCTGTGAATATGGTGGAGGGTTGCCCGGGGAAGTTCCGAGTTTTCCAAGTCGAGCACATCAGAGAATCATTGATCAGGTTACATCAGAGTTTGAGAAGACTTGCCTTTGTTAGGCACCAACATGACTATGACGTTTGCCAGTTTTGTTCAAGAGAAGAGGATTGTCCTATTGTGAAGGAGGACATTCAGAGGTTGCTAGATCAGAGAATTATTACTATTACCTATGACCGAAATCCTGAAGATGAAGTGAATGTTATCACCCCACAGTTTAATTTGCCAGAATCAGTAGAGATTGCTTACAACAGCCAGACTGCGTCTGCTGATCCTTTGATTATTTACCCACCTGGCCCTGTGCCTTATAGCTCAGACCAAGCCGTGCCGTACAAGTATAACGCCACCATGATCGAGAACGGGGTAGAGATCCCCATCCCAACTAGACCGTCTTTCGTTAATATTGCCGATGTAAGTAGAGTGACAAGAAGTGGGCGTGTTTTTGCCGCGGTACCGTCAAGAAGACCAGAAGTTCAAGTAAGGAGGCCCATGCCGGCGGAGATTCCTGTAAGAAATGAACCAAGGGTTGAGATAGGTCGATCCAGTGAACCTATCCCTCACCCTGAAGAAGATGAAATCTTAAAGCTTATCAAAAGAAGCGAGTATAAAATTGTGGACCAGCTTCTGCAAACACCTTCCAAGATTTCCTTGCTTGCCTTATTGAGAGATTCTGGGGCACACAGAGAAGCCTTGATGAAAGTGTTGGACCAGGCGTTCGTAGACCATGATGTGACAGTTGATCAGTTTGACGGGATTGTGGGGAATATAACCTCGTGTAACAACTTGGGTTTCAGTGATGAAGAACTCCCGGAGGAGGGGAGAAACCATAATATGGCTCTGCACATTTCAGTAAGTTGTGGGAACGATACCTTATCAAGCGTGTTAGTGGATACCGGCTCGTCATTGAATGTGATGCCCAAGACCACGTTGTCTCGACTTTCATATCCAGGTGCTCCTATGAGGCCTAGCGGAGTAATTGTTAAAGCCTTTGACGGTTCCAGGAAGACAGTTATTGGTGAAGTGGATCTTCCCATAGTGATTGGTCCCCATACTTTTCAAATCACTTTCCAAGTGATGGACATCCGTGCTGCTTATAGTTGCTTATTGGGCCGTCCCTGGATCCATGATGCCGGGGCAGTCACCTCCACGCTCCATCAGAGATTAAAGTTTGTGAGACATGGGAAACTAGTGATGATTGGGGGAGAGCAGGCCATGGTGGTAAGTCATTTATCATCGTTTTCTTTTATTGATGCTGACGAGGACGTCGGGACCCAGTTTCAGGGCCTATCTGTTGCTAAGGATACCGTGAAGAAGCAGGGGGCATCCATCTCTTCTTTTGAGGATGCACGGCGAGTAGTGGAGAGTGGTTCGGCCGAAGGATGGGGCCAGGTGCTAACGTTACCCGAGAACAAGTCTGGGGAAGGTTTGGGTTTTCATCCAATATCTGCAAGGGTCAAGAAAGAGGTGGTTGTTCGTCCAATTCAAGAGGTCTTTCGAAGTGCAGGGTTTGTGCATCCTGAGGTTGATGCTGTCATAGATGATGATTCCGAGGAGGATTTGCCCGTGTTTGTGACGCCTGGATTGGCTTGCCAAAACTGGATAGCTGTTGACATTCCTGTGGTTATGCATATTTCCGAGTAATGTTTTGTTTATTTTCCTTTTGAAAAATCGCTCTGCCCAAGGCGAAACATATTTTGTGTCGGGCTATGAAAAATAACTCCTTTTGCTCTGCCCAAGGCAAAAGAGAAATGTCTGGGCTTGTTGTTTCAAGTATTTCCTCTTTAATGAATAAAAATGTTATTTTGTCCACTGCTGTTTTATTTTTCATTTTTCGGGAAATAATAATGAAAATTGATTAAGAACATTTTGTTTTATTTGCACAAATCGATTTCTAAAATAAAGCATAATCATGTGTGCAGATTACTTCACGATTTAACCATCGAAAACAATGATCCTATGCCCTCTCCCAACTTTGAATTCCCTGTGCTCAGAGCCGAAGAAGGGGATGATGAAGAGGTTCCTGTTGAGATTTCCCGTTTGATTGAGCAAGATGAGAAGGTCATTCAACCATTTGAAGAACCTGTAGAGTTGGTCAATTTGGGTGATGAAGAAGTTAGAAAGGAAGTCAAAGTCGGAGCTTTGCTTATCCCGGAAGTTAAGGAGAAGATGTTGGAGCTTCTCAGAGAGTATGTTGATGTGTTTGCATGGTCTTACCAAGATATGCCAGGGTTGGACAACGACATTGTGGAGCATCGTTTACCGTTGAGACCTGAGTGTCCACCGATCAAGCAGAAGTTGAGAAGGACTCGTCCTGACATGGCCGACAAGATTAAAGAGGAAGTTCAGAAGCAGATCAACGCAGGTTTTCTTGTGACGTCGGTCTATCCTCAGTGGTTAGCCAACGTCGTGCCTGTTGCTAAGAAGGATGGTAAGGTTCGGATGTGTGTAGACTACAGAGATCTGAACAGAGCTAGTCCGAAGGATGATTTCCCATTACCTCATATTGATGTATTGGTCGACAGTACTGCCAAGTTCAAAGTCTTTTCTTTCATGGATGGTTTCTCTGGTTACAACCAAATCAAGATGGCGCCGGAAGATATGGAAAAGACCGCTTTCATTACACCGTGGGGAACTTTCTGTTATCGAGTTATGCCGTTTGGTTTGAGGAATGCTGGTGCAACGTACCAAAGGGCCATGACTGCTTTGTTCCACGACATGATGCATAAGGAGATCGAAGTGTATGTGGATGATATGATTGCCAAATCACAGACTGAAGAAGATCACTTGGAGCATTTGTTAAAGCTATTCCAGCGTCTGAGAAAGTACAAACTCCGTCTGAATCCCAATAAGTGCACTTTTGGCGTTCGTTCAGGAAGACTTTTAGGTTTCATTGTCAGTCAGAAAGGTATTGAAGTAGATCCCGATAAAGTCAAAGCTATTCGGGAAATGCCCGCACCCAAGACGGAAAAACAAGTAAGAGGATTCCTTGGGAGACTGAATTACATTTCTAGGTTCATATCTCACATGACTGCTACTTGTGGGCCGATTTTCAAGCTTCTCCGCAAGAACCAAGGATGTGTGTGGACAGAGGATTGTCAGAAAGCTTTCGATAGTATCAAAGAATATTTGCTCGAACCTCCCATTTTGATTCCTCCGGTGGAAGGAAGACCATTGATTATGTACTTGACCATATTAGAAGATTCCATGGGATGTGTGCTTGGTCAACAAGACGAGACTGGAAGAAAGGAGCACGCTGTATATTATCTGAGTAAGAAATTCACAGATTGTGAGTCTCGATACTCATTGCTGGAGAAAACTTGTTGTGCTTTAGCTTGGGCTGCTCGCCGTCTGCGCCAGTATATGATTAATCACACTACTTGGTTGATCTCCAAAATGGACCCGATCAAGTATATCTTTGAGAAGCCCGCCTTATCTGGAAGGATAGCCCGTTGGCAGATGTTGTTATCTGAATATGACATTGAGTATCACACTCAGAAGGCAATCAAAGGGAGTATTTTGGCCGATCATTTGGCTCACCAACCAATTGAAGACTATCAATCCGTCAAGTTCGATTTCCCGGATGAAGACGTTATGTACTTGAAAGCTAAAGATTGCGAAGAACCATTACCTGAAGAAGGACCTGATCCTGAATCCCGTTGGGGTTTGATTTTTGACGGAGCTGTGAATTCCTATGGAAATGGAATTGGGGCAATCATCGTCACTCCCCGAGGTACTCATATCCCGTTCACGGCGAGACTGAAGTTTGACTGTACGAACAACATGGCTGAATATGAGGCATGTATTATGGGTCTCGAAGAAGCGGTGGATCTAAGGATTAAGATTCTGGATATTTACGGAGATTCGGCACTGGTGATTAATCAAATCAAAGGAGAGTGGGAAACTCGACATCCTGGTTTGATCCCTTACAGAGACTATGCTAGAAGGTTGTTAACCTTCTTCAACAAGGTGGAATTACATCATATCCCTAGAGATGAGAATCAAATGGCTGATGCTTTGGCTACTTTGTCTTCAATGTTTCAAGTGAATGATTGGAATGATGTGCCTACGATCCGGGTTATGCGCCTCGACCGACCTGCTCATGTGTTCGCAGTAGAAGAGATCACCGACGACAAACCTTGGTTCTATGACATCAAACGTGTTCTTCAAACTCAAGAGTACCCGCCTGGGGCATCCAATAAGGATAGGAAGACGTTGAGAAGATTAGCAAGCAGTTTCTTTCTCAATGAAGAAGTGTTGTATAAGAGGAATTATGACATGGTCTTGCTCAGATGTGTAGACAGACGTGAAGCAGACATGCTGATGCAAGAGGTACACGAAGGATCCTTTGGCACTCATGCCAATGGACATGCAATGGCTAGAAAGATGTTGAGAGCTGGTTACTACTGGATGACCATGGAATCTGATTGCTGCAAGTATGTGAAGAAGTGTCATAAATTCCAGATTTATGCGGACAGGATGCACGTACCGCCGACCCTCCTCAATGTTATATCTTCACCTTGGCCTTTCTCCATGTGGGGCATTGATATGATTGGGATGATTGAACCCAAAGCTTCAAATGGTCATCGTTTCATCTTGGTAGCGATCGATTATTTTACTAAGTGGGTGGAAGCCGCATCTTATGCTAATGTAACCAGACAGGTGGTAGTCAGATTTATCAAGAATCAGATTATTTGTCGGTATGGTATCCCGAGTAAGATCATCACTGACAATGGGTCGAATTTAAATAACAAGATGATGAAGGAGCTTTGTGAAGAGTTCAAAATCGAGCATCATAATTCCTCTCCTTACAGGCCGAAGATGAATGGGGCTGTTGAAGCTGCTAACAAGAATATCAAGAAGATTGTCCAGAAGATGGTGGTAACTTATAAGGACTGGCATGAAATGCTTCCGTTTGCTTTACACGGGTATCGTACTTCGGTTCGAACTTCAACAGGCACGACCCCTTTCTCTCTAGTTTATGGTATGGAAGCAGTACTCCCTGTGGAGGTTGAGATTCCGTCTCTGAGAGTGTTGATGGAAGCCAAGCTTTCTGAGGCCGAATGGTGTCAAAGTAGGTATGATCAGTTGAATTTAATCGAAGAAAAGAGATTAACAGCTTTGTGTCACGGTCAGTTGTATCAGCAAAGAATGAAGAAGGCTTTTGATAAGAAGGTTCGACCGCGCGAGTTCAGAGAAGGTGACCTCGTGCTCAAGAAGATATTATCTTTCCAACCCGATTCTAGGGGCAAATGGGCTCCGAACTATGAAGGACCATATGTTGTTAAGAAAGTTTTCTCTGGAGGTGCCATGATTCTCGCCAATATGGATGGCGAAGACCTCCCGCGTCCCCTGAACGCCGATGCAGTCAAGAAGTATTTCGCTTAGGCAAATTTCTGGTCAAATCAGTCTCGGCATCTGAACACATTCTGGAATTCAAAGTTGTTAGGGAGAATAGTGATCATTGTTTTGTATGACCTCTTATCTCACATACTATTTCCCCAAACTTTTGTAAACCGTTGGAGTCGCATTGTTAGCGAACTACCGTCTTATTAATGAAATTTGAGCATTTACCTTTTGTGGGCAAAATTTTAATTTTCATGGAAATACTTGAAACAAATTTACTTAAAATTTTCTTATTTCTAAAATGTGTCGTGAATAACGAAAGGAATATTAACAGTCGTTCCGAAGATGGTCAAGCCATGAAATGCAAAACAGTACAGTAATTTATACTTGCATGATGAATTTGTTTTCTTTCAAAATCGTCATGAAGTGTTGGCTGTGTACATGCTTGGTTATGGTGGTGCTAAACTTGGTGACTCCCCAGTTGTTCCAGTTAAGTGTGGTTTTAGCTACCTTTGTTTGGGAGATTTTGAAGTGCGGTACATTTCGTCTCATGCCAGTGGTTTATTGGTGTTAGAAGATTGGGTTTGATTGTTTGTCTCCTCAGAAGACTTGAGCCTTGTAGCGTGACACCTTCCGACGTTGCTTTGTATTCCGTTTATCTTCCATCTTTTCAAGAGTGGCCGAGCATTTACGTTGCTGTGACACCTTATTATCTCAAAGATATCCCATCTGTCTGTTTTGTCAGCATATACATGACGTTCATTTATTCATTCACACTCGCATCATGCACACACAGTTGTATTTGTTAATGTCATTAAATTCGTACATCTTAGTTGTGTCTTTTCAAATAACGTATTTGATCTTTCCAAATAGGGTGTCAACTTAAGCATAAAGTGCGCTTCTTTTCTAACTCCCCAACTGAGCTAATCCTCGTTGATGACTTTTGATTTAGCTTACCTTGTCCATTTTTGGATAGGATGAATTCCCCAATCGAGTTACTTTCTCATTGGGTAGAGTCTTGTTTGACTGTTTTCTCTCTGGTTACTCCTGGATGAAGTTGTTGCCTCTTGCATAGGCTATCTCTTTGATTTTCCCCAGTGAAATCGCGACCCAGACAGTTGGTGCATTTATTTTGCACGTTAAAGTATATGATCTCCTCGGGAAGGATTGATTCAGGGTTCTCTTTGACGAAGATTTTATTCTCTGCCAATATCATCGCAGTTTCCTTCTGAATTATTATTGGAAGACGACAAATGGCAGCTCTTCATGAGCAACTTGTACGTTATAGTCACCGTTGGAAAATGCCAAGCGGCAGCTCTTCACGAGCAACTTGTACGTTACTCTTTGAAAACGCCGAGCAGCAGCTCTTCATGAGCTACTAGTGCGTCATTTATCCTTTTTGGGAATCGCCGAGCAGCAGTTCTTCATGAGCTACTAGTGCGTCAGTTATGACTTTGTGAGAGCGCCGAGCAGCAGTTCTTCATGAGCTACTAGTGCGTCATCGTCATTTTATCTTTCGGAAAGCGCCGAGCAGCAGTTCTTCATGAGCTACTAGTGCGTCATTTTATTCCGTTGGAAAGCACCGAGCAGCAGTTCTTCACGAACTACTAGTGCGTCTTTTTATTTTTCTGAAAGCAACAAACAGCAAACTCTTCATGAGTTACCAGTACGTTATTACTTTTGTTCGGAAAACAGCAAGCGACAGCTTCTTTATTTGAGCAACTTGTATGTTATTGGTATTTTCTTTGGACGACAGCAAGCGGCAGCTTCTTTATTTGAGCAACTTGTATGTTATTGGTATTTTCTTTGGACGACAGCAAGCGGCAGCTTCTTTATTTGAGCAACTTGTATGTTATTGGTATTTTCTTTGGACGACAGCAAGCGGCAGCTTCTTTATTTGAGCAACTTGTATGTTATTGGTATTTTCTTTGGACGACAGCAAGCGGCAGCTTCTTTATTTGAGCAACTTGTATGTTATTGGTATTTTCTTTGGACGACAGCAAGCGGCAGCTTCTTTATTTGAGCAACTTGTATGTTATTGGTATTTTCTTTGGACAACAGCAAGTGGCAGTTTTCTTTATTTGAACAAATTTCGTATCTACAGTCTTATCACCTCAGCATTAATGAGTATATCTCTGAAAATCTCGTAGAGAAGTCTGGTACGAATCTACACCTCCAGAAGTCGGTAATCAGTTATCAGCAATTTGATACTCCCTGTCTACCGTCGACCTTGAGTTGCGAACTCACTGTTTGGATCAATAATCCGTTATGGCCTATGCAAGATGCTCTTTTCGTTAGGGCTAGAGGTTGTATTCCCTCGATTTTATTCGCTGTCAGGAGTCTGTCGTTTGAAGTCGGTAGCTCGTTCTCCCAGTAGCGTATAATTCATGTCTCTGTGTTTTGTTGACGTTCGATTCCCTCAACATTGTCTCGTTTTCACAATATCTTTCTCTGTGAGTTAGATCGCTGCATTCATACCAAACATGACGACGGCATCTTAGGACAAAATTTGCGTAGTTATGTATTTAAGTACCTTCAATCTCGTCGACACGAAGATTTTAATCTTCATATCTCCGGATAGAAGAAACTTAAATAGGGGCAGCTGTTGTACCCCAAATTTTGACCTAAGACGTCGTCTCCTATATGCATCTTTACATTACATTTGTCTTGATCCATCGATTTTAAATTTCATGACTTTTTCGGGCCAAGAGCTATTTATGCTGAACATTAAATCATTTAATCGATTCGTGCAAAAAAATGATGTTTATTAATTATCTATTATCTAAAACTTAAATAATTGAAATTCATTTTTTGATTATTATTTAGTTTAAAGATGTACGGATAATAAAATGAACATCAGAGAAGAGGCGCATTAATTGTGTGGACAATATTTATTTATTACTCATTATTTTAAATTTAAGTAACTAGAATTTATTCTTAGTTATTACATAATTTAAAGTTTATGAATAATATAATAAGCATTCGAAAAATTCATTGGTCAATAACGATTGTTTAATCGTTCGTCGTTCTAAGTTAAATAATTGAAATCCTATTTTTATTATTATAATTTAGTTGGGAATGATGGATTAAATAATCGAAGGTATTAGTTGGTCAATGATAATTATTATTTATCTGTTTATTATTTTGAACGTGGGTAATTGAAATTTGGTTCCAATTATTATTCGTGCAGAGAAATAATAAACGATAAATAAATAAAGAAGAAGAATTAATGGACAAATAGTTTCTTTTATTCATTCTTTTTTGTACAAGTTATTTTGTAAATATTGTATATATTACAGTAAATTACAATAATGAATGGACAAAATTAAAATGAAATAAAAAAAACTAATCTATCTTAATTCTAAAGCTTCCAATCCAATGCGTTTGTCCGCTCATTTAATTCTACCTGCACAATTAAAAGAGAAGAATTAGAATTCGAATAAATATTCAAAATGCAGAAAAATAAACTTAGTGTTCATCATTAAATGTAATGGCCGGAATCAGTTATTATTATTTTTTGCAAATCACGGGATTACTCCCGGTTCACAAAAAAAAAGAAAAGAATTTCAAAGCATATGCACAAGTTGTTCTCCAAAACTGCATACTTAAGCTAATTGCATTTTGTTCAAAATCCTAAATGTAATTTCAAAAGCATACAGCATAAGCAAACAAATATGCAGTAACCATATGCAAGCATGCCCATTTAACGTTGGCCTACACATCAGGAAACAAACAACATTTGGATTAAAAGCAAATATGCAGTTTGACTATTCTTGCAAGCAACAAAATTCCTTTTTTCATCATTTTTCAGCCACTACATTTTCAGAAAATAGACAGCTTATCACTCTTTTGTCAAAGCCATTCTGAGAGAGAAAAAGAGAGGGAGAAGTGTGGGATTTGCAGGCTTAGCTTAGGCAGAAAGAGGTATACAAGACAAACTAAGAAAATATAGCCAGTAAGAATAATAGCACAGAAGAAGAATAAAGGCAAACTGGGGGGACAGTAGTGCAGAGTACTCAGGAAATCCCAGCAGCATGTTTTCAAATCTTCAAAATCTGTAGCGTTCAAGAAGAGAGAAATAGAGCTGTTATATTACACAACAAAAGAGAAAAACAAAGAGATATATCCAACCTCATAAAAACAGCATATACCAACAACAAAAACCCACAAGTTAAAAAAAACACATCTCAAAACCCAAAACCTGCGAATGCCTTAACCTACTGTCAAGAAAACCACAAACCATAGCATCCTGTCAAAACCATAGAAAACCTGCTAATGCCTTAACCTGCCTGTCATCGAACTGAAACCATAAAACATAGCTCAAACCTCATACCAGTATTAAAGCCATATCCCTACTGTAAAGGCCTAACCACATAAACCTGATAAAACCTTTACAAATTCAAGCCTCACCATTTCGTAAATCCAGCATATCCAAGCTTTCAAACCAATTCCCTAGCCTCAGAAGTTCTTTCATCATAGGCGATAAACCCACCATAGGCAACAACATTCAAGAAGAAGAGAGAAATATCATCCAATTCAACAAAGTATCCAAAGCAACATTTCAAGGCAAATCGATGAGGCCCTCAGTGTACACATCACTGGGCAACAAGGCAAGCATCTCAAAGTATCCTAGGCAATAATATTCAAGAAGAAGAAGAAAGAATCACGGACAATAAATCAGAAGGGCAACATAAACAAATACACAGTAACGCGTTCAAGCAAGAAGAAGAGAAAGCCGCAAATACCGTTCACCATCGTGTGCGCCTGCCGTCTCCCTGCTGTCCGGCCTCCATCACCCCTAGCTCCTCCTCCTTCTCCACTTAGGTAACAAGCTTTTTCCTCCTTATTCCTTAAATGGTATTCAAATCGACATGGACAATAAACGTAAAAACTAGTCAGAATCAACAACAGAAACCATAAAATCAACCAAGAAACCGTAAAATCAACAACGAAACTGTAAGAATCCACATGCGAATCGAATCAAACGTTAACGAAAATGACTTGTCCTTACCGTCTCTGCTTAAGCCGCCTCGTCAACAATGGAGGGAAGAAGAGCTTGGTGTGGGTGGCCGGAACAAGAAAACGTCAACGCTGGAGGCGAAAAAGTGAAGAAGCTGCGCGAGAGAGATGAAGATCGTGAAGAGAGGCGCCGTTTCTGTCCCATAGGCCAAACCCTAAATCCCATTTGCAAACATAACACAACCCTAATGATACATTAACCTTTTGGACCCCCTAATGTGTTCAGCTTAAGCCCACGAATTTGTACACCCCCCCTGCCTTCATTACGCCTTGGGCTTTATCCCAACCATCCAGCCCATTCTCTTTACTAATTCATACCCCTTTTTTTCATAGACTCTTAGTTTGACTCTATTCTTTTTTCTTAACTTATTTTAATTTAGACTAATTAGTTTTTCCTAAATAAACATATAACTTTAAATAGATAATTTTAATATTATTTACCCAAATCTTATTTAGTTTAAATTTATGATTATTTAATAATTTTAGTCTTGCTTATTTCTAATTCAATTCATGGTTTGATTTAATTTGAAGAAAATATTTAATATCTCTAAAAAAAACATATAAGATGAGAAAACTAAAAGACATTTTATTTTTTTTATTTTTATTTTTATTCCCCTCATTTTGATTAAATACCAATATAATAAAAACATAAAAAATAGAAACATATAAAAATCTAAAAAAAACATTTCTCCTAATTCTCATTACCCTTTTATCATTAAAAATGCGTAAAAAGTGAAAACCAATTAAACTTTTTCTTTTCGCCTATTAAACAAAAATCATATAAAAATGCATGTCCACATTTAATCGTTGTGTATCATTTTCTGTCAATTATTTCATTGTACCTGTTTATTCTGTTTGCACCAATCCAAAGGGAATTGTCTAATTTTTGTTGACTTCATGTCCTCAAAAATGATCGAGCGAATACTCTCATTCATTAAAAACTTAGGTTAATTTTCCTCAAATATTCACCTTTCTTCAAAATTTCAACCTTTTCAAGACTTATACCTTTTAAGCAAAAACTTCGACATTAGGTCGTCGTATCTTCAAAAAAAACCCCGTCCGTATCCCTTTTCGGCCAAAACAATTTATTTTCAATCAAGCAAATCAATTTTAAATAAAACAGATATTTCAAAAGGTTCCTATAGAGTACTATAGATGCATTGGGTGCTAATACCTTCCCATTGTATAACCAACCCCCGAACCATAAGATCTCTTTTCAAAAACGCTTTGTATTTTATTATTATTTACATTGCATATTTAGGGTTTTATTTCGCTCTTTTCCCTTTTCCTTTGGAAATAATAAAGCGCGGTGGCGACTCTTGCTTTTGTGAGACGAATTAATCAATAATTCGATCTCCGATTTACCCCGCTACATTTTTTATCGCTACACAACTGACTGTCCATTGCTGAAGATAGGCATCCAAGGCCTAATGGACAACCAACAAATTCTTTTCGAAAAGATTCCTACTACTCCAACTCCTATCAAGGAAGTTTCAATAATCACCATTTCCGCCAATCTTTCCAAGGTCTCCAAAAGGCCTGTTAAGATTACATCAGTTCCGAAGATTGCACCTCTGAAAATAACCATGCCTGGGCCCGTCCCCTACAAATCTGACAAATCGATACCGTGGAATTATGGTGGAGAAATCTACTACCACGGTGTTAAACAAATTGAGATAACTGAAGAGAGCTCTGATGAAGAAACTACCGACATTGGAAACATTGTCGGTACGAGCAAGATTACCCGAAGTGGGAGAATTTTCTCTCTAGAGATTGCCGCTCCAAAGGCAATATTTGGACCCTCAGCTGCTGCCAAGGTTACTCCTGCACCAATAAAACTTTCTGCAAGAACTCCGTTGATTGAAGAAGCTGTTACTCCTGTGGTTGTCCCTCCTACTTCTGCTGATAAGGGGAAAGGGATCCAAGAAGAGCTCATCAGGACGAGGGCTCAACCCTTGGTCATCCCCGAAACCTCTAAGAAAGAAATGGAGGAGATTCTGAAAATAATTAAGAAGAGTGATTATGACGTGGTGGAGCAACTGGGGCAAACTCCCTTGAAGATCTCCATGTTAGCATTGCTGCTTTGTTCGGAGGCTCATGCCGAAGCCTTGATAAGGTTTTTGAAGACAGCCCATGTGCCCCAAGAAACCTCAGCCGATCAATTCCAGGATTGTGTAGCCAGCCTTACCGCCGACAACGGCCTGGGTTTCTCTGATGCTGACCTGACTCCGAAAGGAAGAAAGCACAATGACGCACTACATGTGTCAGTTGAATGCCGAGGAACCACTCTCGCCCATGTCTTGGTCGATACTGGTTCTTCCCTAAACGTGCTGCCTAAGAAAGCTCTGGACTGGTTGGACTGTGAAGGCTTGGAGCTTAAACCAAGTAATATCATTGTCAGGGCCTTTGACGGGTCTAAAAGAATGGTGCATGGGGAGGTCGACTTTCCCATCAAGGTAGGCACTAAAGTGTTCCACTCAACTTTCTATGTGATGGACATCCGCCCATCCTACTCTTGCTTGCTAGGAAGACCTTGGATTCATAATGCTGGGGCAGTCACTTCTTCTCTACATCAGATGCTGAAATACCCTGTTAAGGGAAAAATCATAACTGTACACGGTGAGGAGGAGTACATGATCAGCCATCTGAATTCCTTTCGGTATGTGGAAGTGGATGGAGAATTCATTGAAACGCCCTTTCAACACTTTGAGGAAGTTGCTCCCGAGGTTGCAGTAGCAAAGGCAGTAGCTGAGGTACCCAAGCAGGTGGCCAGGATGGCATCTCTGAAAGACACAAAGGCTGCAATGAAGGAGGGAAAGAGCTCAACATGGGGTCAGTTTCCTGACTTTCCCCACAAGACAGACAAGTTTGGGTTAGGGTTCACCGCTGCGGGGAAAAAAGCTATCGCTCAAAAATTGAAAGAACACCCATCAAGATTTCTCCTCATGGAATCAATGCTTTGGAAGACGAAGACGAAGAGGCCAACATTGAAGATTGAATCTTCCCAACCATCGAAGGGGGACAACACAACTGGGAGGCGAAAGACTTCGTTCCCATTACTTTCATCGATCAGTAATTTATCTTTCGAACATTTCCTGTTGGTCTGTAATAATTACTAAAACAATCTGCACACTATTTTTCACCTCATGCCTTGCCCGGGGCATGTAGGTCCATTTGTAAGGGTTTTGATTCTCTTCATATTCATATGCCATGTTTAATGAATCATTGGACATTTTTCATTTATAAACTGCTGTGTTCATTTTCTTTCCTTTTGCATTTTTGTTTGTTTAAGGATGGCTATCCCTTACACACAACCACACTCACAAATGCAGGTACCCATCCACTCTGGATTCTATGGGTGACTATTCTGTTGTATCCTTCAATAACTCTGAAGATTTGGTCAACCAGGCTGAATAAGAAGATGACGAAGATTGTGAAGTACCAGGAGAGCTAGCCAGACTTCTACAACAAGAAGAGAGGGCCATCTTGCCTCATGAAGAGTTGTTGGAAACAATCAACTTAGGAACAGAGGAAGACAGGAAAGAAGTACAAGTGGGTTCCAATCTAGAACCAAGTGTCAAGGAGCGCTTAATACAGCTGTTGAATGAATACATTGAAATCTTCGCCTGGTCTTATGAAGACATGTCGGGTTTAGACACATATATCATGGTTCACCGTCTCCCTACAAGAGAGGACTGTCCACCGATCAAGCAAAAAGTCTGCTGAATGAGGCCCGACATGTCTGAGAAGATTAAGGCTGAAGTAATGAAGCAATTCAACGCTGGCTTTCTGGAAGTTACATCCTATCCGCAATGGGTTACTAACATTGTGCCCGTTCCTAAAAAAGACGGCAAGGTCAGAATGTGTGTGGACTACCGGGATTTGAACAGGGCTAGCCCTAAAGATGATTTTCCGCTACCGCATATCGACATTTTGATTGATAACACAGCTCAGCACAAGGTGTTTTCCTTCATGGACGGATTCTCGGGCTACAACCAGATCAAAATGGCCCCCGAGGACATGGAGAAAACAACCTTTGTTACACAATGGGGTACCTTCTGCTACAAGGTGATGCCGTTCGAACTGAAGAACGCAGGGGCAACTTATCAACGCGCCATGGTAGCTTTGTTTCATGATATGATACATCATGAGATCGAAGTTTACGTAGACGACATGATAGCTCGATCACAAACAGAGGAGGAACATCTTGAACATTTGCAAAAGCTGTTTGCCAGGTTGAAGGAGTACAAACTCAAGCTGAATCCAAGTAAGTTCACTTTTGGAGTTAGGTCTTGTAAACTTCTGGGATTTATTGTTAGCAACAAAGGCATTGAGGTCGATCCAGCAAAAGTAAAGGCTATACAAGAAATGCCTGCCCCCCGTACTGAAAAGGAGGTTAGAGGATTCTTAGGACGCTTGAACTATATTGCCAGATTCATCTCTCATCTGACGTCTACCTGTGAGCCAATTTTCAAACTATTGAAGAAAGATCAGGTAGTCGAATGGAACGATGATTGTCAAACTGCTTTTGATAAGATCAAGGAGTATTTGCTAGAACCTCCTATTCTGATGCCACCCGTCGAAGGAAGGCCGCTGATCATGTATCTGATTGTTTTGGACAACTCAATGGGGTGTGTACTGGGCCAACATGACGAGTCTGGTCAAAAAGAGCATGCCATTTATTACCTTAGCAAAAAGTTTACCGACTGTGAGACTCGCTACTCACTGCTCGAGAAAACTTGCTGCGCTTTGGTATGGGCTGCTCTCCGACTAAGACAGTATATGTTGACTCATACCACTCTGTTGATTTCCAAAATGGATCCTATCAAGTATATCTTCGAGAAGCCTGCTTTATCTGGAAGAATCGCTAGATGGAAAATGATCCTGACTGAGTATGACATCCAGTATACTACCCAAAAAGCTATAAAAGGGAGTGTACTAGCTGACCATCTAGCTCATCAAGCTATCGAAGATTATCAATCCATGAGATTCGACTTCCCGGACGAGGACATCATGACTTTGGACAACATTAAAGGTAACAGACCGTATGACGGACCTGAAAATGGATCCCGATAGACCCTGTACTTTGATGGTGCTTCAAATGCACTTGGAAACGGTATCGGTGCGGTACTCATTTCCCCAGAAGGTTGCCATACACCTTTCACGGCCCGACTTTGCTTCAGCTGTACCAACAACATGGCCGAATATGAAGCTTGCATCTTTGGTCTCAAGGCTGCTATAGACTTGGGGATCAAAACTTTGGTTGTATTTGGGGACTCGGATTTGGTTATCAGTCAAATCAAAGGAGAGTGGGATACCAAGCATCCTAATCTTATCCCATACAAAGAACATGTCCTGACATTGCTGCCTCATTTCGAGAAGATTACTTTCGAGCATTTCCCGCGAGAAGAAAATCAGCTAGCAGATGCTCTGGCTACAATGTCTTCCATGTTTAAACTCAATTGGGATAACGAGGCTCCCCAAATCACCATCGAGCGAATGGATGAACCTGCGCACTGTCATGAGATTAATACCGAAGAAGTAGTGGAACAACCTTGGTTTCACGAAATCAAAAGGTATCTCCAGACTAGAGAATACCCTGAAGGAGCTTCCGTCAGTGACAAAAAGTTCTTAAGGAGATTTGCGGCCAAGTTCTTCCTGAGCAATGGCATCCTTTACAAGCGCAACCATGATTGTATTTTACTCCGATGTGTAGACAAAGCTGAAGCAGAGTTGATCATGACTGAAATGCACAGTGGCACATTTGGCACCCACTTGAGCGGATATACGATGACTAAGAAGATTCTAAGGGCAGGCTATTACTCGTCTACCATGGAAGCCGATTGCCATCAACATTCCCGTACTTGCCACAAATGTCAAGTCTACACTGACAAGATTCATATTCCTCCTGTTCCTCTCAACGTTCTGACAGCTCCTTGGCCATTCGCAATGTGGGGCATTGACATGATTAGAGAGATCAAGCCCACGACATCCAATGGACATCGCTTCATCCTGGTCGCTATTGACTATTTCACCAAGTGGGTCGAAGCAGCTTCTTTTGCCTCTGTTACAAAAAATGTGGTTGCCCACTTCATCAAGCAAAACCTCATATGCCGGTATGGTGTCCCCGACAGGATCATCACAGACAACGGAACCAATCTGAACAATACTATGATCACCGCTCTATGCGAACAGTTCAAGATTTATCATCACAATTCATCTCCCTATCGGTCGAAGATGAACAGTGTTGTAGAAGCTGCGAACAAAAACATCAAGAAGATCATTCAGAAAATGACAGTCACCTATAAGGACTGGTATGAGATGTTACCGTTTCCTCTGCATGGATACCGTACCACGGCACGTACTTCAACAGGGGCAACCCCATTTTCTTTGGTATATGGAATGGAAGCTGTCCTACCCATGGAAGTTCAGATTCCTTCTTTAAGGATTATGAAGGACGCTGGTTTGAATGAAGATGGTTGGATTCAGACCCGACTTGATCAACTCAATTTGATCGACGAGAAGCGACTCACTGCTGTTTGCCATGGTCAGACGTACCAAAAACGGATGATCAAGGCTTTCAACAAGAAAGTCAGACGTTAAGTATATCAAGTCGGAGATCTTGTAATCAAGCGGATCATCTTGCCGCAAAATGATCCCAGGGGAAAATGGACTCCTACTTACGAAGACCATTTGTGATCAAGAGCATATTTTTCGGTGGTGCAATGATTCTGACCACCATGGACGGTGACGATTTGCCACACCCTGCAAACGCAGACATAGTCAAAAGATACTACGCATAAAACGACCCGACAAGTCGAAAACCCGAAAGGGCGACTTGGGCAAAAATGGGCATCCCGATGAACCGAAAACCCTAAAGGGCAGTTCATGCAAAAATTAGGGATAAAACAAAAAAAATCTGTACACCTGGCAAGTTGAAAACCCGAAAAGGGCGACTTGGGCAAAAAAAGGTTTCCCGGTGGATCGAAAACCCGAAAGGGCGATTCAGGCAAAAGTTAGGGAATTAAAGCGTATGACTATGTCTCGTTGGATCACTTTAAAGAATAATCTCTTCATCAACAAGCTCCAAGCTTCTGATCAATCCAGTGATCAGCGGACGAAGCAGCGAATGGACAGACATTCAGAGTTGTGAAGGCTATAGCAGAATGGAATCCCGTGAAATTGTTACACATAGCCATCTTTCTTTTGTATAAAATTTTCAATTTTTTACGACAACATCCTCTTACTAGGATGTCTGCCTCCTTTGTACAAAGATACTCATAAAAAGTTAATACAAATACTTTTCCAAATACAGAAATTTGCTTTGTCTTCCTTTTGCTTTTTTACACTTATGTTTTATTTGAGAAACGTCCAATGTTTTGTTAGATAGGCATATGCATTTGAACATAATCATTTTCTTACAAATCAAGAAAGATGATTGTTGATAGGTTGAAAGTACAGATAGGTATCTTGGTGCCCTTTCAGAAGGAATCCCCAGCGGAATCAAACTCCAAATTCCTCAACAAGGTTAAAATCCAGAACTTAATTCCCCAAACAGAGTAAACCTCAAGATCCTCAACAGAACAAAAGCTTTCTCAAAGCTGACTTCCCCAGCCAGAGAGCCTTCTAGAATCTAAATCCCCTCAGAGTTAAGTTTCAGTATCCCCAGTGGAGCCCTAAAAATCTGAAAATCCTACCACCAATAAAGTCAAAACTGTTAATCCCCAGCTGAGCAAACTTCCAACTATCAATCCCCAGCGGAACCAAATTAGTAAACATTCTCCCCCACAGAGATACTTCCCATCAGATTGAAGATTCTCAGTCTTATTTCTCCAGCATAAGTCTACCAGATTCTGGACTCCCCAGTAGAGATCGTCAGAATTCTCATTCCCCACAAGTCACCAAGGATTTTTCAATCCCCAACTGCAGTCATGGGTTTATTTCCCCAACATTTGTCAAGGATTTATTCTCCAAAACAAATTACATTTCAAGTTTCAAGGTCGTTCAAAATTTCCTTCATCACCTGCTGGAAGTTACGGTCATCATCAAAATTCCTTCATCACCTGCTGGAATTCAAGGTCGTTCAAAATTTCCTTTATCACCTGCTGGAAGTTACGGTCATCATCAAAATTCCTTCATCACCTGCTGGAATTCAAGGTCGTTCAAAATTTCCTTCATCACCTGCTGGAAGTTACCAACAGAATAACGGACAATTGAAACTCCTAAAAATCTGTTTCTCTCAAGAATGAAGACTCTCATCCTTAAAACCACAGAAGATTGGTATACTCCCAGTTTATGACCCTTAACAGAATGAAGACTCTCATCTTTAAAACCTCAGAAGATTGGTATACTCCCAGTTTCTGACCCTTAACAGAATGAAGACTCTCATCCTTAAAACCTCAGAAGATTGGTATACTCCCAGTTTCTCACCCTTAACAGAATGAAGACTCTCATCCTTGAAACCTCAGACGATTGGTATACTCCCAATTTCTGATCCTTAACAGAATGAAGATTCTCATCCTTGAAACCCCAGTAGATTGACATACAACCTAAGCTCCTGATATTCCCAACAGAATGAAGATTCTCATTCTCAAAGTGGCATACAACCTAAGCTCTTGATATTCCCAACAGAATGAAGATTCTCATTCTCAAAGTGGCATACAACCCAAGCTCCTGAGTCCCCAACAGTGGTCCCAGGACTTCTCATTTTCAACAATCCAAAGATTCTTGCAATCCTCTACAGCAGTCAAGGATTCACTTTCCCCGGCAGCAGTCAAGAATCTATTATCTCCGACTATCCAAGATTCATCTATCCTCAGCAAGACAACTCATCAGCTTACATGCGCACTCATTACATTCATATCATAAACATTGATATAACATATATTGCCTCATACATTTCATGCAACATAACTTTGTGTTTCAGCTAATATTTTACCCTTTTCAGGATAAGATTATTAAGCTTCAACTTTAACGACATACAATTCAACAAACATTCCAGATGGCATCTTTAAGCCCATCCCTGACAAGATTCTGTCTCCCCTTCAGATGGCATCTTTAAGCCATCCCCAAATGGCATCTCTAAGCCCATTCCCGCATCCATGTTTTGACGAGTGCAAATTTAAGGGCACTCTAGTGTCCAATCTCCTTTTACCCTCGAGTCGCGAAAGGCAAACTTGCCAATCTAACTCTTCAGGTTCAAGAAGATTGAACAGGGGCAACTGTTGTACCCCAAAATTTGCCCTCTCATTTCATCAACATTTTCTCATCACAAGACTCTTGGAACTCAAAATTAAATTAGGGTTTGCTCTGCTCAAGGCCCCTCCTTGCACTGTTGACCCAAATTAGGGTTTGAGTTTGCTCAAGGATGTTTTGACCTAAAATTCCCAAAGTGACTTTCATGCTTCATGTTGGACTCACAAGTTTATCCATACCAAGTTTCAAGCCTTGATTCCAATCTTTGCCCAGTCAATTGGACAGTTGACCTAGAAATCAACTGTATTGGGGAAAAAGTCAATTGTGGCCAATTGACAATCAAACTTCATGATTTTTGACCCACATCAACATAATGAACTCATATGAACCATTTGGTCAAGTTTGGATCACAATTCCACAAGAAATTTGATCAGATCATCAAAAGGGCAAAATGGTCATTTTTAGGGTTTTGACTGCACAAAGGCATTTTTTGACTGTTTGACCTAATCATTGGCAAATAAAGCTCACATATGGACTCAATGACTCAATGGAATTGTCTTGACCCATTCAAAAAGTTCAAAAGACCTCAAATGCATAGGATTGACATATGAATTTTTCAGTCAACTGATCAAAATTTGACTGTATACTGAAAAGTCAAACTTTGACTTTTTGGTTAAAATCAAGTGCCAAGATTCATTTTTCATAAAGACATGTCAACTTATGAAACTTGTCCATCAAGAAACCCAAAATTGCAAATTAGGGTTTAAAATGAAGAAATTTCATAAACTTGTGCAAAACATTTTTAACTTAGAAAACTTTTGACCTATTCTAGGCAGGATTTTTGTCCAACTTCTTGGCCATTTTTCACATGCTTCCACTTGGAGTTTCAATTTGCATTACAAAGATGGATTGTAGTACACATTCCAAGCTTTCCAAATTGTCCAAAAACTTCTCAAACACCCTTGTGGTTAGGGAGAATCGAATTTTCAAAGTTGGGCAAAATTCACTTTTGTTCATAACCAAATACATGTTCATACAAGTTTCATTTTTAAATCAGCATGCTTGGTACTTGCTTGCAGGCCTCTAAACCGAGTTTGCACTCTATAATTAAATGCCTAACCATTTTATTAATGCATTATTTCTTCCCTTTGGGCATTGCACATAGAATTATCCCTTAAGTAGAAAAAGCAAACTTACCATTTTTGAAAAGTAGTGCTTTATGTCAAATACCAAATCCAAGAGGCATGGGCCAGATCTTTGAGGCAAGAATTTGTACACAAATCCCACTGATCAAGAGCAAAGTGTGCAACATTCTTGAGAGCATTGGACAGGCCTATATCACAACTTGACATTTCTTTGCTTACATTGGAAGAAACCTTGCAAACTAAAGCCAATCTCTCATTTCCTGCAAGCATAAGCAAAACAAACTTTGTACACCTCTTCCATACACAAAAACAGACCTAAGGCATGACTCATCCATCCCTAAAACCTCCTCATACATCAAAACACCATCTTGCTACAAAAACAGGGCATCTGTTGCAGTTTGACTTCCACAACTCAATTCACTCGTGCACTTTGGCTAAAAACCTTTCAAACACATTCCATATCATCCACACAAACTATCCCAAGCCCTAAATACAAACTGTAACATCCCTAACTTCTGTTGCCATTTTCACTTTTCAGTTTTACAGGTGACCTTCCATAGAACGATTCAGAGAGTTTCAAAGCAAGCTAGGTACTTGGGAAGCATCCTTGGACTTCAGGCAAGCTGTACAAAAGCTCAAGCTCCATTGAAGTTGGTCACATTGATGTACACGACTCAAGCTGAAACAGGTAAAACCATGGACTTCTATCTCTCTATCCAGACATGATAAAGCTTAGGTTTGTGAATGAAACATGTTCTACTCATAGCCCTGAAGCCATCCATGTATTTACTTTTCATTTATATTAAGCATGCTGTGAGAATTTTGGCCATGAACATTGAAGAAAAATTAGGTCAGAAATTGGGGGTGAAGAAATTCTCCCTGGTTTCTTAGAGTTAGGTCAAGTATTTTATATGTTTGAATTCGTCTTTTGATGCTCTACATTATTGGTGTTATGAGTTTTTGTTAAAAGTCAAAGAATCAGGAGATGATGATTGCATAGGAGGCGCGCGCGTTTTCTGTTTGAACGTTGCTGGAGGTTGAAGACAAAGCTGGCTTGGGCTGGGCCTGAGTCAGCTTGCTGTTTACACCCCTTTTTTCCATTTACACCCCCCTGGCCCATTGTGTGAAATAATTGTCATTTTGCATTTTTCTTTTTTGATTCTGACTCCATATTTTTTGTACAAATATAAAAAACTCCAAAAATACTTTTCCATCTTTTTTTGCATTTATTTGCCATTTATTTGTTTTATTTAACATATACATATAAACAAATATATTTCCTTTTTTTTAAAACCCTAGAAAATAATACAAAAATATTTATTTTTTAGTTATTATTTTTTGTTTACATTTTGAAAACATTTTCTAAAATATACATTTTTTTGAATAATTAATATTTTATTTTTTGTATATACTTAGCATATTTAATATATATATATATAATATATACTTATACATATTTTATTAAATATTTAGGACAAAAATATGAAAATAATACATTTTTATTTTTATTAATATATGACATCAAATATACCTTTTTAACCATATACTTTTTATTTTGTGCATAAATTAATTTATTTTGTATATAATCAATAAATAATAATGTTTATTCAAAAAATTACGGTTTAACCCTAAAACAATAAAAATAACCAAAAATTGACTTTTTTTTCTTGTTTATATTTCACATTGAAAAACACTTTCACATACATAAAAAATCATTTTGTGCATAATATATTTTGCATATTTATTGTATTTATTTAAATATTGTACAATTAAATATTTGTATATTCGATATGGATGTAATAGCTTAGAATTTAATTTCTTGTCAAATATCCCCAAATTCAAACTTGTACCCCCATCCCCATAATCATTGTTGTAATAGCTTAGCATTTAAATTTCCGCATTTTAAAGCTTTTAATTATGCCATGTTAGACTTAGGGTTTGTATGCAAATAAAAAATAACAAATAGCTTGACTAATACAAAGACAAAAAAGCATGAAAATAGACAACACAATGCACACTTGCACCCCTAGGGTTACTCCACTTGTTGCCTTCAAAAATGGGCCATGTTTCATGTTGAGTGTCTTTGGGAAAACAAAAACAAATCAAATGATCATAGTCCCTCGATGACGCTTTCTCAAGTTGCCTAAAAAATGATCAAGTCCCTTAAAGAGAAAATTTGCCAAAGACACTTGGCACTATTGCATTCATGGTATAAACGATGACCCGCGCCCGTCCCGTTAACATCCTAACACAAGGTTGTTCACCAAATACAATGGCAAAAAAACACTGTTAAAAGGGTTAAAACATAGGAAAGATCTTTGAGAAATTTAGGGTAGATAACTCTTGGTTACTTGACCAAACTTGCAAAACAATCCTTGCCATTTTTCAAAACGCACATCACAACACAACTTTTCAAAACATTGAAAAACTTTTCAAAACATTGAAAAACTTTTCAAAAGACAATACACCTTTGTATACATTCAAACATGGATCATTACAAAGGTTTGCCACAACAATGGCCTCTTTTCAAAACATCTTTCAAAACCACACACAAAGCACCATTTCAAACAATTGAAAATGCAAAGCAAGTGATCTAAGCAAGTAACTAAGAGCCCATGGATAACCATGGATAAAAGGGGTGCTAATACCTTCCCTTTCTATAATCTACTCCCCGAACCCAAGAAAACATCTCAAAGGTTTTTCCTGTGCTTTTTAACCTTTCCTTAGGATAAAATAAAAAGTCGGTGGCGACTCTTGCTAAATCGAAACATTTGCGAAAACAAACGCAAAACTCAAGTCAGTTCTCCTACCGTATCACAATGAGGACCTGCAAGAGTGTGTGTGTGTGAATGTAAGATACATGGCTATTTTAAAAATGTATTTGAAGGAAAAGAAAGACAATGAACAGAAAGATTTGAATGCAAAAGAGTCCAATGGTTTGTATTGAATGATCATATAATAAGATGAACATAAATAAAACCCTTGACAAATGGACCAAAGTGCCCCGGGCTAGGCACATGGCATAAAAGTCATTGTTAAATATTACAGACAAAATGTTCTTGAATTAATAAACAGCAATAAACAAGTAGATTACTCTTCAATGAAGGAGATGGGCACAAAGTCCTTTGCATGCCAATTCTTAAGCTGCGTTGTAGTAGGATACACCCAATCTTCAAATGCAACTTCATCATCCGAATCACCCACAACGTTAACTTCATTAACACCCTTATCATGTTTTGGCATAGGCGCGGTGATTACATTCGGAGTTGGAGGAGGATCAAACTCAATGGTTTTGTTATGGATCGAGTCCTAAATCTTATTCTTTAGGGCCCAGCATTGGTCAGTCTCATGCCCGGGGCTATTTGAATGATAAGCACATTTAGCGTTTGGATTGTACTTTGGAGAAGAGGTATCTGGATTGGCTGGAGGGTCGCGCAATGTCACCAAATTAGTCTTTAGCATATGTTGTAAGGCTTGGGATAGTTACATTCCTATCCTCGTGAATTGTATTCTCGGAGTTTCAAAATGTTGATGGTTGGCAGATGGTCTTGGAGCAGGAGTTGGATTGGAGATTCAAACAGCATTAACAGACTGGCGGTCATCCTTCTTGGTAGGGGCCCTTGTCCCGTACAAAATATTGATTTCTTTTTTTGCAGCAAATGGTTTCTTTACAGGAATGGAAGTGGAGGCGGATGCCATGGAAATCTTCCAGCTTTTGATGCCGCTTTCAACTCTTTCACCGGTTAAGATTATCTCGGTGAAACCAGAAGAAGAGCAGCCAACCAATAAATTAAATAATGGACCAGATAAAGTGCCCATAAACATGTCAATGTGCTCCCTATCAGTCAAAGATGGTTGAACCCTACTGGCATGGTCTCTCCACTTTTGTGCGTATTCTTTAAATCTTTCATTCTTCCCCATTGTCATATCTTACAACTGAACTCTTGTCGGCGCCAAGTCGGTATTATATTGGTATTGGTGGTAGAAGGCGGTAGCTAAGTCTTCCCAGGTATTGATGCGGGAACCATCCAACTGGTAAAACCACTCAAGTTGCATTTTTGCCAAGCTTTCTTGAAAAAAGTGAACCCAGAGTTTCTTATCAGTAGTGTGCGGCTATCTTGCGCACATAAGATTTCAAGTGGAGTTTTGGACATGAAACTCCGTCGTATTTTGCAAAGACTGGTATTTTGAATTTATGGGGAACAACAACCCCAGAGATCAAACCCAAATCATCAAAATCTAAACTGGGGACGGCTTGGATCTCGACGGCCTTCAATCTGTCTTCTAACTGCTTATACTTGACATCGGCGGGGGGATACTGCTCGTCAAAATAATCATCATCAGACGCTTGACTGTTGATGCACCCATCCTGGGTACTCTTAGCTTCTCCAATTTGATTCTCATCTTCTTCAGATGAGTCTTCTACTACCGAGATCTGACGGTCTGACTCTTTGAACCTTCTACTCATATTGACCAGAGCTTTCCTCGTGGGCTTCTTCTTGGCTACAAGCAATGCCATCATATCTTGTTGCCCCTTGGCTAGGGCCAGTAGAGTCTCTTGGAATTGAGAGTTTTGTTCCTGAAGGTCCTTCACAGTTTTCTCTGGATCCATCTTGCTGAAATAAACAACAGAAAGATAAGGAAACCTGTTGTGTGAAAACCTGTCATGTTATGATGCATGGAAGATGTATATGCAAATGATTTCAAGGATTTATGAAATTTAAATTTTTATAGAAAAAAGAATTAACAAACGTTAATTTTCATTAATTAGTTCAAAATGAATACATCATGCCTCTTGGGCTTACAAAATAACTCTCTAAGATAAAAAGACTGAACGCATCCTCTTAGGTGCAAGGTAGGAGTTCACAGTTTTCTCTTCTTGTAGTTGCTTTGTAAGCTCCAAAACCCTCTTCTCACTAGCGTAGAATTGAGCTTCTAAAGTATCCCGTTCTTCCTTTAGCTGAATCCAACCCTTTTGCAAGTCTTCAAGAGAGGTAGGCATGTCGGGATAGAGGACAGTGCACGGGTCATCTCCTTCAACCACAGGTTCCATGATAACTGGTAACATGGAGGGATAAGGCATCATAAGTTTCTCAGCACAAGCTCGTACCCACCTAAGATAAGGTTCAAATTGAATAGAATTCTTGTGTCCTAGTGTTTTACTATCCACTTTGCTCACCATCCTCCAAGCTCGTATAAACCTCTGACGGTAGCTTTGATCGTCGCTTTCATAGTCGAATACCACTCCTTGTATGAGCATATCATGAAAACCATCTCTTCGGGTGTAACCAAACTATCGTAAGGCTAAGCAAGGGTTGTAAGTGATACCTCCTCTAATGTCAAGCAAAGGGACATTAGGAAATTCTCCACAACGATCGACAATAGTAACATTCTCCAAGAATCGAGAACACCAATGAACATTTGAATGTCTGAGCGTCATCAGCCTATGGGACCACCTCAAACCTTGCTCGTTTTTCAACACAGACCGAGGAAGATGCGAAATAAAGCATCTTGCCAAGAGAGGAGTGAAAAACATAAGGATCCCTCTCTTCCTCATAGTGCGAGAGGGAAAATAATGTAGGATATCTCCCAACAAAGTAGGCACTGGATTGCGAGACATGAAGATTTTGACAGCATTTACATCTATGAGTTGGTCAGGGTTTAGAAACAAAACCATCCCATAGATGAGAAGGGCCAATATTTCTTCAAAAGCTTGTAAGTCTAAAGAGTTCCAACAATCTTGAGATTTCTCGAACAAGAACTTGGCTAATAAACCTTTGACACCACTCCTTGTTTCCCAATTAGTCGTGATATCAGATTGTTGCAAGTGTAGTGCTTGGGCAATCCCTTCAGGTTTTGGATCTCTTTCCGTACCATTGAAGGGTAGTTGCTTGAGAATGGGAATCCTCAAGAGTTGAGAGAATTCTTCCAGAGTTGGTACAAGCTGATAATCGGGAAAAGTGAAGCAATGGTGTAGAGGAATAAAGAATTGGAAAAGCACCTTCATCGTATCTTCATCAGTGTTGGAGGTAAACAAGCTTAGGAGGCAACCATGTATTTCGGTGAATGAAGAATTTTCAGGGACGTTTGATGCTAACTCTTTGAGTTGAGGAGGAATTCTTACGAGATTGACTTGGATAGTGTTCCTGCAGAGGGAAGCCATGTCCTATAAAATAGAACAAAGATAAATCCCAATAATCCTTGAAATGGTTAGTGAGAATGAGTATGGTGTTATGATGTTTATGATGTTATGTACAAGTAAATATATACAAATAAGGCAAATAAGTCCTTAGGTTTAGGCTTGCATGAAGTCTCATAGGTAAGTACCCTCTTGAAGTTTAGTTGGCTCAACCTGTCCTAGAAATAGTAACCGGGTTCTAAGGGATCTCAATATCATTGATCTGTCTTATTGGGCATTGTTTCAGCGCAAGCCTCTTTCACGACGATCGAAATATCCCGAGAAGTCAAATCTCAATGAGTGTAGTATCGAGTATCAACCAACTTCGGAATGCACAAAATCCAGTTATCTCACTACGTCCTAATGGACAATTGGTCAAGTAAAGGTTCTAAAGTCAGTTAGTGCTTTATGACACCACACAGCGGCCCTGTATTCTCCTTGACTACTCAAGGGCTACTGGTACCTACAAATTTGTCACACTAATGTAGCTATTGCTTAGACCATGTCGGTATACCCCGCATGATTTCCACAACGGATTGCTACTTACCTATAAGGTATCCCAAATCCGGGTAGAGGATTTAAAACAAGCCCAAATAAGGAACCCAAATGTAAAGCAAGTGTGATACGGTGGGAAGGAGAACTGACTATTTTGGATATGCTGGTTCGCGTTTTGTGTTTGTTTTTGCAACATATCGCGGTAAGTAAGAGTCGCCACCGTCTTTTATTTTATCCAACAAGGAAAGGAAAAAAGCACAGAAAAATTCCTTTTTCGAGATGTTTCTCGGGTTCGGGAGGTAGATTATAGAAAGGGAAGGTGTTAGCACCCTTTCTATCTGTGGTTATCCACGGGCTCTTAGGTACTTGCTCATTGTGTTTTCAAAATTTTCTTTTCTTTATGTTTGTGGGTTTGAAAGAAGTTTTTGTTTGAAAGGTGTAAGTGCGGAAAGTTTTGTTTTGTTTTTAAAAGGAGAAAGTACTTAAGAACCATCTACCTACTCGAAAAAGGAATTAATCTGTACAAATGTCCTTTAGACAATGCTATCCCACTATTGAGGAGTAGGTAGCATCGTCGTTGGAGTTTTCGGGTCAATTCGATTAAGGGACGTGTGGTTACTAAAGCAATGTTAGGACGCCTTAGCGGTAACCCTAATGTCTTAGATCATTTTTTCCGAGGAAAACGTTTCGAGGAAACTTATGATCTTTGGACAAGAGGGCGACCTCTAAAAACTTCCTATACTCAATGACCATGTTCGAAGGCAACCAAGTGAGGTGTACCCTAAGAGTGCGCATGTGCGAGTGTGTTATTTTCAGTTATTTATCTTTGTACATGTCATGGGTGAGCTATGTTGATTTTGAGTTCATACATTGGATCTTGTCATGCATTCCCTATTATTCAAACATCTAACAGTTTATAGTTGCGAAATTTAAATTTGCGGAAATTAAATCTAAACTATTACAAGGCGCCGGGTATTCACATCGCCAAAAGCAACCCTTTAATTTAAATTGCGGAAAGTAAATAAAGCGATAAAATAAAGTAGGGATGGCAACTGGGCGGGTCGGGGGCGGGTTTAGCTAACCCCGCACCCGCACCCGCAACTCCAGTAATAGACCCGCCCCCGCCCCCAAACCCGCCGGGGGATGGAAATTCACCCCCAGACCCGCCCCCAATGGAGAATGGGTCACCCGCACCCGCACCCGCCCCCACCCGCGAAAACTGTTTTTTTTAAATAAAAAAATATCTATTTTTTTCACAAATTTCCTGGACAGCATTAACAAATACATTAAAAATACAAAATTCGCCATTGATTTGAGAAAATAATTGTAGGATTTAATATTCAAACACCATTCCAAATATTTTTCTATCATAACCCTTTAATCAACTATAATTGGTTGTGAACTTGTGATTCATTAAAAGAGTGTAATCTTTCAATATATCAAAGTATAAATCACTCCCAACAACCAACAATTTTTTTGCAAAGTACAAATACAAAATTAAAACAATACAATCAACAAAAGAACCATTCCAACAACATATGAGAAAATAAAAGTAACATAAAAATAATTAAAACAAGGTTATTATAGTAATTGGATTATTCGGGGCGGGGCGGGTGCGGGTGCGGGCGGGTCAAAGTGTCTTACCGCCCCCGCCCCTGCACCCGTAGTTAGAAACCGGGTTTTACCCGCCCCCGCACCCGTACCCGTTTTAGCCGAGTTTTCCCCGTTAATTTCGGGGCGGGTCCGGGTGGGGCCCAGCGGGTCTGGGTTTTTTTGCCATGCCTAAAATAAAGTCCTATTTAAAAGCTATTACATGCCGGGAGCAATTACAATAATATGGGAATATGGATCGCGTGCGAGAAAATTAAATTGACGCATTTTTAGGGTTTTGACCCTTTTTTGAAAGAAAGCATGTTTTTGTTATTTCTTGAATTTAGAAAGAAATTAAATTAGGTCAAAATTAATTAATTAATAAAAATATTTTGTGGGTTTTTGAATATTTAAGGAAATAAAATAAAAATGATTAAAAGTTAGTAAAAAACCTAATTCTACATTAATTTTAATTATTGCGAAAAAATATTAAAAGTTAAACCTATTTAAGACTAAATCCATTAAATTATTATTTATTTACAAAAATAAAAGTGATGAATTAATTTAATAAAATAAAACATATTTTTGTGATTTTGATTTTTTATGAGGAAAATAAATTAATTGGTTAGTGATTAATAATTATCAATTAAAACAAATAAACAAATAAATAAATAAATATAATGAGAAGTAAAAGAAAATAAACCAAAGGGGGGTGTTGGGCCCAGATTGTGGTGAGAAGAGCAATTGTTTGGCCCAATTCAAGTCAACCTGCGTTTGACTTTCCAGATTACCCACGCGTGTGTTGACTGGAGAACATGATGGGCATTCAATTTTGGCCTCCAGATTTCGCCTGGAGGCCATCTGGCATCTGATTAGGTGAGGATGTATCATGTACCATGCTTACTGGAAAGCGCTTGAATATCTGAAACAAAATAGCAATATGCAAATATGGGGGACTTGGGATTCGAACCCAGGTCCCATTAGCCTTTCCACTAGTGCCTTAGCCACTACACCACTGCCATTTTATTGTTATTGGAATAGGCAACAATTATTATATATAAAACAAAACATTATGCCTGGAAATAAAAAAAAAATAGCGCGAATATTTGAAACCACCAATCAGGAGAAGACACATAGTCGTCTTCTTCGTTGAAAGACTGGTTTTCTTACATGCGGACTTTTATCCGCAGCAAGATCCGTGGGTTCGTCCTAAAATGCGCTATAGGCCATATAAATGCAAACGGAGACCATCACCATGCTCGTCTCTCCTCCCTGAAAACAACCATGTCCATGGTTTGCCCTAATTTTTCCTGAAATCAAAACGCCTAAAAACAAGAACAAAAACCCTAGCTTCGGGTACAGGGTTACAGGCTACAAAAATGAAATCAAATATTGCAGAAACATTCTAAATATGCCGATTAACATGATTATGCAAAGATTTTGGCAAAAGGATGCAAGAATAAGAGATCATGATTTCATGTTCAGGGCCACGTTCAAGAAAACTTACAGCGTGATTTTGGAGGTTTCAGGGCTTGGTTTTGATTCCAATAGATCCAGTGGACGTCCAACAAGAGAGTAGTGTGGAGATTTTGCCTTGAATTGGACTCTAAGACTGATTTTGATTTCCAACTTTTTCAAGCTTTTTCAAGTTTTGGTTTTGTCAATGCTGCAGCTTTCAGGTCGTGTCCTTGTATGCTTTGCATTGTATATGTAACAAGGATTGTATTAGGTTAAGTCTTGGGCCTTGAATCCATTAGCATTGATGTTTGAAGATTAGATATGATTCACCATTAACAAAGCTTCCAAAAATGTCAAAAACCAATATTTTGTTCATAACATGGCATGATTCAGATTTGATTTGGTCCATGATGATAATTGAAACCTATATCAATCAAAAAGATCACAAGTTATTAATATTTAGATTTTATTTGGATTTAAATTGATTAAAAATGAATTAAATCAATAAAAATCAAATAAAATAGAAAAATTAATAAATTGGCACAAGACTGAAGATATGACACGTGTGTGGTGTGACAAGATCAGATCAAGTGGAAAAAAGTGGGGCCTTTTGTCAAAAATTGGAGTTTTGGGGATAGTTGACTTTTAGCAATTTTGGAAAAATTCCCAACTTTAACCATGCACAACTTCTTCAATTTTGAACTTTTGGAGGTGTTCTTTGACTTTTTAGAAACCTTGATATGTCCTCTAACCAACCCTTTTTGTATCATCTCATTTTGATATTCCATTCTCAAGTTATAAGCTTTGGAAAAAATGTGTTTTTGTTGACTTTAAAAAATGACCTATAATGTCCAAATTTGTAACTTCTTGTGAGTGCATTTCTTGATCTTGGGGTGTGAAGATGGATTGTAGGAAATTGAATACAATTCAAAATGAGCTTTGGATGGGTCATTTCACATAAAGTATGAGAAAGTTATGCTTGGTCAAAGTTAAGTTGACTTTTCCTACAAAACCCTAATTTAGCCACTTTTGAATCTTGATGAATCTTGAGCAATCCTTGATGAATCAAGATCAAACCTTTATCAAATGATGAATTATCCTTCAAAATGAGAATGTTGACTAAAAATATTGAAGTTTGACTGGTTATAGGTCACAGTTGACTTTTGCCCTAGCATAGTCGATTTTTGGGCCTCTTGAGCAATTGGCTGACCAAACTTCCTCTGCAAGGCTTGAAACTTGACATGGATGAACTTGAGAACATATTAGGACATTGGGGAGCCCTTGAGGTCATTTGTGTGTAAGGACCTTGATGCAACACAAAACACTAATTTGAGATTGATTGCCTTAGGAGATGATTTGACTGTCCAACTCTTGAGTCATCTTGAGCAACTTGGAGATTATCCTTGACATGTCTTGAGAAATATGGGAGGGAAAATTTTGGGGTACAACAGTTGCCCCTGTTCAATCTTCTTAAACCTGAGGATATATATTGGCTTTCGGGCCTTTCGTGATGCGAAGGTGGAAGATGATTGAACACTAGAGTGCCCAGAAATTTGCACTCGCATGAAGTGGTATCGGCCTTGTGATGCCGGGAATGGGCTTACAGATGCCATTTGGAGATTGTTGGTAGGTGGTTTTGTCTTCTTTGACGGGTTGTCTCTTTTGACGGGATGTCTCTTTTGACGGAGGAAAACATCAAGATCTAGGAACTGACTAGTATTCAACGTGGTATACCGTTGAGATTATAACACTCGTCCACACTATGACGTAGGGAAACATCTTCATCAAGATCTAGGAACTGTCTGGTCTTCAACATAGTATATCGTTGAGATTGTAGAACTCATCCACACTTTGACGGAGGAAAACATCAAGACCTGGGAACTAACTAGTATTCAACGTAGTATATCGTTGAGGTTATAGCACTCGTCCACACTATGACGTAGGGAAACATCTTCATCAAGATCTAGGAACTGTCTGGTCTTCAACGTAGTATACCGTTGAGATCGTAGAACTCGTCCACACTTTGACGGAGGAAAACATCAAGATCTAGGAACTGACTAGTATTCAACGTAGTATACCATTGAGGTTATACCACTCGTCCACACTATGACGTAGGGAAACATCTTCATCAAGATCTAGGAACTGTCTGGTCTTCAACATAGTATACCGTTGAGATCGTAGAACTCGTCCACACTTTGACAGAGGAAAACATCAAGATCTAGGAACTGTCTGGTCTTCAACGTAGTATATCGTTGAGATCGTAGAACTCGTCCACACTTTGACAGAGGAAAACATCAAGATCTGGGAACTGACTAGTATTCAACGTAGTATACCGTTGAGGTTATAGCACTCATCTACACTATGACGTAGGGAAATTGTCGAGATTGAGAACCTTATCTGAAATTCAACCGAGGATAATTCAATTGAGATTTAAGAACCGGTAAGGTCTTTGCCATAACTGAGAACTTTAACTGTATCTTTCCTGAAAGGTAAATGTCAGTCGTATGCAATGCATGATATATATCAAGCAATGACGTTTTCAAAATAAATGAGATTGTGTGATATGATGCGTATATGCATGTATCATGATGTATCAACATGTGATGTTTTAGTTGGGTAAAATAAATCCCAGATAGCTGCTAGAGAGTAGAGTTGAATTCTTCGCTTCTGTTGGGGATGATGAACGAAGGTGATAAACCTGTAGGAGAGGATAACTCCATTTGGGAATAGACTGATGAGGAGATTACTCTGAGGGAAATTACTCTGTGAGGGAGGGATGCTCTGCTGAGGATTTTAACGATAAACTCCGCTGGGGATTCCGCTGATAAGCTCCGCTGGGGATTTCAATGATAAACTCCGCTGGGGATCCCATTGATAAACTCTGCTGGGGATGGATTACCGTTGCTGGTGATATCAAATCTGTTGAGGGTTGAATTCCTGCTTGTGAAAGGAAAGAACTTTGATGGGAATGATCTTTCAGTTGCAACTTGCTGGGGAATAACCCTGTTAGACTCTTGCGGGGATAATCTTTTGAATTTGGATGGGGAGATTTATTTTTGTACTCCGCTGGGGATAAACTTCCAAAGTCTTCTGAGGATGATGCTTCAACTCCGTTGGGGAAGCTTTTTCAGACCGTGCTGGGGAAATATTGACTCCACTGGGGGTATCTTGTATTCTATCGGGGAACATTCTTATACTCCGTCGAGGAATATTAAGACTGACGGGGATACTCTTATACTTACTGGGGAATATTCTTATACTCCGCTGGGGGAATATATAGACCTTCTGGGGATACCAAGCCTTTTTAGCATTGATGATGGATGAACTCTGCTTGGGGAGAATATTTTTGATTCGTTCACGGTTCCAAGTCTCAGCTGGGAAGCTACCATTACTGCCTTATTCTGCGTGGAGTGAAAGTATGTTAGCCATATTCTTCAGCTGAACCTACCTTTGTACCTGGTGAACAAAGCAACCATACAGCTCGGGCAATTCTTATTGCCCCTGTTTCTGATGTTACCAGTAATTCATCTTTTGGTTCGCATGTAAATATTTATGAGCAGCAATTAATGTCAAATGCATATATCAAAAATGAACATTGGACGCTCTTTGCAAAACAAAACAGATAAAGGAAAACAATTTGAAATTTGTCTGAAAATGAATTCGTATTGATTTGAAGTTTGGCCTGTAAATAGGCGTTTTTTGTACAAGAGTGTTATACCCCAAAATTTTCCCTCCCATATTCTTCAAGATGTGTCAAGATCAAGCTTCAAAATCTCTCAAGGGTTGCACTGTCCAATTGCCTCCTAACACAGTCAAAATTAGGGTTTTGGTTCTTGCAAAGAAATTGAGGTTTTCAAGGGTCCAATCGAGTCCCATATGCCTATATACATTGTCAAGCACCTATATGTCAAGTTTCAAGACTCACAGCATCAAGTTGCACAGTCAAAAACCCTAATTGCTTCACAGTCAACTGCAGGGGCAAAATGGTCATTTGACAGTCAAAAGTCAAAATTTTTGGTCAACATCTTATTTTGAAGCCACAATCATCATTTGATCAATTCTTGATCATGATTCTCAAAGCATGGCTCAAAAAGTCTCAAGATGCAAAAGTTTCTATTTTTGGACAGCTGAAAAAGTCAACTGCAAATTGACCAAGGCATAACTTCCTCATGGTTTATCAGAAAAATCCCATCCAATGCTCATTTTGAAGAGGATGACATTTCCTACAACTCATCTTCACACTTAAAGTCCAAGAAATGCTCTCACAAAAAGTTATCAATTTCAACATTATAGGTCATTTTCAAAAGTCAACAAAAAGGCACTTTAAGTCAAAGACCATAACTTGATACTGGTAAATCAAAATGACATGGGACCAAAGGCATTGGTTAGAGGACTTCAAGAACTTTCCAAAATGTCCAAGAACATGATCATAGCTTCAAAATTGAGCAAGATATGCATTGGAGAAGGTGGGAAATTTTTGGGAACTTTCAAAAGTCAACTTTGCCTAAAACACTTCAAAATTGCTAATGGGCCTCAAATTCTTCCTTGAATCATTACACAAAGCCTATGCACGACCCATTGAGCTTAAAAGGATTTATTTTCTTATTTTTAATTAATTAATTGAATTTTTATTCTTATTAATTCATTTAATTAGTTTTAATTGTAGAAAAATATCAAATAATGCTTTTCAAATCTTTTTGGGCAGCAAATATACTCCAAATATGCTAAAGATTTCATGCATCATCTCAAGGGGACAAAATCTTCCATAATTGGCAAAGTTTCATTGAAAAAAAGATTGAAATTTCATGATTGAAAATCAAATATTCAAATCATAAATTCATGGATCCATGGGCAAGGTTTTGACCTAGAATCATTCACATACTTATGCATAACCTAACCCTATTCCAAAAATACACGAAAAGCTGCTCACAAACTCAGAACCAATTTGCAAATTTTCATAAAAAAGCTTGAAACTGATTTCATAGTGGCAGCATAATTCAAAGCTTCTAAAGGATTCCAACACCTTGCTGACATTGCTAGGAAGCTTTTACAATCAAGAACGAGTCAAAACGTGCAGAGAATTGAAAAACACAGACCATACGGTTTGCCACATTTTCTTGAATTCCATATCATGATTCATGCGCATTTGATACATATTATTGGTTGTTTTGTATTCACAGGAACCTTCTGAAGCTAGTGATATGATTCAATTGCATTATAAGGCTCTATATCGTGATTTTCCATTAACGTGTTTTTAGGGTTTCAGAGCTCAAAATTGGGGCTTTGCATATGCTGTAAAATTGGACTATCAAACCAGTATAGACAAATTCCTTGCAACGAGACGAAGCGATTGAAACCCTCGCGCTCAATTTATATGTCCTTCTCTTCTATTCTCTATTATTCACTGTTCCATTTAGTGGGGGTTTAAAACCCCCGCTACTTGTTTCATATAATTGCAGGCAAACGAAGACGAAGCATACGTGTCCGGGCGTGGTTGGGTGATTCAAAAATCTGGCGCGTTTTCTTTGTTTATACCACTAACATTGTTTTTTTATATAACGTTTATTCTCCATTATATCAACAAGCGCGTTGCCTGGTTCAGTTGGTTGATGAGGTGTACTGCAGGCATTGGGACCTGGGTTCGATTCCCAGGTCCCCCCACATAATTGCTATTTTTTGTTTCAATGTATTCCAATGCAGCTTCCATCAAATGTTCCACCATACACGCTCATGCGCTAGCCTGCCAAGTGGCCAGGAGATCCCATCCAATGGTCAGAAAGTGAATTCCATGCTACACGCCAGTCAACCATCATACGCATGATCAGAAAAGTCAAACAAGGCATTGTCTCTTGGGCCAAAATTACTTCAGCTTACCTCCATTTGGGCCTGAAACCCCCCTTGGTTTGCCTCTTTTTAATTTTATTTTCTTTTCAATTCTAATTCTTTTTAAATTGTTTTAATTGTTTTTTTTCTCACCATGAAATAATTTTCCATAAAAAGTCAGAAACCAAAAAATAAAATATATTTAATTATTATTAATTTCATCATTAAAATATTTTTGTAAATAAACTCTAATAATTAACCTAGTTTAATTTAGGTTTTAAACTTTAAACTTTTTTCTTAATAAATAAAAAATATCTAGAATTAGTTTTTTTGACATCTTCATCTTTTTATTAATTAATTTTTCATCATTATTTATTATTATTAATATTTTTGTAAATAAACATGTAAATTAAATAATTTAGTTAATTAGCCTAATTTTGACCTTTTTCTTTAACAATTAAAATAAGTTAGAACTAGGGTTTCACTAACTTTAATTTTATTCTTTTCTTTATTTTCATAAATAACAAAAACATAAAAAAAAACATTTTCTTTTCTTTCCTTTCTTCAATTAAATAATTAATCAAGTCTTAATTTAATTTCAAGCAAAGGGTCAAAACCCTCGGGCGTTCAATTTTAATTTCTATTTCGCGCATTATTTTCTTTTTGAATATTATGTAACTGCTCAAGGATGTAATAGTAATTAGGTATTTATTTACTTTCAGCATCTTTTATCAAACGGGTCTTTGTACTTTGGCGATGTATAGACCCGCGCCTTGTAATAGCGTAGCTTTTATCTTTCCGTCTTTTAATTTTCCGCACTCTTAAATCCTAACTTTGTATGAAAGAATGTATGCTAATTAAAAACAAGCGTAGCTCACAATGCCATGATCAAAGATAACTACTAAACTGAAAACAACACACAAATACACACATCACTTCTAGGGTACGCCTCACCTGTTGCCTTCGAAACGTGGTCGTCAAGTATAGGACGTTTTAGTAAGTCCTTATGTCCATGATCCAGTTGCCTCGAAACGGTTGCCTTGAAAAATTTGCCTCGAAACGGTTGCCTCGGATTAAAAAAGGATCAAGGACATAAGGGTAGCTTCTAAGGTGTCCTACTGTTGCTTCGGTGACCACACTGTCCCTACACTCGAATTGACCCGAACACCTCCAACGGTGGTGCTACCTACCTCTCAATGGTGGGATGGCACTACCTAAAGGACTTCTACACAGCCTAATTCCTTAGGGTAGGTAGATGACTCACGGATACTTGCTCTCTAAAAAAACAAAACAAAAACCTTTTCACACGACACTTTCAAAAAGCTTTCAAAACAATTTTTCAAACACTCTTGAGGACAGATACAAGAGTTACTTAGGAATTTTTCAATGAAACTTTTTCAAAACCCACACACAATTGAAAAGCAAACCTTTTGGAAACATAAGAGCAAGTATTTAAGAGCCCATGGATAACCATGGATAGAAAGGGTGCTAACACCTTCCCTTTTTATAAATCTACCTCCCGAACCGAGAAACTATCTCATAAGAAATTTTGCTGTGCTTTTGTCCTGTCCATGTTGGAGAAAATAAAAGACGGTGGCGACTCTTGCTTCTGCGACATTTCGCGAACCAGCGTTAAACAGTCAGTTCTAAATCCACCGATCACAGAACTGGTGAATCTGCTGGGGATAGTTATAAAGTGAGGTGTACCTTAGGACTAAGATCACTTGTGTTTTCAATTGTCTGAATTGTTTGCTTTATTATTATGGGCATTGTCTTGGAGTTACATAGATCCTAACCCGGATCTGGGGATACCCTGTTAGGTAGCATAAGCTGTGAGGGACCTGTCCGGCGTAGACCGACACGGGTGAAACAGTGGCTACGTTGGTGTGGCACCTTGGTCTGTACCGATATCCCTTGTGTTGCAACGAGGAGAATATGGGTCTTCTGAGGAGTCATTAAGCACCAACCGACCTTAGAACCTTAAATGACCCAACTTGGCCAATAGAACAGTAGCAGTATGCTACACCCATTGAGGCTAAACTCTCGCGATGGTTCTAGCTACAAGAAAAGATTGCGATGCTGGAGTTATGACCGATTGAGGGTAGTCAGTGATATTGGGATCCTTTAGAACCCGGTTACTTCTGATAGGACAGGTCTTAACCAACAAACTGAAAGAGGGTAATACCTAGACCCCATGTTGGCCTAAACTCTAAGGGCTGTTGTGATCGGTGGATCTGGAACTGACTATTTAACGCTGGTTCGCGAAATGTCGCGGAATCAAGAGTCGCCACCGTCTTTTATTTTCTCCAAATGGAAAGGACAAAAGCACAGAAAAATTCCTTATAGAGATTGCTCTCGGTTCGGGAGGTAGATTATAGAAAGGGAAGGTGTTAGCACCCTTTCTATCCATGGTTATCCATGGGCTCTTAGATACTTGCTCATTTGTGTTTTCAAAATTGTTTGTTTGCTTTTCAACTGTGGGTTTAAAAAAGTTTCTTTGAAAATTTCAGTTCGACTCTTGTATCGGTCCTCAAGAGTGTTTGAAAAGTCGCTTTCGAAAGCTTTTTAAAAAGTGTCAATGTGAAAAGTATTTTTTTGATTTGTTTTGAATTTAGAGCAAGTATCTAGAGTCGTCTACCTACCCTAAGGAATTCGTCTGTGTAAATGTCCTTAAAGTAGTGCCATCCCACCATTGAGAGGTAGGTAGCACCACCGTTGGAGGTGTTCGGGTCAATTCGAGGGTTCGGGACATGGTGATCACCGGAGCAATAAGAAGACACCTTAGAAGCTACCCTCATGCCATGTTCATGGACATGCGGACTTACTAAAACATCCTCTACTCGACGACCACCTTTCGAGGGGCAAGGAAACAATGAGGCGTACCCTAGGGGTGGTGTGTGATTTGTGTGTCATTTTCAGATATTTTTGTCTTGTCATGCATTGGTGATCTACGCTTTGTTTTTATTTTTGGCATTCATTCTTTCATGCAAATTAATTAACAGTTAAAAGGTGCGGAATTAAATGTCCTACGCTATTACAAAGGCGCGGGTCTACATCGCCAAATTAATCCAAGACCCGATTTGAAATAAAATAAAGTGCGAAAAAGATAAATGCCTAATTAATCTATTGCATGGCTTTGGGAGAATTACATGAAAAAAGGAAATAAAATAAGCGCGCGAATTAGAATTATGATCGAATGCGAGGGCGTTGGACCTTTTTAAAGAAATTAAGTTACAATTAATAAATTAATTAAGTTTAAATAAAATGAAGAAATTTTTTGGAGTTTTTTGCATTTATGGAGTTTAATGAGAATTAATGGAATTAAAACCTAATTCTAAACTATTTTTAATTTATTAAAAAATGTTTAAGTTTGTACCCTAATTTTAACCTAATTATTTACATGGCAATTTATTTACAAAATAAATAATTAATTATTAATAATGGTAAAAGAAAAGAAAAGAAGGATAAAAATATTTAAAACCCTAATTCTACATTTTTTAGTTTATTAAAAAAAACATTAAAATGAAATCTAGAATTAAAAAAACTAAATTAATTAATAAAGTTTATTTACAAAAAAAAAATTTTAATAAAATATATTTTTTATTTTTATAGTTTCTGATTTTTTATTATTTTTTATGTTAAAGAAAACAAATTAATTTAAAGAATTAAATTGAAACTAAATAAAACAAATAAAAATAGAAAAAATAAAAAGAATGAAAGAAAGCAAACCAATGGGGGGTGTTGACCCCAATTTGGAGGTTATGTTGCCAGCAATTAGGCCCAATAGAACCTTGGCCTTTTTGACTTTTCATGCTGGCGTGTGGAATGTTTGACTGACGCCTAAGGTAGACAGCTGGTGATGACCCTTGGATTGGAATTGCTTGGGCATGTGGCAGGCTTAGAGGTGAAGCTGCATGGTAGACCTTTGAAGAGAGGGAGTACCTGAACAAGTTGCAAAGAAAATCATAAGGAAATAAGGGGGACCTGGGAATCGAACCCAGGTCCCAATGCTTATGTGACAACGCAGCTACCACTTGTGCCATTTGCTTTCTTTGTTATTATGATAGAAAATAAATAATATATAAAACAAACCACGCTAATGATATTAATTCAAAAAACGCGCTAAAACTTAAATTGTTCAATCACCGTTTGACAACACGCCTTCTTCTTCGTTGATTCTTTGTTTCACCTGAAAAATATACATCAAATAGCGGGGGTTTTGAACCCCCACTAACCACTGCACAGGAAAATAGCGATTAAGCCATACTCAAATATAAAAAAGGCGCGACTAGTGATTCTGGATCGTCTAAGTGTGCTGAGTTCAATGGTGTAGGTCTCATGTCTCAATTTTTCCAGAATAAGGAAGCCCCAAATTTAAACCTCTGAAAACCTAGAAGATGTTAATGGTAGATTCTCGTACAGGGCATAAAAATTCAATAAAATGGTGCCAAAAGCTTTAGAATGATTAGATTAGTGTAAATCAATATCAAAAACACATGAAAAATGCATGGAATTCAGGATGCGATTATGAATATTTTACAGAAAAGAGGGACTCCTATCTACCAATTCTTGATGCGTGGGGACTGGAAAAGAATGCAGTTAGGTTCAGGGAAGCCTTGGCAAGCTATTGAAATTGGTTAGAAGCTTTGAATCGTCCTCTAATGCAGTTTTCAGTTTTGACTCTTTCACCAAAAATTGCAAAGTGTGTTTGTGATATGAGGCACAGCTTGAAGGTCTTTGTGACTAGGGTTATGATCAATATATGTATGCCAATGGATTAGGGTTGAAATTTGAATCCAAAAACCCTTGTAATCATGAATCAAATATTTGATTTTAATGGCATATTTTTTCAATCTTTTTCATGTCTTTTGGTACCAATCATGGCCAAATCTTTCCTTTTTTGAGTATGCACGAATATTGAGTAACCAATGAGAGCATATGCTGCATAAAAAGATTCAAACACATTTGTTTAGTATTTTTTTCATATTTTATTTAATTAAATGAATTAATGGTGATTAAAAATTCAAATAAATAATAAAAAATGATGAAATAAATCCCCTTTGGGCCAAATGGTCGTGCATAGCCTTTGGATGATGAATCTTGGAAGAAAATGTGGCCCATTAGCAATTTTGAGGCATTTGAAGTAAAGTTGACTTTTCAAAATTCCCAAAAATTTCCCAACTTCCACAAGGAATATCTTGCTCAATTTTTAAGATTTGATAATGTTCTTGGACATTTTGAAAAGGCCTTGAAGTCCTCTAACCAATGCCTTTGGTCCTATGTCATTTTGATTTACCAATCTCAAGTTATGGCCTTTGACTTAAAGTCCCTTTTTGTTGACTTTTGAAAATGACCTATAATGTTGAAATTGATAACTTTTTGTGAGAGCATTTCTTGGACTTGAAGTGTGAAGAAGAGTTGTAGGAAATGTATTTTTATTCAAAATGAGCTTTGGATGGAATTTTTCTGATGAACCATGTGGAAGTTATGCCTTGGTCAAGTTACAGTTGACTTTTTCAACTGTCCAAATATGGAAACTTTTGCATTTTGAGACTTTTTGAGCCATGCCTTGAAAATCATGATCAAGAATTGATCAAATGATGTTTGTGGCTTCAAAATGAGATGTTGACCAAAAATTTGAACTTTTGACTGTCAAATGACCATTTTGCCCCTGCAGTTGACTGTTGAGCAATTAGGGTTTTTGACTGCGCAATTTTGTGCTGTAAGTCTTGAAACTTAGCATGAGGATGCTTGACCATGTTTGTAGTCATGTGGGACTTGGTTGGACCCTTGGAAACTTCAATTTCTTTGCCAGAATCAAAACCCTAGTTTTTGACTGTTAGGAGGCCCTTGAACTGTGCAACCCTTGAGAGATTTTGAAGCATGTTCTTTGCAAATCTTGAAGAATATGGGAGGGAAAATTTTGGGGTACAACAGTTGCCCCTGTTCAATCTTCTTAAACCTGAGGATGCAGATTGGCTGACGTGCCTTTTGTAATCCGGAGGTGGAAGATGATTGAACACTAGAGTGCCCAGAAATTTGCGCTCACATAGTAGTGTGATGGTGGGAATGGGCTTATAGATGCCATTTGGAGATTGATGGATAGGATGATGGGCTTATAGATGCCATGCTAAGAGATGATAGATAGGTGGATGGGCTTATAGATGCCATCTGGGTGTTGATCGCGTAAGAGATTCCTTAGCGAGAACTTGCGTACCTGCAAAAGAAAATGATTACCTGACCTGTTACAGGAGCTGGTCTTCAAACTCTTTGTATAGATGCGCCCTGACTGGTTACAGGAATTGAATCTGGAGCTTCAAAAGGTGATGAATGAACTAGGGATGGTTATTACCTCAACGGGACGGTGAGAGAACCTTGGACGATTATTACCTCAACAGGAACGCTGAGAGAACCTTGGGTGATTACTACCTCAACAGTAACGCTGAGAGAATCTTGGGCGACTTCAACCTCAACAGTAACGCCGAGAGAATCTTAGGCGACTTCAACCTCAACAGTAACGCTGAGAGAATCTTGGGCGACTTCAACCTCAACAGTAATGCTGAGAGAATCTTGGGCGACTTCAACCTCAATAGTAACGCTGAGAGAATCTTGGGCGACTTCAACCTCAACAGTAACGCTGAGAGAATCTTGGGCGACTTCAACCTCAACAGTAACGCTGAGAGAATCTTGGGCGACTTCAACCTCAACAGTAATGCTGAGAGAATCTTGGGTGTCTTCTACTGAGTCTTTATCAGGAAAATCTTTTAGGGATCGATTTAACTGGACTAGAGAAGGCCTTTGACTGGATAAGAAACAAGAAAATCTTAGGGTCGATTTAACTGAACCGGACAAGGTCTTGAAATCTTCAACTGGATAAGAAACAGGGAGATCTTAGGGTCGATCTGACTGAACCAGAGAAGACCTTTGACTGGATAAGAAACAGGGAAATCTTAGGGTCAATTTAACTGAACCGAACAAGGTCTTGAAATCTTCAACTGGATAAGAAACAGGGAGATCTTAGGGTCGATCTGACTAAACCAGAGAAGGCCTTTGACTGGATAAGAAACAGGAAAATCTTAGGGTCGATTTAACTGAACCGGACAAGGTCTTGAAATCTTCAACTGGATAAGAAACAGGGAGATCTTAGGGTCGATCTGACTGAACCAAAGAAGGCCTTTGACTGGATAAGAATCAGGAAAATCTTAGGGTCGATTTAACTGCACCAGACTAAAGTCTTGAAATATGGCTGGGAACTTAACTGGATCTTTCCTGAAAGGTAAAGGTCAGTCATATGCAATGCATGATATGGATCAAGCAATGATGTTCTCAACATAAATGAGATTTGTAAGATATGATGCGCATATACATGCTATAATGTATGTTTTTGTCTAGGAAAGTAGATCCTTGACGGGTGCCGGGAAGTCACTCCTGGGCTGATGTTGAAGAATAGATCTTTGCTTCCACTGGGGATGATAGTTGCAAGAATACCGGTAGGAGAAGATAACTCCGTTGGGGAATAAACTTGGCGAATGGATTACTCTGCGGGGAGAAAAGTACTCTAGTGATCTTGCTTGGGAGCAATACTCTGTGGGGAGAGAGGTACTTTGCTGAAATGTTGATGGTAACTTCGCTGGGGATACCATTGTTGTTGGAAGTGCGAATAGACTCCGCTGGGGATAAGAAGACTTTGCCGAGGATGATCTTCTCATGGATTTTGGCTGAGGATAACCCAGTTATATCCTGGTAGGGAAATAACTCTTTGAATAAAGCCGGGAGACGCGTTCGTGCTCTGCGAGGATAAGCTTCCAGAATCTACTGGGGATAAGCTTTCTGCTTGGGGAGATGGATTCCAACTTTCTTGGGGAAACTGGATTGGACTCTCCTGGGGAAATTTTGAACTATATTGGGGAAGTGACTCCACTGAATGTCTGGTATACCGCCGAGAAACAGTCTTAGACCAAGACTGCCGGGGATGCTTGTTAAGAATGCCTGTATATTGCTGGGGAATGTTGAGATCTGCTGGAGGATACCCAACTTCCTTAAGGTTGACTGTAACTTTGCTTGGGGAGAGTGTATTGACTTGCTGGCTCACTCTCTGGGGAATTAAGATATCTGGTTATGTTCTTCAACCGAATTTACCTTGGTACCTTGGTGGATGGAACAATTAGATCGCTTAGACAACTCTTTATTGCCCCTGTTTCTACTGTTACACGTAATTAATCCTTTGTTTCATATGCAAATATTCATGAGTGAGCAAATTATTGTCAATGCATATATCACAAATTGAACCTTGGACGTTCTTCGCAAAACAAAACAAAAAAAGAAAAATCAAAAGGCAATTTGAGCTGAAAAGTATATTTGTATTGATTTTGAATTTGCCTGTAAATAGGCGTTTATGTACAAGGGGCTGACGTCCTAGTAAGAGAACGCTGCCGAACAAAAGAGTTTATACAAATTTGTACAAGAGAAAATAAAACAGCTGTGTGAAATGAATGATCCCACTGGTTTTCAACTCTGCTATTGCCTTTATATCTCCGAGCGTCTCATCACTTGATGACCTTAGTTGAAGATGAAGCTGACTGATCGATGCCGTCTGAACTCGATGTTGATACCAGATTCTGGATGCAAGGTGATCCAATGAGACATAGTATTATGCTTTATCCCTAACTTTTGCCTGGACCGCCCTTTCAGGTATTCAGTCCACCGGGATACCCATTTTTGCCCAAGCCGCCTTTTCAGGTTTTCGACTTGCCGGGTGTACAGATTTTTTTCATTTCATCCCTTCATTTTGCCCGAACCCTTTTGGTTCACCGGGAAGCCCTAATTTTTGCCTAGGTATGTCAACCTAGCGGGTCTTTATCATGCGTAGTATCTTTTTACTATGTCTGCATTGGCGGGGTGAGGAAGGTCGTCACCATCCATGTTGGTTAGAATCATGGCTCCTCCTGAGAACACATGTTTAACCACAAATGGCCCTTCGTACGTAGGGGTCCATTTGCCCCTTGGATCACTCTGAGGAAGGATGATACGCTTGATTACCAGATCCCCAACTTGATATTCTTGTGGTCTGACCTTTTTGTTAAATGCCCTAATCATCCTCTTTTGGTACGTTTGACCATGACAAATAGCAGCAAGTCTCTTTTCATCAATAAGGTTTAGCTGATCAAGTCGTGTCTGGATCCAATCATCTTCGCTCAGATCTGCATCCTTCATTATCCGGAGAGAGGGTATCTGCACTTCGATTGGTAAAACTGCCTCCATACCGTAGACCAAGGAGAAAGGAGTTGCCCCGGTTGACGTCCTTGCTGAGGTACGATACCCATGTAGAGCGAACGGTAGCATCTCGTGCCAATCTTTATAAGTCACTGTCATCTTCTGCACAATTTTCTTAATGTTCTTATTTGCTGCTTCTACAGCCCCATTCATCTTCGGTCTGTAAGGAGAAGAGTTGTGGTGCTGTATCTTAAACTGCTCGCAGAGCTCAGTGATCATCTTGTTATTGAGATTGGTACCGTTGTCTGTAATGATTCTTTCAGGGACCCCGTATCGACAGATCAGATTATGCCGAATGAACCGTGCCACAACAGTCTTGGTTACCGTAGCGTAGGAAGCTGCTTCAACCCACTTTGTCAAGTAATCAATCGCTACTAGGATGAAGCGATGCCCGTTGGATGCCGTAGGTTTAATCTCGCCGATCATATTTATGCCCCACATTGCAAACGGCCAAGGCGCAGTTAGAACATTTAGAGGAACTGGAGGAACATGCACCTTGTCTGCATATATCTGGCACTTATGGCATGTCCGGGAATGTTGGTAGCAGTCAGCTTCCATTGTGGACCAGAAGTACCCTGCCCAAAGGATTTTCTTTGCCATAGTGTGTCCACTGGAATGTGTTCCGAAGGTCCCTTCATGTAGCTCTTCCATGATCCTTTCTGCTTCAGTCTTATCCACACAACGCAGTAGGGTTGAATCATGGTTTTGTTTGTACATGATGCCGTTGCTAAGGAAGAAATTCGCTGCGAACCTTCTCAGAAACTTCTTATCATTGACAGACGCACCTTCAGGGTATTCCTGAGCTTCCAAATATCTCTTCACTTCATGGTACCAAGGTTTCTCAGTCACCAATTCAGTCTCAAGACCACAACAGTATGCCGGTTCGTCCGGTTTCCAGATAATGATCCGGGGAGCCTCATTGTCCCATTTGACCTTGAACATAGAAGACATCATAGCTAACGCGTCCGCCAGCTGATTCTCCTCTCTCGGGAAGTGTTCAAAGGTTATCTCTGTGAAGTGGGGGATCAAGGTCAACACACATTCTTTGTAAGGAATAAGATTCGGATGTTTCGTATCCCACTCTCCTTTGATCTGATTGATCACGAGGGCGGAATCTCCGAAGACACTCAGAAACTTGATCCTTAAGTCAATCGCAGCTTGGAGACCCATGATGCATGCCTCATACTCTGCCATGTTGTTGGTGCAGTTGAAACATAGCCGGGCAGTGAGTGGAGTATGAGTGCCTTGAGGGGATATTATCACAGCGCCGATACCGTTACCCAAAGCATTGGAGGCTCCATCAAAGTGCATAGACCATCGGGATCCTTCCTCAGGTCCTTCATCCGGTCCAGGTACTTCACAATCAGTCACAATCATGATGATCTCGTCTGGAAACTCGAAGTTCATTGACTGATAGTCGTCTACTGCCTGATGTGCCAAGTGGTCTGCCAATACACTTCCTTTGATGGCTTTCTGGGTCGTGTACTGGATGTCGTATTCTGTCAAGATCATCTGCCATCTTGCTATTCTCCCAGACAAAGCAGGCTTTTCAAATATGTACTTTATAGGATCCATCTTTGAGATCAACAAGGTAGTGTGAGTCAGCATATACTGTCTCAGCCGGCGAGCAGCCCATACCAAAGCGCAACAAGTTTTCTCAAGCAGTGAGTATCGGGTCTCACAGTCGGTAAACTTTTTGCTAAGGTAATAAATGGCATGCTCTTTTCGGCCAGACTCGTCATGCTGCCCCAGCACACACCCCATTGAGTTGTCGAGTACTGTCAGGTATAGTATCAGAGGTCTCCCTTCAACCGGTGGCATAAGAATGGGCGGTTCTTGGAGATACTCTTCGATTCTGTCAAAAGCAGCCTGACATTCATCATTCCAACGTACTACCTGATCTTTCTTCAGCAGCTTGAAGATTGGTTCACAGGTGGCAGTTAGATGCGAGATGAATCGAGCAATGTAATTCAGACGTCCTAAAAAGCCTTTGACCTCTTTCTCTGTCTTAGGAACTGGCATCTCTTGAATAGCTTTAACCTTGGCAGGGTCCACTTGAATACCTTTATCACTTACAACGAAGCCTAGCAACTTTCCAGATCTTACCCCGAAGGTGCACTTGTTCGGGTTCAACCTCAGCTTGTACAGTTTCAGACAGTCAAACAGTTTCTGTAGATGATCAAGGTGTTCCTCCTCAGTTTGGGACCTTGCGATCATGTCGTCAACATACACTTCTATCTCATGATGGATCATGTCATGAAATAAGGCAACCATGGCACGTTGGTAGGTTGCCCCAGCGTTCTTCAACCCGAATGGCATGACCTTGTAGCAGAAGGTGCCCCACTGAGTAACAAAGGTAGTTTTTTCCATGTCTTCAGGTGCCATCTTGATCTGATTATAGCCTGAAAAACCATCCATGAAAGAGAACACCTTGTGCTGAGCCGTATTGTCCACAAGGACATCAATGTGAGGTAGGGGGAAGTCATCCTTGGGGCTGGCCCTATTCAGATCCCTGTAGTCAACACACATTCTGACCTTTCCTTCTTTCTTAGGCACCGGCACCACATTAGCAACCCACTGAGGGTAAGAAGTCACTGCAAGAAACCCGACGTCGAATTGTTTCATAACCTCGGCTTTGATCTTCTCAGACATCTCTGGACGCATACGGCGGACCTTTTGCTTAACCGGAGGGCAGTCTTCCTTGGTAGGCAAATGATGGACCACAATGTCGGTATCCAACCCGGGCATGTCTTCGTAGGACCAGGCAAAGATCTCCATATAATCATGTAGCATCTGAGTCAACCGTTGCTTCACGCTGAGCTCTAGGTTGGCACCAATGTTTACCTCCTTTCTGTCTGTCTTAGTACCCAAATTTATTGTTTCCACCAGCTCTTCATGTGGTTGAATTGCCCTCTCTTCCTGAAGTAACAGTCTTGCAAGCTCGCCAGGCACTTCGCAATCATCTTCACCTTCGTCTTCGGCTAAGTTGATCGGATTTTCGAAGTCATAACTGGCAGTAGCAGAGTCGTTACCAGTGAGATCCAGAGTGGATTGAAACCTGTATGAGTGAGTGTGTGTAAATACAGCTGTTTTGCAATATATAAAGAAAGGAAAGAAAGAAAAGGAGCATAAGATTTGAAATGCGGGAAAACGTCCAAGGTCTTTATTCATGATATATGACATGACAATTAATATACCCTCACAAATGGAGCCACGGTGCCCCGGGTAAGACACCGGGCCATAGAGTTTCAAGTCATTGTTTATTACAAATAACAAAACAAAGGAATTCATTACTCAGTAACAAGAGAAACAAGTAGGTTGTCCTTTGCAATCCAAATGCTAGGTTCACTGTCGGTTGCCGGGTAAATCCAGCTGTCGAACTCAACTTCATCCACTTCATCATCCTCCCTGATAGCATTTACTCCATGGTTAGGCATGGGAGCAGTCACCACATTGGGCTTCTCAGGTGCCTCAAACTGTACCTCCTTGGCGTCAATAAGATCCTGCACTTTATTCCTTAAGGCCCAACAGTCGTCAGTGGAATGCCCCGGGCTATCAGAGTGATAAGCACAACGGGCATTTGGATTGTATTTGGGGGAGGCAGTATTCACAACCTTCGGGGCCTCCCTAACAGTCACCAAATTGGTGGATAGCAACTGCGGCAAGATTTGTGATAGAGTCATGCTTAGACGGGTAAACTCTCTTCTGGGTCTTACACCCCTTTGAGGATTGGTTTGCCGAGGAGTGGAAGCAGGCTTGGCAATCATCACCGCGTTGACAGATTGGCGGCGCTCAGGTTTCTCTTGTCTTCTAGGTCCATATACAGCACTGGCCTCCTTCTTAAAGGGCTTCTTCTCAGAACTCGAAGACGCACCTTTCTGAATTTTGCCGGACTTCATTCCAGCCTCTATTCTCTCCCCAGTCAGAATAAGATGAGTAAACCCTGTAGACGAATTACCGATAAGATGATTGAAAAACGGCCCTGAGAGGGTCCCCAAGAACATATCTACCAACTCCCGGTCAGTTAACGGAGGCTGCACCCTGCCAGCCAGATCCCTCCACTTCTGTGCATACTCTTTAAAACCTTCGCTTGATCCTAGCGACATTCCCTGGAGTTAGGTACGTGTAGGAGCAAGGTCGGCATTATATTGATACTGCTTATAAAAAGCAGTAGCCAACTCCTCCCAGTTACGAACTTTGGTCCCATCCAGCTGATAGAACCATTCGAGATGAGTCCCTGAAATACTTTCCTGGAAGAAGTGGATCCACAAGTTCTTGTCCACTGAGTACGGTTGAATCTTCCGCACATAGGATCTGAGATGTAACTTGGGACACGACGCCCCGTCATACTTGGTGAAAGATGGTGCCTTAAACTTGTGAGGAATGATCACACCAGTAGATAAGCCCAAGTCTCCGAAATCCAGCCCAGGCACTTGTTGGATCTCCATTGACTTCAGTCTGTCTTCCAACTGCTTATACCGGTCTTCAGCTGGAGGATACTGTTCCTCATTAAAATCAGTCTCGTTGTCAGAGACTACCGGACTAGGACCTTTTCCCCCTTGGGGACTGCTCTTGCCTATAGAAGAACCAGCCTCTTCATTCTGCAGAGTGTTGCCAAACCTTCGGCCCGAGTTGAAAAGAACAGTTCTCTTCTTCTTCTTCTTCTCCTTCTTCAAGAGCAAAGCCTTCAGCTCTTCTTGGCCTTGAGCCAAACCCATGATCAGTTCCTGAAATTGCACGTTCTGCGCCTGAAGAGCCTTGATAGACATCTTGGTTGATGATGAGTCAGGGTTCATGATGCTGAAACAAATAGCGAAGAACAGTAAGCGACCCGAAAAGAAGAAAACCTGCTATGCACATGATGAATGGAATGCGTATGATTTATGTTTTCAAAGACAATCGGGAATCAACTTTGTAAACAAAAAGGAACACACTTCATTAGATCCAACTTTGAAACTTAAATTGTTCAACAAGTTGCCCTTAGGCGTTGCATAAAATGGAAATACTGAAAAGGGAAATAAAACTGTAAAAGAACATCCAGAGCTCCTCATTGATCCCATGGTCTCCTCTTATCAGTACGGATGTAATCATTCAGAGCTCGCTCATTCTCCAACTGCTTTGTCAGCTTCTGGATCTTCAATTCCTGCTCGTTGAACTTTTCCCAATACGAATCTCGTTCTTCTCGCAGTTGCGACCAAGACCTCCTTAATGTCTCATAATCAGTAGGTGTCTGAGGAGGGAGGACAGTTGGAGGAGCCCCATCTTTGTCAGGATGCTCAAAAATGACGGGTCTGACAGCTTCGTATGGCATACCTAACTTCTGAGCACGGATGCGAACCCATTTGTAGTAGGCTTCCATAGGTAGAGAGGTCTTTAGCCCCAACTCTTGTGGATCAACTTTATGAACTCTGTCCCAAGCCTTGATGAACCTACGACGCAGCTCGTCACTATCCACCTGAAACTCAAAACTGATGTGAGGCACCAACATCTCATGAGGCCCTGCTCTTCTGGCCCTTCCAAACTGACGGAGTGCTAGACATGGATTGTAAGAGATTCCTCCTTGAGTACCAATCAACGGAGCATTAGGGTATTCTCCGCAACGATCAATAACAGCTATCTCATCCAAACCTCTGAAAGTCCAAATGATGTCTTTATCAGTGAGAGACATTAACCTATGAGCCCAACCTCTTCCTTCTTGGTTCTTCAGCACGAACTTAGGGAGGTGCGAAATAAACCACCTCACCAACAATGGGATACAACACCATAAAGTTCCTCGTCTTCGGGTAGTACGAGCATAAAGTTGTTGCAGGATGTCACCCAAGAGAGTGGGCACAGGGTTCTGAGACATAAAGATCCTTATGGCAGTGACATTGATGAAGTTGTCAGGATTAGGAAACAAGACTAGCCCATAGATTAAGAGAGCCAAGATATCTTCATATGCCCTAAAGTCCAAGTCATTCCAGAAACTGTTAGCTTTACCAATCAGAAACTTGGCCAAGAAACCCTTAACTCCGCTTCTAGTCACCCAGTTGTCCATTACTTCTTGATGGGTCAAGGGAAGAGCTGCAGCAACCTCCTCAAGCCTGAGGGTCTTTTCCCAACCAGTAAAGGGAGTCTGATCCAAGATAGGGATGCCAAGCAGATCAGAGAACTCTTCCAGGGTAGGGACCAGCTGGAAGTCTTGAAAGGTGAAGCACTGGTACAAAGGGTCATAGAACTGGTTCAGGACACTCATCAACTGTTGATCCCGCTTTGCAGTGACTAAACTGAGAAGAGAACCATGCCTCTGGATGAAGGAAGTGGTATTTGGAATTCTGCTAACCAACTCTTCCAGCAACTCAGGTGGGTGAACAAAGTTGAACCGGATAGTATTCCTTCGCACAGGCATCATGATGTCCTACAAAACAGAGCAAAGGTGAAACCCTCTTGTCTTTGAAATGGTCAGTCCTTATGCAGGATGCATGTAATGCTCATGATGTTATGATGTTATGATAAAGCACACCACAAATATTTACAAAGGCAAACATGATAAGGCACACAAGTTACACAAGACAAGCCCTTAAAGTTTAGGCCAGCATGAGGTCTAGGTACTACCCTCTTTCGGTTTGTTGGTTCATACCTGTCCTATCAAAAGTAACCAGGTTCTTAGAGAATCCCAATATCATTGACTACCCTCAATCGGTCATAACTCCAGCATCGCAATCTTTTCTTGCGGCCAGAACCATCACGAGAGTTTAGCCTCAATGGGCGTAGCATACTGCTACTGTTCTAATGGCCAAGTTGTGTCATTTAAGGTTCTAAGGTCTGTTGGTGCTTAATGACTCCTCAGAAGACCCATATTCTCCTCGTTGCAACACAAGGGATATCGGTACAGACCAAGGTGCCACACCAATGTAGCCACTGCTTCACCCGTGTCGGTCTACGCCGGACAGGTCCCTCACAGCTTATGCTACCTAAACAGGGTATCCCCAGATCCGGGTTAGGATCTATGTAACTCCCATGCAACCCACAATTTAAAGCAAGCAAACAGAACAATTGAAAACACAAGTGATCTTAGTCCTAAGGTACACCTCACTTTAAAGTGTCCCCAGCAGAGTCTCCAGTTCTGTGATCGGTGGATCTGGAACTGACTGTTTAACGCTGGTTCGCGAAATGTCGCGGAAGCAAGAGTCGCCACCGTCTTTTATTTTCTCCAAATGGAAAGGACAAAAGCACAGAAAAATTCCTTATAGAGATTGCTCTCGGTTCGGGAGGTAGATTATAGAAAGGGAAGGTGTTAGCACCCTTTCTATCCATGGTTATCCATGGGCTCTTAGATACTTGCTCATTTGTATTTTCAAAATTGTTTGTTTGCTTTTCAACTGTGGGTTTAAAAAAGTTTCTTTGAAAATTTCAGTTCGACTCTTGTATCGGTCCTCAAGAGTGTTTGAAAAGTCGCTTTCGAAAGCTTTTTGAAAAGTGTCGGTGTGAAAAGTATTTTTTTGATTTGTTTTGAAATTAGAGCAAGTATCTAGAGTCGTCTACCTACCCTAAGGAATTCGTCTGTGTAAATGTCCTTAAAGTAGTGCCATCCCACCATTGAGAGGTAGGTAGCACCACCGTTGGAGGTGTTCGGGTCAATTCGAGGGTTCGGGACATGGTGATCACCGGAGCAATAAGAAGACACCTTAGAAGCTACCCTCATGCCATGTTCATGGACATGAGGACTTACTAAAACATCCTCTACTCGACGACCACCTTTCGAGGGGCAAGGCAACAATGAGGCGTACCCTAGGGGTGGTGTGTGATTTGTGTGTCGTTTTCAGATATTTTTGTCTTGCCATGCATTGGTGATCTACGCTTTGTTTTTATTTTTGGCATTCATTCTTTCATGCAAATTAATTAACAGTTAAAAGGTGCGGAATTAAATGTCCTACGCTATTACAAAGGCGCGGGTCTACATTGCCAAATTAATCCAAGACCCGATTTGAAATAAAATAAAGTGCGAAAAAGATAAATGCCTAATTAATCTATTGCATGGCTTTGGGAGAATTACATGAAAAAAGGAAATAAAATAAGCGCGCGAATTAGAATTATGATCGAATGCGAGGGCGTTGGACCCTTTTAAAGAAATTAAGTTACAATTAATAAATTAATTAAGTTTAAATAAAATGAAGAAATTTTTTGGAGTTTTTTTGCATTTATGGAGTTTAATTAGAATTAATGGAATTAAAACCTAATTCTAAACTATTTTTAATTTATTAAAAAATGTTTAAGTTTGTACCCTAATTTTAACCTAATTATTTACATGGCAATTTATTTACAAAATAAATAATTAATTATTAATAATGGTAAAAGAAAAGAAAAGAAGGATAAAAATATTTAAAACCCTAATTCTACATTTTTTAGTTTATTAAAAAAAACATTAAAATGAAATCTAGAATTAAAAAAACTAAATTAATTAATAAAGTTTATTTACAAAAAAAACATTTAAATAAAATATATTTTTTATTTTTATAGTTTCTGATTTTTTATTATTTTTTATGTTAAAGAAAACAAATTAATTTAAAGAATTAAATTGAAACTAAATAAAACAAATAAAAATAGAAAAAATAAAAAGAATGAAAGAAAGCAAACCAATGGGGGGTGTTAACCCCAATTTGGAGGTTATGTTGCCAGCAATTAGGCCCAATAGAACCTTGGCCTTTTTGACTTTTCATGCTGGCGTGTGGAATGTTTGACTGACGCCTAAGGTAGACAGCTGGTGATGACCCTTGGATTGGAATTGCTTGGGCATGTGGCAAGCTTAGAGGTGAAGCTGCATGGTAGACCTTTGAAGAGAGGGAGTACCTGAACAAGTTGCAAAGAAAATCATAAGGAAATAAGGGGGACCTGGGAATCGAACCCAGGTCCCAATGCTTATGTGACAACGCAGCTACCACTTGTGCCATTTGCTTTCTTTGTTATTATGATAGAAAATAAATAATATATAAAACAAACCACGCTAATGATATTAATTCAAAAAACGCGCTAAAACTTGAATTGTCCAATCACCGTTTGACAACACGCCTTCTTCTTCGTTGATTCTTTGTTTCACCTGAAAAATATACATCAAATAGCGGGGGTTTTGAACCCCCACTAACCACTGCACAGGAAAATAGCGATTAAGCCATACTCAAATATAAAAAAGGTGCGACTAGTGATTCTGGATCGTCTAAGTGTGCTGAGTTCAATGGTGTAGGTCTCATGTCTCAATTTTTCCAGAATAAGGAAGCCCCAAATTTAAACCTCTGAAAACCTAGAAGATGTTAATGGTAGATTCTCGTACAGGGCATAAAAATTCAACAAAATCCTGCCAAAAGCTTTAGAATGATTAGATTAGTGTAAATCAATATAAAAAACACATGAAAAATGCATGGAATTCAGGATGCGATTATGAATATTTTACAGAAAAGAGGGACTCCTATCTACCAATTCTTGATGCGTGGGGACTGGAAAAGAATGCAGTTAGGTTCAGGGAAGCCTTGGCAAGCTATTGAAATTGGTTAGAAGCTTTGAATCGTCCTCTAATGCAGTTTTCAGTTTTGACTTTTTCACCAAAAATTGCAAAGTGTGTTTGTGATATGAGGCGCAGCTTGAAGGTCTTTGTGACTAGGGTTATGATCAATATATGTATGCCAATGGATTAGGGTTGAAATTTGAATCCAAAAACCCTTGTAATCATGAATCAAATATTTGATTTTAATGGCATATTTTTTCAATCTTTTTCATGTCTTTTGGTACCAATCATGGCCAAATCTTTCCTTTTTTGAGTATGCACGAATATTGAGTAACCAATGAGAGCATATGCTGCATAAAAAGATTCAAACACATTTGTTTAGTATTTTTTTCATATTTTATTTAATTAAATGAATTAATGGTGATTAAAAATTCAAATAAATAATAAAAAATGATGAAATAAATCCCCTTTGGGCCAAATGGTCGTGCATAGCCTTTGGATGATGAATCTTGGAAGAAAATGTGGCCCATTAGCAATTTTGAGGCATTTGAAGTAAAGTTGACTTTTCAAAATTCCCAAAAATTTCCCAACATCCACAAGGCATATCTTGCTCAATTTTTAAGATTTGATCATGTTCTTGGACATTTTGGAAAGGTCCTGAAGTCCTCTAACCAATTCCTTTGGTCCCATGTCATTTTGATTTACCAATCTCAAGTTATGGCCTTTGACTTAAAGTCCCTTTTTGTTGACTTTTGAAAATGACCTATAATGTTGAAATTGATAACTTTTTGTGAGAGCATTTCTTGGACTTGAAGTGTGAAGAAGAGTTGTAGGAAATGTCTTTTTCTTCAAAATGAGCTTTGGATGGAATTTTTATGATGAACCATGTGGAAGTTATGCCTTGGTCAAGTTACAGTTGACTTTTTCAACTGTCCAAATATGGAAACTTTTGCATTTTGAGACTTTTTGAGCCATGCCTTGAAAATCATGATCAAGAATTGATCAAATGATGTTTGTGGCTTCAAAATGAGATGTTGACCAAAAATTTGAACTTTTGACTGTCAAATGACCATTTTGCCCCTGCAGTTGACTGTTGAGCAATTAGGGTTTTTGACTGTGCAATTTTGTGCTGTAAGTCTTGAAACTTAGCATGAGGATGGTTGACCATGTTTGTAGGCATGTGGGACTTGGTTGGACCCTTGGAAACTTCAATTTCTTTGCCAGAATCAAAACCCTAGTTTTTGACTGTTAGGAGGCCCTTGAACTGTGCAACCCTTGAGAGATTTTGAAGCATGTTCTTTGCAAATCTTGAAGAATATGGGAGGGCAAATTTTGGGGTACAACAATTGTCTTGTGTGACTTGTGTGCCTTATCATGTTTTCCTTTGTGAATATTTATGGTGTGCTTTATCATAACATCATACCATCATAGACATTGCACGCATCCTGCATAAGGACTGACCATTTCAAAGACAAGAGGGTTTCACCTTTGCTCTGTTTTGTAGGACATCATGATGCCTATGCGAAGGAACACTATCCGGTTCAAGTTTGTTTACCCACCTGAGTTGCTTGAAGAATTGGTTAGCAGAATTCCAAACACCACTTCCTTCATCCAGAGGCATGGTTCTCTTCTCGGCTTAGTCACTGCAAAGTGGGATCAACAACTGATGAGTGTATTGACCCAGTTTTATGATCCCTTGTATAACTGCTTCACCTTTCAAGACTTCCAGCTGGTCCCTACCCTGGAAGAGTTCTCTGATTTGCTGGGTATCCCTATCTTGGATCAGACTCCCTTCACTGGTTGGGAAAAGACTCTTAGGCTTGAGGAGATTGCTGCAACCCTCCCTTTGACCCACAAAGAGGTAATGGACAACTGGGTGACTAGAAGCAGAGTTAAGGGTTTCTTGGCCAAGTTTCTGATTGGTAAAGCTAACAATTTCTAGAACGATTTAGACTTCAGGGCGTATGAGGACATCCTGGCTCTCTTAATCTATGGTCTAGTCTTTTTTCCTAATCCTGATAACTTCATTAACATCACTTCCATAAGGATCTTCATGTCTCGGAACCCTGTGCCCACTCTCTTGGGTGACATCCTGCAACAACTTTATGCTCGTACTGCCCGAAGACGAGGAACTCTGTGGTGTTGTATTCCTTTGTTAGTGAGGTGGTTTATTTCGCACCTCCCTAAGTTTGTGCTGAAGAACAAAGAAGGAAGAGGCTGGGCTCATAGGTTAATGTCTCTCACTGATAATGACATCATTTGGACTTTCAGGGGTTTGGAGGAGGTAGCTGTTATTGATCGTTGCGGAGAATATCCTAATGTTCCTTTGATTGGTACCCAAGGAGGAATCTCTTATAATCCATGTCTAGCACTCCGTCAGTTTGGAAGAGCCAGAAGAGCAGGGCCTCATGAGATGTTGGTGCCTCACATCAATTTTGAGTTTCAGGTAGATAGTGACGAGTTGCGTCGTAGGTTCATCAAGGCTTGGGACAGAATCCACAAAGCTGACGCACATGAGTTGGGACCGAAGACTTCTCTACCTATGGAACCCTACTACAAATGGGTCCACATTCGTGCTCAGAAGTTAGGTATGCCATATGAAGCTGTCAGACCCATCATTCTTGAATATCCTGATAGAGATGGGGCTCCTCCAACTGTTCTCCCTCCTCAGATACCTACTGACGTTGATACACTAAAGAGGTCTTGGGCGCAACTACGAGGAGAACGGGATTCTTATCAGGAAAAGTTCAACGAGCAGGAATTGAAAATCCAGAAGCTGACAAAGCAGTTGGAGAACGAGCGTGCCTTGAATGACTACATCCGTACTGAGAAAAAGAGACCCTGGGATCAATGATGAGCTTTGGATGTTCTTTTATAGTTTTTATTTCCCTTTTCAGTATTTCCATTTTATGTAACGCCTAAGGGCAATCTGTTGAACAATCTAAATTTCAAAGTTGAATCTAATAAAGTGTGTTGCTTTTTTGTTTACAAAGTTGAATCCCGATTGTCTTTGAAAACATAAATCATACGCATTCCATTCATCATGTGCATCACAGGTACTCTTCTTTTCAGGTTGCTTAATGTTCTTCACTATTTATTTCAGCATCATGAATCCTGAATCATCTACTGAGCAATCCATCAAGGCCCTCCAGGCTCAAAACGCCCAGTTCCAAGAGCTGATCATGAGTTTAGCCCAAGGTCAGGAAGAATTGAAGGCTCTGCTGGTCAAGAAGAAGAAGAAGAGAACCGTACTATTCAACATTGGCCGGAGGTTCGGTAACACACTGCAGAATGAGGTTGATCAAGCTGGTTCTTCTGTAGGGAAAGGCAAGTCCCCAGGGGGGAAGGGTTCCTAGTCCGGTGGTCTCTGACAACGAGACTGATTTCAACGAGGAGCAGTATCCTCCAGCTGAAGACAAGTACAAGCAGTTAGAGGATCGTCTGAATGCCATGGAAATTCAACAAGTGTCTGGGTTGGATTTTGGAGACTTGGGTCTATCTTCTGGTGTGGTAATCCCACACAAGTTCAAGGCACCTGCTTTTGCAAAATATGACGGGGCTTCCTGTCCTAAGCTGCATCTCAGGTCATACATAAGGAGGATCCAGCCCTACACGGCTGACAAGAATTTGTGGATTCACTTCTTTCAGGATAGTCTGTCAGGGACTCAACTCGAGTGGTTCTATCAGCTGGATGGAGCCAGTATCCGCAACTGGGAGGACCTTGCTGCTGCCTTTTACAAGCAATACCAATATAATTCCGACCTCGCTCCTACGCGTACCCAACTCCAGGGTATGTCGCTAGGGACGGGTGGAGGATTTAAAGAGTATGCGCAGAAGTGGAGGGACCTGGCTGGCAGGGTGCAGCCGCCGTTAACCAACCGTGAACTTGTGGACATGTTCTTGGGGACCCTATCCGGGCCGTTCTTCAATCATCTCATTGGCAATTCGTCTGCAGGGTTTACAGATCTCATTCTGACTGGGGAAAGGATAGAAGCTGGTATGAAATCAGGGAAGATACAGAAAGGTGCGTCCTCAAGTTCTGAGAAGAAGCCTTTAAAAAAGGAAGCCAGTGCTGTGTATGGGCCTAGAAGGCAAAACAAACCGGAACGCCGCCAAGCTGTCAACGCGGTGGTAATTGCAAAGCCTACTGCCACTCCTCGGCAACCTAACCTACCAAGGGGTGAGAGACCCAGAAGGGAATATACTCGGCTTAGTATGACCTTGTCGCAGATCTTGCCGCTACTGTTATCGACCAACTTGGTAACCGTCAGAGAAGCACCGAAGGTGGTAAACACAACCTCTCCGAAGTATAATCCCAACGCCCGCTGTGCTTATCACTCTGATAGCCCAGGGCATTCTACTGATGATTGCTGGGCCCTAAGAAATAAGGTTCAGGACCTTATTGATGCTAAGGAGGTTCAGTTCAAGGCACCCGAGAAGCCTAATGTGGTGACAGCTCCCCTACCTGACCATGGAGTGAATGCTATCAGGGATGGTGACGAAGTGGAGGAATCTGAATTCAATAGCTGGATCTGCCCGACGACCGATGATGGACTGAACAATTGGACCGCAAAAGACTACATACCTGTTACTTTTGTTACGAAGTAATGAATTCCTTTGTTTTTTAATTTATAATGAATAATAAATTGAAACTTTATGGCTCGGTGTCTTACCCGGGGCACCGTGGCTTCATTTGTGAGGGCTTATTACTTGTCATTTCCATATATCATGAATAAAGACATTGGACGTTTTTCGCATTTCAAATCTTGTGCTCTCTTTCTTTCTTTCTTTCTTTATATATTGCAAAACAGCTATATTTACACACACTCACCCATACAGGTTTCAATCCACTCTGGATCTCACTGGTAACGACTCTGCTACTGCCAGTTATGACTTCGAAAATACGATCAACTTAGCCGAAGACGAAGGTGAAGATGATTGCGAAGTGCCTGGCGAGCTTGCAAGACTGTTACTCCAGGAAGAGAGGGCCATTCAACCACATGAAGAGCCAGTGGAAACGGTAAATCTGGGTACTGAGACAGATAGAAAGGAAGTTAAGATTGGTGCCAATCTAGAGCTCAGCGTGAAACAACGGTTGATTCAGATGTTGCATGATTATGTGGAAATCTTCACCTGGTCCTATGAAGATATGCCTGGGTTGGATACCGACATTGTGGTCCATCACCTGCCTACCAAGGAAGAATGCCCTCCGGTTAAACAAAAGGTCCGCCGTATGCGTCCAGAGATGTCCGAGAAAATCAAAGTCGAGGTTATGAAGCAATTCGATGTCGGGTTTCTAGCAGTGAATTCTTACCCTCAGTGGGTTGCCAATGTGGTGCCGGTGCCGAAGAAAGATGGTAAGGTCAGAATGTGTGTTGACTACAAGGATTTGAACAGGGCCAGCCCTAAAGATGATTTCCCTCTACCTCATATCGATGTTCTAGTTGACAATACTGCTCAGCATAAGGTTTTCTCCTTCATGGATGGTTTTTCAAGTTATAATCAGATCAAGATGGCTCCTGAAGACATGGAAAAGACTACCTTTGTTACTCAGTGGGGCACCTTCTGCTACAAGGTCATGCCTTTTGGGTTGAAAAATGCTGGGGCAACCTACCAACGGGCCATGGTTGCTTTATTTCATGACATGATCCATCATGATATTGAAGTATACGTCGATGATATGATTGCAAGGTCTCAAACAGAGGAGGAACACCTTGACCATCTACAGAAGTTGTTTGACCGTCTAAAGTTGTACAAGCTGAGGTTGAACCCGAACAAGTGTACCTTCGGGGTAAGATCTGGAAAATTGCTAGGCTTCGTCGTAAGTGACAAAGGTATTCAAGTGGACCCTGCCAAGGTTAAAGCCATACAAGAGATGCCAGTTCCCAAGACAGAGAAAGAAGTCAGAGGCTTTCTAGGACGTTTGAATTACATTACCCGATTCATCTTGCATCTAACTGCTACCTGTGAACCAATCTTCAAGCTGCTGAAGAAAGATCAAGTAGTACGTTGGAATGATGAATGTTAGGCCGCTTTCGACAGAATCAAAGAGTATCTCCAAGAACCACCCATTCTTATGCCACCGGTTGAAGGGAGACCTCTAATACTATACTTGACAGCTCAATGGGGTGTGTGCTGGGGCAACATGACGAGTCTGTCCGAAAAGAGCACGCCATTTATTACCTTAGCAAAAAGTTTACCGACTGTGAGACCCGATACTCACTGCTCGAGAAAACTTGCTGCACTTTGGTATGGGCTGCTCGCCGGCTGAGATAGTATATGCTGACTCACACTACTCTGTTGATATCAAAGATGGATCCAATAAAGTACATATTCGAAAAGCCTGCTCTGTCTAGAAGAATAGCAAGATGGCAAATGATCTTGATAGAATACGACATCCAGTACACGACTCAGAAAGCAATCAAGGGAAGTGTATTGGCAGACCACTTGGCACACCAGGCAGTAGACGACTACCAGTCAATGAATTTTGAGTTTCCAGACGAGAGCATCATGATAGTGACTGATTGTGAAGTACCTGGACCGGATGAAGGACCTGAGGAAGGATCCCGATGGTCTATGCACTTTGACGGAGCCTCCAACGCTTTGGGTAACGATATCGGCGCTGTAATCATATCCCCTCAAGGCACTCATACTCCACTCACTGCCCGGCTATGTTTCAGCTGCACCAACAACATGGCGGAGTATGAGGCATGCATCACGGGTCTTCAAGATGCAATTGAATTAAGGATCAAGTTTCTGAGTGTCTTCGGAGATTCCGCTCTCGTGATCAATCAGATCAAAGGCGAGTGGGATACGAAACACCCAAACCTTATTCCTTACAAAGAATGTGTGTTGACATTGATTCCCCATTTCACAGAGATAACTTTTGAACACTTCCCAAGAGAGGAGAATCAGTTGGCGGACCCGTTAGCTACGATGTCTTCCATGTTCAAAGTTAAATGGGACAATGAGGCTCCCCGGATCATTATCTGGAAGTTGGACGAACCTGCATACTGTTGTGACCTTGAGGCTGAGGTGGTGACTGAAAAACCTTGGTATCATGAGGTGAAGAGGTACTTGGAAGCTCAAGAATACCTTGAAGGTGCATCCATCAATGACAAAAAGTTTCTGAGAAGGTTCGCAGCGAAGTTCTTCCTCAGCAACAGCATTCTCTACAAGCGAAACCATGATTCAACCTTACTGCGTTGTGTGGATAAGACTGAAGCAGAAAGGATCATGGCAGAACTGCATGAAGGTACCTTCGGAACGCATTCCAGTTGACACACCATGGCAAAGAAAATCCTTCGGGCAGGATATTTCTGGTCCACAATGGAAGCTGACTGTTACCAACATTCTCGGACATGTCATAAGTGCCAGATTTATGCAGATAAGGTGCACATTCCTCCAGTTCCTCTAAATGTCTTGACTGCACCTTGGCCTTTTGCAATGTGGGGCATTGATATGATCGGCGAGATTAAACCTACGACATCCAACGAGCATCGCTTCATCCTGGTGGCGATCGATTACTTTACAAAGTGGGTTGAAGCAGCTTCCTACGCTACAGTAACAAAGAACTTCGTGGCACGGTTCATTTGTTATAACCTGATCTGTCGATACGGCATCCCGGAAAGGATCATTACGGACAATGGTACCAATCTTAACAACAAGATGATCACTGAGCTCTGCGAGCAATTCAAGATACAACACCACAACTCTTCTCCCTACCGGCCGAAGATGAATGGGGCTGTAGAAGCAGCGAATAAGAATATCAAAAAGATTGTGCAGAAATGACAGTGACTTACAAAGATTGGCACGAAATGTTACCGTTTTCTCTTCATGGGTACCGTACCTCAGCAAGGACGTCAACCGGGGCAACTCCCTTTTCCTTGGTCTACGGCATGGAGGCAGTCTTGCCTATCGAAGTTCAGATACCCTCTCTCCGGATAATGAAGGATGCAGATCTGAGCGAAGATGACTGGATCCAGACTCGACTTGATCAGTTAAACCTAATAGACGAAAAGAGACTCACTGCTATATGTCATGGTCAAACGTACCAAAAACGGATGATCAGGGCATTTAACAAGAAAGTCAGACCACAAGAGTATCAAGTTGGAGACCTGGTAATCAAGTGCATCATTCTTCCTCAAAGTGATCCCAGGGGAAAATGGACCCCTACGTACGAAGGGCCATTTGTGGTTAAACATGTGTTCTCAGGGGGAGCCATGATCCTAACCACCATGGATGGTGACGACCTTCCTCACCCCGCCAATGCAGACATAGTAAAAAGATACTACGCATGATAAAAGACCCGCTAGGTTGACATACCTAGGCAAAAATTAGGGCTTCCCGGCGAACCAAAAGGGTTCGGGCAAAATGAGGGATGAAATGAAAAAAATCTGTACACCCGGCAAGTCGAAAACCTGAAAAGGCGGCTTGGGCAAAAATGGGTATCCCGGTGGACTGAAAACCCGAAAGGGCGGTCCAGGCAAAAGTTAGGGATTAAAGTGTAATACTATGTCTCATTGGATCACCTTGCATCCAGAATCCAGTATCAACCATCAGGTTCAGACGACATCGATCAATCAACTTCATCCTCAACTGAGCAGCCAAGTGATGAGACACTCGAAGATATAAAGGCGATAACAGAGTTGGAACCCAGTGGGATTATCTTTCTTCACATAGCTGTTTTGTGTTCCTTTTTCACAAAAATTGTATAAACTCTGTTGTTCGGCGGCGTTCTCTTACTAGGACGTCAGCCTCTTGTACATAAAACGCCTATTTACAAGCAAATTCAAAAATCAATACAAATTCACTTTTCAGACCAATTGCCAATTGCTTTTCTTTTTCTGTTTTGTTTTGCAAAGAACGTCCAATGTTCAATTTGTGATATATGCATTTGACATTAATTGCTAACTCATAAATATTTGCATATGAAACAAAGGATTAATTACAGGTAACATCAGAAACAGGGGCAATAATGAGTTGTCTAAACAATCTATTTGCTCTGTTCACCAAGGTACCAAGGTAAGTTCGGCTGAAGAATGTAAACCAGATACCTTCACTCCCCGCCGAGTAAGACAAGATTCAATAATTCTCCCCAAGCAGTTAGTCTCCCATCAACCCTAACAAGGCACCGTATCTCCAGCAAGTCAGCAATACTCTCCCCGAGCAGAGTTAGCTTACTTTCAGCCTTATGGAAGTTGGGTATTCCCAGAAGATCTCAATATTCCCTAGCGGAGTATACATATATTCCTCTACAAGCATCCCCGGCAGTCTTAATATAGGATTGTTCCCCGGCGGAATACCGAACATCCAATGGAGCCATTCCCCAGTCCAATCTGAAAAGTTTCCCCAGGAAAGTTCAATCCATATCCCCAGTAGGTCTTAAAGCTTATCCCCAGTAGATTCTGGAAGCTTGTCACCCTCCTAGCACGAACGCGTCTCCCGGCTTTATTCAAAGGTTATTTCCCCACCAGGATATAACTGGGTTATCCTCAACCAATTGCCACGGAAAGATCGTCCTCGGCGAAGTCTTCCTATCCCCAGCGGAGTTCATCAAATCTTCCAACAGAGCTCACAATGGTATCCCCAGCGGAGTTATCATCAACCTCAGCAAAATACCTCTCTTTCCCCACAAAGTTCACTCCCCGCAGAGTAATCTATTCGCCAAGTTTATTCCCTAACGGAGTCATCTTCTCCTATCGGTATTCTTGCAACCATCATCCCCAACGGAAACGAAGCTCTACTCTTCCACATCAGCCCAGGATTCAACTTCCCGACACTAGTCAAGGATTTACTTTCCTAGACAAAAATATCGCATCTTCATACAATATAGCATGTACATACGCATCATGGACATACAATCTCATTTATTCTGAGAACATCATGCATGTCATACATCATAACATCGCATACAACTAACGTTTTGTCTTTTCAGGACAAAGGTCAATACAAAGATAATTACTATCAACTGTCGTGATTCCAGATCCGATTCATGTATCTTGCTAGGGTGTATCTGTTGACGACTATATTCCAGACTCGATTCCTGTATCCTGCCAGGGCACGTCTGAAGAGTTCGAAGATCCGATTCCTGTATCTTGCCAGGGTGTATCTGTTGACGACTATATTCCAGACTCGATTCCTATATCCTGCTAGGGCACGTCTGAAGAGTTTGAAGATCCAATTCCTGTATCTCTCCAGGGTGTATCTGTTGACGACTATATTTCCAGACTCGATTCCTGTATCCTGCCAGGGCACGTCTGAAGAGTTCGAAGATCCGGTTCCTGTATCTTGCCAGTGTGTATCTGTTGACGACTATATTCCAGACTTGATTCCTGTATCTTGCCAGGGCACGTCTGAAGAGTTTGAAGATTCGATTCCTGTATCCTGCCAGGGTGTATCTGTTGACGACTAATTCCAAACTCGATTCCTGTATCCTGCCAGGGCACGTCTGAAGAGTTCGAAGATCCGATTCCTGTATCTTGCCAGGGTGTATCTGTTGACGACTAATTCCAGACTCGATTCCTGTATCCTGCCAGGGCACGTCTGAAGAGTTCAAAGATCTGATTCCTATATCCTTCCAGGGTGTATCTGTTGACGACTAATTCCAGACTCGATTCCTGTATCCTGCCAGGGCACGTCTGAAGAGTTCGAAGATCCGATTCCTGTATCTTGCCAGGGTGTATCTGTTGACGACTATTCTCCGGACTCGATTCCTGTATCTTGCCAGGACACGTCTGAAGAGTTTGAAGATTCGATTCCTGTATCCAGCCAGCGCACATCTACATAAAGAGTTTGAAGATCAACCCTTGTAATAGGCCAGGTAATTATTTTCTTTCTCAGGTACGCAAGTTCTCGCTAAGGAATCTCTTACGCGATCGACACCTAGATGGCATCTATAAGCCCATCCTCCTATCCACCATCTCTCCAAATGGCATCTGTAAGCCCATTTCCGCTATCACGCTGCTGATACTCTACTATGTGAGTGCAAATTTCTGGGCACTCTAGTGTTCAATCATCTTCCACCTTCGGATTGCGAAAGGCACGCCAGCCAATCTACATCCTCAGGTCTAAGAAGATTGAACAGGGGCAACTGTTGTACCCCAAAATTTGCCCTCCCATATTCTTCAAGATGTGTCAAGATCAAGCTTCAAAATCTCTCAAGGGTTGCACAGTCCAATTGCCTCCTAACACAGTCAAAATTAGGGTTTTGGTTCTTGCAAAGAAATTGAGGTTTTCAAGGGTCCAATCGAGTCCCATATGCCTATATACATTGTCAAGCACCTATATGTCAAGTTTCAAGACTCACAGCATCAAGTTGCACAGTCAAAAACCCTAATTGCTTCACAGTCAACTGCAGGGGCAAAATGGTCATTTGACAGTCAAAAGTCAAAATTTTTGGTCAACATCTTATTTTGAAGCCACAATCATCATTTTATCAATTATTGATCATGATTCTCAAAGCATGACTCAAAAAGTCTCAAGATGCAAAAGTTTCTATTTTTGGACAGTTGAAAAAGTTAACTGCAAATTGACCAAGGCATAACTTCCTCATGGTTTATCTGAAAAATCCCATCCAATGCTCATTTTGAAGAGGATGACATTTCCTACAGCTCATATTCACACTTCAAGTCCAAGAAATGCTCTCACAAAAAGTTATCAATTTCAACATTATAGGTCATTTTCAAAAATCAACAAAAAGGCACTTTAAGTCAAAGACCATAACTTGAGACTGGTAAATCAAAATGACATGGGACCAAAGGCATTGGTTAGAGGACTTCAAGACCTTTCCAAAATGTCCAAGAACATGATCATAGCTTCAAAATTGAGCAAGATATGCATTGGAGTAGTTGGGAAATTTTTGGGAACTTTCAAAAGTCAACTTTGCCTAAAACACTTCAAAATTGCTATTGGGCCTCAAATTCTTCCTTGAATCATTACACAAAGCCTATGCACGACCCATTGAGCTTAAAAGGATTTATTTTCTTATTTTTAATTAATTAATTGAATTTTTATTCTTATTAATGCATTTAATTAGTTTTAATTGTAGAAAAATATCAAATAATGCTTTTCAAATCTTTTTGTGCAGCAAATATACTCCAAATATGCTAAAGATTTCGTGCATCATCTCATGGGGACAAAATCTTCCATAATTGGCAAAGTTTCATTGAAAAAAAGATTGAAATTTCATGATTGAAAATCAAATATTCAAATCATAAATTCATGGATCCATGGGCAAGGTTTTGACCTAGAATCATTCACATACTTATGCATAACCTAACCCTATTCCAAAAATACACGAAAAGCTGCTCACAAACTCATAACCAATTTGCAAATTTTCATAAAAAAGCTTGAAACTGATTTCATAGTGGCAACATAATTCAAAGCTTCTAAAGGATTCCAACACCTTGCTGACATTGCTAGGAAGCTTTTACAATCAAGAACGAGTCAAAACGTGCAGAGAATTGAAAAACACAGACCATACGGTTTGCCACATTTTCTTGAATTCCATATCATGATTCATGCGCATTTGATACATATTATTGGTTGTTTTGTATTCACAGGAACCTTCTGAAGCTAGTGATATGATTCAATTGCATTATAAGGCTCTATATCGTGATTTGCCATTAACGTGTTTTTAGGGTTTCAGAGTTCAAAATTGGGGCTTTGCATATGCTGTAAAATTGGACTATCAAACCAGTATAGACAAATTCCTTGCAACGAGACGGAGCGATTGAAACCCTCGCGCTCAATTTATATGTCCTCCTCTTCTATTCGATATTATTCACTGTTCCATTTAGTGGGGGTTTAAAACCCCCGCTACTTGTTTCATATAATTGTAGGCAAACAAAGACGAAGCATGCGTGTCCGGGCGTGGTTGGGTGATTCCAAAATCTGGCGCGTTTTCTTTGTTTATACCACTAACATTGTTTTTTTATATAACGTTTATTCTCCATTATATGAACAAGCGCGTTGCCTGGTTCAGTTGGTTGATGAGGTGTACTGCAGGCATTGGGACCTGGGTTCGATTCCCAGGTCCCCCCACATAATTGCTATTTTTTGTTTCAATGTATTCCAATGCAGCTTCCATCAAATGTTCCACCATACACGCTCATGCGCTAGCCTGCCAAGTGGCCAGGAGATCCCATCCAATGGTCAGAAAGTGAATTCCATGGTACACGCCAGTCAACCATCATACGCATGATCAGAAAAGTCAAACAAGGAATTGTCTCTTGGGCCAAAATTACTTCAGCTTACCTCCATTTGGGCTTGAAATCCCCCTTGGTTTGCCTCTTTTTAATTTTATTTTCTTTTCAATTCTAATTCTTTTTAAATTGTTTTAATTGTTTTTTTTCGCACCATGAAATAATTTTCCATAAAAAGTCAAAAACCAAAAAATAAAATATATTTAATTATTATTAATTTCATCATTAAAATATTTTTGTAAATAAACTCTAATAATTAACCTAGTTTAATTTAGGTTTTAAACTTTAAACTTTTTTCTTAATAAATAAAAAATATCTAGAATTAGTTTTTTTTGACATCTTCATCTTTTTCTTAATTAATTTTTCATCATTATTTATTATTATTAATATTTTTGTAAATAAATATGTAAATTAAATAATTTAGTTAATTAGCCTAATTTTGACCTTTTTCTTTAATAATTAAAATAAGTTAGAACTAGGGTTTCACTAACTTTAATTTTATTCTTTTCTTTATTTTCATAAATACCAAAAACATAAAAAAAAAACATTTTCTTTTCTTTCCTTTCTTCAATTAAATAATTAATCAAGTCTTAATTTAATTTCAAGCAAAGGGTCAAAACCCTCGGACGTTCAATTTTAATTTCTATTTCGCGCATTATTTTCTTTTTGAATATTATGTAACTGCTCAAGGATGTAATAGTAATTAGGTATTTATTTACTTTCAGCATCTTTTATCAAACGGGTCTTTGTACTTTGGCGATGTATAGACCCGCGCCTTGTAATAGCGTAGCTTTTATCTTTCCGTCTTTTAATTTTCCGCACTCTTAAATCCTAACTTTGTATGAAAGAATGTATGCTAATTAAAAACAAGCGTAGCTCACAATGCCATGATCAAAGATAACTACTAAACTGAAAACAACACACAAATACACACATCACTTCTAGGGTACGCCTCACCTGTTGCCTTCGAAACGTGGTCGTCAAGTATAGGACGTTTTAGTAAGTCCTTATGTCCATGATCCAGTTGCCTCGAAACGGTTGCCTTGAAAAAGTTGCCTCGAAACGGTTGCCTCGGATTAAAAAAGGATCAAGGACATAAGGGTAGCTTCTAAGGTGTCCTACTGTTGCTTCGGTGACCACACTGTCCCTACACTCGAATTGACCCGAACACCTCCAACGGTGGTGCTACCTACCTCTCAATGGTGGGATGGCACTACCTAAAGGACTTCTACACAACCTAATTCCTTAGGGTAGGTAGATGACTCATGGATACTTTCTCTCTAAAAAAACAAAACAAAAACCTTTTCACACCGACACTTTCAAAAAGCTTTCAAAACAATTTTTCAAACACTCTTGAGGACAAATACAAGAGTTACTTAGGAATTTTTCAATGAAACTTTTTCAAAACCCACACACAATTGAAAAGAAAACCTTTTGGAAACATAAGAGAAAGTATCTAAGAGCCCATGGATAACCATGGATAGAAAGGGTGCTAACGCCTTCCCTTTCTATAAATCTACCTCCCGAACCGAGAAACTATCTCATAAGGAATTTTGCTGTGCTTTTGTCCTGTCCATGTTAGAGAAAATAAAAGACGGTGGCGACTCTTGCTTCCACGACATTTCGTGAACCAGCATTAAACAGTCAGTTCTAAATCCACCGATCACAAAGAGGCTGACGTCCTAGTAAGAGAACACCGCCGAACAAATAGAATTTTATACAATTTGTGAAAAGAAAACAAAACAGCTATGTGAATGATCCCACTGGGTTCCAATTCTGCTATTGCCTTTATATCTTCAAGCATCTCATCACTTCGCTACTAGTTGAAGATGAATCAGGTTGATTAGTGTCGTTCGAGCTTCATAGTCGATACTGAAGTCTGGATGCAAGGTGATCCAATGAGACATAGTTTTACGCTTTGATTCCTAATTTTTTCCTGGACCGCCCTTTCGGGTTTTCAGTCCACCGGGATACCCTTTTTTGCCCAAGCCTTCTTTTCAGGTTTTTGACTTGCCGGGTGTACAGTTTTTTTTCATTTTCATCCCTTATTTTTGCCCGAACCCTTTTGGTTCACCGGGAAGCCCTTATTTTTGCCTAGGCCAGTCGACCTAGCGGGTCTTTGATTATGCGTAGTATCTTTTTACTATGTCTGCATTGACGGGGTGAGGAAGGTCGTCACCATCTCTGGTGGCTAGAATCATAGCTCCTCCTGAGAAAATGTTCTTAACCACAAATGGCCCTTGGTAAGTAGGGGTCCATTTTCCCCTGGGATCACCTTGAGGTAGGATAATGCGCTTGATTATCAGATCCCCAACTTGATACTCTTGTCATCTAACTTTCTTGTTAAATGCCTTGATCATCCGTTTTTGGTACGTCTGACCATGACAAATAGCAGTAAGTCTCTTTTCGTCGATTAGGTTCAGTTGATCAAGCCGAGTATGAATCCAGTCGTCTTCGCTTAAACCTGCATCCTTCATGATCCGAAGAGAGGGTATCTGAACTTCAATGGGCAAGGCTGCCTCCATACCATATACCAAGGAATAGGGTGTTGCCCCTGTTGACGTCCGCGCTGAGGTACGGTACCCATGAAGAGCAAACGGTAACATCTCGTGCCAATCCTTATATGTCACTGTCATCTTCTGCACAATCTTCTTAATGTTCTTATTAGCTGCTTCGACAGCCCCATTCATCTTCGGCCGGTAGGGAGAAGAGTTATGAAGCTGTATCTTGAATTGCTCGCAGAGATCGGTGATCATCTTGTTGTTGATATTGGCACCATTGTCCGTTATGATCTTCTCTGGTACACCGTATCGACAGATCAGATTATGCCGAATGAACCGTGCCATGACGTTCTTGGTTACAGTAGCAAAGGAAGCTGCTTCAACCCACTTCGTAAAGTAATCAATAGCTACCAGGATGAAACGATGCCCGTTGGATGCTGTAGGTCTGATCTCGCCGATCATATCAATGCCCCATATTGAAAAAGGCCAAGGTGCTGTCAAGACATTCAGAGGAACTGGAGGTATGTGCACTTTATCAGCATAGACTTGGCACTTATGACATGTCCGAGAATGCTGATAACAGTCGGATTCCATAGTGGACCAGTAGTATCCTGCCCGAAGGATCTTCTTTGCCATGATATGTCCACTGGAATTAGTTCCGAAAGTACCTTCATGTAACTCTGTTATGATCCTTTCTGCTTCAGTCTTATCCACACATCGCAATAAGGTCGAATCATGGTTACGCTTGTAAAGGATGTCATTGTTGATGAAGAACTTCGCTGCGAACCTCCTTAGAAACTTCTTGTCGTTAACAGATGCACCCTCGGGGTACTCCTGAGCCTCAAGATACCTCTTCACCTCATGATACCAGGGCTTTTCTGTTACCTCTTCAGTCTCAAGATCACAACAATGTGCGGGTTCGTCCAATCTTTCAATAATGATCCAGGGAGCTTCGTTGTCCCAATTGACTTTGAACATAGAAGACATCGTAGCTAACGCGTCCGCCAACTAATTCTCCTCTCTAGGGAAGTGTTCAAAGGTTATCTCCTCGAAATGAGGAAGAAATGTTAATACATAATCCTTGTAAGGAATAAGATTTGGGTGTTTCGTATGCCACTCGCCTTTGATCTGACTGATCACGAGAGCGGAATCTCCGAAGACACTTAGAAACTTAATCCTTAGGTCAATTGCTGCTCGAAGACCCATAATGCACGCTTCATACTCCGCCATATTGTTGGTGCAGTTGAAACATAGTCGGGCGGTGAACAGAGTATGAGAGCCTTTAGGAGATATGATCACGACGCCAATTCCGTTTCCCAAAGCGTTCGAAGCTCCATCAAAGTAGATAGACCATCGGGATCCCTCCTCAGGTCCTTCATCCGGTCCAGGTATCTCACAATCTGTTATCAACATGATATTCTCGTCCGGAAATTCAAAGTTCATAGACTGGTAATCATCCACTGCCTGATGTTCCAAATGGTCTGCCAACACACTTCCCTTAATTGCTTTTTGGGTCATATACTGGATGTCATACTCAGTCAATATCATCTGCCATCTTGCTATTCTTCCGGACAAAGCAGGCTTTTCAAAGATATACTTGATTGGATCCATCTTTGATATCAACAGAGTAGTGTGAGTCAGCATATACTGTCTCATCCAGAGAGCATCCCATGCCAAAGTGCAGCAAGTCTTCTCGAGCACTGAGTATCGGGTCTCGCAGTCGGTAAACTTTTTTCTAAGGTAATAAATAACATGCTCTTTTCGGCCATACTCGTCATGCTGACCCAACACACACCCCATTGAATTGTCAAGTACTGTCAAGTATAAGATCAAAGGTCTCCCCTCAACTGGTGGCATTAGAATAGGTGGCTCTTGGAGATACTCTTTGATCCTTTCGAAAGCGGCCTGACATTCATCGTTCCAACGTACCACTTGATCTTTCTTCAGTAGCTTGAAGATTGACTCACAAGTAGCAGTTAGGTGCGAGATGAATCGGGCAATGTAGTTTAGACGTCCCAGGAAGCCTCTGACTTCTTTCTCTGTTCTGGGAGCTGGCATTTCCTGTATAGCCTTCACCTTTGCAGGATCTACTTGAATACCTTTGTCGCTTATGACGAAACCCAGCAGCTTACCAGATCTCACCCCGAAGGTGCACTTGTTCGGGTTTAACCTCAACTTGTACAACTTCAACCTGTCAAACAACTTCTGCAGATGGTCAAGGTGTTCTTCCTCAGTCTGGGACCTTGCAATCATATCGTCGACGTATACTTCAATCTCATGATGGATCATGTCATGAAACAAAGCAACCATGGCACGCTGATATGTTGCCCTAGTGTTCTTCAGTCCAAAAGGAATGACCTTATAGCAAAAGGTACCCCACTGAGTAACAAAGGTTGTCTTCTCCATGTCTTCGGGAGCCATTTTAATTTGATTATAACCGGAGAAACCATCCATAAAGGAGAAGACTTTATGCTATGCCGTGTTGTCAACTAGAACGTCGATATGAGGTAGAGGGAAATCAGCCTCGGGGCTTTCCCTGTTCAGATCCCTATAGTCAACACACATTCAGACCTTACCATAATTCTTCGGCACAGGAACTACATTGGCCACCCACTGAGGGTAAGAAGTAACTGCTAGAAAACCGGCGTCAAATTGTTTCATAACCTCAGCCTTGATTTTCTCAGACATATCTGGACGCATTCGACGGACCTTCTGTTTCACTGGAGGACAATCTTCCTTGGTAGGAAGGCGATGAACCACAATATTAGTATCCAAACCAGACATATCTTCGTAAGACCAGGCAAAGATATCAACATAGTCACGCAACATTTGAATCAACCGTTGTTTCACACTAAGCTCCAGATTTGCACCAACCTTGACCTCTTTCTTATCTGTCTCAGTACCCAGATTCACTTATTCCACCGGCTCCTCATGTGGATGAATAACCCTCTCTTCCTGGAGTAACAGTCTTGCAAGTTCAACAGGTACTTCACAATCATCTTCACCTTCGTCTTCGGCTAAGTTGATCGGATTTTCAAAGTCATAACTGGCAGTAGCAGAGTCGTTACCAGTGAGATCCAAAGTGGATGTGGACCTGTATATTTGAGTGTGTGTAAAATAGCTATTTTGCAATATATAATAAAGAAAAACAAGGAGAGTTAAATTTGAAATGCAAGAACATCCAATGCTTTTATTAATGATATATGAAAATGACACACAAAAGCCCTCACAAATGAAGCCACAGTGCCCCGGGTAAGACACCGGGCCATAAAGTTTAAAACATTGTCTGTTACATATTCAAAACAAAAAGTTTCATTACTGGGTAATAACGGAAACGGGCATAGAATCTTTCCCTGTCCAGTTGCTTAATCCACCATTGGCAGTCGGGTAGATCCAACTGTCGATATCAAACTCTTCATCATCGTCACCCCCGATAGCATTCACCCCTGTATCTTGTTTAGGCTTCTCTGGTGCTCCGAACTCGATCTCTTTCGCATCAATCAAGTCTTGTACCTTGTTCCTCAAAACCAAATAATGATCTGTATTATGCCCCGGGCTATCAGAGTGAAAAGCACAACGGGCATTAGGATTGTACTTCGGTGAGGTAGTATTTGGATTCTTCGGAGCTTCCTTTAGAATCAACAGATTAGTCTTCAGCAACTGAGGCAGAATCTGAGATAAGGTCATGCTGAGACGAGTGAATTGCCTCTTAGGTCTCTCGTCCTTTTGCTGATTATTGTACTGAGGAGTACCACCAGGCTTTGAAATAACAACCGCATTAACGGCTTGGCGGAGTTCAGGTCTACTCTGGTTTCTTGAACTGTAGACAACATTGGACTCTTTCTTAAACGTCTTCTTCTCGGTGCTTGACGACACACCCTTCTGTATCTTACCAGCCTTAATACCAGCCTCAATCCGCTCGTCGGTCAAAATAAGCTCTGTAAACCCAAATGAAGAGCTTCCAATCAGATGGTTAAAAAATGGACCAGACAGGGTCCCCAGAAACATATCCACAAGCTCCCGATCAGCCAAGGGTGGTTGTACTCTTCCGGCGAGGTCCCTCCACTTCTGAGCATAATCTTTGAATCCTTAACCCGTTCCCATTGACATACCCTAGAGTTGGGTACGCGTAAGAGCGAGGTCGGAGTTGTACTGATACTACCTGTAGAAAGCAGTAGCCAAATCTTCCCAACTGCGGATACTGGCTCCGTCCAACTGATAGAACCACTCAAGCTGAGTCCCAGAGAGATTATCTTGAAAGAAATGGATCCATAGGTTCTTATCAGCGGTGTACGGCTGAATCTTTCTCACATATGACCGGAGGTGCAGCTTTGGACAAGAAACTCTGTCATACTTAGCAAAGGCTGGCGCCTTGAATTTGTGGGGAATCACTACCCCAGATGATAGACCCAGATCACCAAAGTCCAGACCAGGCACTTTCTGAACTTCCATAGCACTCAATCGGTCTTCCAATTGCTTGTATCTATCCTCAGCAGGAGGATACTGTTCTTTATCGAAGTCCGTCTCGTTGTCGGAGACCACAAGGCTAGGAGCCCTTCTTTCTTCCTGACTGTCCTTTCCTCCAGATGAGGTGGTCAAATCAACTTCATTATAAATCTTGTTTCCAAACCTATGGCCAGTGTTGAACAGGATGGTCCTCTTCTTCTTCTTCTTCTTCTTCTTCTTCTCTTTCAGAATCAGGGTCTTCAGATCTTGCTGACCCTTAGCTAGATTCATGAACAGCTCTTGAAATTGGGCATTCTGGGCCTGGAGGGCCTTGATGGCTTGCTCAGTTGAAGATTCAGCAGACATGATGAGTGCTGAAATAAACAACGAAGAAGATAAGAGACCTGTAATGGGTACCTGTTTATGAAGTGCATGGGATGAAATACGTATGATTATGATTTCAAAGACAATTGAGAGATTCAAATTTGTAAACCAGAAAGGAAACACACTTTATTAGATAAACTTCAAAATTCAAATTGTTCAACTGATGCCATTAAGGCATTACAAGAATGGAAATAATGAAAAGTAAAATAAAAACTGGAAAGGAAATCATCAAAAGTCATTCAACGCTCCCATGGTCTCTTCTTGTCGGTGCAGACATAATCATTGAGAATCCGCTCGTTCTCCAGCTTCCTAGTCAACTTCTGGATCTTCTGCTCTTGCTCGTTGAACTTCTCTCGGTAAGAATCCCGTTCTTCCCTCAGCTGCATCCAAGACCTTTTCAGTGCCCCAATGTCAGTGGGCATATAAGGATGGAGGATGGTTGGAAGAACCCCTTCTTCATTAGCAACATCAAGAGTGACAGGCCGGACGGCTTCATATGGCATACCTATATTTTGGGCACGGATGCGGACCCATCTGAGATATGGCTCCATTGGCAGAGAAGTCTTTGGGCCCAGCTCATGTGGATCAGATTGGTGAACTCTATCCCAAGCCCTTATGAATCTACGACGTTGCTCGTCGCTATCCTCTTGAAAATCAAAGATGATATTAGGCATTAGCAGCTCGTGAGGTCCTTCTATTTGGGCTCTTCTAAACTGGCGTAGAGCTAAGCACGGATTATAAGAAATTCCTCCACGAGTTCCTATCAATGGAACATTAGGGTACTCTCCACAGCGATCAATGATAGTTACCTCGTCCATACCCTTGAGATTCCAAATAATGTCATTATGCGAGAGAGACATAACCCTATAGGCCCAACCCATTCCTTCTTTATTCTTTAGAACTGACTTTGGGAGGTGCAAAATAAACCACCTCAACAATAATGGAGCACAGCACATCAAGGTTCCCCGCTTTCGGGCAGTACGGGCATAGAGCTGATGAAGAATGTCACCCAAGAGAGTGGGTACCGGATTCCGAGAGATGAAGATCTTTATCACATTCACATCAACAAAAGAGTCAGAGTTCGGAAACAATACCAAGCCGTATATCAGAAGAGCCAGAATATCCTCGAAGGCCTTGAAGTCTAGACTATCCCAGAAATAGTTAGCCTTACCAACCAAGAACTTAGTCAGAAAGCCATTTGCTCTACTTCTAGTCTCCCAATTAGCCATTACCTCTTCTTTGGTCATATGAAGGGCTGCAACAATCTCTTCAGGCCTAAGAATCTTTTCCCAACCAGTAAACGGGGTCTGCTCTAGAACAGAGATACCGAGCAGTTCAAATAACTCTTCTAAGGTGGGAACCAGCTGATAGTCTTGGAAAGTAAAACAATGGTACAACGGATCATAAAATTGGACCAAGACTTTCATCATCTGTTCATCAACTGGGAGGTGACCAAACTAAGAAGATGCCCATGTCTTATGATGAAAGAAGTAGTATCTGGCATCCTTACAAACAAATCTTTAAGCATAATGGGAACCTGGACAAAGTTAATCCGGATGGTATTCCTACGCATAGGCATCATGATGACCTATAAAACAGAGCAAAGATGAATCCCTCCTGTCTTTGAAATAGGTTAGCCTTATGCAAGATGTATGCAATGTTATGATGTCATGATAGTAAGCACACCACAAGTATCCACAAATAGCAAACATGGTAAAGGCACACAAGTCACACAGAGAGCCCTTAGATTTCAGGCTGGCAAGGAGCTTAGGTATTACCCTCTTTCAGTTTAGTTGGTTTAAACCTATCCTAAAAATAGTAACCGGGTTCTAGAGGATCTCAATATCACTGACTACCCTCAATCGGTCATAATTCCAGTTTAGCAACCTTTTCTTGCGGCCGAAATCATCGCGAGAGTTTAGTCTCAATGAGTATAGCATACTGCTACTGTTCCATGGCCAAGTTGGTCAATTTAAAGGTTCTAAGGTCAGTTGGTGCTTAATGACCCTTTAGAAGAGCCATATTCTCCTCGTTCCAACACAAGGGATATCGGTACAAACTAAAGTGCCACACCAACGTAGCTACTGCTTCAACCGTGTCGGTCTATGCCAGACAGTTGCCTCACAGTTTATTGCTACTTACCTAAAGGGTACCCCCAGATCTGGGTTAGGATCTATAGAAACTCCGATACAAGCCCACAAATGTAAATCATACAAAGCATACAATTGAAAACACAATGATCTAATCCTAAGGTACACCTCACTTATAAAAAGTATTCCCAGCAGAGTCGCCAGTTCTGTGATACGGTGGGAAGGAGAACTGACTGTTTTGGATATGCTGGTTCGCGTTTTGTGTTTGTTTTCGCAACATGTCGCGGTAAGCAAGAGTCGCCACTTTCTTTTATTTTATCCAACAAGGAAAGGAAAAAAGCACAGAAAAATTCCTTTTTCAAGATGTTTCTCGGGTTCGGGAGGTAGATTATAGAAAGGGAAGGTGTTAGCACCATTTCTATCCGTGGTTATCCACGGGCTCTTAGGTACTTGCTCATTGTGTTTTCAAAATTAGCTTTTCTTTGTGTTTGTGGGTTTGAAAGAAGTTTTTGTTTGAAAGGTGTAAGTGCGAAAAGTTTTGTTTTGTTTTTAAAAGGAGCAAGTACTTAAGAATCATATACCTACTCGAAAAAGGAATTAATCTGTACAAATGTCCTTTAGACATTGCTATCCCACTATTGAGGAGTAGGTAGCATCGTCGTTGGAGTTTTTGGGTCAATTCGATTAAGGGACGTGTGGTTACTAAAGCAATGGTAGGACGCCTTAGCGGTAACCCTAATGTCTTAGATCATTTTTTCCGAGGCAACCGTTTCGAGGCAACTTATGATCTTTGGACAAGAGGGCGACCTCTAAAAACTTCCTATACTCAATGACCACGTTCGAAGGCAACTAAGTGAGGTGTACCCTAAGAGTGCGCATGTGCGAGTGTGTTATTTTCAGTTATTTATCTTTGTACATGTCATGGGTGAGATATGTTGATTTTGAGTTCATATATTGGATCTTGTCATGCATTCCCTATTATTCAAACATCTAACAGTGTATAGTTGCGGAATTTAAATTTTCAGAAATTAAATCTAAACTATTACAAGGCGTCGGGTATTCACATCGCCAAAAGCAACCCTTTAATTTAAATTGCGGAAAGTAAATAAAGCGATAAAATAAAGTCCTATTTAAAAGCTATTACATGCCGGGAGCAATTACAATAATATGGAAATATGGATCGCGTGCGAGAAAATTAAATTGGCTCATTTTTAGGGTTTTGACCCTTTTTTGAAAGAAAGCATGTTTTTGTTATTTCTTGAATTTAGAAAGAAATTAAATTAGGTCAAAATTAATTCATTAATTAATAAAAATATTTTTTGGGTTTTTGAATATTTAAGGAAATAAAATAAAAATGATTAAAAGTTAGTAAAAAAACCTAATTCTACATTAATTTTAATTATTGCGAAAAAATATTAAAAGTTAAACCTATTTAAGACTAAATCCATTAAATTATTATTTATTTACAAAAATAAAAGTGATGAATTAATTTAATAAAATAAAACATATTTTTGTGATTTTGATTTTTTATGAGGAAAATAAATTAATTGGTTAGTGATTAATAATTATCAATTAAAACAAATAAACAAATAAATAAATAAATATAATGAGAAGTAAAAGAAAATAAACCAAAGGGGGTGTTGGGCCCAGATTGTGGTGAGAAGAGCAATTGTTTGGCCCAATTCAAGTCAGCCTGCGTTTGACTTTCCAGATTACCCACGCGTGTGTTGACTGGAGAACATGATGGGCGTTCAATTTTGGCCTTCAGATTTGTCCTGGAGGCCATCTGGCATCTGATTAGGTGAGGATGTATCATGTACCATGCTTGCTGGAAAGCGCTTAAATATCTGAAATAAAATAACAATATGAAAATATGGGGGACCTGGGATTCGAACCCAGGTCCCATTAGCCTTTCCACTAGTGCCTTAGCCACTACACCACTACCATTTTATTGTTATTGGAATAGGAAATGATTATTATATATAAAACAAAACATTATGCCTGGAAATAAAAAAAAATAGCGCGAATATTTGAAACCACCAATTAGGAGAAGACACATAGTCGTCTTCTTCGTTGAAAGACTGGTTTTCTTACCTACGGATTTTTATCCGCAACAAGATCCGTGGGTTCGTCCTAAAATGCGCTATAGGCCATATAAATGCAAACGGAGACCATCACCATGCTCGTCTCTCCTCCCTGAACACAACCATGTCCATGGTTTACCCTAATTTTTCTTGAAATCAAAACGCCTAAAAAACAAGAACAAAAACCCTAGCTTCAGGTACAGGGTTACAGGCTACAAAAATGAAATCAAATATTGCATAAACGTTCTAAATAGGCCGATTAACATGATTATGCAAAGATTTTGGCAAAAGGATGCAAGAATAAGAGATCATGATTTCATGTTCAGGGCCACGTTCAAGAAAACTTACAGCACGATTTAGGAGGTTCCAGGGCTTGGTTTTGATTCCAATAGATCCAGTGGACGTCCAACAAGAGAGTAGTGTGGAGATTTTGCCTTGAATTAGACTCTAAGGCTGATTTTGATTTCCAACTTTTTCAAGTTTTGGTTTTGTCAATGCTGCAGCTTTCAGGTCGTGTCCTTGTATGCTTTGCATTGTATATGTAACAAGGATTGTATTAGGTTAAGTCTTGGGCCTTGAATCCATTAGCATTGATGTTTGAAGATTAGATATGATTCACCATTAACAAAGCTTCCAAAAATGTAAAAAACCAATATTTTGTTCATAACATGGAATGATTCGGATTTGATTTGGTCCATGATGATAATTGAAACCTATATCAATCAAAAAGATCACAAGTTATTAATATTTAGATTTTATTTGGATTTAAATTGATTAAAAATGAATTAAATCAATAAAAATCAAATAAAATAGAAAAATTAATAAATTGGCACAAGACTGAAGATATGACACGTGTGTGGTGTGACAAGATCAGATCAAGTGGAAAAAAGTGGGCCTTTTTGTCAAAAATTGGAGTTTTGGGGATAGTTGACTTTTGGCAATTTTGGAAAAATGCCCAATTTCAACCATGCATAACTTCTTCAATTTTGAACCTTTGGAGGTGTTCTTTGACTTTTTAGAAACCTTGAGATGTCCTATAACCAACCCTTTTTGTCTCATCTTATTTAGATATTCCATGCTCAAGTTATAAGCTTTTGAAAAAAAGATGTTTTTGTTGACTTTCAAAAATGACCTATAATGTCCAAATTTGTAACTTCTTGTGAGTACATTTACTGATCTTGGGGTGTGAAGATGGATTGTAGGAAATTGCATCCAATTTAAAATGAGCTTTGGATGGGTCATTTCCCATAAAGTATGAGAAAGTTATGCTTGGTGAAAGTTGAGTTGACTTTTCCTACAAAACCCTAATTTAGCAACTTTTGAATCTTGATGAATCTTGAGCAATCCTTGCTGAATCATGATCAAACCTTGATAAAATGATGAATTATCCTTCAAAATGAGAATGTTGACAAAAAATCTTGAAGTTTGACTGGTTATAGGTCACAGTTGACTTTTGCCCTAGCATAGTCGAGTTTTGGGCCTCTTGAGCAATTGGCTGACCAAACTTCCTCTGCAAGGCTTGAAATTTGACATGGATGAACTTGAGAACATATTAGGACATTGTGGAGAACTTGAGGTCATTTGGATGTAAGGACATTGATGCAACACAAAACCATAATTTGAGATTGATTGCCTTAGGAGATGATTTGACTGTCCAACTCTTGAGTCATCTTGAGCAACTTGGAGATTATCCTTGACATGTGTTGAGAAATATGAGAGGGAAAATTTTGGGGTACAATAGCAAGCAGGTCAAACAATGAAATCAAGTAAAGATGATCTAGCCCTAAGGTAACCCCACTTTTAAGTTTTTCCCCAACAGAGTCGCCAGTTCTGTGATACGGTGGGAGAACTGACTTGGGATGTTTTGTGTTTGATTGTAAATGTTGCGGTTAGTAAGAGTTGCCACCGACTTTTATTTTATCCAAAAGGAAAGGCTGAAAAGAACAAGAAAGACATTTGAGATTATTTCTTGAGTTCGGGGGGTAAATTATGAAAAGGGAAGGTGTTAACACCCTTTTCATCCATAGTTATCTATGTGATCTTAGTTGCTTGCTAGATCACTTGCTTTTGTTTGAAAATGTGCTTTGTGTGGTTTTGAAAGTATTTTGAAAAGGCGCCTTCGTTTAGGCAAACTTTGTAATAGTTCTCATTCGTAAGAACGTATACAAAGTGTTAGGCTTTTGAAAATATTTAATGTTTGGAAAATGTTTTGAAAGTGTTTGTTTTGAAAATAAGCAAGGATGTTTGATTTGAAAATGAGCAAGCAACTAGGAACAATATACCTACTCAAAATTCTTTGTTCATTTATTCCTTTCCTTCGATATTGCTATCTCACTATTGATTGGTAAGAAGCCTTATCTTTAGATGTAAAGGGACGGGCGTGGGTCATCGTATAGTCATGATAGCAATGTTGTAAGATGTCTTAACAATTCTTTTTGAGGGACTAAGATCATTTTGAAAGGCAACATTGATAGCATCATCGAGGGACTATGATCTTATATTTTTGATTTGTTTTTGCTATGATATCCCAAATGCATAACATGACCATTTTTGTAAGGCAACAAAGTGGAATTACCCTAAGGGTGTAAGTGTGCAAGTGTGTTTGATTTACATGCATTGTTTATCTTGAATTAGGGTTTGCTACTTGTTGATTTTAGTCTTGCCATACAAACCCTAATTACTAGAATTTATATAAAGCGATAAATTGCGTAAAGTAAAATTACTACGCTATTACATCATTAGGGGAGGGGGTATACAAATTTACAAATGGGGATTTGCAAGAAAATTAAACCTAATTATCTATTACAATCATATTGAATAATATACAAGAATTGAATAAATAATGTACAAGGATATAAATGGAAAAAGAAATTATTTTATTTGGTTTTTGTTAAGGGTTTTAACCTAATTAAGAGAGATGATTAATTAAAAATAAACAAAATCAAACTTAAACTAATTAAGAAAGAAATTAAGCATGAAACATTTTTAGGGTTTTTTGTGAAAGGTTTAAGTTAAATGATAATAATATGAAAATTGATTAATTAAAAGAAAACCTAAATTCTAAGTTAATTTTAAATAAAAAATAAAAAATGAGAAATAATAATTAAACCTAAATCTAAATATTAATTATCTAAGAAAAAAAAAGAAATTAATTTGTTAAGCAAATATTTTTTATCCTTTTTCTTTCATAAAGAAAATAAATATATAAATGTGAAAATAATAAATACAATATTTTTTTGGATTTTTAATAAAAATAATAATAATAATAATAATAATAATAATAGTAATAATAAAAAAATAATAAAGAAAAGTAAAATATAATATAAAATAAAAAAGAAAAAGAAATAAAAAAAACAAATGGGTCAGGTGCAAAAGTAAATGGGAGGGGTTAGAAGAAGCAAAAAAGGCAAGGCCCAAAGATGGAGGCCCAGGCGCTGCTGTTTGAAACAAAAAAGAGGATAAATGTGAGAAAAATGCACAAAAGGTAGCGCTGAGACTTGAACCCCTGACCCTCAGCATACATGCGCGCTACCTTTGCCACTGGGATGACTGTACATCCGGTAACATAAACAAAATAATAAATATATAACACAAGTCAAGTCATGAAGATGACTTCATCTTCAACCTCCAGCCTGAACATCTGCAACTTCATCATTTCTCATCCATTTTCAAAAATGTAAACATCAAACTTGTTCCAAATTCAACAACGATTCTAGAAATGTAAATTACTAAAACTATAAAACAAAGATGAGCATGAATTTTGAATGCTACCAAATTCTGACCTAATTTTTTCAGAAAGTTCAAACTTAAGATTCTCACTACTCAAGAAATATAAATGAAATCTATGGACATGCACAGTTTCAGGGCAATGATGTCTATATTTTATCTTCACAAATGCAAGCCTAACAATGCCTAAATAAAATAATAGAAGTTCAGAAAATGTACCTCAAAACTGGAAATCGTGAAATGCAAATGATCTTGATTCAAGATGCTGCAATGATTAGCTTAGCTTCCTCAAGTTTCCAGGAAGCTAATTCAATGATTAGCTTGAACAATGGGTGGTTGGAATGGTCTGGAGAAGTCAACTTGCAGTGCTCTGTTTTTGGTTATGGAGGATGATGGAAATGGAGTTGCAGTTAAGAAATAGGGGGGATGGACTATGCTTGATGTATAAGAGCTTTGTGATTGATTAGGAAGGAAAATACACGAGGGAATTGTGAGTTTCAAGTTCAAAGTCAGAATCTGTGCATCAATGGAGTTTTTGGACAATTTCTGGCTTAAGGGAGTTTGGGAGTGTTTCAGGGTGCTTAAGCTCGTGTCTTAGCTTACAAATAGTGCCTCTATTTATAAGCAACAAGTTTGGAGGCTTGTATTTGATCAGAATTCAAAATCACATGTTTAAGCTCAACATGTGATTTTCTTGAAAAATCAAGTTTCAAGGCCTTTGTACTTGCTAATGTAGAGTGGTTATGCTTTAAAAAAACTTGCTTCTGACTTTGTAGATGGAGTGTGATCAGAGGGAACAAGTGAGAGGATCAAGAATTGACTTTGTGCATAAAGCTTGCTTTTCAAGAATGGCATTCTTCACTTTCTTCCCAAAATGGAAATTTAAATTGGACAATGCTTAAACCACTTGGATTATAGCTCAAAAGTTTTTGTAATCCATTAATGATGGAAAGATACACAAGTTAGAAGGCCTGCAAAGCAAGATTATGCAGCCTAACATTGAAATTGGATTACGTGTTATCAAGAAATGGCTTGTAATTCAAGAATGAAACCCTAACTTCTTGCCTTCGATTCTCTTTGCTCAAGTATAATCTCAATAAGTTATTGGACATTTTAGAAAGCTTGTAACATCCTCTACAACCTCTATGTTGGACATTTTTGAAGATTCATCTTGGAACTATGTGAAAAATTGCCATGAAGTTAGGTTAAAATCCTGCCTAAACTAGGGCAAAATTTCACTATGTTTTTAAAGTTCATGAACATGTCTTCTTAAAATCATAACTTGAAATCCATGCATTTCTATAAAAATTTGTTTTCTACAAAGTTTTATATCTCACTGAGATCTACAACTTTCATGTTGGAAGTTTCCTTTGAATCATCTTGCATCATGGTGAAAATTTGGCTCAAAGTTATGAAAAAATGTGAATTTCCAACACTTAGAAAAATTTCTAAGTTTAGAAATTTTGACTTTTCAAAATGAAATCTTGAATTTTTGATTTCTTGATGAACAAGTTTCATATTTTGATATGTCTTTATTAATTGTGATCTTTGATACTTGATTTTGACCAAAAAGTCAAAGTTTGACTTTTCAGTGTACAATTGACTTTTCATCAGTTGACTGAAATTCATCTGTCAATCAATTAATATTGAGAGATGTTTTGAACCATGCCATTAGGTCAAAATGAAGCATTTGAATCCTTGAGATCATGTCTCAAACCAATGAGTCATTTTCTAGGTCAAAAATCAGAAATTGCACCTTCTCAATCAAAACCCTAATTTTGACCATTTGCCCTTTTGATGTTCTGATCAAATTTATTGAGGAATCATGATCCAAACTTGATCAGTTGACATATATGAGTTCATTATGTTGATATGGATAAAAAATTATTAAGTTTGACTGTAAATTGACCACAGTTAACTTTTCCCTAATACAGCTGATTTTGGGTCAACTGATCAATTGACTGAGCAAAAATGTGATCCAAGACTTGAAACTTGACATGATCAATCTTGAGGGTCCAAAATGATCCATGAAAGTCATATGGGGTATTAAAGGTTCATTTGTCTTTGTGCAAACTCAAACCCTAATTTTCAGTCATCAGTGCTTGAGGAGGTGTCTTGATCTGATCAACCCTTGTGTAGTCTTGAATCAATGGAGATCTTGTGAGAGATTACTTCGGAAATGTGAGGGAAATTTTTTGGGTACAACACACTGGAGGTAGATATAAAAGAAATATCATAGAATCGACGTTCACTGACGGCGAACTACCAACGTTCACTGAAGGTAGCAAAAAGATAACAATCACCAATGTTCACTAATGGTGAACTACCAACTTTCACTGAAGGTAGCAAGAGAATAACAAGTTTTTCCCAAAATTCCGGCATTTCACCTAGAATGGGTGTCAACTTCTTCTTTAACCAAGGCATTCTTCCTGGAAATGGTAGTATATAAGCTGTCTCAAATAAAGGGACTACCACTTGCAAAGATTTCACAACAAACTGTCTCTGCGATATTGAAAGACTTGCCATCCACTGGAGTAATTTGACAGCGAACTGCAAACTATCCACTCATAAAGAAGATAGCAAAAAAGTAACTTCGACTCTTACGGGGAAGTACAAGTTGCTCAAATAAAGAGATATGCTACTTGCTGTTATGGGAAGGATTGGAAAAATGACTTTCTGGGGAAAACAATATGGCTTCCTGGGGGAAGAAATATGACTTCCTGGGGAATGAATCACGACTTCCTTGGGAAATGCCAACATATTCCTTCTGAGGAGATAAAGGTTTTCTCGTTCCAATATAAATGCACATTCTCAAAAAAATGCTCGAAGCTTGCAGAAATCCAAAGTAATAATATTGCTGAGGATCACAGATTCAAACCAGAAATAAACTGGAGTGAAACAGTCAACCAAAATATATCCTTTGAGAAATAAACTCAAGAGGGAAATCCAATCTATCCATACAAAGAGCTGTACAGGAAGGATAAAGAAAAAATCTTCCACGAGGGATAGCTCAATGGAGAAATTGAAAGAATATACACTTTCTGCTTAAGGTTGACACTTTATTGGAGAAAGGACAACAAAACTCTGCAAAACAGGGTAATATGTCAACAAAATATTAACGAATGTGAATGAGAAATGATTTGCTAAATTTAACTATGCATGATGTATGTATGAGTGTTCTTATGTATATGCTGACAAAATAAACATATAACACTGGGAGTAACTAGGAAAAACCAACTTGGGCACAATCAACACTCGGCTAAATCACATCCAAGATGAACATTCCATAAGAAAATAAGCACCAAACGAGGAAACAGAATCCTGTTTCGCGGCTTAACTTCACTTGGAAGGAACATAATCCGGAAATAATCAAATCATAGCGACAATACAGTACAGATACAGGGATATAACATCCTTCTCTAGGCTTCACCGGGGAATAGCACTCAGACTTCAATGGGGAAACAAATGTTTTCACGGTCCGCACTTCTACTGGGGATTGGAATACTGATTTCAAATATGGCGGATGGAAACTATATCGGTAAAACATCAACTGAGGATTTCGAGCTGACTTCGTTGGGGAAATATCATACAGACTTCACTAGGGGAGATAATGCCTCATCATCGAGACTTCAACTGAGGACCTCGTGCTTACTTTATTAGGGAGCCCAACACCACATCGAAGAAGGGAAACCAAGATACGTTCTTCAATATTGAGAGTAATTATTGCACAAACTTCTCTAGGGAAAAGTATGAAACCTCATGGGGATAACAACTTGGGGAGTTAAGAAGTCAAACATTACAGCAAGAAATCAAAATTATGGAGATTTTAAATCATACCCAGCACCTGGCGGGAGAAAACCCAAAAAGTTGATAACCATTTCAACACTTCTTAAATGAAACATTCCCCTTTCCTGATTATCGGGAAATAAAAAAAATGCAAGTACTGCTGAAAGGGAGATGCTTCGTAAATGAGTCAAACTCAGCATGCACGGGGAGAAAAGACTTCTATCAAATAAGCAAGGCCTTCACTGGGGAATCTTGGATTGAGTCTTAATATCATGCAAACTTATTCCAGCAAAAGATGCCATGAGATAGCTTTCCTGGGGAATCAAAAAGTCAACATTATAGAAAAGGGTCAAACTCATGGGGATTTTAAATTAAACCCAACACTTGGCGGGTGTAAACCCAAAGGGTTGACAACTGTCTCAACACTTCTTAGAAAATATACTGCCCTGGTCTAGTTGCCTGGGAAATAAATACCAACAATAATGCCAATATTGCAGAAAGAGCGACATTTTGCAAATAGTTCCATCTCAGCACACCAAGGGAAAAGACCTTTCATCATATGAGGGAAGACTTCGTTGGGGAATCTGGGATATAGGCCTCAGATCATGCAAACCCAAAAAATAAAATAAAAATGAACCAAGACTTGACTGGGGACACTGGGATCACAAACCCAATACTGTACCTTACGCCAATTGGTATCGTCTTTAATATACAAAAATCACACGCCTACCAGCGAAAACGACCTGAGAAAACCCTCCTGGGGGAAACAAAACTTCCAAAATTACTAGAATTCATCCATTCCTGGGATCACCACTTTTGTTTTCCTCTTGAATCACAAAATCTAAAGTAAAAGTAAGTTGTAAATTTTTTGTGTAAAACAATTTCGTTATTTAATATTTTTGCTTTGAAAATTATTATCAATAATAAATGAAGTCTTTGTAAGCTGAATAAAAATAAGAAATACAAAGAACTGGGTAAAATCTCAAATTTTATTGATAGAATGGTAGTCTGCGAAGGGCAAGACTTCACGGATGATTACAAAGTTCGGAAAATGGTAATATATAATGGAAAAGATACATTGAGATACAATGACCACTATTCCCTCTATCAACTTTGAAATTATGAGTAGCAACTTCCATTGAAGTACGGTGAGAATCCAAGAAGATTGTTGCTTCAATGATCAAGTCTTGTCTGATGTAGTTACTTGCCAAGAAATTCCCTAACTTTTGCCTAAGTTTCCCTTGCGGGTTTTCAACTTAGCGGGAAATTTTATTCTGTTTATGTCTCTAATTTTTGCCTAGACCGTCCTTTTGGGTTTTCGGCCTACCGAGACGCCCCTTTTTTTCCTAAGCCTCCATTTCGAGTTTTCAACTTAGCGATCTGTTCTTTTATTTCTTTAGACGAAGTATTTCTTGACTGCATCAGCATTCATGGAACGTGGGAACTCCTCGCCATCCATAGTTTCAAGAATTAATGCACCGCTAGAGAAGGATTTCTTGACAACATATGGGCCTTCAAAATTAGGAATCCACTTTCCCCTAGAATCAGCGTTAAAAGACATGATCTTCCTGAGCACGAGGTCGCCTTCTCTGAATTCACGAGGTTTGACCTTCTTATCAAAAGCTTTCTTCATTCTTTTCTGATATAACTGCCCTTGACACAAATCCGTCATTCTCTTCTCTTCAATCAAATTCAATTGGTCAAACCTGTTATGGACCCATTCAGCCTCTGACAACTTGGTTTCCATTATCACACGCAAAGAGGGAATCTCAACCTCGATTGGCAGCACTGCTTCCATTCCATACACAAGGCGGAATAGAGAGTCTCCTGTTGAAGTGCGGACATATGTCTGATATCCATGTAAAGCAAAACGGAGCATTTCATGCCAATATTTATAAGTAACAACCATCTTTTGGATGATCTTCTTGATATTCTTATTAGTAGCTTCAACAACCTCATTCATCTTTGGCCAATATGGAGATGAATTGTGATGGAAAATCTTGAATTTTTCACAAATTTCTGTCATCATCTTGTTGTTCAGATTCGAGCCATTGTCTGTGATGATTCTGCTTGGCATACCATACCGACATATGAGATTATTCTTAATGAAGCGCACTACCACCTGATTAGTAACATTAGCATATGAAGCAGCTTCCACCCATTTAGTGAAGTAATCAATTGCTACCAAGATAAAATGGTGTCCATTCGAAGCTTTGGGTTCTATCATTCCAATCATGTCAATACCCTGCATAGAGAAAGGCCACGGGGAAGAAATACCATTTAGAAGTGTCGGAGGCACATGAATCTTGTCTGCATAAATCTGGCATTTATGGCACTTCTTTGTAAATTTGTAACAGTTAGATTCCATTGTCAGCCAATAGTAACCTGCCATTAGCATCTTTTTAGCCATCAAATGTCCATTGGCATGCGTGCCAAATGAACCTTCATGAATCTCATGCATCAACATGTCTGCTTCGTGTCTATCCACGCATCTGAGCAAGACCATTTCATAATTTCTCTTATACAACACATTTTCACTGAGGAAGAAGCTGCGAGCCAATCTTCTCAATGTCTTTCTATCTTTATTCGATGCACCAATTGGGTACTCTTAAGTATGGAGAAAATGCTTGATATTATAATACCAAGGTTTCTCATCTGCTACCTCTTTTGTTGTAAACACATGAGCGGTACATAGAACCTATAATTCGAGGTATATCATTCCAAGTATTCACTTGATACATAGAAGCCAGAGTTTCCAGAGCATCCGCCATTTGATTTTCGTCTCTGGGGATGTGATGGAATTCAACTTTATTAAAGAAGGGTAACAATCTTCTAGCATAATATTTGTAAAGGATCAAGCCAAGGTGACGAGTATCCCACTCTCCTTTAATCTGATTTATTACCAAAGCTGAATCGCCATACACGTATAGAATTTTAATTCTGAGAACAATAGCTTCCTCGAGACCCATGATGCAAGCCTCATATTCTGCCATATTATTAGTACAATCAAATATCAACCTTGCAGTAAAAGGAATGTGTGATCCATGTGGAGTGACAATCACAACACCAATTCCTTTACCATAAGCATTCACAGCTCCATCAAATATCATGCTCCAGCGAGATTCAGAATCAGGACCTTCCTCGGGCAATGGTTCATCACAATCTTTCACTTTCAGAAACATCACATCCTCATCGGGGAAATCATACATCACAGACTGATAATCATCAACTGGTTAGTGAGCAAGATAATCTGCCAACACGCTGCTTTTAATAACTTTTTGAGTGCGGTATTCAATGTCATATTCAGATAGCAGCATCTGCTAATGGGCATTTCTCACAGTAAGAGCAGGCTTTTAAAAAATGTACTTGATTGGATCCATTTTGGAGATCAACCAAGTAATTTGATTCAACATATACTGCCGCAAATGTTTTACCGCCCAGGCTAGAGCACAACATGTCTTTTCCAGCATGTAATATTGCGACTCACAATCAGTAAATTTTTTACTGAGATAATAAATGGCATACTCTTTCTTCCCTGCTTTATCTTATTATCCCAGAATACAACCCATGGAATTATCTAACACTGTCAGCTACATAATCAATGGTCTTCTTTCAACAGGAGGGAGAAAGATAGGAGGTTCAAGTAGATATTCTTTAACACTTTCCAATGCCCTTTAGAAGTCATCTGTCCACACACAACCTTGATCTTTCTTTAACAACTTAAAGATTGGTTCACACGTTGCAATCATGTGGGAAATGAATCTAGAAATATAATTCAAACGCCCGAGGAACCCTCTGACTTGCTTTTCAGTTCTCAGTGCTGACATTTCTTGAATTGTTTTAACTTTATCAGGGTCAACTTCAATCCCTCTCTAGATAACAATGAAACCCAATAATTTCCCTGACCGAACACCGAAGGTACATTTATTTGGAATCAAGCGGAGATGATACTTCCTCAAACGCTGAAACAACTTTACCAAATCTTCTACATGCCCTTATTCAGTCTGGGATTTAGCAATCATATCATCAACATATACCTCAATTTCCTTGTGCATCAGATCATGTAATAGGGTTGTCATAGCCCTCTGATACGTTGCACCAACATTCTTAAACCCGAAGGGCATCACTCTGTAACAGAATGTTCCCTAGGATATGATAAACGTTGTTTTTTCCATGTCCTCAAGAGCCATCCTTATTTGATTATACCTAGAAAATCCGTCCATGAACGAGAAAACTTTGAATTTTGCTGTGCTATCCACTAACATATCAATGTGTGGCAATGGAAAATCATCTTTTGGACTAGCTTTATTTAGATCTCTGTAATCTACGCACATGTGAACTTTTCCTTCTTTCTTCGGTACTGGGACAATATTGGCAATCTACTGAGGGTACACTGATGTCACAAGAAAATCGACATTAATCTGCTTTATAACTTCTTCTTTGATCTTCACTGCCATATCTGGGTGAGTTCTTTGCAACTTCTGCTTGATTGGCAGGCACTCTGGCTTCAGCGGCAAATGATGCTCTACAATATTTGTATCTAAACCAGGCATATCTTGGTAAGACTAAGCAAAAATATCCACATACTCTTTCAACATCTCAATCAACCTGCTCTTCACATCAGGATGCAGCAATGCTCCAATCTTGACTTCCCTCAGATCTTCTTCTGAACCCAAATAGATTACTTCCAGTGGCTCTTTATATGGCTTAATGGAATTCTCCTCACGCTCAAGCAACCGTGAGACCTCTTATGGAATCTCATCATAGTCTTCTTCTTTGGACCCATACACAGGACATTAAGTTGGGAGAGGGTGCATGGTCATTGTATTCAACGGGTTTTTTAAGTAATATGCACATATTATTTATTATTGCTTTTAGAAACTGACACATATAACAAGTGATCATGCAGATTGAATTTCAGTTATTATTTATTTTGAAAGGTTTTTTCTGATTACCATTTTCCAAGAAAAAAGCAAAAAAATAAAAACACAATTTGGGAAACAAAGACAACTTTTATTATTGATTTTAAAAATCAAAGCAAACAGATAAGCCCATACAATATCAATACTTTCACCTTGGGCAGAGTGAATGCTTTTTTTCCCAAAAATATTAACAAAATAACAAATTACTTTGAAACATGTATGCAAGAGGGAACATCAATGGTGATCCAGTTCTGAACCCTAACTCCATGCGTCACATAATTTGGCATTTTTGGCTCTGCTTCATCTTCCACAATGGAATTAATCCCGGAAACAGTTGGATGAAGATAACCCCCACTACGAAAGATGTCTTGATACTTGCCTGTAGCATACTTCGGCTTCATGCTCTTACCTTTATCTTTCTTCACAGAGAACCCCAAGACATCTCTATTCTTGTTTACAGGTGGATCAACAATCTGTCCCCATACTTCACTATGGCTATTACGCACAACCTGCTGAGCATCCTTAAATGAGGCCATAGAATTCTCATTTCCTCTTATATTATCAATGGGTAAATCTTGGAACTGGCTTCCAACAGCAGATTCATCTGCCTCCACAATGCTGAAAGAGGACAAATGAGATATCAATAATGCATGTTCTCCATTTATAATTACCACTTTTCCTTCACGCACAAACTTCAACTTCTGGTGTAAAGTCGAAGTGACAACCCCTGCCTCATGTATCCACGATCATCCCAACAAACAGCTGTAAGCGAGTATAATATCCATGACCTAGAAAGTAATCTGAAACAAATGTGGGCCTATATGAATAGGCAAGTCCACTTCACCAATAACAGATTTCCTTGATCCATCAAACACTTTCACAATAATTCTGCTTGGGCGCATGGGCGTTCCTTGATATTTCAACTTCATAAGTGTGATCCTTGGTATAACGTTCTATGTGGATCTATTATCAATCAGCACATTGGATAATGAATCATTGTTGCAGTTCATAGAGATGTGGAGGGCCAGATTGTGATTCCTTCCTTCATCGAGCAGTTCATCATCGAAGAAACTCAGGTTATTACATGATGTAATGTTCCCTACCACACTGCTGAATTGGTCCACAGGCATATCACTTTTCACGAAAGCTTGGTCCAATACCCTCATCAAAGATTCTCCGTGAGCAGAGGTGTTCCTCAATAAAGCCAAGATAGATATTTTTGAAGGAGTCTGCAGTAGCTGATCTACAATTCTGTAGTCACTCATCTTGATTATCTTCAAAATATCATCCACCTCTTTTTCTAGCGTAGCTCCACTGGATTCACCCACTGCCTTCTTGGGTTCAACATCTTCGACAACTTTCTTTCCAGTACTAACATTTCCACGAACAACTGGTGCAAATACACGACTGCGGCGGGTCACTCTGCTAGTCTCAACAATATTTCCAACATTAGGCATTGGCTGGATGGGAACTTCCACACCATCTTCTAAAATTGTAGTATTACATTTGCAGGGTACAACCTTGTCTGACTTGCAGGGGACAAGACCCGGCAAACTAATCACCAATGGAGTAATAGCTGGCTTGCCATGATATTCAACTTCAAAATGGGTGGGTGAACCAAAACAAGGCACAATAACCTTTACCCCCTCTTCAACATATTCAGTCATTATATAGTCATCTCTGGAAAACATATCTTCATCTGAGGAGAAGACCTCATCTGCAGAGGCATACTCATCATCTGACTCTTCTTCAGCCAAAAAAACCTCAATCTCATCAACCTCATGGTAATCATCCCTTTGGCCTGTAACCTTGATAGTTCAATTATCCAATAATAAATGAATACCTTTCCTTACAATTGAACATCCTCGGGAGTCTCGACAGCAAATTCGGCAAGATCCATACTGATGTTCTACCTGACCAGCAATGTGGCAGAAAGTTGCATGCAACTGTACAAGATCCTCATTCATATGTTCCACATCAAATATTCTGAACTCTCTAGGACATATAGAAACCATGTTTACTTCCTCTTCATATTATTCCCTAGGCCTGATTTTGTGGATGAGTCTCTCATCCATCATCTCATGCAAATCAACCTTTATCTTGTCACAACCCTGTATATACGTACTGCAAATAGCACAACTAGCATGGTCATGCGTATAGTAGCTAAATTCACAGAGGTCTGCATGCATTTTTACCAAATCTCCTCTAACCAATTTAATATCGAAAATCCGGAAGTCTCCTGGACAACCAGCCACCATGTTCACAACATTTTCTCCTCCATGCTTTGGCAAAGCATTATCTTTCATATTAGGGCCAACATCTTTGAAGGATAAGATACCAATCCTCACCAATTTTTGTAATTTAGTTTTTAAAGGATAGCAGTTCTCAATATTGTTCCCTGGTGCTCCCTAATGAAATGCACATGTTTGGTCTGTCTTGTAATACCAAGGCAACGATGATGGTATAGCGGGAGGTAGTCTGGTCTGAACCAACTTCTTTTGAATTAATACCGGGATTAATTATGTATAACTCATAGGGATAGGGTCATAACTCTCCCTTCTGTGATTATACCCTTGATTCCCCTGATAGGATGGTCTCTGATAAGCAACGGTGGTTGGAGTTACACCAACAACTGGAGTTACTGAGGCGACTTGTTGATTACGCTGATAATTTCTTCTAGGAGGATTAACCTTCCTTTCTTGCATAACAACATTTGTATATCCTTCCTTATTTTTGGCAAACCCATAGGATGGCTTCTTCGTATTTCCGGAACCTTCACTTTTTGTTAAACGGCGCTCTCTTACAGCCTCTTCCAAACAGATACCCATGCCCACCATTTCAGAAAAGTCACTTGGTAGACTCACTACCATCCTCTCATAGTAGAAAGCACCCAGAGTTTTCAGGAAAATCTTAGTCATCTCCTTTTCTTCCAAGGGAGGAATCACTTGGGCGGCTACCTCACGCCATCTCTGTGCATATTCTTTGAATGATTCCCTTACCTTCTGGACCATGGCCCTGAGTTGATCACGGTCAGGCGCCATGTCCATGTTGTATTTGTATTGTCTGATAAATGATTCTCCCAAGTCGTTGAAATTATGGATATTGACGTTGTCCAAACTCATATACCACTTCAATGCAGCACCAGTCAAACTATCCTAAAAAAGTGAATCAATAGACGTTGATCATCCGTGTGGGTAGACATTCTTCTTATATACATCACAAGATGAGCACGAGGACAAGTGTTTCCCTTGTACTTCTCGAATTCCAGGACTTTAAACTTCGCAGGTATCCTGGCATTCGGGACCAAGCCTAAATCATTCACATTCTTCCCGAACAGTTCCTTTCCCCTTAGGGCCTTCATCTACCTTTACATCTTATGAAACTGATATTGAAAATCATCCATTCGGTCATAGAGACCCAAGCCTTTACTTGGTGGAGGAAAAGGATGATACATATCATCATTAGCAAATGGGACCATATTCATCGAAGGAGGTGCAACAGGAGTAGCATGCACCACAAGAGGTGCAGGAGTAACAGTAGTCTGAACAACTGGAGTAACTTGAGGATCAAGATTAAAACCTACAGGCACAAAGTTCTCTAGCATTCCCCATGGATAGCCTTAAGGCATGCGATTCTGAATAACAGCTGGAGTAGCATACACAAGAACAATTGGAGCTTCAGTAGTAACCCTTGTCTATTGAGGTTGAACACTCGGTGGCTGATTCTGAGCAGCCACCAGAGATTCCATCAGAGCAATGATATTGGCCATGCCGGCTTTCAGAGAAGAAACTTCCTCGCACAGCTTGCGATTCTCTTGTTCTAAGTTGTCCATCTTCCTTATGAAATTAGCTCGAGTATTGTAGTGGTGAGACAGCTTGCTGGACGAAGTAAAGAAGCTTGGTAAGACACCTGGATATGCATAATAAATGCAAGAAATATGTGCAATATGATGCATGATATGCAATGCACATGATTTATTTTATTATTAATATTTTAAGGGACTTAAAGATTTATAGACACATTGCAAATATCAAAGTAATAACACATTTGAAATACTGAAACTTTTTATTATAATAACTTTAAAATGGATTACAAGTTTCAATAATCCCAAGTACAAGATGAAAATAAAGTTTAAAACCCTAAGAAGTAAAGCTGATGGAGATCACTCTATACGCTGGTGTTTCCCTGAAAGCCTAGCAATCTGAGCTTTCAACCTCTGGTTTTCTTCCGCATATTTGGTGGCAACCTCCTTCCAATAACCTGAATCAGGAAGTGAGCAACTAGAATCTGACTGAGGCTTAGAGGAAAATAAATCCACTTGCCTCTCCATTGTCTCTACAACCCGACTCTCAAGAATCTCAATCAAGTCGTCTTTCTCCTTCAAGTTTGCTCTATAGGAAATCTCTAAAGTTTGGCACTTATTCTTCCAAACATCCGTTTCCTGCTGCATCCTAAACAAAGCAAGTTGTAGTTCTTCCATATCATCCAATAGGGGAGGAGTGGTCTTCACAAACAAGTCAGGAATAGGTGCTTCCTGGGAATACGATATCTTCAACTGAATAGCTCTCGTTTGGACCCACTAAAGATAAGGCTCCAAAGAAACAGCCCCCTAGGTCCCAAGTCTTTCCTACTCTTCCTATGAATGTGACGCCAGGCCTTCACAATATGCTCCCTAGCTTACTTATAGTCTTCTCCCTCCTTCAGGAAGAAACTACTCAAATGAATACTATTTGATTTATCCCTCATAAGATAACCAAGCTGTCGTCATGCAAGAACAGGGTTGTAGTTAATTCCTCCCTTTGTACCAAGAAGAGGTACATTGGGGAAACTACCACAACTGTCGACAATCTCTACATCATGGTAAGCCCGATGATACCAATCAATATCTGAGTGAATAAGTGCCATGACCTTAGGAGCCCAACGGGGTTCCTTCCTGACATCCTAGAAAGCATCAGACTGGGGGCATATGAGAAATAAACCACCGGTACAACAGAGGCGTGCAACAGATAATCATCCCCCCATGATAAGAATTCTGAAGATGAATAGAGTAATAAGCATCACCCCATAATGTAGGATCTAGGTTTCCAATCATGAATATCCTGATATCATTAATGTTAACAAACTTGTCCACATTAGGAAATAAAAACAACCCGTAAGAAAGTAGAGTAAATATGGCCTCAAAAGCGACTATACTCTTCATCCTGACAAAGTAACGAGCTTTATCCAATAAGAACTGAGCTGGTAATCCTCTAATCCCTCCTTTAGTAGTCATATAGGCTTCAACCTCAGACTTCCCCAGATGGATCAAAGCAGCAATCTCGTGTGGTTTTGGCTCACCCTCCAAACCAGTAAAAGGAACACGATTGATAATAGGTAAATCTAACATATAAGAATAATCCTCTAGTGTATGCATCAACTGATAGTCAGGGAAAGTAAAGAAATGATACATCGGATCATAGAACTGGACCAAGGTCGAGAGAATACCCTCCTTCATCCTAAGCTTCATGAGAGGAATGATGGATCCATACTTCTTCCGAAAATCTGCAGAACACTCAATCTCGGGAATTAGACTGATCAACTCATCTATCTTGGGATCTTTGAAACTGTATTTTCTGGTCTTTATTTTTCCAGAATCCATGGTCAAAAGGTACCTGAGATATTCACAAATGTCAACTTTCAAGTCCCTTGAAATAAAATTTCTTTAAAAGATGCTTATGAGTGCATGGATGCATGATTCAACAATAACACACAAGATCACACACATAGGGTTCATAGTTTCAACGTCACGAGCATGAGGTCGAAACTACTACCCATAAGGTATGGTCTAAAAGTTATCACCTACCGAACAAGGTTCTAGAGGTTCCCAGAGTCTACATCTTTCCTTTGGATGTTACTAACTTCTCTATTGACTCGGTAATTAGTAATATTCTCAAGAAGAACTCGTCCGAGCGTATTATCTCGTGACAACTATTTTCAAATTACTCCTTCATAGCTTCCGCACTACACCTAAAAGGCCAAGATGGGTTAGGTATTCTATGGTCCTCAGCTTCAGCAGGCTCCCAGGTCGAAAACAGTACGTCTTCCCTATTACTCGATAAATGACACTACAGCCAAAGGGGGCCTCCACTGAGTTTGGGATCTCATGCCTCATTTTTGGGATTACTCCCTCAAAGTTAGCATGACTATACCACCCGTCCTATCTTAAAGTTTTCCCAAGTCCGGGTATAGGACTTATAAGTAATCACCAAGCACCCTGAAAACCAGGAAAATCTAGGCAAACAGATGTACAACATATAATATATAACAAATAATAGCATATATACAGATATAAACAAATATAGGTTTAATCCACTTAGGGATAGACTAGCAAGAGGTCAATCTTTCCCCAGTGAAGTCGCCATTTTTTCTGTAGCGGTAGAAATGTTTATACTAAGCCATTAGATTGTCTTGACTCGCACAAATCAAACTAAAAATCGCCACGACACTTTATTGTTTCCTAAGGAATGGGAAAAGAGCGAATAACCCAAAAGAGGGGGGAAAGATTCAAGTAAGGGGGTTGTTTATGCAAAGGGAAGGTATTAGCACCCTGAACATGTACGGTACTCCGCAAGAACCTCTTTGAAAAATCTGTATATTTTGGCTATAAAATGTTGTGTGTAAAATATATGGTAGAGGTGAGAAAAGAAGTATTTTTTATGATTTTTGCACCCGTCGCGGTTGCGAACCTTTAGTGCCTACGTATCACCTTTCGTGCAACACGTAATTCACCTTTAGAAATTTTTAAAACATAATTGTGTTGGTTGATTTTATGAGATAAGACATCATCGTCACTGTCCGTGTGGAAAACATACTTACTAACCACAATCATGAGAAATGAGAATTTGCATCATCTCAAAGTGGGGGATATGGCTTGGATTTTAAAATCAACAATGCCTCACTCAATATCCAAGTGTAAAATATCTCTCTTCACTACATATTGTAGAAGTATAGTTATTTGCATCACTACAAGGATTGACAAGAGTCTAACCTTTTGAGAATGATTTTAAAATAGAAAGCCAAAGTGGAAAAATGGTTTAAAATGAGATTGATTGACTTTTAGTCTTCTCACAAAAAATGTCAAGATATTATTAAGTTGGTTGAATTTTATTTATAAAAATGTTTTGAAAGAAGCATGGACATAAGTCCAAGTTTATTATGAAAGTGTTTCAAGTTTAGAAACAAGAAGAGTTTTCAAAAGGAGGAAGAAGATTTTTGAAATTAAAGAAGATGGGAGGAGAAAAATAGACTATCCTAAAGCATAAGGTAAAATCTAGGGATAAGAACCATTTTACCAACAAGAAGCCAATACTTGACATTATGAGTCAAGATAGAATTCCCATTCTTTGGATTGAAACCAAGCAATAAAAGATACTAGACCTCTTGAGAGAACCAAAATTCAAGTGTATTAAGTCTTCATAAAAATTGGAAGAGTAACGGCTGTATACGGGTGAATTCCATATTACAAACAAAGTATGTAATCATAATAATCTGCATACAAAATAAACAAACAACCCAATGTCTTGAGGTAAACCTCAAGAACTCCAGACAAAACATCAATTAAGATCACAAGTCTCCAACATAGGCCAATGTTTCTAATCCTAAGTCCGAGAAGTCCATCACTCCATAATGCCAAGGATAGTAACCAAATAGTCCAAGTATCATTAAAGTTTTTTATGGTTTATGTTGATTATTAAGTATCTTCAAAAAGAAAAGAAAAACTTAAGTGAGCAAAATAAAAATGACATAAAAGTAAATGCTCAAGTGAGCAAAGATGAAAAATGGCATGAAATGTAAATGCTAAAGTAAATGGTACATAAAGCATAAAAAATAAAAGCATAAAGTAAAGTCAATTGTTAATAATTAATGGTTAGTTAGATGACCATATTGAAACTTGAATTTGGAACTCATTAGAGGATTGGTAGAACCAAAGCCTCCAAACAACAAGTTGAATTTGCTTTTTGTCAAGTATATCATCCATTTTGGAATCCTCAAAAGTACTATTTAATGATCAACGATGTTTAAGTGATCCGCGTTGACCAAAAGTGATGTAGATCCATTAAAGGATTGGTAGAACGAAAGCCTCCATACAATAAATCTCAAGGTTATTGGATCAAAGAGTTAAAATTAACATACTTGGGCTTGCAAACATAGGTTTGGGCCACGAATGATCATTTATTCGAATCGGGAAAAAATTTAGTGTTATGTTAAGCAATCATAAGTGGACTTATATAGAAGTCGCACCTGTTTTGAGGCCGGTCAATAGTAATTTATGCACCATTTATTTTGAGACATGATATAGAGCTCATGCTCCAATAACACTTAATGCATAAGAAAGGGATGAGATCAAGAGGGTTGAGAAAGAATATAAACCATATTTGAATTAAAATTTAATAAAACTATTATTAAAATCATTCATCCATTTTTATAGAGTTAGACTCAACACCATGGATCTAATGATGTTAACAAAGTTCATGGTCAAAAATTCAACCCAAGATCAACCAGAAAATAATCACAAAATAATATTACATTTAATATATACATTAAAAAGGATTTTAAAATGTTTTAAAATAGAAATAAGAGAGAAAAAAATCAACTATGTTGAAATTAATCAAGAAATATTAAGTAAGACTATAGAAAAATCAGAAATGAGCTCAAATATTTTTATAAAATTTTTGGTAATTTTTTAAAGTCAGAAACTATTTTTAAAATTAAAAGAAATGAGTAAAATAAACAAAAAATGATAAAAAATAACAAAGTCAGAAATTAAAAAATAAATGAGATCACCAATATTTGTCACAATATCATTGGATCATTCCATTTTTTTTTTATAATTTAAAAATGCATAAAAGTATTTTTAAACATTTAAAACAATTCAAATAAAGTGAAAATTTATAAAAAATATCAAAACACAAAATAAAATTGTAAAAAAACAAAAATCAGAAAGAGAAAAATCAAAAATATTTTTCTAAATTTTTTCAGATTTTTTGGACTTAAAATGAATTTTCTATGATTTTTTGAAGTTTAAAACAATTTAAATATAAAAATCAGAAAATAAAATAAAGTCAAAAAAATGTGGACCAATGGATGAGAGTCAAAATGTGCTTGTAAGCTAATCCAATGGATCAGACGTGCTGTGCATATCATGGTCTTTAATGAATATCACACCGGATCCAACATTTTTAAAATAAAGCAACTTAAAATGTGGCGCGTTGGATGGAGTTTGACTCACAAAAGTAATCAGATCGAAGGGCTCCTGAGGCATACGCATGGTAAGGCAAGCATATTATATCTGTTTAAAAAAACGTGGCTTCATGTCATTAGTTGAAGACGGACATGTCATCGTCTTCAACCTCCAGCGATCCCTAAATTGAATCCTTCAAATTGTAAAATTAGCAAACAAGACCGGTACCATTAGATTCGCCTCTTCAAGACAATTCTAATGGTACCATCGTGCCAAATTTATATAAATTGTGCAAGACTGTGTTTGAAAAAAACCATAAAAAATAGCGAGCACGAAAATATGGGATATCTCACTCAATTCTCAATGAAATTGCAAATTATAAAGAGCACGGGGATCAGAAGAATACAAGGAGTGGATTAGTCTTTTATTTGAATCAATTTGGCCAAGAAATCTACCTAAGCGAAGTAGTGAGAAGTTGCACTGAAACTGGACTTCTACAGATCAATATAGGTCACAATTCTTGAAAGTAACCGTATGGTTAGCTTCAGAGAAGTTCAATGAAGCTAACTGAATGGAGTTTTGGTGTTTGAATGTGAGAATGTAAGAAATCAGAATTTTAAATTTAGAGTTCGTGTGGGATCTGAACAAGGGTCAATTGGCTATCAAAATCTTACGAAAATGAGTGAGGGATGATCCTTATTTATAACTTATCATGATGCAAGGCTCAAGCGTATGAATTGGAGGCAAAATCAGTGAAATCACGTGGACTTGCTAAGTGTGAAAAGTGTGACTTCACATGACTCAAAATGCAGCAAAATGAATGGTTTAAGGGTCGGTTCTTGTTATGGCAAGTTCCTAAACATGATTAGACACGAAATTGATCTTTAAACAGGCTTGTAATTGGATTTAAACTAATTTTCAAATCTAACTGAACTTGGAATTTCCATTTTATGATGCTACTTTCATAACCATGGTGCCAACAATGTAGGGTATCATATGATGTGATTTTTGAAGCATTTGAAAGATAAAGTCACAAGCTTTATAATGTGATAGGAGTGAGATAAATTGGATGTTTGAGCAAGAAGTTGTGTTGAGTCAAAGTTGGAAGAAAATGGTTGACTTTTCATACTTAAAAAATTTCTATGTTTTTCTTCAAAAATGACTTGTAATGTTTTGCATCCAAACATGGCCTCCCTCTTGGAATTTTCTCTTGACCAAAAAATATGGCATGAAATAGACCCCTTGAATGACATTTTGAAACTTGAACCATTCAAAATATCCAAAAATTGAGAGAGTTATGAATTGTTGAAGTTGGAAAAAAATCATGAAATGACCTATAATCTTTTGTATCCTTAAGGAATCCTCCGTCCATTTTATTACTTTGCGTATAAAAGAAGGAATAAAGTTCACATCCTTAAGATCATTATGGAAAAAGAGTGGGCTCAATGTGATAAAAATTGACCAAGTTATAATCATTTGAAGTCACACATGGGAAGTTGGGGGTTCATCTAGAGGACTTGTAATCTTTCTTCATCACCAAGTTTCTTCCACATGAAAAATCCTTGAAACTTTTAAAGTGATTTGTTAATAACACTTTGAAGAGAAGGATGTTTTTGTAATCACTCAAAAATACCAAAAGATGAGCAAGATATACTTATTTGAAGTTCAAAACCCTAGCTCATAGATCAAGAAAATGCTTTGAGGAACTTTGACAAATTTAAACAACCTTCTTCTACCAACACTTTTGCTTTGTAGATAGGAGTTGTTGAGGATGACAATGAGAACTAATAGCAACCAAAACCACTACCATATCTTGAGAATTGAGATAAATATGCACTTGTGACCAATGGGAACAAGGCCTTGTCCAACCATGACAACTTCTTCAATCAACCCCTTGTACTTTTGAATAAATCTTGATAACTTTGAAATGTGTTGAACCAAAATAAACCTTGACATGACATTTCTTCCAAAACAACTTCAATGGTGAGGTTTTAATTTCTAAAGCTTTATTGACTAGGGTATGGAATAAACTTATGAACCCATGGATTAACTTGCTAAACCACATTGCCTTTACCTACATTATTAATAAGTAAGACAAACCAACATAGCATTTTATTAATTAAAAGGAAAGTCAAAACAAAACATGCATGATCACAAAAGAAAAACAAGTCAAGGTGCTTGGTGATTCCTCAAAGAGCAAAGCTAAAGATAGGGAGGAGAACCAAAAGCCCTAATGTGATCTTGTTGTGATTGAATCAATAGGGTATGATGAAGGGATCTTAGGGGGGAAAATTGGGGTACAATAGTAGGCTTCTGGCCAACGATGATGTTGTGTTTAGATGTTGTTAATTATGGTCTATGTTACTACTTTCATGATTATGTCGCATACATTGCATATTAAGATGGAGTTGATGCTCGTTAAGATGGCCTGTATTGGTGAATATTAAGATGAAGGCTTATGCCTTGTTGATGCATCTATTTATTGGAAATTATTTTGAGATGGGAGTTCTACTCCAATGGTACCACATGCATTTTCATAGTATTGAGTCGCATTATATGATTGCATAAGGAAGTTGTGTATTTATGCGGTAATGTTGTATGTTGTTGATGTTCCCTTGCGATTATTGTTGTTTATAAGATGTGAAGTGGTGATATCATATGATCTGATTTAATATATTATTTATCATACGTTTTATTATATTGTTAGATATATCACCCCTTCTATTTGAATGTTACCCTTACGTTGGTAACATGCAGGTAATCCAGAGTTAAGTTGGTTTACCTTCAGCAGTTCGAGTCGGTGTCATTGCTCTGATACGTAACACTCGGGGGGGGGGGGGGGGGGGGAGGGGTGAACGCTTGTTTCTTTTAGTTATTGTTATTCTAGTTGTTGAACTTTAATTTGATTGTTGCTAAGTATGTGTTATTTTGAAGTTTCTATAATGTTGGACAAGGATGTTATTATGATTCCGCTGCGTAGTTATTCAAGTTATTGAATTAAGAGATTAATTTATTTTTGCTGTTGGTTCATCCGAAGATTTAAAAGTGTTATGTATCCATGTTGAATGCAATGGTTTTTAAGTTGAATTTGTGGCATCCTAATTCAGTTGTAAGAATTTTATAACTCTGATTTACATTTATAATTTCCAGATAGAATCGGGGTGTTACAAAGTTAGTATCAGAGAAAAAGTTGGTCCGTCCGACCAAGTTGTCGAGTCTTAGTTGTATAACAATCGAGTATTGTTAATTTGAGTTCTAATTGTTGTTTATGTTGTAGAGATAAGTTGAGATGGCTGAAAGGAATGATGTTGCACTTGCTGCTGCTTTAGAAGCAATGGCGCGTGTGATGGAGAATCAGCTGAATGCTGACAGGATTGCTGGATCCCGTAGTTTGGCGAATTTCCAGAGGGAGAATCCGCATATGTTCAAGAGAAAGTATGATCCTGACAGAGTCTTGGATTGGTTGAAAGAGATTGAGAGAATCTTCCGTGTAATGGACTGCACTCCAGCGTAGAAGGTTCGGTATGGTACTCATATGCTAGCGGTCGAAGCTGGTGACTGGTGGCTAGAGACGTGTCAGAGGTTGGAAGCTACAGGTGAAAATGTCACTTGTGCTGTGTTTCGTAGGGAATTTCTATTTTCCTGAAGACGTTCGTGGTAAGAAGGAGATTGAGTTCCTTAAGCTGAAGCAAGGGAATATGTCATTTGTTGAGTGTGATACGGTGGGAAAGAGAACTGACTGTTTTAGAATGCTGGTTTGCATTTTGCGTTTGTTTTTGCAAAATGTCACGGTAAGCAAGAGTCGCCACCGACTTTTATTTTATCCAACAAGGAAAGGAAAAAAGCACAGAAAAATTCCTTTTTCAAGATGTTTCTCGGGTTCGGGAGGTAGATTATAGAAAGGGAAGGTGTTAGCACCCTTTCTATCCGTGGTTATCCACGGGCTCTTAGGTACTTGCTCAAAGTGTTTTCAAAATTTGCTTTTCTTTGTGTTTGTGGTTTTGAAAAGAGTTTTTGTTTGAAAGGAGTGTGAGTGCGAAAAGTTTTGTTTTGTTTTTTGAAAGAGCAAGTACTTAAGAACCATCTACCTACTCGAAAAAGGAATTAATCTGTACAAATATCCTTTAGACAACGCTATCCCACTATTGAGGAGTAGGTAGCATCGTCGTTGGAGTTTTAAGGGTCAATTCGATTAAGGGACGTGTGGTCACTAAAGCAATGTTAGGACGCCTTAGCGGTAACCCTAATGTCTTAGATCATTATTCCGAGGCAACCGTTTCGAGGCAACTATGATCTTTGGACAAGAGGGCGACCTCTAAAACTTCCTATACTCAATGACCACGTTCGAAGGCAACCAAGTGAGGTGTACCCTAAGAGTGTGCATGTGCGAGTGTGTTATTTCGGTTAATTTTATCTTTGTACATGTCATGGGTGAGCTATGTTGATTTTAAGTCCATACATTCGATCTTGTCATGCAATCCATATTATCAAACATCTAACAATATATAGTTGCGGAATTTAAATTGCGAAAATTAAACATATAACCACATTGTCCACCCACTGAGGGTAAGAAGTAACTGCTAGAAAACCGGCGTCAAATTGTTTCATAACCTCGGCCTTGATCTTCTCAGACATCTCAGGACGCATTCGGCGGACCTTCTGTTTTACTGGAGGACAGTCTTCCTTGGTAGGCAGGCGGTGAACCACAATATCAGTATCCAACCCAGGCATATCTTCGTAAGACCAGGCAAAGATCTCAACGTAGTCATGCAGCATCTGAATCAACCGTTGCTTCACACTAAGCTCTAGATTTGCACCGATCTTGACCTCTTTCTTATCTGTCTCAGTACCCAGATTCACTGATTCCACCGGCTCTTCATGTGGCTGAATAACCCTCTCTTCTTGAAGTAATAGTCTTGCAAGTTCACCAGGCACTTCACAATCATCTTCACCTTCGTCTTCGGCTAAGTTGATCAGATTTTCGAAGTCATAATTGGCAGTAGCAGAATCGTTACCAGTGAGATCCAGAGTGGATGTGGACCTGTATATGTGAGTGTGTGTAAAATAGCTGTTTTGCAATATATAATAAAGAAAAACAAGGAGCGCAAGATTTGAAATGCAAGAAACGTCCAATGCTTTTATTAATGATATATGAGAATGACACACATAAAGCCCTCACAAATGAAGCCACGGTACCCCGGGTAAGACACCGGGCCATAAAGTTTAAAACATTGCCTGTTACATATTCAAAACAAAAGTTTCATTACTGGGTGATAACAGAAACGGGCATAGAATCCTTCGATGTCCAGTTGCTTAATCCACCATTAACAGTCGGGTAGATCCAACTGTCAATATCAAACTCCTCATCATCATCATCCCTGATAGCATTCACCCCTGCATCTTATTTAGGCTTCTCTGGTGCTCCGAACTCAATCTCTTTCGCATCGATCAAGTCTTGTACCTTGTTCTTTAAAACCCAACAATCATCCGTATTATGCCCCAGGCTATCAGAATGAAAAGCACAGCGGGCATTAGGATTATACTTCGGTGATGTGATATTTGGATTCTTCGGGGCTTCCTTTGGAATCACCAGATTGGTCTTCAGCAACTGTGGCAGAATCTGAGATAATGTTATGTTGAGACGGGTGAATTGCCTTCGAGGTATCTCGTCCTTTTGTTGATTGCTATGCGGAGGAGCACCAGTAGGTTTTGAAATAACCACCGCATTAACAACTTGGCGGTGTTCAGGTCTACTCTAGCTTCTCGAACCGTAGACAGCACTGGACTCTTTCTTAAACGACTTCTTCTTGCTGCTCGATGAAGCACCCTTTTGTATCTTACCAGCCTTAATACCAGCCTCAATCCTCTCATCGGTCAAAATAAGCTCTATAAACCCATATGAAGAGCTTCCAATCAGGTGGTTGAAAAATGGACCAGACAGGGTCCCCAGAAACATATCCACAAGCTCCCGATCAGCCAAGGGTGGTTGTACTCTTCCGACGAGGTCTCTATACTTCTGAGCATAATCTTTGAATCCTTCACCCGTTCCCATTGACATACCCTGCAGTTGGGTACGCGTGGGAGCAAGGTCGGAGTTGTACTGGTACTGCCTGTAGAATGCAGTAGCCAAATCTTCCCAACTATGGATACTGCCTCCGTCTAACTGATAGAACCACTCAAGCTGATTCCCTGAGAGACTGTCTTGAAAGAAATGGATCCATAGGTTCTTATCAGCGGTATACAGCTGAATCTTCCTTACATATGACCGGAGGTGCAGCTTCGGACAAGAAACCCCGTCATACTTGGCAAAGGCAGGTGCCTTGAACTTGTGGGGAATCACCACCCCAGACGATAGACCTAGATCACCAAAGTCCAGACCAGGCACTTTCTGAACTTCCATAGCACTCAACCGGTCTTCCAGTTGCTTGTATCTGTCCTCGGCCGGAGGATATTGTTCTTCATCGAAGTCCGTCTCGTTGTTGGAGACCACAGGGCTAGGGGCCCTCCTTTCCTCTTGACTATCTTTCCCTCTAGATAAGGTGGTAAGATCAACTTCCTTCTATAGCCTGTTTCCAAACCTGTGCCCTATATTGAACATGATTGTCCTCTTCTTCTTCTTCTTTTTCTCCTTCAGAATCAGGGTCTTCAGATCTTGCTGACCCTTAGCTAGATTCATGAACAGCTCTTGAAATTGGGCATTCTGGGCCTCGAGGGCCTTGATGGCTTGCTCAGTTGAAGGTTCAACAGACATGATGAGTGCTTAAATAAACAGCGAAGAAGATAAGAGACCTGTAATGGGTACCTGTTATGGAGTGCATGGGATGAAATGCGTATGATTATGATTTCAAAGACAATCGAGAGATTCAAATTTGTAAACCAGAAAGGAAACACACTTTATTAGATAAACTTTGGAATTCAAATTGTTCAACAAATTTCCCTTAAGGCGTTACAAGAATGGAAATACTGAAAAGTAAATAAAACTGGAAAGGAAAACATCAAAGGTCAATCAATGCTCCCATGGTCTCTTCTTATCAGTGCGGACATAGTCGTTGAGAATCCGCTCGTTCTCCAACTGCCTAGTCAACCTCTATATCTTCTGCTCTTGCTCGTTGAACTTCTCTCGGTAAGAATCCCGTTCTTCCCTCAGCTGCATCCAAGACCTTTTCAGTGCCCCAATGTCAGTGGGCATATAAGGATGGAGGATGGTTGGAAGAACACCTTCTTCATTAGCAACTTCAACAATGATAGGCCGGAAAACTTCATATGGCATACCCAACTTTTGGGCACGGATACAGACCCATCTGAGATATGGCTCCATTGGCAGAGAAGTCTTTGGACCCAACTCATGTTGATCAGATCTGTGAACTCTATCCCAGGCCTTTATGAATCTGCGACGTTGCTCGTCGCTATCCCCTTGAAAATCAAAGATGATACTAGGCATTAGCATCTCATGAGGTCCTTCTCTTCTGGCTCTCCCAAACTGACGTAGAGCTAAGCATGGGTTGTAAGAAATTCCTCCATGGGTTCCTAACAGTGGAACATTGGGGTACTCCCCACATCGATCAATAATAGTTACCTCGTCCATACCCTTGAGAGTCCAGATGATATCATTATGGGAGAGAGACATAACCCTATAAGCCCAATCCATGCCTTCTTTGTTCTTCAGCGCTGATTTGGGAAGGTGCGAAATAAACCACCTTGCCAATAATGGAGCACAGCACATCAAGGTTCCTCGCTTTCGGGCAGTACGAGCATAGAGCTGATGAAGAATGTCACCTAAGAGAGTGGGTACCGGATTCCGAGAGATGAAGATTTTCACCGCATTAACATCAACAAAGGAGTCAGAGTTCGGAAACAATACCAAGCCGTATATCAGAAGGGCCAGAATATCCTCGAATGCCTTGAAGTCTAGACTATCCCAGAGATAGTTAGCTTTACCAACCAAGAACTTAGTCAGAAATCCCTTTGCTCCACTTCTAGTCTCCCAATTAACCATTACCTCTTCTTTGGTCAAATGAAGGGCTGCAGCAATCTCTTCGGGCCTAAGAATCTTCTCCTAACCAGTAAACGGGGTCTGCTCCAGAACAGAGATACCGAGCAGCTCAGAGAACTCTTCTAGGGTGGGAACCAACTGGTAGTCCTGGAAAGTGAAACAATGGTACAGGGGATCATAGAACTGGACTAGGACACTCATCATCTGCTCGTCCAATTTGGAAGTGACCAAACCAAAAAGATAACCATGCCTCCTGATGAAGGAAGTAGTATCAGGCATCTTTGCAATCAGATCTTTAAGCAAGGTGGGAACTTGGACAAAGTTGATCCGGATGGTATTCCTATGCATGGGCATCATGATGACCTACAAAACCAGAACAAAGATGAATCCCTCCTGTCTTTGAAATAGGTTAATCTTATGCAAGATGTATGCAATGTTATGATGTTATGATGTCATGATAGTAAGCACACCACAAGTATCCACAAATAGTAAACATGGTAAAGGCACACAAGTCACACAGAGAGCCCTTAGATTTCAGGCTGGCAAGGAGCTTAGGTACTACCCTCTTTCAGTTCAGTTGGTTTAAACATGTCCTAAAAATAGTAACCGGGTTCTAGAGGATCTTAATATCACTGACTACCCTCAATCAGTCATAATTCCAGTTTAGAAACCTTTTCTTGCGGCAGGAATCATCGCGAGAGTTTAGTCTCAATGAGTGTAGCATACTGCTACTGTTCTATGGCCAAGTTGGTCAATTTAAAGGTTCTAAGGTCAGTTGATGCTTAATGACCCCTTAGAAGACCCATATTCTCCTTGTTCTAACACAAGGGATATCGGTACAGACTAAAGTGCCACACCAACGTAGCTACTGCTTTAACCGTATCGGTCTATGCCGTACAGTTCCCTCATAGTTTATTGCAACTTACCTAAAGGGTACCCCCAGATCCGGGTTAGGATCTATAGTAACTCCGATACAAGCCCACAAATATAAAGCATACAGAGCAAACAATTGAAAACACAATGATCTAATCCTAAGGTACACCTCACTTATTATTTTCCCCAGTAGAGTCGCCAGTTCTGTGATACGGTGGGAAAGAGAACTGACTGTTTTAGAATGTTGGTTTGCGTTTTGCGTTTGTTTTCGCAAAATGTCGCGGTAAGCAAGAGTCGCCACCGACTTTTATTTTATCCAACAAGGAAAGGAAAAAAGCACAGAAAAATTCCTTTTTCGAGATGTTTCTCGGGGTCGGGAGGTAGATTATAGAAAGGGAAGGTGTTAGCACTCTTTCTATTTGTGGTTATCCACAGGCTCTTAGGTACTTGCTCAAAGTGTTTTCAAAATTTGCTTTTGTTTGTGTTTATGGTTTTGAGAAGAGTTTTTGTTTAAAAAGAGTGTGAGTGCGAAAGGTATTGTTTTGTTTTTTGAAAGAGCAAGTACTTAAGAACCATCTACCTACTCGAAAAAGGATTTAATTTGTACAAATGTCCTTTAGACAACGCTATCCCACTATTGAGGAGTAGGTAGCATCGTCGTTGGAGTTTTAAGGGTCAATTCAATTAAGGGACGTGTGGTCACTAAAGCAATGTTAGGACGCCTTAGCGGTAACCCTAATGTCTTAGATTATTATTCTGAGGCAACCGTTTCGAGGAAACTATGATCTTTGGACAAGAGGGCGACCTCTAAAACTTCCTATACTCAATGGCCACGTTCGAAGGCAACCAAGTGAGGTGTACCCTAAGAGTGCGCATGTGCAAGTGTGTTATTTCGGTTAATTTTATCTTTATAAATGTCATGGGTGAGCTATGTTGATTTTAAGTCCATACATTCAATCTTGTCATGCATTTCCTATTATCAAACATCTAAACTATTACAAGGCGTCACGTATTTACATCGCCAAAAACAAACCCTTGAAATTAAAGTGCGAAAAGTAAATAAAGCTATAAAAAATATTAAAGGTCCTATTTAAAGCTATTACATTCCGGAAGCAATTACAATAATAAGACAAAATTGATCGCGTGGGAGAAAATTAATTCGGGCGTATTTTTAGGGTTTTGACCCTTTTTATTAAAGAAAGCATTTTTTGTTATTTTTGAATTAAAAGGAATTGAATTAAATTAATTAATTAAATAAATTAATTAATAAAGGATATTTTTTTTTGATTTTTGGATATTTAAGGAAATAAAATAAACTTGATTAAAAGTTAGTAAAAACCTAATATTCTAAATTGATTTTAAATATTGCAAAAATATTAAAAGTTAAACCTAATTAATGCTAAATTGATTAAATTAATTTATTTACAAAAATAAAGTCATGAATTTAATTTTAATAAATAAAAATATATTTTTGTGTTTTTGATTTTATGAGGAAAAACTTAATTGGTTAATTAAACAATAAAAATAATAATTAAAACAAAATAAATAAAATGAAAATATAAAGAGGAAAAGAAATAACCCAAGGGGGTTCAGGCCCAAATTGGAGGTGAGATCAGTGATTCTTTGGCCCAATACAAACAAAGCCTGATTGACTTTTATGGATTCTCCATGGCACGTTTGACTTGAGACCATGATAGTCATCACCTTTAGGCCATCAGATTTGGCCTGGAGGCCACCTGACGCTTGGGATCTGAAGGAGTATGATGGGCTGCACCTTGGAAATCACATGGAATCACCTGAAGAAAAATGAAACAAATGCATTGGGGGACCTGGGATTCGAACCCAGGTCCTGTTAGCCAATGAACACACACACTAACCACTGAGCCACTACGCTTCTTTTGTAATTATAATAAACAACAATTAATATATGTAGAAAACAACTAATATGCCAGAAAGCATAAAAACACGCGCCAAGATTCAAAACCATCCAATCAAGGGAAGGCACGTATTCGTCTTCTTCAATGAAACCTGGTTTTCTTACCTGTAGATTTTTATCCACAGCAAAATCCAAAGCTTGTTCCTAAAATCAATTTCAAGCCATGGAAATTAATTCTAAGACCATAGTTTTGCTCGTCTCCTTCCACTGATCATGTCCATGTCCTTTATTCTCATCAATTGTGCCTGCAATCAAAATGCCCAAAAACGAATTTCCAAAACCCTAGGTTTGGGTATGGCATTACAGGCTATAACAATACAATTGAATATTGCAGAAAGTTTAGAAATCATGCAAGGATCAAAAATATGTCCATGGTTTGTCAAAAAGATGCAAGAATGAGAGGTTGCGTTTTCATGTACAGGGCGGTGTTCAAGGAGACTTACAGCGCGTTTTAGGTGACAAATGGATTGGCTTTTGATTGCAATAGACTCAGTGGATGTCTAGAAAGAGAACCACGTTGAGTTTTGGCTTTGAATTGGCCTCTAGATGTGTTTTCAGTTTCCAACTTTTCCAAGCTTTTTCAAGTTTTTGTTCTTGTGAATTAGCAGCCTCTAGCCCTTATTTTTGTATGCCATGTGTTGTATATGTATCAAGCATTGCATTAGGTCAAATTTTGGGCTTTGAATCTTTGCCAATCAATGCTTGGAGATATGATATGATCCTCCATTACAAAGCTTCCAAAAATGTCCCAAATCCAATATTTTGTTCATAACATGGCTTGATACGAGTTTGATCTTGTCCATGATGATAATTGAAACCTGTATCAATCAAAAAGATCCTATTTCATCAATATTTTGATTTTATTTGGATTTAAATTGATTTAAAATGAATTAATTCAATAAAAATCAAATAAAATATAAAAATCAATTAATGGACATAAAACTGAAGATAGGACACGTGTGTAGTGTGACAAGATCAAATCAAGTGGAAAAAAGTGGGCCCTTTTGACAAAATTTGAGGTTTTGGGGATAGTTGACTTTTGGCAATTTTGGAAAAATGCCCAATTTCAACCATGCATAACTTCTTCAATTTTGAACTTTTGGAGGTGTTCTTGGACTTTTTAGAAACCTTGAGATGTCCTATAACCAACCCTTTTGGTATCATCTCATTTTTATATGCCATGCTTAAGTTATAAGCTTTGGCAAAAAAGGTGTTTTTGTTGACTTTCAAAAATGACCTATAATGTCCAAATTTGTGACTTCTTGTGAGTGCATTTCTGGATCTTGGGGTGTGAAGATGGATTGTAGGAAATTGCGTCCTCTTCAAAATGAGCTTTTTATGGGTCATTTCTCATAAAGTATGAGAAAGTTATGCTTGGTCAAAGTTGAGTTGACTTTTCCTGCAAAACCCTAATTTAGCAACTTTTGAATCTTGATGAATTTTGAGAAATCCTTGATGAATCATGATCAACCCTCAATAAAATGATGAACTATCCTTAAAAATGAGAATTTTGACAAAAAATCTTGAGGTTTGACTATTTGTAGGTCACAGTTGACTTTTGCCCTAGCACAGTCGATTTTTGGACCTCTTGGGCAATTGACTGACCAAACTTCTTCTGCAAGGATTGAAATTTGACATTGATGAACTTGAGAACATATTAGGACACTGGGGAGCACTTGAGGTCATTTGTACGTAAGGACCTTGATGCAACACAAAACCCTAATTTGAGGTTGACTGCCTTAAGAGGTGATTTGACTGTCCAACTCTTGAGCCATCTTGAGCAACTTGGAGATTATTCTTGCAATGTCTTGAGAAATATGGGAGGGGAAATTTTGGGGTACAACATTGAGTATGCTGAAAAGTTTGCTGAATTGGCTAAGTTTTATCCGCATTACGGTGAGGCAGATGTTGAGTTTTCGAAGTGCATCAAGTTTGAGAATGGGCTGCGCCCAGAGATCAAGAACGCGGTTGGATACCAGTAGATCCGTGTTTTTGCTAATCTTATTGATAGTTGCAGAATTTATGAAGAGGATAATAATTCTCATTACAATATTATCAGTGAGAAGAGGGGTAAGCACCAACAGAATCATGGTAAGCCTTATGATGCCCCAATTGGTAAAGGTAAACAGAAAGCTGCTCAGGGTCAGAGGACTAGTGGGGGAGATGCTCCTACTGGTGTGGTTTGTTTCAAATGTAGAAAACCTGGGCATAAGAGTAATGTGTGTGTTGCTGAGGTGAAGAGGTGTTTCCATTATGGTAAGAACGGACATGTTGTATCTGAATGCAATCATGAGGATGTGATTTGTTTCAATTATGGCGAAGAAAGGCACATTGGTAGTCAGTGTCAGAAACCAAAGAGGGTGCAGACAAGTGGTAAAGTGTTCGCTTTGGTTTAGGATCAAGAAGCTTTTGAGGACAAACTTATCAGAGGTACATGTTTCATTATTAGTACTCCTTTAATTACTATTATTGATACCGGTGCTACTCATTTCTTTATTTTTGCTGATTGTGTTGAAATATTAGGTCTCATGTTGTCTTCTTTGAATGGAGAGATGGTCGTCGATACTCCAGGCAAGGGGTCGGTGACTACTTCTTTTGTGTGTTTAAAGTGTCCTTTGTCGATTTTTGACAGAGACTTTACTGTTGATTTTGTTTGTTTGCCTTTAAGAGGGTTGGATGTGATTCTGGGTATGACAAGTCTGTGAGGTTTTCTGCTCTTGAGGAAGAGGAAGATAGTCTGTTGTCTACTAGACAGTTGAGGAAGTTAATGCAAGAAGAAGTATAGATGTTCTCGTTGATGGCATTGCTATCTGTCGAGAATCAAGCTATAATTGAGGAATTACAGCTGGTGCATGAATTTCCTGAAGTTTTCCCTGATGAAATTCCTGATGTACTACCAGAGAGGGAAGTTGAATTTGCTATTAATCTTGTACCTGGGACCAGACCTGTGTCTATGGCACCATACCAGATGTTTGCATCTGAATTGTCAGAGTTAAAGAAGCAATTGAAAGAGTTACTTGAAAAGAAGTTTGTAAGACCAAGTGTACCGCCGTGGGGAGCTTTAGTGTTGTTAGTAAAGAAGAAAGATGGGAGTATGAGGATTTGTGTTGATTATAGGCAGTTGAATAAAGTGATGATTAAGAACAAGTATCCGCTTCCAAGGATAGATGACTTGATGGATTAGTTGGTGGATGCCCGTGTGTTTAGTAAGATTGATTTGAGGTCGGGTTACCATCAGATTAAAGTGAAGGATGAAGATATCCAAAAGATGGCTTTCAGAAGGCGTTATGGACATTATGAGTATTCGGTGATGCCTTTCGGTGTTACTAATGTGGGAGTATTCATGAAATACATGAACTGTATCTTTCATACTTATTTGGATCGGTTTGTAGTGGTGTTCATTGATGACATTTTGATTTACTCTAAGTCATAAGAAGAGCATGCAGAATAATTAAGAGTAGTATTGCGAGTTTTGAAAGAGAAGAAGTTGTATGCAAAGCTGTCTAAGTGTGAGTTCTGGTTAAAAGAGGTTAGTTTTCTTGGTCATGTGATCTCAAGTAGTTGCATTATTGTAGATCCAACAAAGGTTGATGTTGTGTTGCAATAGGAAACTCCAAAGTCAGCTACTGAGATTAGAAGCTTTTTGGGATTAGCTGGTTACTGCAGAAGGTTTATCGAAGGTTTTTCTAAGTTGGCACTTCCGTTGACTAAGTTAACTTGTAAAGGTAGAGCTTTTGTGTGGGATGTTCAGTGCGAAGAAAGTTTTACAGAACTGAAGAAGAGATTGACGTCGGATCTGATTTTGACGTTGCCTGATCCATAAGAACCTTTTGTGGTATACTGTGATGCTTCTAAGATGGGTTTAAGAGGTCTGCTTATGCAGAATGATAAGATAGTTACTTATGCGTCAAGGCAGTTGAGGACTCATGAGAAGAACTATCCTACGCATGATTTAGAGCTTGTTGCTGTTGTTTTTGTGTTGAAGATTTAGAGGCATTATCTTTATGGTTCTAGATTTGAAGTGTTCAGTGATCATAAGAGCTTGAAGTATCTGTTTGATCAGAAGGAGTTGAATATGAGGCAACGAAGATGGTTAGAATTGTTAAAGGATTATGATTTCAGTTTGAATTATCATCCAGGAAAGGAGAATGTGGTAGATGATGCGTTGAGTCGAAAGACTTTACATATGTTGGCAATGATGATTAAAGAGTTGGAATTGATTGAGAAGTTCAGAGATATGAGCTTAGTTTGCGAGGTTACTCCGCAGAGTGTTATGTTGGGTATGTTGAAGATTAATAATGAATTTCTAGACAGTATCATAGAAGCTCGGAAGTTGGATGTGAAACTGGTAGATTCAATGGTTGGGATCGATCAGTCTGAGAATAGTGATTTTAAGTTAGATGCACAAGGTGTGTTGAGATTTCGTAATCGGATTTGTATTCCTGATGAATAAAGTGATCCTTGAAGAGAGTCATATAAGTAAGCTGAGTATTCATCCAGAAGCTACAAAGATGTATCAGGATTTGAAGAATTTATTTTGGTGGCCTAGGATGAAGAGTGATGTGGCCCGGTTTGTGTATGCATGTTTGACTTGTCAGAAGTCGAAAGTTGAACTTTAGAAGCCTACAAGGTTGATGCAACCGTTAGAAGTTCCAGAATGGAAATGAGATAGCATTTCGATGGACTTTGTGACATGGTTACCTAATACTTTAAGAGGACATGATTCAATTTGGGTGATTGTTGATAGGCTTACGAAGTCGGCTCATTTTATTCCTATTAACATCAGTTTTCCAATGACGAAGTTGGCTAAGATTTACATTAGTGTAATTGTGAAGCTTCATGGTGTTCCTTTGTACGTTGTTTCGGATAGACATCCAAGGTTTACTTCTGATTTTTGGAATATTTTTCAAGAAGCGTTGGGTTCTAAGTTGAGGTTGAGTTTGGCGTATCATCCTCATACGTATGGTCAGACAGAAAGGACTATTCAATTGTTGGAAGATTTATTTAGAGCATGTGTTCTTGAGCAGGGAGGTTCGTGGGATACTTATCTTCTATTGATAGATTTCACTTATAATAACAATTACCATTCTAGTATTGGGATGACACCTTTTGAAGCGTTGTATGGTCGACGATGTAGGACTCCTTTATGTTGGCATGAATCTGGAGAAAGTGTAGTACTTGGACCTGAACTTGTTCGTGAGACTACTGAGAAGGTGCAGTTGATTCGAGAAAATATGAAAGCTTCCCAAAGTAGACAGAAGAGTTATCATGACAAGCGAAGGAAAGATTAAGAATTTCAAGCGGGTGACCATGTGTTTTTGAGAGTTACACCTGTGACTGGTGTTGGACGAGCGTTGAAGTCTAAGAAACTCACTTCTTGTTTTATTGGTTCATATTAGATTTCAGAGAGAGTTGGAAATGTTTCTTATAGAGTGTCTTTACCGCCTAATCTCTCGAATTTGCATGATGTGTTTCATGTGTCGCAACTCCGAAAGTATATTTCAGATCCATCTCATGTGATTCTTATGGATGATGTACAAGTACGGGATAACCTTACTATGGAGACGATGCTTGTACGAATCGCGGATCATGAAATAAAGACTCTGAGGAGCAAAGAGATTGCTTTGGTGAAAGTGGTTTGGTTAGGAGCTGCCAAAGAAAGCATGACTAGGGAGTTGGAAAGCAAGATGCAGGACTCCTATCTTGAGTTGTTTGATTAAGGTAAATTTTCGAGGACGAAAATATTCTAAGTGGGGGAGAGTTGTAGCGCCCGTAATTTAATTAATTATTTAATTAAATTATTTTTAGATTATTTGTGAAGTTGTGCTATGATGATAGATGATATGTTGTTGTTATTGGATTTATTTATTCTATTAAGTTGTGGAATAATATTAGAATAATAATATTATTTGACGTGGGCTCATTTTTAAGGATTAGAAGTAGCAGAAAGGGGGTGTAGGAGTTTTAAGCCCATTAAGACATAATGAGAATTATAGGGTTATTATATTAGTTATTTAGAATTAATAAGGAAAATAAGTAGAAGTAAGAAGAGATTGAAAATAAGGGTTGAAAGAGAGAAAGAGAACGTGAAAGTTACAGAAAAGAAGGAAAAGAGGCAGAACGGAATGCAATCGGAAAAGTTGTAGAGAGACCTTCAATCCATGGTAAGGGTGGGGTTCTGACTCTATAATAGGGTTTATAATGATTAGTATGTGAGATTGAATTTGAAAAGTTGTTTTGTTTATGATTGAAATATATGTATTGATGTTTGATGAGGAATCAATGATTTAGAGATGAATAATGATGCCCTAATGACGTATGATTGATGTAGAAACATAGGATTATTATAATTGATGATTACCTATGATTAGAGGATGTTTTTGGGACCTAAGGCAGGGAAATCATAGTGAAAATGCAGTGAAATCGCATAATATATCCATTACAAATTAGTATGAGTCGACCTCAAAGGCCATGCGTCAACACATGCAGGTTTTAAGACTCAGGATGAGTCGATACATAGGATCATGCATCGATACGTGCAGTGTTTCAGACTCAGTATGAGTCTACACAAGGGGATTACGCGTCGACTCATACAAGATTCAAAACCCAGTATGCGTTGACTCAAAGTAGTATGCGTCGACTCATGCAGTCTGATTTTTGACAGATTTGTTTCCTAAGGCTGTAACTTGAGTTTTTGGACTCTGTTTGAGGTGTCGTCTGAAGCGTTGGATAGCTAACGTGATGAAATTCATTCTAAAGGATTAAAATGAAGGATAAGAAGAATAATCCTAGTACCCCAATTAGGATATAGTTAGCTTCCCGTGTTAATCGCTATGATCATTTTGTGAAGTATGATGAGGATAAGACAATCTTATATTATTGCATGGTTCATGATCGTAAGACTAATAATAATAATGGTGTAGTATTACAGTATAATAATATATAGAGGTTTGGTAATTAGAGATAAGAATTAGATTATTAATTAGTTATGGGCATTATCTTGTTGGGGGCCTATGGCCAACGTTGAGGGATTGTCGATCTGTCGTTGTATGGTTGTTATGGCTGAGTTGCTGTGGAATTATGTTGATGAATTATGTTGATGAGTTATGTTGATGAATTATGTTGATGAATTATGTTGATGTGTTATGTTGATGAATCATGTTGATGAATGATGTTGAGATGCCTCTAATAATTGGCAGCTATTAAGATGTAGGCTTCTGGCCAACAATGATGTTATGTTGAGATGTTGTTAATTATGGTCGATGTTACTACATTCATGATTTTGTCGCATAAATTTCATATTAAGATGGAGCCGATGCTCGTTAATATGGCCTGTATTGGCAAATATTAAGATGAAGGCTTATGCCTTCTTGATACCTCTATTTATTGGCAATTATTTTGAGATGGGAGTTCTGCTCCAATGGTACCACATGCATTTGCATAGTATTGAGTTGTTTTATATGATTGCATAAGGAAGTTGTGTATTAATGCGATAATGTTGTATGTTATTGATGTTCCCTTGCGATTATTGTTGTTTATAAGATGTGAAGTGGTGATATCATATAATCTGATTTAATATATTATTTATCATATGTTTTATTATATTGTTAGATATCTCACCCCTTCTGTTTGAATGTTACCCTTACGTTGGTAACGTGCAGGTAATCCAGAGTTAAGTTGGTTTACCTTCAGTAGTTCGAGTCAGTGTCATTGCTCTGATACGTAACACTCAGGGGGGATGAATGCTTGTTGCTTTTAGTTATTGTTATTCCAGTTGTTGAACTTTAATTTGATTGTTGCTAAGTATGTGTTATTTTGAAGTTGTTGTAATATTGGACAAGGATGTTATTATGATTCCGCTGCGTAGTTGTTCAAGTTATTGAATTAAGAGATTAATTTATTTTGTTGTTGGTTCATCCGAAGTTTTAAAAGTGTTATGTATCCATGTTGAATGCAATGGTTTTTAAGTTGAATTTGTGGCATCCTAATTAAGTTGTATGAATTTTATAACTCTGATTTACATTTATAATTGCTGGGTAAAGTCGAGGTGTAACAGTCAACCTTTTTCTCTCTTGTTTATGGCATGGAAGCAGTGCTCCCAGTTGAGGTTGAAATTCCCTCTTTGCGTGTGATAATGGAAACAAAGTTGTCAGAGGTTGAATGGGTCCATAACAGGTTTGACCAGTTTAATTTGATTAAAGAAAAGAGAAGGATAGCCTTGTGTCATGGTCAGTTATACCAAAAAAGAATGAAGAAAGCTTTTGATAAGTAGGTCACGCCTTGAAAATTCAGAGAAGGCGATCTCGTGCTTAGTAAATTCATGTCTTTTAACGCTGATTCTAGGGGCAAGTGAACTCCCAATTATAAAGGCACGTATGTTATCAAGAAAGCCTTCTCTGGCGGTGCATTTATTCTTGAAACTATGCATGGCGAGGAGTTCCCACGTTCCGTGAATGCTGATGCAGTCAAGAAATACTTCGCCTAAAGAAATAAAAGAACAACTCGCTAAGTTGAAAACCCGAAAGGGAGTCTTAGGAAAAAATGAGCGTCTCGGTAGGCTAAAAACCCGAAAGGGCGATCTAGGCAAAAGTTAGAGACATAAATAGAACAAAATTTTCCCGGTAGGTTGAAAACCCACAAGGGCAACCTAGGAAAAAGTTAGGGATTTCTTGGCAAGTAACCGCATCGGATAAGACTTGGTCATGGAAGCAATGATCTTCTTGGATTCTCATCGTAATTGAACTGAAGCATATGCACAGGAGTTTAAAGTTGTTAGAGAGAATAATGTTCATTGTGTTTCAATGTACCTTTTCCATATATTTACCATTTTCCAAAACTTAGTAATCATCTACGGAGTCACGCCATTTGCGGACTACCATTCTATTAATAAAATTTGAGCCTTTATATAATTCTTAAAGTGAAAATAAACTCCTAAATCTAACAGGACTCAAGCCTCCCAAGAGCGCATCCTCTTTGGTGCAACATAGGCATTCAAACTTTTCTCTTCATGCAATTACCTTGTAAGCTCCAAAACCCTTTTCTCACTTGCATAGAACCGGGCTTCAAATGCATCTCGTTCCTCTTTGAGTTGAATCCAAGACTTTTGTAATTCCTCGATAGTAGTTGGCATGTCAGGATGGAGAATAGTATGAGTTGCATATGTATCTACAATGGGTTCTGTTGTACCCCAAAATTTTCCCTCTCATTTATCAAGATTTTTCTCACAAGACTTTTTGGACTCAAGACAGGATTAGGGTTTGCTCAGCTCAAGACATCATCTTGCACTGATAACCCAAAATTAGGGTTTGAGTTTGCACAAGGATTTTTGGACCACCAAGGCTTCATGTGAATTCCATACATCATCTTGGACCCCTAAGATTTCTCATGTTAAGTTTCAAGCCTTGAATCACATTTTTGACCAGTCAATTGGACAGTTGACCTAAAAATCAATTGTATTGAGGAAAAAGTCAACCATGGCCAATTTACAGTCAAAATTCATAATTTTTATCCACATCAACATTCTAGACTCATATTTACCATTTGATCAAGTTTGGATCACAACTCCTCAAGAAATTTGATCAAATCATCAAAAGGGAAAAATGGTCAAAATTAGGGTTTTGACTGAGAAAGGGCAATTTCTGATTTTTAACCTAGCCAATGACCAATCAAGTTAAAACATGATTTCAAGGGTTCAATGGCATCATCTTTACCTAATCACATAGTTCAAAAGATCTCAAGTTCATTGGATTGACAGATGAATTTTCCAGTCAACTGATCAAAAGTCAACTGTACACTGAAAAGTCAAACTTTGACTTTTTAGTCAAAATCAAATGCCAAGGGTCATAATTCATCAAGATATGTCAAAAAATGAAACTTGTTGATCAAGAAACTCAAAATTGCAAATTAGGGTTTTGAATTTGAAAATTTTCATAACTTGGAATTTTTCTAAGTATGGAAATTTTCTTATTTTTTCCCAACTTTCCACCACTTTTTCACCATGATGAAATTTGATTCAAAGAAAACTTCCAACATGAAAGTTGTATTCCTCCATTAAATATACAACTTTGCTTCACAAACATTTCCCAAAAGATGCTTGGATCTCAAGTTATGAATTTGTGAATAGGGGTCCATGAACTAAATAACTTAGTGAAAATTTGCCCTAATTTAGGCAGGTTTTTGACCCAACTTCATGAACTTTTTTCACCTAGTTCCAAGAGGTATCTCAAAATTCATTTCAAATATGGATTGTAGGGCATGTTGCAAGCTTTCCAAAATGTCCAAGAACTCTCCAAGATTATTTGTGGTTAGGGAGAATCGAAGAAGAGAAAATGGAATTTTATCACTTTTGTTCATGCCATTTTTACAATGCATCAAGTTGAAAATCTGATCTTGGATGCTTGTACCTTGCATTACAGGTCCTAAACTCATTCTACACTCTATAATTTAATGCTAACTTAGAATAAAGGCATTATCTTGGCTTTTGGATCATTGTACAAGAGATAATTTTATTAATGGCATAAAGGGCACATTGCCATTTTCATAAAGTGAGGTTTTGCAACTTTATCATTCTTCAGCCTTGGAGTTGTCCCTTTGGTGCAGGCAATTTTCACAAATCACAAGCAAAGTATACCAACTCTTACAGCTCACAAGATAGCCAAGTACAGGCCTGTTAGCATGGTCACTTCAACTTTTCTTCAAATGCAAGAAAAGTGGCAAAAGGGGTCATAACTTGTACAACTGATTAGGGGTGGACTTTGTATCGTTCTATACAAATATACCAAGTCATTACAAGGAAGAGGATGAATGCATAATATCTGAAACTCTCCAAAACTCCAAAACTTCATTTTTCTGCCCAAACATCCAGCTTCTGCAAAATCCTTGCCAACTTCATTTTGGCTCGTGCGTTTTCCCTTTTAACACTTGAAACATCTTATCCATATAATATCAAAGCTATCCAAGCCCTTGTCCTGTTACTGTAAGCTCTGTTTCAGCCATTGCCATTTTCAAATTTGGAGGTTGCAGCTTGACTTCTACAGAGACTTCTGGCCATCCATAAAGCAAGCTAGGAATTGGAATAGCTTGAAGGAACTTCAGGGAAGCTCACACGATCCTCAGGCCTCACTCAAAGTCCCCACATTGCCATATCCAAATCCAGCTGAAGGAGGTATTTTTCAAATCTCTATCTCTCTATTTAGGCATTCTCAAGCCACGATTTGTGAAGCAAAAATGTAGTACTTAACATGGTGAAGCTGTACATATGCATACTTTCCATTTATAATAACTGAGCTAAGAGAATTTGAATGCTGAACATGATGAAATTTCTAGGTCACGATTTAGCGCTGATAAAATTCTCCCTGGTCTTTTAGAGTTAGGTTACAAATTTTATATCATTAGAATCGTGAGATTACAAGCTACATGTTTTATGTTATGGGTTTTTGTTTTTATGCAAGCATCAGAGAGTTACAGATTTAAACAAAGAAACACGCGTAAGAGGAAGGAACCAAGGACAGGGACGAAGCTGATGTTCTGGGCCTTGGCGCATTGGGCCTGTTTGCTTTTGTTATTCAGACTCCCCTGACCACTATTTGCACCCCTTGATTCTTGTTTTATATATTTTGCATTTTTCTTTATATTTTCATGTTTATTGCTTTTAATCATTTTTTCTGAACATTAAAAATCCTAAAAAATAATTAAATAATTTTTTGCAATTTTATTTTATTTTTTATTATTATTTTTACATAGAAAATAGCTTATTAGAATAAATAGAACTTATTTTCTTAAAATAAATTGTAAATACATTTAATAAATACTATACATTTTTATTTTATTATTTTCCACATAAAATGTTTATTTTCATACATATTTTAATTTTTAATATTTGTACATAATATTATTTATTATTTTCTTGTATAAAAAATGGACAAAATAACAATATAGAATATATATTTTATTTTAATTGAAAATTAGGGTTTCCCCCTTTCAAAAATAATAATATGATTTTTCCTTATTTTCTAGGGTTAATTAATTTTATTTTCTCATACCTTAAACAAATACAAATTTTTTTCCATAAATACATTGCATTGCATATTTAAATATTTGTATATTTATTTATTTCGCACAATATTCAATTGTGTTGTAATAGTACTTTTAGGGTTTATTTTGTGCAATATACCCATTCAAAAACTTGTATCCCCCTCCCATAATAAATGTTGTAATAGCTTAGTTTACATTTACGCAATTTATTGCTTTATATACTTGTATAGTAAATTAGGGTTTTGTATGATAAGACCAAAAATCAAACAAATAGACAAGACCTAATGCAAGACAAATGCATGAAAAATGAAACACATTGCACACAAGCACCCTTAGGGTTTCACCCACTTGGTTGCCTAAATAAAAATGGCCATGTTACGCACACGAAGTATCTTGGCAAAACAAAACAAAATAAGATCATAGTCCCTCGATGACGCTATCAAAAGGTTGCCTAAACAAAGATGATCTTGGTCCCTCAAAATTGATAAAGATACTTGGCAACATTGCTATCATGGTCATACGATGACCCACGCCCGTCCCGTTTACATCCAAAGATAGGGTTGTTTACCAAAACAATGGTAAATCAACAATGTCAAAGGAATAAAAAATGTACAAGAAAGACTTTTGAGTAGGTGGAATGCTTCTAGTTACTTGATCAATTTCAAAACAAAACAATCTCAAAGTTCTTTCCTGTGCTTTTTTTACCTTTCCTTTTGGATAAAAGAAAAGTCGGTGGCGACTCTTGTTAACCGCAACACTTGCGAACATAAACGCAAAACCTCAAGTCAGTTCTCCCACCGTATCACAAAACTGGCGACTCTGCTGGGGAAAATTCTAGAAGTGGGGTTACCTTAGGGATTAGATCACCTTTATTTGCTTACAATTATTTGGATTGTTTGCTTTAAATTTTGGTTCTATTGTTTGGGTTTGAATCCTCTACCCGGATTTGGGAAACATTATAGGTAAATAGCAATACGTTGTGGAAACTGTGCGGGGTATACCGACATGGTCTAAGCAATAACTATATTAGTGCGACATATTTGTGGGTACCGATAGCCTTTGAGTCAATCAAAGAGAATACGGGGCTGCTGAGTGATGTTATGAAGCACTAATGGACTTCTAGAACCTTTACTTGACCAACTTGGCCTTTTAGGATGTAGTGAGATGACCGGCTTTGGTGCAGTCCGAAGTTGGTAGATACTCGATACTACACTCATTGAGGGTTGGTTTCTTGGAATATTTCGGTCGCCAGTAAAGAGGCTAAACTGAAACAATGAACAAGGAAACAATCCAGTGATATTGAGCTCCTTAGAACCCGGTTACTATTTCTAGGACAGGTTGAGTCAACTAAACTTCAAGAGGGTACTTACCTATGAAACCCCATGCAAGCCTAAACTAGGAACTTGTGTGATTTGCTTGTACATATATACTTGTGCATAAAATCATGGACAACATGAACATCATATGCATTCACTAACCATTTCAAGGATTTTGGAGATTCATCTTTGTTTTTGTTTTGTAGGTTATGGATTCACTTCGCAGGAAAACTATCCAAATCAACCTTGAAAGAATTCATCCATAACTCAAGGAGCTAGCTTCAAGGATTCTTGAGAATTCTCCATTCACCGAGAGACAAGGTCGTCTACTCAACTTGGTCACCACCAACACAGAGGAGGATATGCTGAAAGTTCTCTTCCATTTCTTTGACCCTTTGCATCATTGCTTCACATTTCCTGACTATCAACTTGTGCCCACTTTGGAGGAATTTTATCAACTTCTGAGGATTCCTATTCTCAATCAACTATCCTTCAACGGTATGTAAAGAGATCCAAAGCCAGAAGAGATTGCTCAAGCCCTACACTTGCACTCATCTGATGTCACAACACATTGGGAAACTAGAAGTGGTGTCAAAGGCTTCTTGTCAAAGTTTCCGTTTGAGAAGGCCCAAAGCTGTTGGAATTTTATAGACTTGCAAGATTTTGAGGAGATTGTAGCTCTTCTATTCTATGGGATGGTCTTGTTCCCTAATCCTGACCAACTTATAGACGTGAACGCTGTCAAAATATTCATGTCTCACAACCCTGTGCCTACATTGCTTGGGGATATCCTCCACTCTTTTCACACTCGTACAATGAGGAAAAGAGGTGTTCTCATGTGTTGTACTCCTCTCCTGGCAAGATGGTTTATTTCTCATCTTCCCCAATCAGTATTGAAGAATGAGCAAGGGTTGAGGTGGTCACAAAGGTTAATGACACTTAACCATTCAGATATTCATTGGTGTTCTCGGTCCAAAGAGAATGTCATCATCATTGACCGTTGTGGGGAATTCCCTAATGTCCCTTTACTTGGCATTAGGGGAGGCATTACCTACGACCCTTTCTTATCTCTAAGACAGTTTGGTTATGCCCGAAGGGATGGCCCACATGACATGCTGATTCAAGGATTGGTTTTCGACTACGACAATAATGACCAAAGACTCCGTCAGAGATTCATCCGAGCTTGGAGAATGCCCAAAAGGTGGACAGCAAGACTCTAGGACACAAGAATTCCATCCCTCTTGAGCCTTACCTCAAGTGGGTACGAACTCGCGCCCAAAGTCTTATGATGCCTTATCCCTCCATTCTCCCAGTGATTATAGAGCCTGTTAAGGAAGGAGAGGTTCCATACACCATCCTACATCCTGACATGCCAACATCACTCGAAGATCTACAAAGGAGTTGGATACAACTCAAGGGAGAGCGCGATAATTTCGAAGCCCAATTCTACGCAAGCGAGAAGAAGGTTTTGGAACTCACTCAGCTACTTCACGAAGAGCAGACTCTCAACACCTACATTGCACCAAAGAGGATGCACAACGTCTTTTTACCTTAGAAATTTGTATTATTTTGCCCAAGGGGAATTGATGTACTAACAAATTCTATCTTATCAATATGACGTGTGTTTCTTTTTTGTTTAAAACAAATTTGAATTTCTGAATCCTTGAAAACATTGCATGAATACATATCATTCATCATAAGCATAAACAGGTCTTCACACCAGGTTTCCTCATCTCTCTGCTGTTTATTTCAGCAAGATAGATATCGAACAAACGATCAAAGATTTGCAAGCTCAGAATTCACAGTTCCAGCAGTTACTCATGACCTTAGACAAGGGGCAGGAGGAGCTGAAGACTTTGCTAGAGAAAGAAAAAGAGAAAAAGAAGAAGAAGCCAAATGGTGTGGTTATCATGGGCCGAAGATTTCAGGGACAAGCCAGACGGACCTTAGAATTTCCAACAACCTCTGAAGAAGGAAAAGGAAAATGAACGGCAGTACCATCAGATTCTGAAGAGGAAGAGGAAGAAGAGGACTGTTAGAACAAAGTTTGAATCTACTACCCTAAGGTTAAGTTTTGATGATAACAAAATGAAAAGATATATTAATTATGTGATTCATGTAAAAACTATTTGCTACCTAAAATATTACCTTCTGTTTTGCAGAAACTCTGATAGGTATCAGCAATAGTACACTTAATCAGCATCAGAAGATTGGTTATCAATATCAGCATCAGAAGATGCTATATCAGAATACCAGAATCAGAAGAACAACTCACGCTAATGCTGAAGCTTGATGAACAGAACTGCGTTCAACACTATGATAAAGACAACATCAGTTCATCAACACTTAAGCAGAGTCAGAATGAGCCAAAGCCAGAACACGCTTTAAGTAGCAACGGTACTGTGCATTCAAGGCGAATTATTACCAACGACATCATTCCAGAAAAGATCTGCTTAATAAGGAAAGTTTGTTATTGGCATTGAATCAAGATTATTGCTCCAACGTTCAACAATTTCAGTGCTATATAAACAAGACAATGAAGATTGAATTGGCTAATGCTCTACAACTATTTCCATGCCTAAAAGCTATTCATCATCTTCTCATTCTCAGTTTGCTAAAAAGCTCCATATTTCCTTACTCAATTATCTTTAGCAATCTAGTTTCAATAAGCTTAAGTTGTGTAATATCACAGTTGTGATAAACAGTTTTGTAGAAAACATTCACACACCTAGATTTCTACTCTTTGTAAGAAAGTGATTCCTTGACAAACCGGTTTGTGGTTTGCATCAAGAAGGCTTTAGCAGTTGTTAAAGTAGATTGTAATATTCAGTTGAATATAGTGGATTAAGACCTCGTTGGAGAGAGGCGAAATCACCTTGACGGGTGGACTGGAGTAGTTTGAGATCAAATGAACCAGGATAAAAATATCGTGTTCATTGCAATTGATTTTCAGTTTTACAATTCAACCCCCCTTCTTGTGTTTTTCACTTCTTCAATTGGCATCAGAGCGCCTGGTTCTGAGCTAAAACACTTAACCGTGTCAGTACAAGATCCAGCGTCAGAAAAACACAATGGCAGGAACTTATTCTCACACCAGCAATGACAACCATGAGGACAGAGACAGATTCAGCGGCAAACCTCCAGTCTTTGATGGAGAAAATTTTGATTACTGGAAAGACAGAATTGAAAGCTTCTTTCTGGCACAAGATGCTGATCTGTGGGACATGGTGACAAATGGATACACGCACCCTGTGAATGCAAGCGGTCAAAAGATTGATAGGAAAACAATGTCTGACCAACAAAAGCGTGACTTCAAGAATCACCACAAGGCCAAAACCATCCTTCTCAGCGCCATCTCGTATGCTGAATATGAAAAGATCTCCAACAGAGACACAACCAAGAACATGTTTGACTCACTCAGAATGACGCATGAGGGCAACGTTCAGGTCAAAGAAACTAATGCTCTGGCGCTCATTCAGAAGTATGAGGCATTCAAAATGGAAGAAAGTGAATCCATTGAAACAATGTTCTCAAGATTCCAGATTCTAGTAGCTGGTCTAAAGGTTCTGGACAAAGGCTACTCTACTGCTTATCACGTCAAGAAAATCATCAGAAGCTTACCAAAGCAGTGGAGGCCAATGGTTACAGCTCTGAAGCTAGCAAAAGATCTCAATAAAATTTCTCTGGAGGAACTTATTAGCTCCCTCGGAAGTCATGAGATAGAGCTAGAAGCTGATGAACCCCAGAAGCAAGGTAAGCCTTTAGCATTAAAATCTAACAAAAATATGAGTCTAAAGTTTTGCAGGCAGTTGAAGAAACATCTGATGGATCCTCATCAGAAGAAGACGAACTCTCCCTCCTCTCCAGAAGAGTGAATCAACTGTGGAAGCAGAGGCAAAGGAAGTTCAGGAATCCCAGAAGATCTGATCAGAACGAGTCTTCTTCCAGATACAGAAGGACAGATTCTTCCTCTGGATACAGAAGATCCGAAGGCTCCTCAAGAAGCAGAAAGCCAAACACCAAGGACATCATCTGCTAAGAGTGCAATGAGCAAGGACACTACAAGAGTGACTGCCCAAAGCTTCAGAGGGAAAAGCCCAAAAAGAAGTTTGGAAGAGAAAAGAAGAAAAGTCTCATGGCTACATGGGATGACTCTGACTCGTCTGAAGCTGACTCAGAATCAGATGATGAGAGAGCAAACATAGCTCTCATGGCCAACATTTCAGAAGATAGTGAAGCTTCTGAATCAGACTCAGAATCAGATACTGAAGAGGTATTTCTTGACTTTGCAGTTAATTTTACCAAGGCTGAACTTGCTGAAAGCCTTAATGAAATTATGGAAAGGTATCAGCAGATTAAAGTTAAATTCAGAAACCTGAAAAGGAATCTTGAATTTGACTCTAATAAGGCTGAGAGTCTTAAATTGGAGAATTCTGAGCTGAGAAATAAAATTTCAAAATTAGAAAATACTTTACAAAACTCTCAGAAGGAACCAATTTCTGAAACTCCCAGCAACGCCGATGAGATCATCAAGGAGTATGATCACAGTTTCCAGAAGTTCCTTGCTAAAAGCATAGATAGAAGCAAAATGGCTTCAATAATCTATGGAGTTAGCAGAAACGGCAGGAAGGGAATAGGATACCAAGGTAAGGTTCCTACACCAAAGAATGTCATGGATTTAACCATTAAACACACTCCTCTGAATTCACATTTTGTGTATGGTCACACACATGATATTAAATACACTAGCAGTAAGTATTCTGTGAAACCAAAATTCAACCAGAGTTTTGGTAAATCTAACAAATCAGGACCCAAGAAAATCTGGGTACCTAAGGATAAAATAATACATGTTGCAGATATCTTTAGCAGCAAATCAGAAACACCAGTCATGGTACATGGACTCTGGCTGCTCGCGACACATGACGGGAAGAAGGCATATGTTCCAAAGCCTGGAACTTAAGCCTGGAGGCCACGTTGGCTTTGGAGGCAATCAGAGGGGAAAGATCATTGGCTCTGGAACTGTAGGTAATGGAAATCTTCCCTCTATTAATAATGTTATGCTAGTAGATGGATTAATGCATAACCTGTTATCCATAAGTCAATTAAGTGATAACGGTTATGATATAATCTTTAATCAAAAATCATGCAAAGCTGTTAGTCAGAAAGATGGGACTATCCTGTTTAATGGAAAAAGGAAAAACAACATTTACAAAATCAAACTTTCTAAACTGAAAAGTCAGAATGTAAAGTGTCTTCTGTCTGTTAACAACAAGCAGTGGATTTGGCACAGAAGATTGGGGCATGTTAGTATGAGAAGAATATCTCAGATTAACAAACTCAATCTGGTCAGAGGACTTCCTAATTTGAAGTTCAATTCAGATGCTCTGTGTGAAGGATGTCAGAAAGGCAAGTTTGCAAAACCTTCTTTTAAATCTAAAAATGTTGTTTCTACCTCTAAGCCATTAGAACTTCTGCACATTGACTTATTTAGACCAGTTAAAACTGCTTCAGTCAGTGGCAAGAAGTATGGGTTAGTAATCATAGATGACTATAGCAGATGGACATGGGTAAAGTTCTTAAGACACAAGGACGAGTCACACTCTGTGTTTATTACCTTCTGTAACCAAGTTCAGAATGAAAAGGATCTTAGAATCGTTAAAGTCAGAAGTGATCGTGGTGGAGAGTTTGAAAACAAAGATTTTGAGTCATTCTTTAATAACAGAGGCATTCTGCATGATTTCTCTTGTCCTAGAACTCCCCAACAAAATGGAGTTGTAGAATGAAAGAACAGAACATTGCAAGAAATGGCCAGAACCATGATCAATGAGACAAACGTTTCTAAGATCTTCTGGGCAGAGGCAATAAACACAACGTGCTACATTCAGAATAGAATCTCAATAAGACCTATTCTGGAAAAGACTCCATATGAATTGTGGAAGAACAGAAAGCCCAACATTTCATATTTTCATCCATTTGGATGTACTTGTTTTATGTTAAATACAAAGAATTATTTGAACAAGTTTGACTCTAAAGAACAGAAGTGTATTATGTTAGGATACTCTGAACGCTCAAGAGGGTACAGAGTATACAATACAGAAACACAGATTATGGAAGAATCAATCAGTGTTCGTTTTGATGATAAGCTTGACTCTGAAAAGTCAAAGCAGAATGAAGTTTTTGCAGGTATGGAAATTGAATTTACAGGTTCTGAAGATAAGTCATCAGAAGCTCTCAACACAGACACTCCTTCAACGTCTGAAAGGAGCACTGCTAGCAATCCTACAACAGCTGCTGATCAACCTCAGAAAAGATTACCCAGAAGCAGCTTGGATCACCCAGAAGAAACTATCTTAGGAAGAAAGGAAGATCCAATCAGAACAAGAGCAAGCTTCAGAAACTCTGAAGAAACCCTCATGGGACTTGTGTCTCTGATTGAACCTTCTTCTATTGATGAAGCACTTCTGGATAACGATTGGATTCTGGCAATGCAAGAAGAGCTGAATCAATTCACCAGAAATGACGTATGGGATCTTGTTCCCAGACCAAAAGGATTCAACGTCATTGGAACAAGATGGTTGTTCAGAAACAAGCTAAATGAACAAGGTGAAGTCATCAGAAACAAAGCACGACTGGTAGCACAAGGTTATAGTCAGCAAGAGGGGATAGACTATACAGAAACCTTTGCCCCAGTCGCCAGGTTAGAATCTATCAGACTTTTAATTTCATTTGCTGTTAATAGAGGCATCACTCTGTATCAGATGGATGTCAAGAGTGCATTCTTAAATGGTTATATAGAAGAAGAGGTTTATGTGCACCAACCCCCTGGTTTTGAAAATACAAAACATCCAGAACATGTTTTCAAACTGAAGAAGTCACTATATGGTCTGAAACAAGCTCCCAGAGCTTGGTATGAAAGACTAAGTAACTTTCTGTTAGAAAATGAATTCACCAGAGGGAAGGTGGACACTACCTTATTCTGTAAGTCAGTTAAGAATGACATCTTAGTCTGTCAAATTTATGTTGATGATATTATTTTTGGATCTACTAATCCTTCTCTTGGAAGAAAATTTGCTAAGTGTATGCAGGCAGAATTTGAGATGAGCCTCATGGGGGAACTGAAATTCTTTCTAGGAATTCAGATCAGTCAAACTCCAGAGGGAACTTACATTCATCAGAGCAAATATATCAGAGATCTTCTGAAGAAATTTGACCTCTCAGAATGTAAGCCATCAAAGATTCCAATGCATCCCACGTGCATTCTGAAAAGAGAAGAGGTAAGCAAAAAGGTAGAACAGAAGGTCTACAGAGGTATGATTGGTTCTCTCCTTTATCTGACAGCTTCAAGACTTGATATCTTATTCAGCGTATGTATTTGTGCTAGATTCCAATCAGATCCTAGAGAATCTCACTTAACAGATGTTAAGCGAATTTTCAAGTATCTGAAAGGTACTACTAATCTGGGTTTATTTTATAGAAAATCTAGTGATTACAGTTTAGTAGGCTACTGCGATGCTGACTTTGCTGGAGACAGAGTAGAACGTAAAAGTACTTCTGGAAGCTGCCAGTTTCTGGGAGAAAATCTGATTTCCTGGTCCAGCAAAAGGCAATCCACAATTGCGCTATCAACAGCAGAAGCTGAGTACATAGCAGCAGCAGGATGCAGCACACAAATGCTCTGGATGAAAAGTCAGCTTGAAGACTTCCAGATTTTTGAGAGTAACATCTCTATACTCTGTAACAATACTTCTGCTATTTGCTTAAGTAAGAATCCCATTTTACATTCTAGAGCTAAGCATATAGAAATAAAACATCACTTCATTAGGGACTATATTCAGAAAGGAATTTTGAATCTAAAATTTATTGATACAGACCATCAATGGGCTGATATCTTCACTAAACCCCTTTCTGAAGATAGATTCAATTTCATTCTGAAACATCTCAGCATGAAAATCTGCCCAGAGTGAAAATGCTTTAATTCTATATATTTATCTTCAGAATGTATCTGTTTTACTGTGAACTTCTGATCAATCTCTTTTCAGAAAGAAAGAACATGCAGATTGTATCAGATGCTGGTCTTAAAGATCTGAGCATTTCAGCTCAAGGATAGACGTGTTGATCACTAAATTAAACAAGTGTCATCCAATCATCAGCAAATCTCTGAAGCAGAACACACGTGCACGCTTCTGAGAAGGCAAAATGCTGATTGGGTGCATTGAGACATATGTCTGGTAACCGTTTCAAGTATCTTTCTCAAATCCCCCAAAATCAGCAAGCATTAAATGAAAGTAATCATGTTTTTAAAACGTAATCATGATTTTATTTCTCTTTCTTGAAACCGTTTACACTTTCAAAATATTCTAAAATCTATTTAAGCACGTTAACTTCTCACATTAATCTTTTACAGTTTCTCATAATCTCTTAAATATTTTCTGCATTTTCTCTGTGCTCATCTCTTTCAAACTTAAACCCATTTTCTCAGTTTTCTCAGAAAAACCCTAAGTGTGAACATGGCAACCTCCAGCAGTGCTTCTGCAAGTTCTCAGAAGAAAGCTTCCTCTGAACAGTACCAAGTTCCCTTCAGAACACTCCTTACACCAGTGAAGAATCTGGAAGTGTTGTCTGAACTGATTATTGATTTTGGCAGTCTGAAAGAGAATGGTTTTGACTTGACAGAAGAAGTTAGGGCACAGAAATGGGAGAGATATTTCGACAGGTTGGTTGGACCAACATTCCCAATGTTAGTCAAGGAGTTCTGGATTCATGCGTCCGCTTCAACGCATCAAGTCACCTCCTACATAATGGGAAAGAAGATTGTGATCACTGAGGATCACATAGCAAAGTTGATTGGTTACAGTGGCGGTGGCGTCCGCTGTATTGATATGGCTGAAAGATGCTCTGACATTGGCGTCATAGCAGAACAGATTTTCACCCTTGGGGTGCCCAGCAGCAAAATCAGAGACCTCAAGGATCACCATAGAGTTTGGGCGAAGATCATTCTGGGGTGCTTTAATCATAGGAAGCCAACAAGTTCCCCTGATTACATAAATATAGATCAACAGTTTCTGATCTATTTTATCAATCAGAAGGTAAAAATCAACTTAGCTCATCTTCTGTTTAACCACCTCAGAACAAGCGTGAAGGAAACCAGGGAAGAAGAAAGAACAAAGAGGGATTGGATACCCTTTGGAAGGCTAATATCAGATATTCTGACTGAGAATAGGCTGATAGAGCACCTGATAGAAGCTCAAGAGTTAAGCACCATTGAACCAACTGTTGGCAAGCCTCTGAACACGAAGAATCTGAAGAAAATGAAATTAATAGAGAATATCAGAAAGGAACCCAGCGTTACTCCTACTGCTGACATCACCAGCAGAAGAGTCCCACTGAGTGACTTTCCATTATTTTCTAAGATAGAATCTAAACCAGTGGTGGTTCTCAGATACCTGGACGCGTGCAAGGCTGATGGTACAGATCCTAAGTTGAATATCAAAGATCTGCACCAACCTCAACCAGAAGTTACACTGAAGAAGACGAAGAAAAGGAAGGCCCCTTCAGAAGGATCATCCCAGCAGACACCCAAGAAAAGAGGTAATTTATCTGCTGCTTCTGTTTTAAATTCTTCTGCTATTCCAACATTAATCCCAACTCCAGCTTCTCATGAAATCCCAATCCCCATCCCAACTATAGATGAAACCGAACCAGAAGATGACCCCTCTGAGGCACTAACACTCAGAAGACCCTGCACCAAACATCCCAAACCAACAACTTCAACAACATCAGCACTTGACAAAGTTCTGTCTGACATTGATCAACGTGTTTCTGATCACCTCTCCATCAATCCAAACTCTGAACCAGAAATTGCCCACTCTCCTCAACCAGAACAACCTCTCTCACCCATTCCAGAAGAACCACATATTCCTGAACAACCAGAAATTCCTCCTCCTTCTCCACAACCAGCAATTCCTTCTCCCTCTCCTCAACCAGAAATTCATCCACCATCACCTCAACCATCACCTCAACCCGAGTTTCATCACTCTGAAACTCCAACTCCTCCACCTTCTGAACCTCATTCTCCTCAATCCTCTGAGCCACAACCTCTGGCAATACAGCTGCCATGTGGAACAACAGTAACAATGGCCCAGCTGCCATCCTCGCCAGAACCAAACACTCCCAAAACTCCCCCCAGTCCAATTATTATTTCTGACTCTCCCACTCCATCTCTCAAACAAACAGCTCCCAAACAAACCACAGAAGACCCCAGCAGGACCTTCATAAATTTAACAATCCTTGACCGTCTTGCTGATCTGAAAAATAAAATAGCCATTCCAAAACCAAAACAGCCGGATGTTGGCTCTGGCATTATGAATTTTGAAACAGGTTTGCAGCAGTGGATTGCTTCTCTGAAGAAAGTCTGTCCTGGAATGATTGATCCAGCTGCCTCAGACCAGCTCTGGACACGATTCAGAATTTGGGTACGTGCTGAAGCTCTAAAATTGCAAGACATCAATTATGAGCAAGCACATCAGAATTTTAGCAAGCTTCTGAACGAAGTTGGAAGTCAGCTGCTGAAAGAAGATGTGCTCCTTCTGGATAGTGAGCCATGGTCTGAGAAGCGTCCAGCTTCACAAGTGCAGCCAGAAGAAGATCAGACAATTCAAGCTGAAGCCAGTCAAGATGAAGATGTTGCAGAAAGCTCTCAGAAGCTCCCTGCTTCTGATGTTTCTCAAGCTGCCTTGGACAGGAAGACTCTGGAAGAGCTGAAGATGAATGATATCCGTCTGCAGCAAAGAATGGATGAAAATGATCAGAAGATGAAGGAAAGGATGGATGTGCAGGACAGCAAGATAGATACAGTAGTCAGCATGGTGCACAAGCAGAATGAGACTGCTGATCAGATTAAGGCAATGCTGGAGACTCTGTTCACACGCCTTCCTCCCCAACCTTAGATTTTCATTCATGCTATCTTCATGTTTTCTTTGCATATCTTCTGTACTGTTTTGTCTGGTTCTGAATATTTTAATATGACAAGTTTTTCTGCTCTAATTGTTTTATCATATTACTTACACTTTTTGATTGCTGACAAAAAGGGGGAGAACAAGAATGATATTTTTTTCAATAACGGATTACTGAGACAGAAAATCTCAAACATTCTAACTCTGATATACTTGAATATGTTTTCTGTTTTTGCTTAAGTCTACAGGTACAAGAATGCTCTCTGATTCACTAAAGACCAAAGCCCTGATACTCTGACCCAAAGCAAAGCTCTGATAAAGCTCTGACTTTCTGATCTGAAGTTCTGATAGTCAAAGCTCTGATATTCTGATGTTCAAAGAAATTCAATAAAGATCTGATCCTGAAGAACTCTTGGAATTAAAAAGGGAAGTTATAAATTCAGGGGGAGTATCTCCCAACTCTGATATCTCTTTATCCCTTATCTTTGATAAATTCTTACTATGATACATCTTATCATTTAGTTATCTCTGATACTTTTTCACGTTATTTTCAATTAAAAATATCTAGTTTTTGTCATCATCAAAAAGGGGGAGATTGTTAGAACAAAGTTTGAATCTACTACCCTAAGGTTAAGTTTTGATGATAACAAAATGAAAAGATATATTAATTATGTGATTCATGTAAAAACTATTTGCTACCTAAAATATTACCTTCTGTTTTGCAGAAACTCTGATAGGTATCAGCAATAGTACACTTAATCAGCATCAGAAGATTGGTTATCAATATCAGCATCAGAAGATGCTATATCAGAATACCAGAATCAGAAGAACAACTCACGCTAATGCTGAAGCTTGATGAACAGAACTGCGCTCAACACTCTGATAAAGACAACATCAGTTCATCAGCACTTAAGCAGAGTCAGAATGAGCCAAAGCCAGAACACGCTTTAAGTAGCAACGTTACTGTGCATTCAAGGCGAATTATTACCAACGGCATCATTCCAGACAAGATCTGCTTAATAAGGAAAGTTTATTATTGGCATTGAATCAAGATTATTGCTCCAACGTTCAACAATTTCAGTGCTATATAAACAAGACAATGAAGATTGAATTGGCTAATGCTCTACAACTATTTCCACGCCTAAAAGCTATTCATCATCTTCTCATTCTCAGTTTGCTAAAAAGCTCCATATTTCCTTACTCAATTATATTTAGCAATCTAGTTTCAATAAGCTTAAGTTGTGTAATATCACAGTTGTGATAAACAGTTTTGTAGAAAACATTCACACACCTAGATTTCTACTCTTTGTAAGAAAGTGATTCCTTGACAAACCGGTTTGTGGTTTGCATCAAGAAGGCTTTAGCAGTTGTTAAAGCAGATTGTAATATTCAGTTGAATATAGTGGATTAAGACCTCGTTGGAGAGAGGCGAAATCACCTTGACGGGTGGACTGGAGTAGTTTGAGATCAAACGAACCAGGATAAAAATATCGTGTTCATTGCAATTGATTTTCAGTTTTACAATTCAACCCCCCTTCTTGTGTTTTTCACTTCTTTAAGGACTACTTTGAACAACAATACCCTCCGGCTGATGACAAATATAAACACCTTGAAGAGCGACTCAGCACTATGAAAATCCAGAGAGTATCGGGGCTAGATTTTGAAGAGTTAGGGTTGGTGTCAGGAATTGTAATCCCTCTAAAGTTTAAGGTGCCACTGTTTGCCAAGTATGATGGGGTGTCTTTCCCTATGTTGTACCCCAAAATTTGCCCTCCCATATTCTTCAAGGATTTGCAAAGAGCATGCCTCAAAATATCCCCTAGGTTTGCACAGTTCAAGGGCCTCTTGACAGTCAAAAACTAGGGTTTTGGTTCTGACAAAGAAAATGAAGTTTCCAAGGGTCCAATCAAGTCCCACACGCCTATAAACATGGTCAAGCATCCTCATGTCAAGTTTCAAGACTTACAGCACAAAATTGCACAGTCAAAAACCCTAATTGCACTACAGTCAACTATAGGGGCAAAATAGTCATTTGACAGTCAAAAGGTCAAATATTTGGTCAACATCTCATTTTGAAGCCACAAACATCATTTGATCAATGCTGATCGTGATTCTCAAGGCATGGCTCAAAAAGTCTCAAGATGCAAAAGTTTCCATATTTGGACAGTTGAAAAAGTCAACTGTAACTTGACCAAGGCATAACTTCCACATGGATTATCAGAAAAATTCCATCCAAAGCTCATTTTGAAGAGAAAGACATTTCCTACAACTCCTCTTCACACTTCAAGTCCAAGAAATGCTCTCACAAAAAGTTATCAATTTCAACATTATAGGTCATTTTCAAAAGTCAACAAAAAGGGACTTTAAGTCAAAGGCCATAACTTGAGATTGGTAAATAAAAATGACATGGGACCAAAGACATTGGTTATAGGACTCAAAGACCTTTCCAAAATGTCCAAGAACATGAGCAAAGCTTAAAAATGGAGCAAGATATGCCTTGTGGAAGTTGGGATATTTTTGGGTATTTTGAAAAGTCAACTTTGCTTCAAATGCCTTAAAATTGCTAATGGGCCACATTTTCTTCCAAGATTCATCATCCAAAGCATGTGCACGACCATTTGGCCCAAAGGGAAGTTTTTCATCATTTTTATTTTATTTGAATTTTTAATGGCTACTAATTCATTTAATTAAAATAAATATGTGGAAAATATCAAAGCAAGTCAATCAAATCTTTTTATGCATGTGATAACTTCAGATTTTCGTGCATTATTAGATAGGGAAAGAATCCATGTGATTGGATATGATTGGAACCAAAATAGCATGAAAAAGATTGAAAAATATATGCATGGAAAATCAAATATTCTCTCCATCAATTCATTGATTCTTTGGACCAAAAACCTTACCCTAATCATTCACACATAGATACTCATGCAAACCCTACTCCTAATGACCTCTAAGCTGCGCCAGAAAAGCATAACCAAGTTTGAGTTTTTGACAAAAAATTCCAAAACTGAAAACTATATTCCAGTGCGATTCAAGCCAAAACAATCATTCCATTGTGTTCCCGAGGCTTCAAGGAACGTGTTTGAATAAAAATCATCATCCCTAACATCAAGAATTGGTAATTATAAGTCAGACTGTATCACTCTTTTTGCATAATCGTGTTTTATTATTCAAGCCATATCCATGCATTTTTATTCTTGATTTGTACTAATTGGATGATTCTGAAACTAACCATATGATTTAATTGAGTTTTCAAGCACTGTATGAAGAATCACCATTAAAGCACCTTAGGGTTTCAGACCTGAAAAATTGGGAATTTACTCCTATGGAAAAATTGGACCATGAGAATGATGCCATTGAACTCGTGAGGTTCCACTGGATCTAACACACACCTCACGATTAATTTATGATTAGCAGGGTGCTAATCGCTATTTTTGCACTTGTTACTTAGTGGGAGTTTAAAATCCCCGCTATTCAATTGTTTTTATTTTCAGGTACAGCGAAGCCTTGAAGAAGATGATGAGGTGTAGGCCAGTAAGTGGTTCATTCAAATTTCGCGCGAAAATGTCCACTAACGCCTGATTTACATTATATCATTTGTCTTCCATAATATAAACAAAACGCGTGAAGAGCTCCAGTGGCAAGGCTTGATATTGGTAACCTCTAGGACCTGGGTTCGAACCCCAGGTCCCCTTCCTATTTCCATATTTTTCTTCTAATCATGATTCCATGCAGTTTGCTCCTTGAAGACCACTATGCAACCTCATAATCTGCCATGCCACATGTCCCACTGCATCCATCCTATGGCTATGATTTGGAGACCATCATGGACCTGAGTCAACGCACCTACACGCGCCCAAAAAAGTCAGACAAGGCCTTGCAACAAGTGGGCCTAATTGCTAAACAATAACCTCCAATTGGGGACAGACCCCCCATGGTTTGCTTCTTTTTTTCCTTTTATATTTTTCTATTTTGTTTGTTTTAATTAATTTCTCTTCAATTCTTTAAACCAATTTATTTTCATAAAAATATAAAAACAACAAAAATCAGAAAAGTCATAAAAAATCAAAAAATATATTTTATTTTAATATTTTGTAAATAAATCTCATCAATTTAATTTAGCTTTTTAAATTTAGGATTAATTTTAATATCTTTTCTTAATAAATTAAAAACTTGTAGAATTAGGTTTTAATTACTTTAATCACTTTTTCCTTTTATTTTCTCGTCATTAATAATTAATTATTTATTTTTTATAAATCAAATTGCATTAATTAATTAGGTTTAATTTTAGGTAATTTTCATATTTTCTTAATAAATTAAAAAATAGCTAGAATTAGGTTTAAATTTCATTTAATTCACATTAAAAAACCGTAAATACAAAAAACTCAAAAATAATTTCTTTTTTTTTATTTTAATTTAATTAATTTCGTAATCATAATTTAATTTCATTAAAAAGGGTCCAACGCCCTCGCTTTCGATTTAATTTCAATTCGCGTATTTATTTCCTTTCTTATATTTTTTATGTAATTCTCCCAAAGCCATGTAATTCGGACATTTTACATTTCTCGCACTCTATTTCTTTATTTTCTGTCAAATCGGGTCCTGGATTTTAATTTGGCGATGTGGACCCGCGCCTTTGTAATAGTTTAGGAACTTTACATTTCTCGCACTTTTTTAACTGTTAATTAAATCGCATGCAAGAATGAATGACAAAATAAAAACAAACGCGTAGATCACCTTAAGATGAACAAGACAAAATAACTGAACATGACACACAAATCACACACCACCCTTAGGGTACGCCTCACTGTTGCCTTGCCTCGAAAGGTGATCGTCGAGTAGAGGATGTCTTAGTAAGTCCTCATGATCCGGGAACCTGGCATGAGGGTAGCTTCTAAGGTATCTTCCCATTGCTCTGGTGATCACCATGTCCCGAACCTCGAATTGACCCGACACCTCCAACTGTGGTGCTACCTACCTCTCAATGGTGGGATGACACTACTTTAAAGGACATTTACACAGACGAATTCCTTAGGGTAGGTAGATGACTCTAGATACTTGCTCTAAATTCAAAACAAATTCAAAAATACTTTTCACACCGACACCTTTTCAAAAAGCTTTCGAAAGCAATTTTTCAAACACTCTTGAGGACTGATACAAGAGTCGAACTGGAATTTTCAAAGAAACTTTTTAAAACCCACAGTTGAAAAGCAAACAAACCATTTTTGAAAACACAAATGAGCAAGTATCTAAGAGCCCATGGATAACCATGGATAGAAAGGGTGCTAACACCTTCCCTTTCTATAACCTACCTCCCGAACCGAGAGCAATCTCTTTAAGGAATTTTTCTGTGCTTTTGTCCTTTCCATTTGGAGAAAATAAAAGACGGTGGCGACTCTTGCTTCTGCGACATTTCGCGAACCAGCGTTAAACAGTCAGTTCCAGATCCACCGATCACAGAACTGGCGACTCTGCTGGGGATACTTATAAAGTGAGGTGTACCTTAGGACTAAGATCACTGTGTTTTCAATTGCTTTCTTTGTTTGCTTTATTATTATGGGTACTGTCTTGGGAGTTCTATAGATCCTAACCCGGATCTGGGGATACCTTCTTATAAAGTAGCAACAAGGCTGTGAGGGAACTGTGCGGGGTATACCGACATGGTTGAAACAGTCTGCTATATTGATGTGGCACTTTGGTGTGTACCGGTAACCCTTGAGTTCAGTCAAGGAGAGTACGGGGCCTCCGCGTGGTGTCATGAAGCATCAACAGACCTTAGGAACCTTAATTGAACTATCTTGGCCTCTTTAGGGTAGTGAGATAACTGACTTTGGTGCAGTCCGAGGTTGGTTGATACTCGATACTACACTCAATTGAGGGTTGCTTTCCTGGAATATTTCGGTCGCCAGTTCAGTGGCTAAATCGAAACGATGAACAATGAAAGCAATCCCGTGATATTGGGACCCTTAGAACCCGGTTACTTCTAATAGGACAGGTTGAGCCCACCAACTTCAAGAGGGTACTACCCAGACCCCATGCTGGCCCTGAACTCTAAGGGTTTCTCTTGTGTGACTTGTGTGCCTTCGTACTTGACTACTTGCATGCTTGTTATCTGACCCATAAGCTACTTGCAGGTTTTGTTTATAGTCCTTAACTAGGACTCATAACAGGGTTTACTAAGTTTCTTGCAGGTTTTGGTTTGTAGTCCTTAATGGGGACTCATAACGGGGTTTACTCACATTACCCCATGCATACCATAACATCATACCATTGCATACATCCTAACCCATTTCAAGGACCTCAAGGGCTTGTGATGCAGGTCATGGTGAATCAACTATCCCAGCAAGGGGCAAAGAGGATTTATTTTCCTCTAGACAAAGTTGTCAGGGGCTATGACCCACTAGATATGGTGAGCTTTGACCCTTGAAGAAGGATTCTCAATAACATGTAGTTCCTTCAATCAAGCTACAAATTCAAATGCTAACAATCTTCTTGTTTACCCCACGAGGTCCTTGAAAACATTGCATGCATATCATACACATCATTGCATAACAGGTACCCTTGTTGCAGGTCACTTACCTTTCTCGCTGTCTATTTCAGCAATGGCTTCCCAACAAGATAACCAGGACCTTCTGGCTCAAGAGACTCGGTTCGGGGAAATCCTCCTGAATCTATCCAAGGGGCAGGAGGAGCTGAGGACACTTCTCATGGAGACGTTGGTCAGGAACAATGCTGAGGATGAACGGTTGAAACATCTGCAAGCCGAGATGGATACAATGAAAGCCCAGATGCTGGGGCAGATGACTATCATTCAAGGCTTAGCTCAAAGACAAGAAGAGCTCGGAGTTCTTATCAACCAACTGCTTCAGGGTAACCAACTGGGGCAAATGTCTAAGGGTAAAGAGCCAGTCATCATTCAACCAGCTTTGAGACAAGGAGATAAGGGGAAAGCTCCTCAGGTGGCTCCAGTGTCACAAATTCAGCATCAACCTCATCAGCTTCAGCCAGACAAGCCCAGGAGGCAATTCACCCAGCTCAATATGTTGTTGTTTCAAGCTTTACAACGCATGTTGAGATTGAATCTAATCACATTAAAGGCTCATCCCCGGAATCCCAACACGGCGTCTCCTGTCTATGATCCCAACAAAAGGTGTGCCTACCACTCTGCCTGTCCAGGACATGATACAAATGAGTGCTGGGCTCTGAAGAACAAGATCCAGGACCTGATTGATGAAGGAGCATTGGAGTTCACCCAAGATGGTCAGGCTGAATTTTTCTACCATCCCTCCAAGGCTCATCATTTGAAGTGATTAGCCCTGAGACTAGAAAACTTTTGTTCATTCGAATGTTCAAGTTGCAATTTTCTTTTGGTCAAACATTTACTCATGTTAAACGTGGTTATTTCATTAATGCATCGCATATGTCTGTTTTGAAGCAATATATTCGTATTCACTGTATGCAAATTATTTTCATATTTTTTCTGATGATCAACGTTCGATTAATAATTCTAAGCCTCTTGAGGGAGGATGACGAAAACGATACCACGATTCTTCACAGTATGCTTTTGAACAGACCCCGCTGATGAGGTACAGGCATTGTTTCAAATCCTAAACACTGGAGTTATAAGGAAGATAATCCCTCGTCAACCCCCTCGAGCCAAAGAAGTAGGAGTTTTTTTCTTTTCGAAAATTAAAACCCTTAAATCATAACCTGGGGCAGTGTAGTTCTTTCAGTTGATCTAAGTGCACAACAAACGGCATCAAAGGGATCCTTACAAAAAAAAGAAGAAGACAGTGATGATTCCGAATAATCATAAGGATAGGCAGTCATTATATCTCAAAAATAAAAACCCAATAAGTCAAAACCTATGAAGGAGACTTACGAAACTGGGGCATCCCGCTGACTGTAATCACAAAAGAAACAGTTCAGGCAAAAAGACAGGGATAATAAAATCGAAAAAAAGAGGTCCTACAAACCCTCAACAAAAAGAAATGACTGCCTATTCAAAATAAACTGTCAGCATCCGAACCATCACCGGAACATCAGAGCAAAGACTCAAACAAGGTCTAACGCACGATCAACTGAGTTTAGGTTTGAAGAACATCACGAAGAGTGGGTGGGTACAAATAATTTGAGCCTTTATCCTTTGTTTCTTAAACCGTGAACCAGGCCACGTTATAACCCTCAAAAGTCCTAGCTGAAGCATGGGTTAGTTCGAAAGCATACTGTTACGAAAGGTATCCTGACTCCTTAAGGCTTACGGTAAAATACGGAGTTGACATCACGTTTTACAAACATTCACTTGTTTTATGAAAAAGAATACATTTTCAAAATCTTCACAACAGACATAAGCTTTGCATTTTTAACATAACTTTGTTTGCATATGAACATTTGTTTGAACAGCATAGAAATTCGCACGACGAATGCCTAATGAACAGAAGCACTTCCAATCGAGGGGCATGATATGATCATGGTCTATTATCAGGGGCAGTCCAATCAAGATTCGGAGAATCTCTCAAAGGCCAAATAGCCTGGGGCAAATCTCCGCCTGAGTCACTTGGGACATTGGACGATCAAACGAAGATCTTCGGGTTGTATGACAACAAAACACTCCTAATAGTGACAACTCCCTGCATCCTGAAAGCACGAACATAGTCGGAAAAAAATATACGCATAATCAAAGACCCGCTAGGTTGACACACCTAGGCAAAAATAAGGGCTTCCCGGCGAACCAAAAGGGTTCGGGCAAAATGAAGGGATGAAATGAAAAAATCTGTACACCCGACAAGTCGAAAACCTGAAAAGGCGGCTTGAGCAAAAATGGGTATCCCGGTGGACTGAAAACCCGAAAGGGCGGTCCAGGCAAAAGTTAGAGATCAAAGGCGTATACTATGTCCCGGCATCTTGTCACAGGCCTACCAAAAGAAGGTTTGTCCATCAACAACTATCAACACCTCACAGGTCTTCCTCTCCCACCTCAGAAATAGGGGCAATGATGAGTTGTCCAAGCAAGCTAATTGTTCTGTCCTCCAGGATATCAAGGTAGATTCTGCTGAAGAACACAACCAGACATCTTAATTCCCCAGAGAGTGAGTCAGCAAGTCAGTGCACTCTCCCCGAGCAAAGTTACAGTCAAACCTTAAGGAAGTTGGGTATCCTCCAGCAGATCTCAACATTCCCCATCAATGTACGAACATTTTTAACAAGCATCCCCGGCAGTCTTGACCTAAAGATTGTTCCCCGGCGGTATACCAGACATTCAGTGGAGTCACTTCCTCGATATAGTTCAAAACTTCCCCAGGAGAGTCCAATCCAGTTTCCCCATGAAAGGTTGGAATCCACCTCCCCAAGCCATAAGCTTATCCCTAGTAGATTCTGGAAGCTTATCCTCGCAGAGCACGAACGCGTCTCCCGACTTTATTCAAAGAGTTATTTCCTTACCAGGATATAACTGGGTTATCCTCAGCCAAAAGCCACGAAAAGATCGTCCTCAGCAAAGTCTTCTTACCCCCAGCGAAGTCTATTAACACTTCCAACATAACAAGGGTATCCCCAGCAAGTTATTATCAACAACTCAACAAAGTACCTCTCTCCCCACAGAGTATTGCTTCCCAGCAAGATCGCTAGAGTACTTTTCTCCCCGCAGAGTAATCCCTTCGCCAAGTTCATTCCCCAACGGAGTCATCTTCTCCTACCGGTATTCTTGCAACTATCATCCCCAGCGGAGGCAAAAGTCTATTCTTTAACATCAGCCCAGGAGTGACTTCGCGGCACCCGTCAAGGATTTACTTTCCTAGACGAAAAGATACATTCATAAATATCACATTTTCATACATTATAGCATGCATATACGTATCATATCTTCCAAATCTCATTTATGTTGAGAACATCATTGCTTGATTCATATCATGCATTGCATATGACTGACCTTTACCTTTCAGGAAAGATCCAGTTAAGTTCTCAGACATTTCAAGACCTAGACCGGTTCAGTTAAATCGACCCTAAGATTTTTCTGTTTCTTATCCAGTCAAAGGCCTTCTCTGGTTCAGTCAGATCGACCCTAAGATCTCCCTGTTTCTTATCCAGTTGAAGATTTCAAGACCTAGACCGATTCAGTTAAATCGACCCTAAGATTTTTTTGTTTCTTATCCAGTCAAAGGCCTTCTCTGGTTCAGTTAGATCGACCCTAAGATCTCCCTGTTTCTTATCCAGTTGAAGATTTCAAGACCTAGACCGGTTCAGTTAAATCGACCCTAAGATTTTTCTGTTTCTTATCCAGTCAAAGGCCTTCTCTAGTCTAGTTAAATCGACCCCTAACATATTTTCCTAATAAAGACTCAGTAGAAGATATCCAAGATTCTCTCAACGTTACTGTTGAGGTTGTAGTCGCCTATGGTTCTCTCCCTGTTACTGCGGAGGTAGTAATCGTCCCCAGATTCTCTCAATGATTACTGTTGGGGTTGAAGTCGCCCAAGATTCTCTCAATGATTACTGTTGAGGTTGAAGTCGCCCAAGATTCTCTCAATGATTACTGTTGAGGTTGAAGTCGCCCAAGATTCTCTCAATGATACTGTTGAGGTTGTATTTGCCTATGGTTCTCTCCCCGTTACTGCGGAGGTGGTAATCGCCCCAAGATTCTCTCAGCGTTACTGTTGAGGTAGAAGCCGCCCAAGATTCTCTCAGCGTTACTGTTGAGGTAGTGATCACCCAAGGTTCTCTCACCGTCCCGTTGAGGTAGTAACCATCCCTGGTTCATTCATCACCCTTTTGAAGCTCCAGATCCAGCTCCTGTAACCAGTCAGGACACATCCATACAAAGAATTTGAAGACCAGCTCCCGTAACAGGTCAGGTAATCATTTTTTCTTTTTCAGGTACGCAAGTTCTCGCTAAGGAATCTCTTACGCAATCAACATCCAGATGGCATCTATAAGCCCATCCACCTATCCATCATCTCTCAGCATGGCATCTATAAGCCCATTATCCTATCCATCAATCTCCAAATGGCATCTATAAGCCCATTCCCATCATCACACTGCTACTATGTGAGCGCAAATTTCTGGGCACTCTAGTGTTCAATCATCTTCCACCTTCGGATTACGAAAGGCACGTCAGCCAATCTGCATCCTCAGGTCTAAGAAGATTGAACAGGGGCAACTGTTGTACCCCAAAATTTGCCCTCCCATATTCTTCAAGGATTTGCAAAGAGCATGCCTCAAAATATCCCCTAGGTTTGCACAGTTCAAGGGCCTCCTGACAGTCAAAAACTAGGGTTTTGGTTCTGACAAAGAAAATGAAGTTTCCAAGGGTCCAATCAAGTCCCACACGCCTATAAACATGGTCAAGCATCCTCATGTCAAGTTTCAAGACTTACAGCACAAAATTGCACAGTCAAAAACCCTAATTGCACTACAGTCAACTGTAGGGGCAAAATAGTCATTTGACAGTCAAAAGTTCAAATATTTGGTCAACATCTCATTTTGAAGCCACAAACATCATTTGATCAATGCTGATCATGATTCTCAAGGCATGGCTCAAAAAGTCTCAAGATGCAAAAGTTTCCATATTTGGACAGTTGAAAAAGTCAACTGTAACTTGACCAAGGCATAACTTCCACATGGATTATCAGAAAAATTCCATCCAAAGCTCATTTTGAAGAGAAAGACATTTCCTACAACTCCTCTTCACACTTCAAGTCCAAGAAATGCTCTCACAAAAATTTATCAATTTCAACATTATAGGTCATTTTCAAAAGTCAACAAAAAGGGACTTTAAGTCAAAGGCCATAACTTGAGATTGGTAAATCAAAATGACATGGGACCAAAGACATTGGTTAGAGGACTCAAAGACCTTTCCAAAATGTCCACGAACAGGAGCAAAGCTTAAAAATTGAGCAAGATATGCCTTGTGGAAGTTGGGAAATTTTTGGGTATTTTGAAAAGTCAACTTTGCTTCAAATGCCTTAAAATTGCTAATGGGCCACATTTTCTTCCAAGATTCATCATCCAAAGCATGTGCACGACCATTTGGCCCAAAGGGAAGTTTTTCATCATTTTTATTTTATTTGAATTTTTAATGGCTAACAATTCATTTAATTAAAATAAATATGTGGAAAATATCAAAGCAAGTCAATCAAATCTTTTTATGCATGTGATAACTTCAGATTTTCGTGCATTATTAGATAGGGAAAGAATCCATGTGATTGGACATGATTGGAACCAAAATAGCATGAAAAAGATTGAAAAATATATGCATGGAAAATCAAATATTCTCTCCATCAATTCATTGATTCTTTGGACCAAAAACCTTACCCTAATCATTCACACATATATACTCATGCAAACCCTACTCCTAATGACCTCTAAGCTGCGCCAGAAAAGCATAACCAAGTTTGAGTTTTTGACAAAAAAATTCCAAAACTGAAAACTATATTCCAGTGCGATTCAAGCCAAAACAATCATTCCATTGTGTTCCCGAGGCTTCAAGGAACGTGTTTGAATAAAAATCATCATCCCTAACATCAAGAATTGGTAATTATAAGTCAGACTGTATCACTCTTTTTGCATAATCGTGTTTTATTATTCAAGCCATATCCATGCATTTTTATTCTTGATTTGTACTAATTGGATGATTCTGAAACTAACCATATGATTTAATTGAGTTTTCAAGCACTGTATGAAGAATCACCATTAAAGCACCTTAGGGTTTCAGACCTGAAAAATTGGGGATTTACTCCTATGGAAAAATTGGACCATGAGAATGATGCCATTGAACTCGTGAGGTTCCACTGGATCTAACACACACCTCGCGATTAATTTATAATTAGCAGGGTGCTAATCGCTATTTTTGCACTTGTTACTTAGTGGGGGTTTAAAACCCCCGCTATTCAATTGTTTTTATTTTCAGGTACAGCGAAGCCTTGAAGAAGATGATGAGGTGTAGGCCAGTAAGTGGTTCATTCAAATTTCGCGCGAAAATGTCCACTAACGCCTGATTTACATTATATCATTTGTCTTCCATAATATAAACAAAACGCGTGAAGAGCTCCAGTGGCAAGGCTTGATATTGGTAACCTCTAGGACCTGGGTTCGAACCCCAGGCCCCCTTCCTATTTCCATATTTTTCTTCTAATCATGATTCCATGCAGTTTGCTCCTTGAAGATCACTATGCAACCTCATAATCTGCCATGCCACATGTCCCACTGCATCCATCCTATGGCTATGATTTGGAGACCATCATGGACCTGAGTCAACGCACCTACACGCGCCCAAAAAAGTCAGACAAGGCCTTGCAACAAGTGGGCCTAATTGCTAAACAATAACCTCCAATTGGGGACAGACCCCCCATGGTTTGCTTCTTTTATTCCTTTTATGTTTTTCTATTTTGTTTGTTTTAATTAATTTCTCTTCAATTCTTTAAACCAATTTATTTTCATAAAAATATAAAAACAACAAAAATCAGAAAAGTCATAAAAAATCAAAAAATATATTTTATTTTAATATTTTGTAAATAAATCTCATCAATTTAATTTAGCTTTTTAAATTTAGGATTAATTTTAATATATTTTCTTAATAAATTAAAAACTTGTAGAATTAGGTTTTAATTACTTTAATCACTTTTTCCTTTTATTTTCTCGTCATTAATAATTAATTATTTATTTTTTATAAAACAAATTGTATTAATTAATTAGGTTTAATTTTAGGTAATTTTCATATTTTCTTAATAAATTAAAAAATAGCTAGAATTAGGTTTAAATTTCATTTAATTCACATTAAAAAACCGTAAATACAAAAAAACTCAAAAATAATTTCTTTTTTTTTTTATTTTAATTTAATTAATTTCGTAATCATAATTTAATTTCATTAAAAAGGGTCCAACGCCCTCGCTTTCGATTTAATTTCAATTCGCGCATTTATTTCCTTTCTTATATTTTTTATGTAATTCTCCCAAAGCCATGTAATTCGGACATTTTACATTTCTCGCACTCTATTTCTTTATTTTCTGTCAAATCGGGTCCTGGATTTTAATTTGGCGATGTGGACCCGCGCCTTTGTAATAGTTTAGGAACTTTACATTTCTCGCACTTTTTTAACTGTTAATTAAATCGCATGCAAGAATGAATGACAAAATAAAAACAAACGCGTAGATCACCTTAAGATGAACAAGACAAAATAACTGAACATGACACACAAATCACACACCACCCTTAGGGTACGCCTCAATGTTGCCTTGCCTCGAAAGGTGATCGTCGAGTAGAGGATGTCTTAGTAAGTCCTCATGATCCGGGAACCTGGCATGAGGGTAGCTTCTAAGGTATCTTCCCATTGCTCTGGTGATCACCATGTCCCGAACCTCGAATTGACCCGACACCTCCAACGGTGGTGCTACCTACCTCTCAATGGTGGGATGGCACTACTTTAAAGGACATTTACACAGACGAATTCCTTAGGGTAGGTAGACGACTCTAGATACTTGCTCTAAATTCAAAACAAATTCAAAAATACTTTTCACACCGACACCTTTTCAAAAAGCTTTCGAAAGCAATTTTTCAAACACTCTTGAGGACTGATACAAGAGTCGAACTGGAATTTTCAAAGAAACTTTTTAAAACCCACAGTTGAAAAGCAAACAAACCATTTTTGAAAACACAAATGAGCAAGTATCTAAGAGCCCATGGATAACCATGGATAGAAAGGGTGCTAACACCTTCCCTTTCTATAACCTACCTCCCGAACCGAGAGCAATCTCTTTAAGGAATTTTTCTGTGCTTTTGTCCTTTCCATTTGGAGAAAATAAAAGACGGTGGCGACTCTTGCTTCTGCGACATTTCGCGAACCAGCGTTAAACAGTCAGTTCCAGATCCACCGATCACAGAACTGGCGACTCTGCTGGGGATACTTATAAAGTGAGGTGTACCTTAGGACTAAGATCACTGTGTTTTCAATTGCTTTCTTTGTTTGCTTTATTATTATGGGTACTGTCTTGGGAGTTCTATAGATCCTAACCCGGATCTGGGGATACCTTCTTAGAAAGTAGCAACAAGGCTGTGAGGGAACTGTGCGGGGTATACCGACATGGTTGAAACAGTCTGCTACGTTGATGTGGCACTTTGGTGTGTACCGGTAACCCTTGAGTTCAGTCAAGGAGAGTACGGGGCCTCCGCATGGTGTCATGAAGCATCAACAGACCTTAGGAACCTTAATTGAACTATCTTGGCCTCTTTAGGGTAGTGAGATAACTGACTTTGGTGCAGTCCGAGGTTGGTTGATACTCGATACTACACTCAATTGAGGGTTGCTTTCCTGGAATATTTCGGTCGCCAGTTCAGTGGCTAAATCGAAACGATGAACAATGAAAGCAATCCCGTGATATTGGGACCCTTAGAACCCGGTTACTTCTAATAGGACAGGTTGAGCCCACCAACTTCAAGAGGGTACTACCCAGACCCCATGCTGGCCCTGAACTCTAAGGGTTTCTCTTGTGTGACTTGTGTGCCTTCGTACTTGACTACTTGCATGCTTGTTATCTGACCCATAAGCTACTTGCAGGTTTTGTTTATAGTCCTTAACTAGGACTCATAACAGGGTTTACTAAGTTTCTTGCAGGTTTTGGTTTGTAGTCCTTAATGGGGACTCATAACGGGGTTTACTCACATTACCCCATGCATACCATAACATCATACCATTGCATACATCCTAACCCATTTCAAGGACCTCAAGGGCTTGTGATGCAGGTCATGGTGAATCAACTATCCCAGCAAGGGGCAAAGAGGATTTATTTTCCTCTAGACAAAGTTGTCAGGGGCTATGACCCACTAGATATGGTGAGCTTTGACCCTTGAAGAAGGATTCTCAATAACATGTAGTTCCTTCAATCAAGCTACAAATTCAAATGCTAACAATCTTCTTGTTTACCCCGCGAGGTCCTTGAAAACATTGCATGCATATCATACACATCATTGCATAACAGGTACCCTTGTTGCAGGTCACTTACCTTTCTCGCTGTCTATTTCAGCAATGGCTTCCCAACAAGATAACCAGGACCTTCTGGCTCAAGAGACTCGGTTCGGGGAAATCCTCCTGAATTTATCCAAGGGGAAGGAGGAGCTGAGGACACTTCTCATGGAGACGTTGGTCAGGAACAATGCTGAGGATGAACGGTTGAAACATCTGCAAGCCGAGATGGATACAATGAAAGCCCAGATGCTGGGGCAGATGACTATCATTCAAGGCTTAGCTCAAAGACAAGAAGAGCTCGGAGTTCTTATCAACCAACTGCTTCAGGGTAACCAACTGGGGCAAATGTCTAAGGGTAAAGAGCCAGTCATCATTCAACCAGCTTTGAGACAAGGAGATAAGGGGAAAGCTCCTCAGGTGGCTCCAGTGTCACAAATTCAGCATCAACCTCATCAGCTTCAGCCAGACAAGCCCAGGAGGCAATTCACCCAGCTCAATATGTTGTTGTTTCAAGCTTTACAACGCATGTTGAGATTGAATCTAATCACATTAAAGGCTCATCCCCGGAATCCCAACACGGCGTCTCCTGTCTATGATCCCAACAAAAGGTGTGCCTACCACTCTGCCTGTCCAGGACATGATACAAATGAGTGCTGGGCTCTGAAGAACAAGATCCAGGACCTGATTGATGAAGGAGCATTGGAGTTCACCCAAGATGGTCAGGCTGAATTTTTCTACCATCCCTCCAAGGCTCATCATTTGAAGTGATTAGCCCTGAGACTAGAAAACTTTTGTTCATTCGAATGTTCAAGTTGCAATTTTCTTTTGGTCAAACATTTACTCATGTTAAACGTGGTTATTTCATTAATGCATCGCATATGTCTGTTTTGAAGCAATATATTCGTATTCACTGTATGCAAATTATTTTCATATTTTTTCTGATGATCAACGTTCGATTAATAATTCTAAGCCTCTTGAGGGAGGATGACGAAAACGATACCACGATTCTTCACAGTATGCTTTTGAACAGACCCCGCTGATGAGGTACAGGCATTGTTTCAAATCCTAAACACTGGAGTTATAAGGAAGATAATCCCTCGTCAACCCCCTCGAGCCAAAGAAGTAGGAGTTTTTTTCTTTTCGAAAATTAAAACCCTTAAATCATAACCTGGGGCAGTGTAGTTCTCTCAGTTGATCCAAGTGCACAACAAACGGCATCAAAGGGATCCTTACAAAAAAAAGAAGAAGATAGTGATGATTCCGAATAATCATAAGGATAGGCAGTCATTATATCTCAAAAATAAAAACCCAATAAGTCAAAACCTATGAAGGAGACTTACGAAACTGGGGCATCCCGCTGACTGTAATCACAAAAGAAACAGTTCAGGCAAAAAGACAGGGATAATAAAATCGAAAAAAAGAGGTCCTACAAACCCTCAACAAAAAGAAATGACTGCCTATTCAAAATAAACTGTCAGCATCCGAACCATCACCGGAACATCAGAGCAAAGACTCAAACAAGGTCTAACGCACGATCAACTGAGTTTAGGTTTGAAGAACATCACGAAGAGTGGGTGGGTACAAATAATTTGAGCCTTTATCCTTTGTTTCTTAAACCGTGAACCAGGCCACGTTATAACCCTCAAAAGTCCTAGCTGAAGCATGGGTTAGTTCGAAAGCATACTGTTACGAAAGGTATCCTGACTCCTTAAGGCTTACGGTAAAATACGGAGTTGACATCACGTTTTACAAACATTCACTTGTTTTATGAAAAAGAATACATTTTCAAAATCTTCACAACAGACATAAGCTTTGCATTTTTAACATAACTTTGTTTGCATATGAACATTTGTTTGAACAGCATAGAAATTCGCACGACGAATGCCTAATGAACAGAAGCACTTCCAATCGAGGGGCATGATATGATCATGGTCTATTATCAGGGGCAGTCCAATCAAGATTCGGAGAATCTCTCAAAGGCCAAATAGCCTGGAGCAAATCTCCGCCTGAGTCACTTGGGACATTGGACGATCAAACGAAGATCTTCGGGTGGTATGACAACAAAACACTCATAACAGTGACAACTCCCTGCATCCTGAAAGCACGGTCATAGTCGGAAAAAAATATACGCATAATCAAAGACCCGCTAGGTTGACACACCTAGGTAAAAATAAGGGCTTCCCGGCGAACCAAAAGGGTTCGGGCAAAATGAAGGGATGAAATGAAAAAATCTGTACACCCGACAAGTCGAAAACCTAAAAAGGCGGCTTGAGCAAAAATGGGTATCCCGGTGGACTGAAAACCCGAAAGGGCGGTCCAGGCAAAAGTTAGAGATCAAAGGCGTACGACTATGTCCCAGCATCTTGTCACTGGCCTACCAAAAGAAGGTTTGTCCATCAACAACTATCAGCACCTCACAGGTCTTCCTCTCCCACCTCAGAAACAGGGGCAATGATGAGCTGTCCAAGCAAGCTAATTGTTCTGTCCTCCAGGATATCAAGGTAGATTCTGCTGAAGAACACAACCAGACATCTTAATTCCCTAGAGAGTGAGTCAGCAAGTCAGTGCACTCTCCCCGAGCAAAGTTACAGTCAAACCTTAAGGAAGTTGGGTATCCTCCAGCAGATCTCAACATTCCCCAGCAATGTACGGACATTTTTAACAAGCATCCCCGGCAGTCTTGACCTAAAGATTGTTCCCCGGCGGTATACCAGACATTCAGTGGAGTCACTTCCTCGATATAGTTCAAAACTTCCCCAGGAGAGTCCAATCCAGTTTCCCCATGAAAGTATAAAAACAACAAAAATCAGAAAAGTCATAAAAAATCAAAAAATATATTTTATTTTAATATTTTGTAAATAAATCTCATCAATTTAATTTAGCTTTTTAAATTTAGGATTAATTTTAATATCTTTTCTTAATAAATTAAAAACTTGTAGAATTAGGTTTTAATTACTTTAATCACTTTTTCCTTTTATTTTCTCGTCATTAATAATTAATTATTTATTTTTTATAAATCAAAGTGCATTAATTAATTAGGTTTAATTTTAGGTAATTTTCATATTTTCTTAATAAATTAAAAAATAGCTAGAATTAGGTTTAAATTTCATTTAATTCACATTAAAAAACCGTAAATACAAAAAAACTCAAAAATAATTTCTTTTTTTTATTTTAATTTAAATAATTTCGTAATCATAATTTAATTTCATTAAAAAGGGTCCAACGCCCTCGCTTTCGATTTAATTTCAATTCGCGCATTTATTTCCTTTCTTATATTTTTTATGTAATTCTCCCAAAGCCATGTAATTCGGACATTTTACATTTCTCGCACTTTATTTCTTTATTTTCTGTCAAATCGGGTCCTGGATTTTAATTTGGCGATGTGGACCCGCGCCTTTGTAATAGTTTAGGAACTTTACATTTCTCTCACTTTTTTAACTGTTAATTAAATCGCATGCAAGAATGAATGACAAAATAAAAACAAACGCGTAGATCACCTTAAGATGAACAAGACAAAATAACTGAACATGACACACAAATCACACACCACCCTTAGGGTACGCCTCACTGTTGCCTTGCCTCGAAAGGTGATAGTCGAGTAGAGGATGTCTTAGTAAGTCCTCATGATCCGGGAACCTGGCATGAGGGTAGCTTCTAAGGTATCTTCCCATTGCTCTGGTGATCACCATGTCCCGAACCTCGAATTGACCCGACACCTCCAATGGTGGTGCTACCTATCTCTCAATGGTGGGATGGCACTACTTTAAAGGACATTTACACAGACGAATTCCTTAGGGTAGGTAGACGACTCTAGATACTTGCTCTAAATTCAAAACAAATTCAAAAATACTTTTCACACCGACACCTTTTCAAAAAGCTTTCGAAAGCAATTTTTCAAACACTCTTGAGGACTGATACAAGAGTCGAACTGGAATTTTCAAAGAAACTTTTTAAAACCCACAGTTGAAAAGCAAACAAACCATTTTTGAAAACACAAATGAGCAAGTATCTAAGAGCCCATGGATAACCATGGATAGAAAGGGTGCTAACACCTTCCCTTTCTATAACCTACCTCCCGAACCGAGAGCAATCTCTTTAAGGAATTTTTATGTGCTTTTGTCCTTTCCATTTGGAGAAAATAAAAGACGGTGGCGACTCTTGCTTCCGCGACATTTCGCGAACCAGCGTTAAACAGTCAGTTCCAGATCCACCGATCACACCCTAAAATGCACCTAAGATCCTATGTCAGGAAGATGCAACCACATTCTGCTGACAAAGATTATCAGGAACCAGCTTGATTGGTTCTACCAGTTGGAGAGAGAAGATGTCCATAATTAGGAAGACTTGGCAGTAGCCTTCTATAAAAAGTATCAATACAACACCGACTTGGCGCCAACCCGTACTCAGCTACAGAGTATGGCTATGGTTTCCAATGAGGGCTTTAAAGACTACGCCCAAAAGTGGAGGGATCTAGCCGGAAGGGTGCAACCACCTTTATCCGAAAGGGAGTTAGTGGACATGTTCTTGGGAATTCTTTAAGGCCCTTTCTTTAATCATCTAATTGGAAGTTCTTCTGCAGCGTTTACAGAATTGATCTTGACTGGCGAAAGAGTGGAGGCTGGTATAAGAAATGTGAAGATTCAAAAGGACGCGTCTGCCTCAACAGCTGTAAAAAAAACCCTTCACTTGTAAGAAGGAAGTGTCTGCTGTCTACTCACAGAGAAATCAGGGAAGAACCGAGCGCCAACCAATGGTGGGGGCCGTTATGATTCCGAAGCCTGCATCAGACCAGCCAAGAAATAATCAGCAAAGGGTAGAAAGGCCAGTTCGACAATTTACCAAGATTAATATGACTCCAGCTCAAGTTCTGCCACATCTCTTGAAGTTGAACCTGGCCACTTTGAAAGAGGCACCAAAAAATCCTAATACTACTTCTCCACATTACCATCCCAACGCCATATGCGTGTACCATTCTGAAAGTTCAGGGCACGACACCAACAACTGTTGGGCTCTGAAGAATAAGATTCAAGATCTGATAGACGCGAAGGAAGTTGAATTTGAAGCGCCTGAGAAACCGAATGTTATTTCCGCCCCAATGTCGAGGCATGGTCACAATGCCAATGCTCTTGAAGAAGATCTATTTGTCGCTACCGTGGATAAACTGTTAACTCTGCTCCCGATTATCAAGTTGAATTTGTTGAAAGCTGTCATCTTCCCATGTTGTGACAAAGACTGCCATGCTTTCCTATCCTCCCCATTTGATTGTCCTCTGTTGAAGAAAGGTATCCAGCAACTGATGGATAACCAAGAAATTTTGTTTGAGAATGCTCATGTTTCACCCGTTTCCATGAAAGAAGTTTCAATAATAACCATCTATAGCAATCCTTCCAGGGCCCCTAAAAGACCCGTTAGGATTACACCTGCTCCGAAGACTGCTTCGCTTAAGATAACAATGCCCGGGCCGATCCCATACAATTCAGATAAAACAGTACCATGGAACTATGGTGGAGAAATCTACTACCATGGTATTAAACAGATTGAAATGACTGCAGAAGAAGAAAGCTCCGAAGAGGACAATTCTGACATTAGCAATATTGTTGGAACTAGCAAGATCACCCACAGTGGTAGGATCTTCTCTCCAGAGATTGCTCCTCCAACAACAGTCTTTGGACCCGTGTCCGTTCCGAAGATTACATATGTACTAGTGATTGTACCTGCAAGCGTACCCACCGATAAAGACAATACGATTCCTATCCCTGCTTCCACTGCTGAGAATAAAGGAAAGAACATTCAAGAGGAGACTGTCCCGATGAAGGCTCAATAACTAGATATTCCTGAAACATCCAAGAAGGAGATGGAAGAAATCCTGAGGATTATTAAGAAGAGTGATTATGATGTGGTTGAACAACTGGGGCAAACCCCTTCCAAGATCTCTATGCTAGCCATGTTGTTGTGCTCTGAAGCACATGCCAAAGCTTTGGTCAAATTTTTGAAGACAGCTCACGTGTCGCAAGAAACGTCTGCTGACCAGTTCGAAGACTGTGTGGCCAGTCTGACAGCTGATAATGGCCTGGGTTTCTCCGATGCTGACCTGACACCCCGAGGGAGAAAACACAACAATGCATTACATGTCTCAGTGGAGTGCAGAGGAACAACCCTAGCTCATGTCTTGGTTGATACTGGGTCATCTCTGAACGTCTTACCGAAGAAAGCCCTTGATGGATTGGATTGTGAGGGGCTGGCTCTAAAACCCAGTAACATAGTGGTGCGAGCTTTTGATGGATTAAAGAGGATGGTCCATGGAGAAGTGGACATCCCAATCAAGGTGGGAACTCAAGTCTTCAACTCTACTTTCTACGTGATGGACATTTGTCCTTCTTATTCCTGTCTGTTGGGATGCCCTGGATCCACAATGCCGGTGCCGTCACCTCCACTTTTCATCAGATGCTCAAGTACCCTGTCCAAGGGAAGATCATAACTGTCCATGGGGAGGAGGAGTATATGATTAGTCATCTGAATTCCTTCCGTTATGTGGAGTTAGATGGAGAGTTCATAGAGACCCCTTTCCAACATTTTGAAGAAGTCTCTCCTGAAATAGCGGCAACCAAGGTGGTATCCTCAACTCCTGTGATCAAAATACCTCCACCTCAGATGTCATCTCTCAAGGATGCAAGGGAAATAGTGGAAGAAGGGGGATGTACAATCTGGGGGCAGCTTCCAGACATTCCTTACAAATCAGACAAGTTCGGCTTGGGGTTTACTTCAAATGGTCAGAAGGTTGTGCGCCACGCCCGTACCGGAGGGCCACCTGTGAAGATCAGCCATCAAGGGGTTAATGCACTAGAGGATAATGAAGAGGATGGCAGCCTGGAAGATTGGATATTTCCTACTGTCAGCGGAGGACTGCGCAACTGGGAAGCCAGAGACTTCGTTCCGATAACTTTCATATCTCAGTAATCTATCTTTTACATTTCTGTTAGACTGTAATAATTCACAAACAATTCATACTTTAAAAACCTTGTGTCTTACCCGAGGCACAACGGTCCATTTGTAAGGGTTTTTATTTCATCTACATATGTCATTCAATGAATCATGGACGCTTTTTCACATATAAACTTTTATGCTCATTATCATTCTTTTTACATTTTATTGTTTTAAGATGGCTATACCCTTACACACACCCACACTCACAAATACAGGTACCCTTCCATTCCGGATCCCATGGGTAACGATACTGCTATAGCCTTCAGTGACTCTGAAGATCTGATCTACCAAGCTGAATACGAAGGTGAGGAAGATTGTGAGGTGCCAGGGGAATTGGCCAGATTATTACAACAAGAGGAAAGAGCAATTCAGCCTCATGAGGAGCAGTTAGATACAATCAACTTGGGTACTGAGGACGATAAAAAGGAAATCAAAATAGGTGCCAATCTAGAGCCGAGTGTCTAGGAGCGCCTAATTCAGCTATTGCGTGATTATGTGGAGATCTTTGCCTGGTCATACAAAGACATGTCGGGACTCGATACAGACATTGTGGTTCACCGTCTCCCCACAAGAGAAGATTGTCCACCAGTGAAACAAAAGGTCTGCCGCATGAGACCTGACATGTCCGAGAAAATCAAAGCAGAAGTTATGAAACAGTTCAATGCTGGATTTCTGGCTGTTACTTCCTATCCTCAATGGGTGGCCAACATTGTTCCCGTACCTAAGAAGGACGGCAAAGTGAGAATGTGCGTGGATTATAGAGATTTAAACAGGGCCAACCCTAAAGATTATTTTCCACTTCCGCACATTGACATCTTGGTTGACAACACAACTCAGCACAAATTATTTTCTTTCATGGACGGATTCTCAGGATATAACCAGATTAAAATGGCACCTGAGGACATGGAGAAAACTACTTTTGTCACATAGTGGGGTACGTTCTGCTACAAAGTGATGCCATTCGGACTGAAGAATGTCGGGGCAACCTATCAACGCGCCATGATAGCTTTGTTTCATGATATGATACATCATGAGATAGAAGTCTACGTAGATGACATGATAGCCCGATCACAAACTGAAGAAGAACACCTTGATCACTTGCAAAAGCTGTTTGTCAGATTGAAGGAGTACAAGCTCAAATTGAATTCAAACAAGTGTACATTCGGAGTCCGGTCCGGTAAACTCTTAGGTTTCATTGTCAGCAACAAAGGCATCGAGGTTGATCCTGCCAAAGTCAAAGCTATACAAGAAATGCCTGCTCCTCACACTGAGAAGGAAGTCAAAGGTTTTTTGGGACGCCTAAACTACATTGCTAGGTTAATTTCTCACCTAACGTCTACTTGTGAACCAATCTTCAAGCTGTTGAAGAAAGATCAGGTAGTTAGATGGAACGATGAATGTCAGGTTGCTTTCGATAAAATCAAGGAGTATTTTCTAGAACCTCCTGTCCTGATGCCACACGTCGAGGGAAGACCGTTAATCATGTATTTGACCGTCTTGGATAATTCAATGGGGTGCGTACTGGGGCAGCATGACGAGTCGGGCCGAAAAGAGCATGCCATTTATTACCTTAGCAAAAAGTTTACCGACTGTGAAACCAGATATTCACTGCTCGAGAAAACTTGTTGCGCTTTGGTATGGGCTAATCGCTGGCTAAGGCAGTACATGTTGACTCATACCACTTTGTTGATATCTAAGATGGATCCGATAAAGTACATCTTTGAGAAGTCTGCTTTGTCTGGAAGAATAGCCAGATGGCAGATGATCCTAACAGAATACCACATACAGTACACTACCCAAAAAGCTATAAAGGGGAGTGTGCTAGCTGACCATCTGGCACATCAAGCTGTAGAGGATTATCAATCCATGAAGTTCGACTTCCCTGACGAAGACATCATGACATTGGACAATTGCAAAGAGATCAGACCATATGACGGACCTGAACAAGGATCCCGATGGACCCTGTACTTTGATGGGGCATCCAATGCACTTGGTAACGATATCGGTGATGTGCTTATATCTCTGGAAGGATGCCATACTCCTTTTATCGCCAGACTTTGCTTCAACTGTACGAACAACATGGCAGAGTACGAAGCATGCATCTTTGGACTCAAGGCTGCCATAGACTTGGGAAGTAAATCCTTAGATGTGTTTGGGGACTCATATTTGGTCATCAGTCAGATCAAAGGAGAGTGGAACACTAAGCATCCAAACCTCATCCCTTACAAAGAACATATTTTAACATTGTTACCACATTTCGAGCAGATTACCTTCGAGCACTTCCCGCGAGAAGAAAATCAGCTAGCAGATGCTCTAGCTACAATGTCATCTATGTTTAAACTTGATTGGGATAACGAGGCTCCCCAAATTTCCATTGAATATATGGACAAACTAGCACATTGTCACGAGATTAATACCAAAGAAGTAGTGGACCAGCTGTGGTTTCATGAAGTCAAGAGGTATCTCGAGGCTCAAGAATATCCTGAAGGAGCTTCAGTCAACGACAAAAAGTTCTTAAGGAGATTCTCGGCAAAGTTCTTCCTATGCAATGGCATCATGTACAAGCAAAATCACGATTCTATTCTGCTTCGTTGTGTGGACAAGGTTGAGGCTGAAAAGATCATGGCTGAATTGCATGAGGGTACCTTTGGCACTCACTCTAGTGGGCATACGATGGCAAAGAAGATTCTATGGGCAAGCTATTACTGGTCTACCATGGAAGCTGACTGCTATCAACACTCCCGCACCTGCCATAAGTGTCAAATCTATGCAGACAAGGTGCACATGCCTCCTGTTCCTCTAAATGTCCTTTTAGCTCCTTGGCCCTTCACTATGTGGGGAATCGACATGATTGGGGAGATCAAGCCTACAGCATCCAATGGACACCGCTTCATACTGGTGGCCATTGACTACTTCACCAAGTGGGTCGAAGCAGCTTCCTTTGCATCTGTTACTAAGACTGTTGTTGCCTGCTTCATCAAACAAAATCTCATTTGCCAGTACGGTATCCCCGAAAGGATCATCACTGACAACGGTACAAACCTTAACAACACTATGATCACCGCCTTGTGCAAGCAGTTCAGGATTCAACATCACAATTCATCCCCCTATCGACCAAAGATGAATGGTGCAGTCGAAGCTGCTAACAAAAACATTAAGAAGATCATACAAAACATGACAGTCACCTACAAGGACTGGCATGAAATGCTACTGCTTTCTCTTCACGGGTACCGTACCATGGCACGCACGTTAACTGGGGCAACACCCTATTCCTTGGTATATGGCATGGAGGCTGTTTTACCCGTCGAGGTTCATATTCCCTCTTTGAGAATCATGAAGGATGCAGGTTTGAGTGAAAACCATTGGATTCAGACCCGGCTTGATCAATTAAACTTAATGACGAGAAGAGACTTACTGCTGTATGCCATGGTCAGATGTATCAAAAGCGGATGATCAAGGCCTTCAACAAGAAAGTCAGACGCCAGGTATATCAAGTCGAAGACCTAGTGATCAAGCACATCATTTTGCCACAAAGTGATCCCAGGGGAAAATGGACTCCTACCTATGAAGGACCATTTGTAATCAAGAACATATTTTCTGGTGGAGAAATGATCTTAACCACCATGGACGGCGACGACCTGCCACACCCTACGAATGCAGACATAGTCAAAAGATACTACGCATAAGAGACCCGCTAGGTTGACACACCTAGGCAAAACAAGGGCATCCCGACGAACCAAAAAGGTTCGGGCAAAAATTAGGGATAAAACAAAAAAATCTGTACACCCAGCAAGTTGAAAACCCGAAAGGGTGACTTGGGCAAAAAGGGTTTCCCGGTGGACTGAAAACCCGAAAGGGCGGTCCAGGCAAAAGTTAGGGAATTAAAGCGTGTGACTATGTCTCGTCGGATCACTTTAAAGACAATCTCTTCACGGACAAACCTGGAACTTCTGATCAATCCAATCATGTCTGGACGAAGCAACAGACAGACAAGATATTCAGAGATACGAAGGCTATAGCAGAATGGGAACCCCATGGGATTTTTTACACATAGCTACCTTTCTTTGTATAAATTTTTCTTACTTTTTACGACACCATCCTCTTACTAGGATGTTTGTCTCCTTTGTACAAAACACTTATTCAAAGTAAATACAAAGATGTCTCCTTCAAAGTACATAAAACTATTTGCCTTTTTCTTTACACTTGTGTTTTTATATGCAAAAACGTCCAATGATTCATTGATGAACATATACATTTGTACATAATTACTGTTTACAAATAAACAGAATGGAAAAGAACAATTACTGACAGATTGAAAGGATAGGAAAATTTCTTTAGGCTATTCCAGGAGCAATCCCTACAGTACATCATCTAGATCCCCAGCGGAGCCAAAACTTTGAAATATAGATCCCCAGCGGAGCTATAATTTCCAACTACAGATCCCCATCAGAGTTAAAACTTCAAACTCCCAATCCCCAACAGAGCCAAACTTCTAGCTATCAATCCCCAGCGGAAACCATTCAGTTTCTCCAAAATTCCCCAGCAAGTTTATCTTGAAGTCTGAAAATCAACCAGATAAAAGTTAACTTTTGTCTCTCCTCAACCTAGGATAACTCCCCAGTAGAATGGCAGACAACCCAAACTCCTAAACCTACTCCCCGGCAGTAAGTTTTCTTCCCCACAGAGTTTTCATTGCTCCCAAACAGAATGAAGATTCTCATTCTTAATTCCCCCACAGACTTTTTATTGCTCCCAAACAGAATGAAGATTCTCATTCTTAGTTCCCCGCAGAAGTCATCAGAGTCTTCCTTTATTCTCCAGCAGATCAAGGATTCCCTTTGTGTAATTCCCAGTAGAAGTCATCAAATTCTCTAGATTCCCCAAGCAGATTACTCAAGCAGTATACGACATTGCTCGCAATAGAATTTTTGTCAAATACTCCAACTTCAAGACAGGAAGGATCCCTATATCCCCAGGGAAGTCATGAAGGATCCTTACATCCCCAACAATCGCCAAAGATTTCTTATCCTCAGCAGTCAAGGATTTATTTTCCCCAGCAGCAGTCAAGGATTTATTTTCCTCAGCAATACAACACATCGGCTTACATGCGCATACATTACATCCATATATCATAAACATTCATAAGACACATTTATTGCATCATACATTTCATGCAACATAACTTTGTGTTTCAGCTAACATTTTACCCTTTTCAGGATAAGATTAACAGCTACTGTTTAACAATATGCAATCATGGTACAATACAGATACACTCCAGACACGGAAGTCATTCTGTTACTTATTCAGATTCAGCTTTCAAGACACAGTACAGATACACTCCAGACACAGAAGTCATTCTGTTACTCATTCAGATTTCAACTATCAGATACAGATTAGATGCGCTCTAGACACGGAAGCCATTCTATTTCTCATTCAGATCAAACTTCCAGATACAATACAGATACATTCCAGACACAGAAGTCATTCTGATACTCATTCAGACCTCAACATTCAGATATAGTCCAGATACACTGCAGACACGGATGCCATCCTGATACTCATTCAAATTTCAAGATCATATATGCTCCAGACACAGATGCCATTCTGTTTCTCATTCAGATTCAGTTCAAGATACAGCTCAGATGCATTCCAGACGCGGATACCATTCTGATACTTATTCTTTTCACTTACAACTCACAATTCAACAAACATTCTTGGATGACATCTACAAGCCCATCTCCAACAAGATTCTATCACCTCTCCAAATGGAATCTTTAAGCCCATTCCCTCAACTACATTTTGACGAGTGCAAATTTATGGGCATTCTAGTGTCCAATCATCTTTTACCTTCGAGTCACGAACGACAAACTCGCCAATCTAACTCTTCAGGTTCAAGAAGATTGAACAGGGGCAGCTGTTGTACCCCAAAATTTTCCCTCTCATTTATCAAGATTTTTCTCACAAGACTTTTTGGACTCAAGACAGGATTAGGGTTTGCTCAGCTCAAGACATCATCTTGCACTAATAACCCAAAATTAGGGTTTGAGTTTTCACAAGGATTTTTGGACCACCAAGGCTTCATGTGACTTCCATACATCATCTTGGACCCCTAAGATTGCTCATGTTAAGTTTCAAGCCTTGAATCACATTTTTGACCAGTCAATTGGACGTTTGACCTAAAAATCAATTGTATTGGGGAAAAAGTCAACCATGGCCAATTTACAGTCAAACTTCATAATTTTTTATTCACATCAACATTCTAGGCTCACATGTACTATTTGATCAAGTTTGGATCACAACTCCTCAAGAAATTTGATCAAATCATCAAAAGGGCAAAATGGTCAAAATTAGGGTTTTGATTGAGAAAGGGCAATTTCTGATTTTTAACCTAGCCAATGACCAATTCAGTTAAAACATGATTTCAAGGGTTCAATGGCATCATCTTGACCTAATCACATAGTTCAAAAGATCTCAAGTTCATTGGATTGACAGATGAATTTTCCAGTCAACTGATCAAAAGTCAATTATACACTGAAAAGTCAAACTTTGACTTTTTGGTCAAAATCAAATGCCAAGGGTCATAATTCATCAAGATATGTCAAAACATGAAACTTGTTGATCAAGAAACTCAAAATTCCAAATTAGGGTTTTGAATTTGAAAATTTTCATAACTTCGAATTTTTCTAAGTATGGAAATTTTCTTATTCTTTCCCAACTTTCCACCACTTTTTCACCATGATGAAATTTGATTCAAAGAAAACTTCCAACATGAAAGTTGTAGTCCTCCATGAAATCTACAACTTTTATTCACAAACTTTTCCCAACAGATGCTTGGTGTGATCGGTGGGAATGAGAACTGGCTGTTTTGGAATGCTGGTTCGCGTTTTGCGTTTGTTTTTGCAAAATGTCGCGGTAAGCAAGAGTCGCCACCGTATTTTATTTTATCCAACAAGGAAAGGACAAAATCACAGAAAAATTCCTTTTTGAGATGTTTCTCGGGTTCGAGAGGTAGATTATAGAAAGGGAAGGTGTTAGCACCCTTTCTATCCGTGGTTATCCACGGGCTCTTAGGTACTTGCTCATTGTGTTTTCAAAAGTTTGCTTTTCTTTGTGTTTGTGGGTTTGAAAGAGTTTTTGTTTTGAAGAGAGTGTAAGTGCGAAAAGTTTGTTTTGTTTTAAAAAGGAGCAAGTACTTAAGAACCATCTACCTTAAGAGTGCGCATGTGCGAGTGTGTTATTTCGGTTAATTTTATATGTACATGTCATGGGTGAGCTATATTGATTTTAGGTTAAAGATTGATGTTGTCATGCATTTCCTATTTATCAAACATCTAACAATTAATATTGTGCGGAAATTAAATTGCGGGAAATTAAATCTAAACTATTACAAGGCGTCAGGTATTTACATCGCCAAAAACAACCCTTTAAATTTAAATTGCGGAAAGTAAAATAAAGCGATAAATGATTAAAGTCCTAATTAAAAGCTATTACATACCAGAAACAATTACAATATTGGATAAAATGATACGCGTGCGAGAAATTTAAAACGGTGCATTTTTTAGGGTTTTGACCCTTTTTGAAAGAAAGCATGTTTTTTTGTTATTTTTTGAATTAAATTAAATTAAACCTAAGTTAATTAATTAATTAAATAAAAAATATATTTTTGGGTTTTTTATATTTAAGGAAATAAAATAAAAATGATTAAAATGATTAAAAACCTAATTCTAAATTGATTTTAATTTATTGCAAAAAATATTAATGTTAAATCTATTTAAAACTAAATAAATTAGGTTAATATTTATTTACAAAAATAAAATAATGAAATTAATAAAAAAATAATATTTTGTATTTTCTGATTTTTTATGAGGAAAAGTTATTGGTTATTAATAATAATAATAATTAATTAAATAAAGCAAATAAATAAAAGAGAAAATATAAAGAAATAACCCATGGGGGGGGGGGGGGGGGGTATTGGGCCCAATTTGGAGGTGAATCTGGAAATTCCAAGCCCAAAACGTCCAAGCCTGCTTTGAATTTTCCAATCACCTACGCGCGTGTTGACTTAGATGTATGGTGAGCCATCAATCCTGGCCTTTGGATTTGATCTGAAGCCATTTGGCAATCATCTGGATGGAGGCTTATGGTAGGTCACGCTCCTGATGCTGCATGGAATTGCCTGAAAATAAAATGCAACAAAGTTTTGGGGGACCTGGGATTCGAACCCAGGTCCTAAAGGGTTTTCCACTAGCGCGCTTACCACTGCATCACATTGTTCTTTTGGTTATTATATCAAACATCAATTATTATATATCAAACAAATAATTATGCCTGGAAAAATAAAAAAAAGCGCGTATAATTTAAATGGACCAATCAGGGGAAGACTCCTAATCGTCTTCTCCAATAAAACCCTGGTTTTCTAACTTGCGGATTTTTATCCACAGGAAGATTCATGCCTTTCTTCCAAAATTCATCCTAGGCCATGTAAACGAGTTTTAAGAACGTCATCATGCTTGTCTCCTTCCACGGATTCCATTTATGCCCATGATTTGTTCTAATTTTCCCTGAAATCAAAATGCCTAAAAATAATGAAACAAAACCCTAGCTTCGGCATGGCTGTACAGGCTATGAAAATGCAATTCGATTATGCCAAAAGTTTCAGAATGCAACGAAAAGTATGAATATACAAATATTTAGGCAAAAATATGCAAGAATCCAAGGTTGTGAATTCGTGCACAGGGCTATGTTCTTGAGTACTTACAACATTGTTTAGGAGGTCTCAAGGCTTGGTTTTGATTGCTTTAGCTCCACTGGATGTCAGGCAAGGAGGCTACGTTGAGATTTTGGACTGAATCGAGCTCTAACCAAGATTTTGATCTCACACTTTTTCAAGCTTTTTTCATTTTTTGTTTGGCATTTTCTGCAGTTCTTAGGTCGTGTTTTTGATGTGTCCAGCTTTTGTGTGTATAAGGGAATGAATTAGGTTAATCTTTGGGCCTTGAATCCATATGCATTGAAGATGGAAGATATGATTTGATCACCATTAACAAAGCTTCCATATTTGTCTCAAATCCAAGATTTTGTGCATGTTATGGCTTGGCACGAATTTGATTGAGTGTATCATGATAATGAAGACCTGTAATGATCAAAAAAATCTTATTCCATCAATTTTTGGATTTTATTTGAAATAATATTGATTTAAAATGAATTAAATCAATAAAAATAAAATAAAATAGAAAAATTAATAATTGGTCATGAAATTGAAGATAGGACACATGTGTGGTGTTACAAGATCATATCAAGTGGAAAAAAGTGGGCCCTTTTGACAAAAATTGGAGTTTTGAGGATTGTTGACTTTTGGCAATTTTGGAAAAATGCCCAACTTCAACAATGCATAACTTCTTCAATTTTGAATTTTTGGAGGTTTTCTGGGACTTTTTAGAAACCTTGAGATGTCCTATAACCAACCCTTTTTCGTCTCATCTCATTTTGATATTCCATGCTCAAGTTATAAGCTTTGGCAAAAAAGGTGTTTTTGTTGACTTTCAAAAATGACCTATAATGTCCAAATTTGTAACTTCTTGTGAGTGCATTTCTTGATCTTGGGGTGTGAAGATGGATTGTAGGTAATTGAATCCTCTTCAAAATGAGCTTTGGATGGGTCATTTCTCATAAAGTATGAGAAAGTTATGCTTGGTAAAAGTTGAGTTGACTTTTCCTACAAAACCCTAATTTAGCAACTTTTGAATCTTGGTGAATCTTGAGCAATCCTTGATGAATCATGATCAAACCTTGATCAAATGATGAAATAACCTTCATAATTAGAATGTTGACAAAAAATATTGAGGTTTGACTATTTGTAGGTCACAGTTGACTTTTGCCCTAGCACAATCGATTTTTGGGCCTCTTGAGCAATTGACTGGCCAAACTTCCTCTGCAAGGCTTGAAATTTGACATGGATTGACTTAAGAACATATTAGGACATTGGGAAGTACTTGAGGTTGTGATCGGTGGATCTGGAACTGACTGTTTAACGCTGGTTCGCGAAATGTCGCGGAAGCAAGAGTCGCCACCGTCTTTTATTTTCTCCAAATGGAAAGGACAAAAGCACAGAAAAATTCCTTAAAGAGATTGCTCTCGGTTCGGGAGGTAGATTATAGAAAGGGAAGGTGTTAGCACCCTTTCTATCCATGGTTATCCATGGGCTCTTAGATACTTGCTCATTGTGTTTTCAAAATGGTTTGTTTGCTTTTCAACTGTGGGTTTTAAAAAAGTTTCTTTGAAAATTCCAGTTCGACTCTTGTATCGGTCCTCAAGAGTGTTTGAAAAATTGCTTTCGAAAGCTTTTTGAAAATGTGTTGGTGTGAAAAGTATTTTTTGAATTTGTTTTGAAATTAGAGCAAGTATCTAGAGTCGTCTACCTACCCTAAGGAATTCGTCTGTGTAAATGTCCTTTAAAGCAGTGCCATCCCACCATTGAGAGGTAGGTAGCACCACCGTTGGAGGTGTTCGGGTCAATTCGAGGTTCGGGACATGGTGATCACCAGAGCAATGGGAAGACACCTTAGAAGCTACCCTCATGCCAGGTTCCCGGATCATGAGGACTTACTAAGACATCCTCTACTCGACGATCACCTTTCGAGGCAAGGCAACAGTGAGGCGTACCCTAGGGGTGGTGTGTGATTTGTGTGTCATGTTCAGTTATTTTGTCTTATTCATGTCAAGGTGATCTATGCGTTTGTTTTTATTTTTTTTGTCATTCATTCTTGCATGCATTTAATTAACAGTTAAAAATATTTGCGAGGAAAGGTAAATCTAAAGCTATTACAAATGGCGCGGGTCCACATCGCCAAAATTAACCAGGACCCGATTTGACAGAAAATAAAGAAACAAAGTAAATAAAGAATTGAAAAATGCGAGAAGTAATTTACATGGCTTCGGGAGAGGTACATAATTATTTAAACGAGATAAAATAAATGTGCGAATAAACAATTAAGTCGAAAGGAGGGCGTTGGACCCTTTTGCAAAAATCAAATTGATGATGAAGCTAATTAATTAAAAAAAGATATTTTTGGTATTTTTTATTATTTTAGGATTTAATAGAAGAAAGGAATTAATTAAAATTAAAATAAAATGCTAAACCTAATTCTAATTATTTTTTAATTTATTAAGAAAAATGTTGAAGTTTTTAACCTAAATTAAACCTAATTTTTATATACAAATTTAATTATGAAAATAAATAAAATAAATAATATTATTGTGAAAAAAGAAAAATTAAAAGGAATAAAACATTAATTAAACCTAGTTCTATATTTTTTAGATTTTTTGTTTATGAAAGAAATTAAAATTAAAACCCTAATTAAACTAATTAATTTACATGCATTTATTTACAAAAAATATTAAAATAAAAAATATTTATTATATTTTTTGTCTTTTCTGATTTTTATGATGTTTTCGTATTTTATAAAAATAATTAATTAATTTAAACAAATAATAATTAAAAGTAAAAGATTTAAATAAATAAAGAAAATAAAAAAAGAGAGAAAAATTTGCAAACCTAGGGGGGTGGTAGTCCCCAAAGTGGAGGTGGAGATTCAGTAATCTGGCCCATTTGTTTTGGCCTATTTGGACTTTTTTTTTAGTAGCATACTGAAGCGTTGACTAGGGCGTAGCGTATTCTCCAACTCTCAACCTTTGATCTGATTCCAAGGTGCACGTGGATGGATAGATGATGAAGGAATATGATGGTCCTCAATATGATGCCTGCATGTGATGATGAATTGGAAAATAATATGGAAATAACGTAGACCTGGGGCTCGAACCCAGGTCTTGGATGTTAATACATACAACACTTGCCAGCTGAACCAAACAACGCATGTTAACATATTATAACGAATAAATAATAAAAAGGAAAACAAAGGCGTTAGTGGATCCTGCGCGCGAATTTCAAACCGGCCTATCACCTCTTGCCACGACTCCATCTTCTTCGTGTGTTTTTATTTTTCTGAAACAAGAACTCATTGGCCACGGTTTTATACGCGTTTTGCTAGATGGCTTTTGGGAAAATAGCGATTAGGCCTATGGTGTTCATAAATTAGGCGCGATGGGTGGTTTGTGATCGTCCAGATGCACTGATTCTAATGGTGGTGGTCATAAGTCTCAATTTTTCCTTGGGTGAAAAGCCCCAATTTGGAATCCTGTGAACCCTAGAAATCAAACATGGTAAAATCGTACACAACGCATAATAATACAATCAAATATATTGGTTAGCTTCAGAACTTCACAAGGAATGTAAATCAAGTATTAAAAATCACAAAGGATGCGTAAATCATGATGCACGATTATGAATTTTTCTCTGTACAGTTCATGTTCGTTTTACCAATTCTCGGCGTTGTGATGGATGTTCTTGATTGGAATATGTTCAGGGAACCTTGAGGAAGCTATTGAAACAAGAATTAGGTCTTGAATCGTCCTGGAATGATGTTTTCAGAATTGACTTTTTTAGAGAAAATTTCAAGTTTGTGAATGGCTTTCTTGCGCAGCTTAGAGTGTCTTCTGATTAGGGTTGTGTTCTAGCATATGTAGTGAGTGCATTAGGTCAAAAAAACTCAATCAAATCCATTGCATTCATTGATTTTGAAAATTGATTTTCTAGGATCTTTTTCAAATATTCTTCCATGTGCTTTTGTGCAAATCATGATCTAATCAGTCCAATTCTTTCCATATTGGTACAAGCACGAAATCTTGAGAGTAAAACATGTATAAAAAGATTGGTTAGGTTAAGTTAAGTATTTTTCATATATTTAAATGTTTTAAATGAATTAATAAAAATAAAAATTCAAATAAATAAATAAATAATGAGAAAATACTTCCCTTTGGGCCAGGTGGTCGTGCACATGTTATGGATGATGAATTATGGAAGAAAAATGGGCCCATTAGCAATTTTAGGTCATTTGAATCAATGTTGACTTTTCAAAATATCCAAATATTTCCCAACTTCTACAAGGCATAACTTGCTCAATTTTTAAGCTTTTCTCATGTTCTTGGACATTTTGGAAAGGTCTTTGAGTCCTCTAACCAATGTCTTTGGTCCCATGTCATTTTGATTTACCAATCTCAAGTTATGGCCTTTGACTTAAAGTCCCTTTTTGTTGACTTTTGAAAATGACCTATAATGTTGAAATTGATAACTTTTTGTGAGAGCATTTCTTGGACTTGAAGTATGAATATGAGTTGTAGGAAATGTCTTTCTCTTCAAAATGAGCTTTGGATGGAATTTTTCTGATAATCCATGTGAAAGTTATGCCCTGGTCAATTTCAGTTGACTTTTTCAGCTGTCCAAATAAGGAAACTTTTGCATCTTGATGATTTCTGAGCCAAATTTTGAGAATCATGATCAAGCATTGATCAAATGATGTTTGTGGCTTCAAAATGATATTTTTGACCAAAAATTTGAACTTTTGACTGCCAAATGACCATTTTGCCCCTACAGTTGACTGTAGTGCAATTAGGGTTTTTGACTGTGCAATTTTGTGCTGAATGCCTTGAAACTTGATATGAGGATACTTGACCATGTTTGTAGGCATGTGAGACTTGATTGGACCTTTGAAAAGTTCATTTTCTTGATCAGAACACAAACCCTAGTTTTGACTGTATAGGAGACCTTTGCACTGTGTAACCCTTGGGGAATTTTGCAGCTTGACTTGGCAAATCTTGGAGAATATGGGAGGGCAAATTTTGGGGTACAACAGAGGTCATTTGGATGTAAGGACTTTGATGCAACACAAAACCCTAATTTTGAATTGACTGCCTTAGGAGGGGATTTGACTGTCCAACTCTTGAGCCATCTTGAACAACTTGGAGATGATTCTTGACATGTCTTGAGAAATATGGGAGGGAAATTTTGGGGTACAACAGTTGCCCCTGTTCAATCTTCTTAAACCTGAGGATATAGATTGGCGTTCGGGCCTTTCGTGATCCGAAGGTGGGAGATGATTGAACACTAGAGTGCCCAGAAATTTACACTCGCATGAAGTGGTATCAGCATTGTGATGTCGGGAATGGGCTTACAGATGTCATTTAGAGATTGTTGGTAGGTGGTTTTGTCTTTATTGATGGGTTGTCTCTATTGACGAGTTGTCTCCATTGACAGGTTGTCTCCATTGACGGGTTGTCTCTATTGACGGGTTGTCCCAATTGATAGGTTGTCTCCATTGACGGGTTGTCTCCATTGACGGGTTGTCTCCATTGACGAGTTGTCTCTATTGACGGGTTGTCTCTATTGACGGGTTGTCTCCATTGACGGGTTGTCTTTATTGACGGGTTGTCTCCATTGACGGGTTGTCTCCATTGACGGGTTATCTCCATTGACGGGTTGTCTCTATTGACATGTTGTCTCCATTGACGGGTTGTCTCTATTGACGGGTTGTCTCTATTGACGGGTTGTCTCTATTGACAGGTTGTCTCTATTGACGGGTTGTCTCCATTGACGGGTTGTCTCCATTGACGAGTTGTCTCCATTGACGGGTTTCGCCTCAGAAAAATCTTTAGGAATCGATTTAACTGATTTTGTCTCCATTGACTGGCTTCTCCTCAGAAAAATCTTTAGGAATTGATTTAACTGATTTTGTCTCCATTGACATGGTTGAGAGTTTAACTGCATCCTTCCTGAAAGGTAAAGGTCAGTCATATGCAATGCATGATATGGATCAAGCAATGATGTTCTCAACATAAATGAGATTGTATGGTATGATGCGTATATGCATGCATCATGATGTATGGACATGTAATGTTTTAGCTGGGGAAAATAAATCCTGGAGCTGCTGGAGAATAGAGTTGAGTTCTTCGTTTTCGATGGGGATGATGAACGAAGATGACTGTGAAGATAAACCTGCAGGAGGAGATGACTCCGTTGGGGAATAAACCGATGAAGAGATTACTTTGAGGGGAATTACTCTGTGGGAAAGAGATACTCTACTGAGGATTTTAACGATAAACTCCGCTGGGAATTCCGCTGATAAACTCCGCTGAGGATAGGTTACCGTTGCTGGTGATATTGAATCTGTTGAGGATTGAATTCCTGTTGGGGGGAAAGAAAGAACTTTACTGGGGGATGATCTTTCAATTGCAACTTGCTGGGGATAATCCTGTTAGACTCTTATGGGGATAAACCTCTAAGTTCTGCTAGGAATGCTCCTTTGAACCTGGCTGGGGAGGTTTATTGTACTCCGCCGGGGATAAACTTCCAGAGTCTACTGGGGAATATGATTCAACTCTATTGGGAAAGCTTTTTTAGACTGCGCAAGGGAAATGGCTCCACTGGGGGTATCTTGTATTCCGCCGGGGAACATTCTTATACTCCGTTGAGGAATATTAAGACTGCCGGGGATGCTCTTATACTTGCTGGGGAATATCTTTATACTCCGCTGGGGATGATTAAGACCTTCTGGGGATACCCAACCTTTTTAGGGTTGATGGTAGGCTAACTCTGCTTGGGGGAGAGTATTGCTGATTTGTACCTAACTGCAAGTCTCAGCTGGGAGAGCTACCATTACTGTCTTGCTCTGTGGGGAGTGAAGGTATCGTAGCCATATTCTTCAGTTGGATCTACCTTGTACCTGGTGGACGAAGCAACTACACAGCTTGGACATTTCTTATGCCCCTGTTTCCTATATTACCAGTAATTCATCCTTTGTTTCACATGTAAATATTTATGAGCAGAAATTAATGTCAAATGCATATATCAAAAATGAAACTTTGGACGTTCTTTGCAAAACAAAACAGGTAAAGGAAAAACAATTTGAAATTTGTCTGGAAATGAATTTGTATTGATTTTGAAGTTTGCCTGTAAATAGGCGTTTTTTGTACAAGAGGATGACGTCCTAGTAAGAGAACGCCGCCGAACAAAAAGAATTTATACAATTTGTGGAAAGAAAACAAAACAGCTATGTGAATAATCCCAATGGGTTCCAACTCCGCTATTGTCCTTATGTCTTCGAGCATATCATCGCTTTGCCGTTGGTTGAAGATGAATCAGATTGATCAGTGCCTTCCGAGTTTGATAGTTGATACCGAAGTCTGGATGCAGGGTGATCCAATGAGACATAGTATTATGCTTTAATCCCTAATTTTTTCCTAGACCGCCCTTTCGGGTTTTCAGTCCACCGAGATACCCTTTTTTGCCCAAGCCGCCTTTTCAGGTTTTCGACTTATCGGGTGTACAGATTTTTCATTTTCATCCCTTATTTTTTCCCGAACCCTTTTGGTTCGCCGGGAAGCCCTTATTTTTACCTAGGCCAGTCAACCTAGCAGGTCTTTGTTCATGCGTAGTATCTTTTCACTATATCTGTATTGATAGGGTGAAGAAGGTCGTCACCATCCATGGTGGTTAGAATCATAGCTCCTCCTGAGAAGATGTTCTTAACCACAAATGGCCCTTCGTAAGTAGGGGTCCATTTGCCCCTGGGATCACCTTGAGGTAGAATAATGCGCTTGATTACCAGGTCCCTGACTTGATACTCTTGTCGTCTAACTTTCTTGTTAAATTCCTTGATCATCCGTTTTTGGTATGTCTGACCATGAAAAATAGCAGTGAGTCTCTTTTAGTCGATTAGGTTCAGTTGATCAAGCCGGGTCTGAATCCAGTCATCTTCTCTTAAACCTGCATCCTTCATGATCCGAAGAGAGCGTATCTGAACTTCAATAGGCAAGACTGCCTCCATGCCATATACCAAGGAATAGGGTGTTGCCCTTGTTGACGTCCAAGATGAGGTACGGTACCCATGAAGAGCAAATGGTAACATCTCGTGCCAATCTTTGTATGTCACTGTCATCTTCTGCACAATCTTCTTGATGTTCTTATTAGCCGCTTCTACATCCCCATTCATCTTCGGCCGGTAGGGAGAAGAGTTGTGATGTTGTATCTTGAATTGCTCACAGAGCTCAGTGATCATCTTGTTGTTGAGATTGGTACCATTGTTCATAATGATCCTCTCCGGTACACCATATCGACAGATTAGGTTGTGCCGAATGAACCGTGCCACGACGTTCTTGGTTACAGTAGCAAAGGAAGCTGCTTCAACCCACTTTGTAAAGTAAACAATCGCTACCAGGATGAAACGATGCCCGTTAGATGCCGTAGGTCGGATCTCGCCGATCATATCAATGCCCCACATTGCGAAAGGCCAAGGTGCCGTCAAGATGTTCAGAGGAACTAGAGGTATGTGCACCTTATCAGCATAGACTTGGCATTTGTGACATGTCCGAGAATGTTGATAACAGTCGGCTTCCATTGTGGACCAATAATATCCTACCCGGAGGATTTTCTTTGCCATGGTATGTCCACTAGAATGTGTCCCGAAAGTACCTTCATGCAGCTCTTTCATGATCCTTTCTGCTTTAATCTTATCCACACAACGCAGTAAGGTCGAATCATGGTTACGCTTGTAAAGAATGTCATTGTTGATGAAGAACTTTGTCGTGAGCCTCCTCAGAAACTTCTTGTCATTAACAGATGCACCCTCGGGGTATTCCTGAGCTTCAAGATACCTCTTCACCTCATGATACCAGGGCTTTTCTGTTACCTCATTAGTCTCAAGATCACAGCAATGTGCAGGTTCGTCCAGTCTTTCAATGATGATCCGGGGAGCCTCGTTGTCCCAATTGACTTTGAACATAGAAGACATCGTAGCTAACGCGTCCGCCAACTAATTCTCCTCTCTAGGGAAGTGTTCAAAGGTTATCTCCTCAAAAGGGGGAAGCAATGTCAACACATACTCCTTGTAAGGAATAAGATTTGGGTGTTTCATATCCCACTCGCCTTTGATTTGACTGATCACGAGAGCAGAATATCCGAAGACACTTAGAAACTTAATCCTTAGGTGAAATTTCTGCTCGAAGACCCATAATGCATGCTTCATACTCCGCCATGTTGTTGGTGCAGTTAAAACATAGTCGGGCGGTAAATGGAGTATGAGAGCCTTTCGGAGATATGATCACAGCGCCAATGCCATTACCCAAAGTGTTCGAAGCTCCATCAAAGTACATAGACCATCGGGATCCTTCCTCGGGTCCTTCATCTGGTCCAGGTATCTCACAATCAGTTACTAACATGATATTCTCGTCTGGAAATTCAAAGTTCATAGAATGGTAATCATCCACTGCATGATGTGCCAAATGGTTTGCCAATACACTTCCCTTGATTGCCTTTTAAGTCGTATATTGGATGTCATACTCAGTCAAGATCATCTGCCATCTTGCTATTCTTCCGGACAAGGCAGGCTTTTCGAAGGTATACTTGATTGGATCCATCTTTGATATCAACAAAGTAGTGTGAGTCAACATATACTGTCTCATCCGGCGAGCAGCCCATGCCAAAGCGCAACAAGTTTTCTCGAGCAGTGAGTATCAGGTCTCACAGTCGGTAAACGTTTTGCTAAGGTAGTAAATTGCATGCTATTTTCGGCCATACTCATCATGCTGACCTAGCACACACCCCATTGAGTTATCGAGCACTGTCAAGTATAAAATCAAAGGTCTCCCTTCAACTGGTGGCATCAGAATGGGTGGCTCTTGGAGATACTCTTTAATCATTTCGAAAGCAGCCTGGCATTCATCGTTCCAACGTACCACTTGATCTTTCTTCAACAGCTTGAAGATTGGCTCACAAGTAGCAGTTAGGTGCGAGATGAATCAGGAAATGTAATTCAGACTGTTGTACCCCAATTTTTGACCTAAGATCCCATTTTTATTTTTTGCATTTTTCATACAAAAGTCAAGGTCACTAAATACAGTTGGTTTTAACCTCTCACCTTCGAGCATTGATTATGCAGAAATTGTCAAGTGTTTTGAACATTCTTATGTATCACTAACTTCTAATCAAGCATGAAATGTGTGTTTTTTGTTGTTTTGATTTCATATGCTGACAGGTCTATTTTGATTCACCAAGTGTGTTGCCTGTAAGCCTATTTCGATTCACCAAGCGTGCTGCCTGCAAGCCTATTTCGACTGGACAAGTTTACTGCCTGCATGCCTCTTTCGAATCTGGACAAGTTTACTGCCTGCAAACATGCTTCGATTGGTCAACATTGCTTCCTTCGAACACGGGCTTTCGATTGAGAAAAATGTTGGTTTCGATCCACATGATTCGATTGGGCAACATGGCTTCTTTCGATCCACATGCTTCGATTGGGCAACATTTCTCCCTTCAGTCACAAGCTTCGATGGGCAATACGGTCTCCCTTCAGTCACAAGCTTCGATTTGGCCATGCAGTTTCCTTCAAAGTGACCCCCTTTGATCCACAAGCTGGACATGTGATTTCCTTCAAGGTGGTCCCCTTCAATTCACAAGTTGGACCACTAAACCCTTCGAAGCAACGTACTTAGAGCACACAAGTGGACTCCCATATACTGCCAAACTCAAGCCAGATGTGCTGCTATGCAGCAGTCCTGCACCAACTTGCCACTAAACTCCAAAAGACTGAAAAGCCTGCGTTGACAGTCCTGTACTTGCACGAAAAAGGAGTGCACAAGAACTGCATTGAAGAAAACAAGGGGGCAGTATACCCAAATAATTCAAATATTATTTTGTTTTCCCCCCAAATCCATGTCAAAACTCGCCTATAAATACAAGGCTTCACAACATGTTCAGAGGAGGATTTTTGGGGACCAAGAGGACGGATCCTCCAAATTTTCTCAAACACGAAAAAATTCTCAAAGTTCATCAACACTTAAGAAATAAAAAAAAAACAGAATCCCACACACTTCAGTCTCCTTCGATTCTGAAGAGCACCCAACACACATTTTAAGAGAGGACCTTTTGGCCAGGTGAACAAATATTCAGAAAACTCTCAAAAACACCAAATTTTCTCAAACACAAAAAATCTCTCAAGTCCCTTGAATACTTGTGAGAACAAACCCAGAATCCCCAAACACTTACTTCCTTCGATTCTGAAGAACAACCACACTTCAGTCTCCTTCGAATCAAAGAAGCATCACACTTGCTCTTTCTTTTCCTTCAAATCCAGCGCTCCCAGCACAGCCTGTGACCCCTCTTTCGAATCCAGCATCTAGGGCCACCACTCAAGGCCCAACACACGTTCCAGCCTGAAGCAAGGTAAGTCACCCTTACCCTTGAACTTTTCGTTTCATGGCATAACATGTAAATAATACTGTTGTTCGTTTCAAACATGTACATAACACTTTGTTTCTTTTCGTTTCCACATTTTTAGCATACCTTTCAGAACTACCTCTTTCGTTTTTCTTTCCGTTTTAGCTTTAATACTAGCATGGCCTCAGGCCATGTTGTCATTTAATGTTTGAAATGAAAGAAACAGGAAACAGGAAACAGGAAACGAAGTTTCTGGCTTCTACCCTCTTTTTCTAGGTCGAACAAAAGAGACAACCAGGAGGCAAACCATGTCCAATCGAAAGGCATTTCCTCACTGCTTTCAACCCCCCAGTCGAAGAAGGAAACAAGGCAGAATCAAAAGACTTCGCCATACACTTACTTCCAGGCCAATCGAAGGACAAAACCTCACTGGTACCAGCCCCAGTCGAAGGATACAACTCGCTGCTTCCTTTGCCCAATCGAAGGACAAGACCTCACCCCTGCCAAGGCCCACTCGAAAGACGTGACTTCACTGGTGCTAGCCCCAATCGAAGGAGGTCAACAAAATGCCAGTCAAAGGATGCTACTGCCTGGGTCGAAAGACACTCAGTTTTCTTACTTTTTTTCTTTTCCTTCATATTTTTTATGCCTTTTGATATGTTTGTAATAGCGTAGGTTTTTATCTTTCTGAATTTTTTTACTTTGTACAAATGCTAGTAATTAGGCAAGATAAAATCAACAAATAAACAAACCAAAAAAAATCCAAAAAACACTCTTTAATCATTACTTGAATATACTTTAAAACACGCAAAAACACTCAACAAATCAAAACTCCCCCAAGGGCATGTTAACTCCGTTCTACGGCGATATCGGCCGTGCCTATTGCTAGAATGCATGCGTTAATGTCGCCCACTAAAAAACACAAACAAATCAACTTTTTTCTAGAGGAACTACGGTGTTTTGATTCCTTCAGTGGATACGTAGGCAAAGGGTCACGAAACCCTCACGAACGCAATAATAAAAACTCATTTTTCCCCTTAAGCAAACCTAGTTGTAGATAAATACACCCTTGTATATAACAAACAATCTTAACCAAAAACAGATATTTCAAAAGGTTCCTGCAGATTACCGCAGATGCATTGGGTGCTAATACCTTCCCATTGCATAACCAACCCCCGAACTCTTGATCTCTTTCAAAAAAACGCATTGTATTTTCATTATTTTACATTGCATGTTTTTTAGGGTTTTATTTCGCTCTTTTCCCTTTTCCCTTGGAAATAATAAAGCGTGGTGGCGACTCTTGCTTTTGTGAGTCAAGTTAATTAATAGCTTGATCTCCGATTTTCACCGCTACAGAATTGGCGACTCTGCTGGGGACAGATTGACCTCTTGCTGGTCCATCCCTAAGTGGGTTAAGCCTAATTTGTTTTATCTGTTTTATCATTATTTGATTGTTTGATTATATGTGATATATTGTGGTTATTTGGGTGTTGATTTACAAAGGACAAGTCCTATACCCGGACTAAGTTACACTTAGGAATAGGACGGGCGGTATAGTCATGTTAACTTTGAGGGAGTAATCCCGAAGAAGGAGGCATGAGATCCCCCACTCAGTGGAAGCCCCTTTGAACGTAGTATTTGTTTACCGAGTAATTGGGAAGACATTATTGCTTTCAACCAGGGAGCCAGAGAAGCTGAGAACCGTAGAACCCCAACCCATCTTGGCCTTTTAGGTGTAGCGCGGAGATTATAACGGAGTAATCCGGAAGTAATTGTTACGCGATGCTACGTTCGGATAAGTTTCTCTTGAGAATATTGCTAATTATTGAGTAATCAAGACGTTGGTAATATCCGAAGGAGGAATGTAGACTCCGGGAACTCTTAGAACCTTGTCTTACAGGTGTGGTTAAACCCTTTAGTACATACCTTTGGGATGTTTTTTACCTATGACTCCATGCTCGTGACGTTGAACCTTTCAACTTTATTTGGGACCTTGTTTGTGGTTGTTGCATAGCCATGCATTCATGCATCCATAAAACCCTTTTCACTTGACTTTCAAGGAATTTGGAAGCCTTTCTTTGTAAACATCACGAGTTTCGTCAAACTCAATGGATCTTGGGTATTGATAGGGTGAAAACCCTAATCCACCAAAATGGATGATTGATCTTGATGATAACTTGATCAATGTTTGGATCCAATTTAAAATTCATCTTCTATCTTCATACTTTGATGTTTACAACTTAATATCTTGAGTTCCTTGAAAGTCAAATAAAAACTCTCTTTTGCATATCATGCATCATTCTACATTTTTTGTTTCACTTTCAAAGGTCTTTTCCAAGTCTTATTTTTCCTTTGGTCTGACCAGTACAACACTCACGCTAATAGAACAATGGAGAATATCAAACAAGAGGTTTCTGAACTCTGTAGAAAGATGATTAATTTGAAAGCTAGTGTGGAGCGCTTAACTGGTTTGGTTGAAATTTTGTTTGCCGCCCGAGTCAACCCCTTGCTAAATCATAAGTGAATCTCTGTTGATTTTGGCCTTGAAGTTAAGGAGAGGTTTCCTTCAGCACAAATCCAGGTGGAAAGCCTTCCTAGGTTACTAACTTATTTCTGCTTTTGTAAATTTTCTTGTTTATCAAAACATTGTTTGCATGAAAGAACTTGTTTGCATCTGAATGATTATCTTAATATGATGAGTATGTTTGTCTTGAAGAAATTCATTTGTTTCACTCATATTTGTTTTCAAATTTTAAAATTGCTTTTTGCATTATGATACCAACTTGTTTCCCATTCTCCTGCCTAGGCAGAGATTGAAGGGAGGATGATGATCTAAAGAACACCAAAATCTCTGGTTGCATGCTTTTGGATAAAATCTTGCTGACGATGTACATGCATTGTTTCAAATCCCTAAACACCGGAGATATAAGGAAGATAATCCTTTGCTAACCCCTTTTGAGACTTGAAGTAGGAGTTTCTTTTCTATACGAAAAAAACCCTCAAATTTTAACCTGGGACAAGGTAGTTTTCAGTTAATCCGATTGAGTGTTCAAAATTCATAAGGAAGATATTTCTGAAGAGAAACTACGAGGGCTATCCTTCATGTATAACAAAGCCAGAAGATGTGGAACCACAATGTTATTCCTCATTCATCAAGAAACGAGGCAATCACAATCCTCTCAACAAGTAAATACAAGCTAATGTCACCTGTTTTGTTCAAAAATCAAAAATCAAGAAAAAAAAGCCTACTAAGTCAAAAACATGAAAACGTGCGACTTAGGCAAAATTAGGGCATCCCGCTGGACTATCAATTCAAAAGAATTAGTCCAGGAAAAAGTTAGGGAAAATAAAATTGCAAGGAAAGGACTACAAAGAAAAGTCCTCAGCAAAGAACAAATTGGTGACTACAAACACGAAGACATAAGGGTGGTTTCTACTCCGAAAGCCTCGTCGTTTCCTTAACCGTCACAAAATCCTTTTGAGAGATGAACACTCATGTTGAATTAACTGAACATAGGGTTGGAGAACATCATGAAGAATGGGTGGGCACCTATAAATTTTGAGCCTTAAAAATCTTTTTCTAAAAACCATGAATCAGGCCACGTTACAACCTTCAAAAGTCCTAATTGAAGCAAGGTTATTTTGAAAGCATACTTCAATGAGATAGTGTTCCTGACTCCCATGAATGTTCTAAATAGTTATGTTGGTATCATATGCTTTTGCTATACAAAAATAAATGGTGCTCTAACTCGCAAAATTTGTGCGATATCTTTTCAAAATCTTCAAGACTTACATAACTGTTGTATTAGAATTTTCATTCTCATAATAAACTTCTTCTAACTGCAAAACATTTGTCTGATATCAAGGAAGCTCGCATAAGCACCAGTGATGGGTTTATTCTTTTAAGGCCTGAAACTATGTTGAGCAATTGGCGAATCATTTCAAAAAAAATCATATCCAGGGGCATGTCACATGAAGACCTTAAGCACGAACATGTTGCTTCTCCTAGTTAATGCTTTCCCAACTTGTTTACTCTTTTGGGGCAAAATTTGAAGACTTTGTTATGCAAACTACAATCAATCTGGGGCAATCACGCCGAGATTTGATGAATCTCTCTAAGAGTTTGAAGACACCAGAGCATGGTGAATTCCAGGTCTTTTGTAAAATCCTCTTGAGACGATTTCTCCTCATCAACCATATAGCTTGGGGCATTTTAGAAGTGAAGTTATTCAAAAGAATTGTCGTGCATTACGCAGCTTATCAACAGTAAACTTGGGGCATCCAAAATTAATCCCAAGGGCAATCCAGATTTGTCAAGATATGTTTTGCACACATTATCAGAGGGTGGTGTTCCCAGTATCTCCAGCTAAGCATGGATTTTTCCAGCTGAAACATTGTTTATGTTGTTATCCTTTCAATGGATTGTTTGCGATAGAAGACTGGACTTTGGGTTTTCACTGAAAAATATCTTCCTCTCCAGAGAGATTTAAGCCTTATGAAAGGACTTTGCTCCAATGATGGCTTTTGTTCTATCTCCAATAATGTTCCCATCCTATTGATATTAGCCGAGTGTCGAGTTGTACTTTGATGTCTTATCATCTTCAGTCTATCTCCCTTGTCTGTTTTGTCAGCATATACATGACATTCATTCATTCTTTCATACTTGCATCATGCACACACATTGATATTTGTTAATGTTCTTGATCTGTATACTTTGGTTATCATACTTCATCTTTCCAAATAGAGTGTCAACTTAAGCATAAAGTGCGCCTCCTTTCTAATTCCCCACTGAGTTAACTCTCGTGGAAGAATCTTGCTTTAGATTTCCCTTTCCATCTCTGGATAGGATAAATCCCCATTTGAGTTGTTTCCTCATTGGGTGGAGTCTTGTTTGACTGTTTTCTCTCCAGTTTATTCCTGGATTGAGCTCTGTCTCTTGTGAATGATACCTTGTGGATATCTCTAGGTTGTGAAACCTAGATGGAGAGTGAATTTATTTTGCAATGTAAATACTTGGTCTCCTCAAGAAGGATTTATTCATGGTTCCCCATTGAAGGTGAACTTTATTCCGTAGTAGTGTTATCATAACCTTCTTCGGGAATACCGACGTGACAACGAGCGACTGACTTGTTATTTGAGCAGTTTGATTACTTCTGAATTTCTTCATGTTATGACAAATGGCGGTCTCTTCATGAGCAGTTTGTCCATCCCAGATGAAATTATTGATTCTCACCTCCACCAATATCTTCATGATGTGTTATTGGTATCTTTGAAAGCAACAAGTGGCGGACTCTTCATGAGCAGCTTATGTGCTTTAATATTCTTTGAAGACAGCAAGTGGCGGTCTCTTCATGAGCAGCTTGTGGGTTATTGGTACCTTTGAAAGCAACAAGTGGCGGACTCTTCATGAGCAGCTTGTGGGTTATTGGTACCTTTGAAAGCAACAAGTGGCGGACTCTTCATGAGCAGCTTGTATGCTTTAATATTCTTTGAAGACAGCAAGTGGCGGTCTCTTCATGGGCAGCTTGTGGGTTATTGGTACCTTTGAAAGCAACAAGTGGCGGACTCTTCATGATCAGCTTGTGTGCTTTAATATTCTTTGAAGACAGCAAGTGGCGGTCTCTTTATGAGCAGCTTGTGGGTTATTGGTACCTTTGAAAGCAACAAGTGGTGGACTCTTCATGAGCAGCTTGTGTGCTTTAATATTCTTTGAAGACAGCAAGTGGCGGTCTCTTTATGAGCAGCTTGTGGGTTATTGGTACCTTTGAAAGCAACAAGTGGCGGACTCTTCATGAGCAGCTTGTGTGCTTTAATATTCTTTGAAGACAACAAGTGGTGGTCTCTTTATGAGCAGCTTGTGGGTTATTGGTATCTTTGAAAGCAACAAGTGGCGGACTCTTCATGAGCAGCTTGTGTGCTTTAATGTTCTTTGAAGATAGCAAGTGGCGGCCTCTTTATTTGAGCAGCTTGTGTATCCCCAACAATAATGTCTACTCAGCAAATGGCATCCCTTCGGAAAAGTCCCATGGGGAAGTTTGTATTTTATCCTTTTCAAGCGATATCTTGGTTAAAAAAGGATTGTGTTACCATTCTTGGTAAAATTCAGAAGTCAGAGATGTTTATCTCCAGTCTCAGTACTGATGACAATCATTTTCCAGTCTCAGTGCTAATGTCAATCATTTCCTTTTGCAGTCACTGTGCTGATGTAAATCATTTCTTTTTCCAGTCTCCGTGTTGATGTAAATCATTTCTTTTTCCAGTCTCTGTGCTGATGTAAATCATTTCTTCTCCAGTCTCTGTACTGATGTAAATCATTTCTTTTCCAGTCTCAACACTGATGTAAATCATTCAAGAGTCTCTCATTTGAAGCCTATGACTCTTGTTTCCCCAGTGGAGTTATAATCTCTTCCCCTGTGGGATTACTGTATAATGTGCTTGGTTTCTCCGGCATAGTTTATCTCATATGGCGTCATTCCCCATAAAATTCAGAGCATTGCATTCATATCATATCATGAACATAATTGCGGTATCTTAAGGCCAAAAATTGTGTATTATATATTTAAGTCCCTTCAATCTCGTCGTTCCAACGTACCACTTGATCTTTCTTCAGCAGCTTGAAGATTGGCTCACAAGTAGCAGTTAGGTGCGATATGAATCGGGCAATGTAATTCAGACGTCCCAGAAAACCCATGACTTCTTTCTCTGTTCTGGGAGCTGGCATCTCCTGTATAGCTTTCACCTTGGCAGGATCCACTTGAATACCCTTGTCACTTACGACAAAACCCACTAATTTACCAGATCTCACCCCGAAGGTGCACTTGTTCGGGTTTAACCTCAGCTTGTACAACTTCAGTCTGTCAAACAGCTTCTGCAGATGGTCAAGGTATTCTTCCTCAGTCTGGGACCTTGCAATCATATCATCGATGTATACTTTAATCTCATGATGGATTATGTCATGAAACAAAGCAACCATGGCACGCTGATATGTTGCCCCAGCATTCTTCAACCCAAAAGGCATGACCTTGTAGCAAAAGGTACCCCACTGAGTAACAAAGGTCGTCTTCTCCATGTGTTCGGGAGCCATTTTAATCTGATTATAACCGGAGAAACCATCCATGAAGGAGAAAACCTTATGCTGAGCAGTGTTGTCAACCAGAACGTCGATATGGGGTAGAGGGAAATCATCCTTGGGGCTTTCCCTGTTCAAATCCCTGTAGTCAACGCACATTCGGACCTTACCTTCTTTCTTCGGCACTGGAACCACATTGGCCACCCACTGAGGGTAAGAAGTAACTGCTAGAAAACCGACGTCAAACTGTTTCATAACTTCAGCCTTGATTTTCTCAGACATTTCTGGGCGCATACGGTGAACCTTCTGTTTCACTGGAGGACAGTCTTCCTTGGTAGGCAGGCGATGAACCACAATATCAGTATCCAACCCTAGAATATCTTCGTAAGACCAGGCAAAGATCTCAACATAGTCATGCAACATTTGAATCAACCATTGTTTCACACTAAGCTCTAGATTTGCACCGATCTTGACCTCTTTCTTATTTGTCTCAGTACCCATATTCACTGTTTCCACCGGCTCTTCGTGTGGCTGAATAACCCTCTCTTCTTGGAGTAGCATTCTTGCAAGTTCACCAGGCACTTCGCAATCATCTTCACCCTCGTCTTTGGCTAAGTTGATCAGATTTTCAAAGTCATAATTGGCAGTAGCGGAGTCGTTACCAGTGAGATCCATAGTGGATGGAGACCTGTATATGTGAGTGTGTGTAAAATAGCTGTTTTGCAATATATAATAAAGAAAAACAAAGAGCGCAAAATTTGAAATACAAAAAACGTCCAATGCTTTTATTAATGATATATGAAAATGACACGCAAAAGCCCTCACAAATGAAGCCACAGTGTCCCGGGTAAGACACTGGACCGTAAAGTTTAAAACATTGTCTGTTACAAATTCAAAACAAAAAGTTTCATTACTGGGTGATAACTGAAACGGGCATAGAATCCTTCGCTGTCCAGTTGCTTAATCCATTATTGGCAGTCGGGTAGATCCAACTGTCGATATCAAACTCTTCATCATCGTCATCCCTGATAGCATTTACCTCTGCCTCTTGTTTAGGCTTCTCTGGTGCTCCGAACTCAATCTCCTTTGCATCAATCAAGTCTTGTACCTTATTTTTCAGACTCCAACAATCATTTGTATTATGCCCCGGGCTATCAGAGTGATAAGCACAACGGGCGTTAGGGTTATACCTTGGTGACATTGTATTTGAATTCTTTGGGGCTTCCCTTAGAGTCACCAGATTAGTCTTCAGCAACTGTGGCAGAATCTGAGATAGGGTCATGCTGAGACGAGTGAATTGCCTCTTAGGTCTCTCGTCCTTTTGTTGATTGTTGTACTGAGGAGCACCAGCAGGTTTTGAAATAACAACCGCATTAACAACTTGGTGGTGTTCAGGTCTATTCTGTCTTTTCGAACTGCAGACAGCACTGGACTCTTTCTTAAACGAATTCTTCTCGGTGCTTGATGAGGCACCCTTCTGTATCTTCTCAGCCTTAATACCAGCCTCAATCCTCTCACCAGTCAAAATAAGATCTGTAAACCCCAGATGAAGAGCTTCCAATCAAGTGGTTGAAAAATGGACCAGACTGGGTCCCCAAAAACATGTCAACAAGGTCCCGATCAGCCAAAGGTGGTTGCACCCTTCCGGCACGGTCTCTCCATTTCTGAGCGTAATCTTTGAATCCTTCACCCGTTCCCATTGACATACCATGGAGTTGGGTACGCGTAGGAGCGAGGTCGGAGTTAAACTGATACTGCCTGTAGAATGTAGTAGCCAAATCTTCCCAGCTGCGGATATTGGCTCCGTCCAACTGATAGAACCACTCAAGCTGAGTCCCTGAGAGACTGTCTTGAAAAAAATGGATCCATAGGTTCTTATCAGCAGTGTAAGGCTGGATCTTCCTTACATATGACCAAAGATGCAGCTTCGGACAAGAAACTCCGTCATACTTAGCAAAGGATGGTGCCTTGAATTTATGGGGAATCACTACCCCAGATGATAGACCTAGATCTCCGAAGTCCAGACCAGGCACCTTTTGGACTTCCATAGCACTCAACCGGTCTTCCAGTTGCTTGTATCTATCCTCTGCAGGAAGATACTGTTCTTCATCATAGTCCGTCTCGTTGTCGGAGACCACAGGGCTAGGAACCCTCCTTTCTTGTGGACTATCTATCCCTCCAGATGAGGTGGTCAGATCAACTTCATCCCGTAGCCTGTTTCCAAACCTAGGACCAGTGTTGAACAGGACTGTCCTCTTCTTCTTCTTCTTCTTCTCTTTCAGAATGAGGGTCTTCAGGTCCTGCTGACCCTTAGCTAGACTCATGAACAACTCTTGAAATTGGGCATTCTGGGCCTGGAGGGCCTTAATAGCTTGCTCAGTTGAAGGTTCAGCAGACATGATGAGCGCTGAAATAAACAGCGAAGAAGATAAGAGACCTGTAAAGGGTACCTGTTTATGAAGTGAATGGGATGAAATGCGTATAATTATTATTTCAAAGACAATTGAGATTCACATTTGTAAACAAGAAAGGAAACACACTTTATTAGATAACTTTGTAATTCAAATTGTTCAACAAATTTCCCTTAAGTCGTTACAAGAATGGAAATACTGAAAAGTAAAAATAAAACTGGAAAGGAAATCATCAAAGCCCCATCAATGCTCCCATGGTCTCTTCTTATCAGTGCGGACATAATCATTCAGGATCCGCTCGTTCTCCAACTGCCTAGTCAGCTTCTGGATCTTCTGCTCTTGTTCGTTGAACTTCTCTCGGTAAGAATCCCGTTCACCCCTCAGCTGCATCCAAGACCTTTTCAGTACCCCAATGTCAGTGGGCATATAAGGATGGAGAATGGTTGGAAGAACCCCTTCTTCATTAGCAACTTCAAGAGTGACAAGCCGAACAGCTTCATATGGCATACCTAGCTTATGGGCACGGATGCGGACCCATCTGAGATATGGCTCCATTGGCAGAGAAGTCTTTAGGCCCAGCTCATGTGGGTCAGATTAGTGAACTTTGTCCCAAGCCCTTATGAATCTACGACGTTACTCATCGTTGTCCCCTTGAAAATCAAAGATGATATAAGGCATTAGCATCTCATGAGGTCCTTCTCTTCTAGATCTTCCAAACTGACGGAGAGCCAAGCATGGGTTGTAAGAAATTCCTCCATGGGTTCCTATCAATGGAACATTAGGATACTCTCCACAGCGATCAATGATAGTCACCTCATCCATACCCTTGAGAGTCCAGATAATGTCATTGTGAGATAAAGACATCACCCTATAGGCCCAGCCCATTCCTTCTTTGTTCTTCAGCACTGACTTGGGGAGGTGCGAAATAAACCACCTCGACAATAATGGAGCACAACATATTAAGGTTCCCCGCTTTTGGGCAGTACGAGCATAGAGCTGATGAAGGATATCACCCAAGAGAGTGGGTACAGGGTTCTGAGAGATGAAGATCTTTACCGTATTAACATCAACAAAAGTGTTAGGATTCGGAAACAATACCAAGCCATAAATCAGAAGAGCCAGAAGATCCTCGAACTCCTTAAAGTCTAAGCTATCCCAGAAGTAGTTAGCCTTACCAACCAAGAACTTAGTCAGAAAACCCTTAGCTCCACTTCTAGTCTCCCAATTAGCCATTACCTCTTCTTTAGTCAAATGAAGGGCTGCAGCAATCTCTTCGGGCCTAAGGGTCTTCTCCTAACCAGTAAACGGAGTCTGCTCCAAAACAGAGATACCGAGCAGCTCAGAGAACTCTTCTAGGGTAGGAACCAGCTGATAGTCTTGAAAAGTAAAACAATGGTATAACGGATCATAGAATTGGACCAGGACACTCATCATCTGTTCGTCCAATTTGGAGGTGACCAAACTGAGAAGAGAACCATGCCTCCTGATGAAGGAAGTAGTGTCAGTCATCTTGGCAACCAACTCTTTAAGCAAGGTAGGTACTTGTACAAAGTTGATCCGGATGGTATTCTTACGCATGGGCATCATGATGACCTACAAAACAGAGCAAAGATGAAACCCTTATGTCTTTGAAATAGGTTGGTCCTTATGTAAGATGTATGCAATGTTATGATGTCATGATGTCATGATAGTAGGCACACCACAAGTATCCACAAAAAGCAAACATGGTAAAGGCACACAAGTCACACAGAGAGCCCTTAGATTTCAGGCTGGCAAGGAGCTTAGGTACTACCCTCTTTCAGTTCAGTTGGTTTAAACCTGTCCTAAAAATAGTAACCGGGTTCTAGAGGATCTCAATATCACTGACTACCCTCAATCGGTCATAATTCTAGTTTAGCAACCTTTTCTTGCGGCCGGAATCATCGTGAGAGTTTAGTCTCAATGAGTGTAGCATACTGCTACTGTTCTATGGCCAAGTTGGTATATTTAAGGTTCTAAGGTCAGTTGGTGCTTAATGACCCCTTAGAAGATCCATATTCTCCTCGTTCCAACACAAGGGATATCGGTACAGACTAAAGTGCCACACCAACGTAGCTACTGCTTCAACTGTGTTGGTCTACGCCGGACAGTTCCCTCACAGTTTATTGCTACTTACCTAAAAAGGGTGCCCCCAGATCCGAGTTAGGATCTATAGAAACTCCGATACAAGCCCACAAAGGTAAATTATACAAAGAATACAATTGAAAACACAATGATCTAATAAGGTACACCTCACTTATAAATCCCCAGCAGAGTCGCCAGTTCTGTGATCGGTGGGAATGAGAACTGACTGTTTTGGAATGCTGGTTCGCGTTTTGCGTTTGTTTTTGCAAAATGTCGCGGTAAGCAAGAGTCGTCGCCGTCTTTTATTTTATCCAACAAGGAAAGGACAAAAGCACAGAAAAATTACTTTTTGAGATGTTTCTCGGGTTCGGGAGGTAGATTATAGAAAGGAAAGGTGTTAGCACCCTTTCTATCAGTGGTTATCCACGGGCTCTTAGGTACTTGTGCATTGTGTTTTCAAAAGTTTGCTTTTCTTTGTGTTTGTGGGTTTGAAAGAGTTTTTGTTTTGTTTTAAAAAGGAGCAAGTACTTAAGAACCATCTACCTACTCGAAAAAGGAATTAATCTGTACAAATGTCCTTTAGACAATGCTAGTCCACTATTGATGAGTAGGTAGCATCGTCGCTGGAGTTTTCGGGTCAATTCGATTAAGGGACGTGTGGTCACTAAAGCAACGTTAGGACGCCTTAGCGGTAACCCTAATATCCTAGATCATTTTTCCGAGGCAACCGTTTCGAGGAAACTATGATCTTTGGACAAGAGGGCGACCTCTAAAACTTCCTATACTGAATGACCACGTTCGAGGCAACCAAGTGAGGTGTACCTTAAGAGTGCACATGTGCGAGTGTGTTATTTCGGTTAATTTTATATGTACATGTCCTGGGTGAGCTATATTGATTTTAGGTTAAATATTGATCTTGTCATGCATTGCCTATTTATCAAACATCTAACAATTAATATTGTGCGGAAATTAAATTGCAGGAAATTAAATCTAAACTATTATAAGGCGTCGGGTATTTACATCGCCAAAAACAACCCTTTAAATTTAAATTGCGGAAAGCAAAATAAAGTGATAAATAATTAAAGTCCTAATTAAAAGCTATTACATACCGGAAGCAATTATAATATTGGATAAAACGATACGCGTGCGAGAAATTTAAAACGGCGCATTTTTTAGGGTTTTGACCCTTTTTGAAAGAAAGCATGTTTTTTTGTTATTTTTTGAATTAAATTAAATTAAACCTAAGTTAATTAATTAATTAAATAAATAATATATTTTTGGGTTTTTTATATTTAAGGAAATAAAATAAAAATGATTAAAATTATTAAAAACCTAATTCTGAATTGATTTTAATTTATTGCAAAAAATATTAATGTTAAATCTATTTAAAACTAAATAAATTAGGTTAATATTTATTTACAAAAATAAAATAATGAAATTAATAAAAAAATAATATTTTGTATTTTCTGATTTTTTATGAGGAAAAGTTATTGGTTAGTAATAATAATAATAATTAATTAAATAAAGCAAATAAATAAAAGAGAAAATATAAAAAAATAACCCATGGGGGGGTATTGGGCCCAATTTGGAGGTGAATCTGGAAATTCCAAGCCCAAAACGTCCAAGCCTGCTTTGACTTTTCCAATCACCTACGCGCGTGTTGACTTAGATGTATGGTGAGCCATCAATCCTGGCCTTTGGATTTGATCTGAAGCCATTTGGCAATCATCTGGATGGAGGCTTATGGTAGGCCACGCTCTTGATGCTGCATGGAATTGCCTGAAAATAAAATGCAACAAAGTTTTGGGGGACCTGGAATTCGAACCCAGGTCCCAAAGGGTTTTCCACTAGCACGCTTACCACTGCATCACATTGTTCTTTTGGTTATTATATCAAACATCAATTATTATATATCAAACAAATAATTATGCCTGGAAAAAAAAACGCGTATAATTTAAATGGACCAATCAGGGGAAGACACCTAATCGTCTTCTCCAATAAAACCCTGGTTTTCTTACTTGCGGATTTTTATCCGCAGGAAGATTCGTGGCTTGCTTCCAAAATTCATCCTAGGCCATGTAAACGAGTTTTAAGAACGTCATCATGCTCGTCTCCTTCCACTGATTCCATTTATGCCCATGATTTGTTCTAATTTTCCCTGAAATCAAAATGCCTAAAAACAAAGAAACAAAACCCTAGCTTCGGCCATGGCTGTACAGGCTATGAAAATGCAATTCGATTATGCCAAAAGTTTCAGAATGCAACGAAAAGTATGAATATACAAATATTTAGGCAAAAAGATGCAAGAACCCAAGGTTGTGAATTCGTGCACAGGGCTATGTTCTTGAGTACTTACAGCGCTATTTAGGAGGTCTCAAGGCTTGGTTTTGATTGCTTTAGCTCCATTGGATGTCAGGCAAGGAGGCTACGTTGAGATTTTGGATTGAATCGAGCTCTAACCAAGATTTTGATCTCACACTTTTTCAAGCTTTTTTCAGTTTTTGTTTGGCCGTTTCTGCAGTTCTTAGGTCGTGTTTTTGATGTGTCTAGCTTCTATGTGTATAAGGGAATGAATTAGGTTAATCTTTGGGCCTTGAATCTATATGCATTGAAGATGGAAGATATGATTTGATCACCATTAACAAAGCTTCCATATTTGTCTCAAATACAATATTTTGTGCATGTTATGGCTTGGCACGAATTTGATTGAGTGTATCATGATAATGAAGACCTGTAATAATCAAAAAAATCTTATTCCATCAATTTTTGGATTTTATTTGAATTAATATTGATTTAAAATGAATTAAATCAATAAATATAAAATAAAATATAAAAATTAATAATTGGTCATGAAATTGAAGATAGGACACGTGTGTGGTGTGACAAGATCATATCAAGTTGAAAAAAGTGGGCCCTTTTGACAAAAATTGGAGTTTTGAGGATAGTTGACTTTTGGCAATTTTGGAATAATGCCCAACTTCAACAATGCATAACTTCTTCAATTTTGAACTTTTGGATGTGTTCTTGGACTTTTTAGAAACCTTGAGATGTCCTATAACCAACCCTTTTTCGTCTCATCTCATTTTGATATTCCATGCTCAAGTTATAAGCTTTGGCAAAAAAGGTGTTTTTGTTGACTTTCAAAAATGACCTATAATGTCCAAATTTGTAACTTCTTGTGAGTGCATTTCTTGATCTTGGGGTGTGAAGATGGATTGTAGGTAATTGCATCCTATTCAAAATGAGCTTTGGATGGGTCATTTCTCATAAAGTATTAGAATGTTATGCTTGGTCAAAGTTGAGTTGACTTTTCCTACAAAACCCTAATTTAGCAACTTTTGAATCTTGATGAATCTTGAGCAATCCTTGATGAATCATGATCAACCCTTGATCAAATGATGAAATAAACTTCAAAATTATAATTTTGACAAAAAATATTGAGGTTTGACTATTTGTAGGTCACAGTTGACTTTTGCCCTAGCACAGTCGATTTTTGGGCCTCTTGAGCAATTGACTGACCAAACTTCCTCTGCAAGGCTTGAAATTTGATATGGATGGACTTAAGAAAATATTAGGACATTGAGAAGAAATTGAGGTCATTTGGATGTAAGGACTTTGATGCAACACAAAACCCTAATTTTGAATTGACTGCCTTAGGAGGGGATTTGATTGTCCAACTCTTGAGCCATCTTGAACAACTTGGAGATGATTCTTGACATGTCTTGAGAAATATGGGAGGGAAAATTTTAGGGTACAACACTTGGATCTCAAGTTATGAATTTGTGAATAGGGGTCCATGAACTAAATAACTTAGTGAAAATTTGCCCTAATTTAGGCAGGTTTTTGACCCAACTTCATGAACATTTTTCACCTAGTTCCAAGTGGTATCTCAAAATGCATTTCAAATATGGATTGTAGAGCATGTTGAAAGCTTTCCAAAATGTCCAAGAACTCTCCAAGATAATTTGTGGTTAGGGAGAATCAAAGAAGAGAAAATGGCATTTTATCACTTTTGTTCATGCCATTTTTATAATGCATCAAGTTGCAAATCTGATCTTGGATGCTTGTACCTTGCATTACAGGTCTTAAACTCATTCTACACTCCATAATTTAATGCTAACTCAGAATAAAGGCATTATCTTGGCTTTTGGATCATTGTACAAGAGATAATTCCATTAATGGCATAAATGGCACATTTCCATTTTCATAAAGTGAGCTTTTGCAACTTTATCATTCTTGAGCCTTGGAGTTGTCCCTTTGGTGCAAGAAATTTCCATAGACCACAAGCAAAGTATACCAACTCTTGCAGCTCACAAGATAGCCAAGTACAGGCATGTTAGCATGGTCACTTCAAATTTTCTTCAAATGCAAGAAAAGTGGCAAAAGGGGTCAGAACTTGTACAACTGATTAGGGGTGGACTTTGTATCATTCTATACAAATATACCAAGTCATTACAAGGCAGAGGATGAATGCATAACATCTGAAACTCTCCAAAACTCCAAAACTTCATTTTTCTGCCCAAACATCCAGCTTCTGCAAAACCTTGCCAACTTCATTTTGGCTCGTGCCTTTTCCCTTTTAACACTTGAAACATCTTATCCATATAATATCAAAGTTATCAAAGCCCTTGTCCTGTTACTGTAAGATCTGTTTCAGCCATTGCCATTTTCTAATTTGGAGGTTGCAGCTTGACTTCTAAAGAGACTTCTGGCCATCCACAAAGCAAGCTAGGAATTAGAATAGCTTGAAGGAACTTCAGGGAAGCTCACACGATCCTCAGGCCTCACTCAAAGTCCCCACATTACCATATCCAAATCCAGCTGAAGCAGGTATTTTTCAAATCTCTATCTCTTTATTTAGGCATCCTCAAGCCACGATTTATGAAGCAAAAATGTAGTCCTTAACATGGTGAAGCTGTACATATGCATACTTTCCATTTATATTAATTGAGCTAAGAGAATTTGAATGCTGAACATGATGAAATTTCTAGGTCACGATTTTGGGCTGATAAAATTCTCCCTGATCTTTTAGAGTTAGGTTGCAAATTTTATACCATTGGAATCGTGAGATTACAAGCTACATGTTTTATGTTATGGGTTTTTGTTTTTATGCAAGCATCTGAGAGTTACAGATTTGAACAAAGAAACGCGTGTAAGAGGAAGGAACCAAGGACAGGGACGAAGCTAATGTTCTAGGCCTTGGCGCATTGGGCCTGTTTGCTTTTGTTATTCACACTCCCCTAACCACTATTTGCACCCCCTGATTCTTGTTTTATATATTTTGCATTTTTATTTATATTTTCATGTTTATTGCTTTTAATCATTTTTTCTGAACATTAAAAATCCTAAAAAATAATTAAATAATTTTTTGCAATTTTTTTATTTATTTTTTTTACATAGAAAATAGCTTATTAGAATAAATAGAACTTATTTTCTTAAAATAAATTGTAAATACATTTAATAAATACTATACATTTTTATTTTATTATTTTCCACATAAAATATTTATTTTCATACATATTTTAATTTTTAATATTTGTACATAATATTATTTATTATTTTCTTGTATAAAAAATGGACAAAATAATAATATAGAACATATATTTTATTTTAATTGGAAATTAGTGTTTCCCCCTTTCAAAAATAATAATATTATTTTTTCTTATTTTCTAGGGTTAATTAATTTTATTTTCTCATACCTTAAACAAATATAAAACTTTTTTCCATAAATACATTGCATTGCATATTTAAATATTTGTATATTTATTTATTTCGCACAATATTCAATTGGGTCGTAATAGTATTTTTAGGGTTTATTTTGTGCAATATCCCCATTCAAAAACTTGTATCCCCCCTCCCATAATAATTGTTGTAATAGCTTAGTTTACATTTACGCAATTTATTGCTTTATATACTTGTGTAGTAAATTAGGGTTTTGCATGATAAGACTAAAAATCAAACAAATAGACAAGACCTAATGCAAGACAAATGCATGAAAAATGACACACATTTCACACAAGCACCCTTAGGGTTTCACCCACTTGGTTTCCTAAATAAAAATGGCCATGTTACGCACGCGAAGTATCTTGGCAAAACAAAACAAAATAAGATCATAATCCCTCGATGACGCTATCAAAAGGTTGCCTAAACAAAGATGATCTTGGTCCCTCAAAATTGCTAAAGATACTTGGCAACATTGCTATAATGGTCATACGATGACCCACGCCCATCCCGTTTACATCCAAAGATAGGGTTGTTTACCAAAACAATGGTAAATCAACAATGTCAAAGGAATAAAAAATGTACAAGAAAGACTTTTGAGTAGGTTGAATGCTTCTAGTTACTTGATCAATTTCAAAACAATCTTTGTTATTTTCAAAAACAAACACACACACATTTCAAAACAACTTTCAAAACATTGGAACATTTTTCAAAAGATAAACATCTTTGTATACATTCTTACGAACGAGAATCATTACAAAGATTGCCTAAACAATGGCCTCTTTTCAAAATACTTTCAAAACCACACAAAGCACCATTTCAAACAATTTCAAAGCAAAGCAAGTGATCTAAGAAAGTAACTAAGAGCCCATGGAAAACCATGGATGAAAAGGGTGCTAGCACCTTCCCTTTTCATAATCTACCCCCCGAACCCAAAAACAATCTCAAAGGTCTTTCCTGTGTTTTTTTACCGTTCCTTTTGGATAAAATAAAAGTTGGTGGCGGCTCTTGCTAACCGCAACATTTGCGAATAAACGCAAAACCTCAAGTCAGTTCTCCCACCGCATCACAGGTTCCATGATGATGGGTAGAATGGTAGGGTAAGGCATCATGACATTTTTAGCGGGAGCTCGAACCCACTTAAGATAAGGCACCAAAGGGATGGAGTTTGTTGTACCCCAAAATTTGCCCTCCCATAACCTTCAAGAATTGTCAAGAATCATCTTCAAATGGTTCAAGATTTCTCAAGGGATTGCACAGTCAAACATCCTCCTAGGCAGCTGAAAATTAGGGTTTTGGTTCCTTCAGGGAATTTGAAGTTCTCAATGGTCCAATCAAGTCCCATAGGCCTATACACATTGCCAAGCATCTACATGCCAAGCTTCAAGACTCACAGCATCAAATTGCACAGTCAAAAGCCCTATTTGCTCAACAGTCAACTACAGGGGTAAAATGGTCATTTTACAGTCAAAAGTCAAACTTTTTGGTCAACATCTTATTTTGAGCTCACAATCATCATTTGATCAAGTCTTGATCATGATTCCATAAGAATGGCTCAAAAATCATCAAGATGCAAAAGTTACTATTTTTGGACAGCTGAAAAGTCAACTGTAACTTGACCAAGGCATAACGTTTTCATGGTTCATCAGAAAAATCCCATCCCAAGCTCATTTTGAAGGGGACGACATTTCCTACAACTCATATTCACATTCCAAGTCCAAGAAATGCTCTCACAAAAAGTTATCAATTTCTACATTATAGGTCATTTTCAAAAGTCAACAAAAAGGCACTTTAAGTCAAAGACCATAACTTGAGATTGGTAAATCAAAATGACATGGGACCAAAGTCATTGGTTAGAGGACTTCAAGACCTTTCCAAAATGTAAAAGAACATGTTCATATGATCATAATTGAGCAAGATATGCATTGGAGAAGTTGGGAAATTTTTGGGAATTTGCAAAAGTCAACTTTGCCCAAAACACTTCATTTTTGCTAATGGGCCTCAAATTCATTCTTGAAACATTGCACAAGGCCTATGCACGACCCATTAAGCTTAAATTGATTTATTTTCTTATTTTTAATTAATTAATTGAATTTTTATTAATATTAATTCATTTAATTGATTTTAATTGTAGGAAAATTCAAAAGATATGGTTTTCAAATCTTTTTGTGATGCAAAAAAAAAACCTTGCCACAACGCTGTAAGAATATCAAATTCTTTCAAGAACCCTAAAACCTTGAAATCCTTATTACAAATCCCTCTCTCACTACAAAGAAGCCATCCCGGTTACAAACCAACATCTCACTACAAACAAGTCATCTCAGTTACAAACCAACATCTCACTACTTCTTCAGTAAGGGTAAGGCTGGCTTGACCTCCATGATCAAAAGGGCATAAAAGAATTCATGTCACTACTTTTCCAGTAAGGGTAAGGTTGATTTGATCTCCATGATCAAAAGGGTGTAATCATTCATACATGCCATATTGGCCTAAACATTAAATTTCTTCATATAGTGGCTTTATTTGTATTTTATGATATATAGTAATTTATTTAATGTGTTCATGAGATTCAACACTGCAGATTTAGACAGGATCCCATGCAGGTTCATTAAGGAACGTTGAGGCCAAAACACAAATGGCCAAAAGCCAAAAGCCAAATGGCTAAAATAGAACAGCTTACACATGACACCAATACATGGCGAGACAGACATCCTGAGAAGGTTAAGGAACGTTGAGGCCAGAACACAAATGGCCAAAAGCTAAAACACAAATGGCCAAAACAAAACAGTTTACACATGACGCCAACAGCTGTTTCACCCTCCAGTCAGGCTCGTATACTCCTAAACTCTCTCTCTATTTTTATTATTTTCCTTTAATTAATTAATCGTTATTCTTTTTATTAATCACTAACCAATTAACATTTTTTTCTAATAAAATCAAAAACACAAAAAATATTTTATTTATTAAAATTAACTTCATCACTTTTATTTTTGTAAATAAATTAATTTAATCAATTTAGCTTTAATTAGATTTAACTTTTAATATTTTTTGCAATATTTAAAATCAATTTAGAATATTAGGTTTTTATTAGCATTAATTCAATTTATTTTATTTCTTTAAAAACTCAAAAATCCAAAAATATTTTTATTATTTAATTTAATTTAATTGTTCATTTAATTTAATTCCATTTAATTCAAAAATAAACAAAAATCCTTTCTTTAATAAAAAAGGGTCAAAACCCAAAAAACTCGCATCCGATTTAATTTCCCGCACACGATCCATTTTATCATATTATTGTATCTGTTTCCCAGAATGTAATAGCTTTTAATTAGGACTTTATTTATTTATTGCTTTATTTTACTTTCCGCAATTTAATTTTTGCACAATATTAACTGTTATATGTTTGATAATAGGGAATGCATGACAAGATCCAATGTATGAACTTAAAATCAACATAGATAACCCATGACATGTACAAAGATAAAATTAACTGAAAAACAACACACTCGCACATGCCACTCCTAGGGTACGCCTCACTTGGTTGCCTCGACGTGGTCATTGAGTATAGAGTGTTTTAGAGGTCGCCCTCCTGTCTAAAGATCAAAAATTTTCCTCGAAACGGTTGCCTCGGATAAAAAATGATCTAAGACATTAGGGTTACCGCTAAGGCGTCCTACTATTGCTTTGGTGACCACACATGTCCCTATAATCGAATTGACCCGAATAACTCCAACGACGGTATTACCTACTTCTCAATAGTGGGATAGCACTGTTTAAAGGACTCTTACACAGCCTAATTCCTTAGAGTAGGTAGATCTCATGGGTACTTGCTCTTCTCAAAAACAAACAAAATACTTTTCACACTTACACTTTCAAAAAGTTTTCAAAGCAATTTTTCATACACTCTTGAGGACAGATACAAGAGTTACTTAGAAATTTTTCAAACGAAACTTTTTCAAAACCCACACACACTTGAAAAGCAAACAAATTTTTGAAAACATAAGAGCAAGTACCTAAGAGCCCATAGATAACCATGGATAGAAAGGGTGCTAACACCTTCCCTTTCTATAAATCTACCTCCTAAACCGAGAAACATTCTCAAAGAAGGAATTTTGCTGTGCTTTTGTCCTTTCCATGTTGGAGAACATAAAAGACGGTGGCGACTCTTGCTCACCGCGACATTTCGCAAACCAGCCTAAAAAACAGTTAGTTCTATTTCCACCGATCACAGAACTGGCGACTCTGCTGGAGACTTTTAATAAGTGAGGTGTACCTTAGGATTAGATCATACTTATGTTTTCAATTGCTTGTTTTGATTGCTTTATATTTGTGGGCATTGCATCGGAGTTTCATGGATCCTAACCCGGATCTGGGGATACCCTTTTAGGTAGCATAAGCTGTGAGGGACCTATCCGGCGTAGACCGACACGGGTGAAGCAGTGGCTACGTTGGTGTGGCACCTTGGTCTGTACCGATATCCCTTGTGTTGCAACGAGGAGAATATGGGTCTTCTGAGGAGTCATTAAGCACCAACCAACCTTAGAACCCTAAATTGACCCAACATGGCCATAGAACAGTAGCAGTATGCTACACTCATTGAGGCTAAACTCTCGCGATGGTTCTGGCCGCAAGAAAAGATTGCGATGCTGGAGTTATGACCGATCGAGGGTAGTCGATGATATTGAGATCCTCTAGAACCCGGTTACTTTTGATAGGACAGGTCTTAACCAACGAAACTGAAAGAGGGTAGTACCTAAACTTCATGCTGGCCTAAAATCTAAGGGCTCTTTTGTGTGACTTGTGTGCCTTCATATTTGACTACTTGCATGCTTGTTATCTGACACTTGAGTTTCTTGCAGGTTTTGTTTACAGTCCTTAATCTGGACTCATAACAGGGTTTACCTACATCACTCCACGCATAGCATAACATCATACCATCATGCCATTGCATACATCCTGCATAAGGACTAACCCATTTCAAGGATCTCAAGGGTCTGTGATGCAGGTCATGATGAACAAAATGTCTAGCAAGGGGCAAAGGGGATTTATTTTCCCCTAGCCAAGGTTGATAACTTGAGTCAGGGGCTATGACCCACTCGATATGGTGAGCCTTCACTCTTGAAGAAGGACTCTCAACAACATGAAGTTCCTTCAATCAAGCTACCAGATTCTAACAATTTTTCTTGTCTACCCCGCGAGATCCTTGGAAACATTGCAAGCATATCATACACATCATTGCATAACAGGTACCCTTATTACAGGTCACTTACCTCCTTCGCTGTTTATTTCAGCAATCATCATGAATCCTGAATCATCCAATGAACAAGCTATCCAGGCCCTCCAGGCCCAGAATGCCCAGTTCCAGGAGTTGGTAATGAGCCTAGCCCAGGGTCAACAGGAGTTGAAGACTCTTCTTTTGAAGAAGAAGAAGAACAGGACTGTGTTGTTCAACCCTAGACGCAAATCTGGGAATGGATTACAAAATGAGGCTGATCTGGCTACTTCCTCTGTAGGGAAAGACAGTCCCCAAGAGAGAAGGGTTCCTAGTCCCGTAGTCTCCGACAACGAGACAGATTTCAATGATGAACAGTACCCTACTGCTGAGGACAGGTACAAACAGCTAGAGGACCGTCTGAGTGCTATGGAGATTCAACATGTGCTTGGGTTAGATTTTGGAGATCTAGGTTTATCTTCTGGGGTGGTGATCCCATACAAGTTCAAGGCACCTTCTTTTGTGAAGTATGACGGAGCTTCCTGCCCTAAGCTGCATCTCAGATCATATGTGAGGAAGATCCAACCATGTACTGCAGACAAGAATCTATGGATCCATTTCTTCTAGGATAGCCTTTCAGGGGCTCAACTCGAGTGGTTCTATCAGCTGGATGGAGCCAGTATTCGAAACTGGGAGGACTTGGCTACTGCATTTTATAAGCAGTATCAGTACAATGCCGACCTCGCTCCTACATGTACCCAACTCCAGGGTATGTCGCTAGGGACGGGAGAAGGTTTTAAGGAGTACGCACAAAAGTGGAGAGACCTGGTTGGCAGGGTGCAGCCACCGTTGACTGACCGTGAACTCGTGGACATGTTCCTGGGGACCCTGTCTGGTCCGTTCTTCAACCATCTGATTGGTAATTCTTCTGATGGGTTCACAGACCTGATCTTAACTGGAGAAAGGATAGAAGCTGGTATCAAGTCGGGAAAGATACAGAAAGGTGCATCCTCAAGTTCTGAAAAGAAACCGTTCAAAAAGGAATCTAGTGCTGTGTATGGTCCCAGAAGACAAAATAAACCGGAACGCGGCCAAGCTGTCAATGCGGTGGTAATCTCAAAGCCTGCTGCTGCTCCTCAGCAATACAACCAACCAAGGGGTGAGAGACCCAAAAGGCAGTATACTCGGCTCAGTATGACCCTCTCTCAGATATTGCCGCAACTGCTGTCAACCAATCTGGTAACTGTCAAAGAAGCTCCGAAGGTAGTGAACACAACCTCTCCAAAGTACAACCCCAACGCCCGTTGTTCTTATCACTCTGATAGCCCGGGGCATTCTACTGATGATTATTGGGCACTGAGGAATAAGGTTCAGGACCTTATTGATGCTAAAGAGATAGAGTTCGAGGCACCCGAAAGGCCCAATGTTGTGACTGCTCCCATGCCCCAGCATGGAGTGAGTGCTGTGGAAGAAGACCGGTATGTAGCCTCTGTGGAAGATATTGTTACTTCGTTGTTGACTGTCAAAAGGAACCTGTTGCTATCCGGTTTATTTCCGGATTGTAGTAAAGGTTGCCATCTATGTGCTGTTTCCCTTGCTGGTTGTCCTTTGTTGAAGTCAGGCGTCCAAAACCTGATGGATAACAAAGAGATCTTGTTCGAGAAGGTTGTCGTTCCTGTTACCCCTGCTGAAGAAGTTTCTATTGTTACTATTTTCAACAACTCTCCTAAGGCTCCCTCAAAGAAGCCTGTCAAAATCCTGTCTACTCGGGAGATTGCTCCTATCATCATCACTGTTCCGGGGCCCCTCCCCTATACATCTGACAAAGCTGTCCCGTGGCACTATGGGGCAGATGTTTATGTGCTTGGAGTAAAGCAAGAGTTTGATGCTAGTACCGGCGTCAGTAACATCACCGGGCCTGCTAAAGTCACTCGCAGTGGTAGGATGTTCTCACCGGATATTGCGCCACCAGCTATTCAAAGACCTCTTGTCATCACACCTGCCAGTGTGCCTGTTTCCCCTCCTGATCAGGTTTCTACCCCTGCTGCCGAGTCATCTGACGCTCGGGGCAAAGGGACTGCTACTGATGTGCCTGCCCGGACAGAGGCACCGAAGACAACCACTGTTGAGGCTTCCCAGCAAGAGATGGAAGAGATCCTCAAGATTATCAAGAAGAGTGATTTCAATGTAGTTGAGCAGCTGGGGCACACCCCTCTAAGATTTCTATGCTATCACTGTTGTTGTGTTCAGAGGCCATGCCAAGGCTCTGATCTCCTTCCTGAAGACGGCCCATGTGCCACAAGAAACGTCTGCTGATCAATTTACTGATTGTGTGGCCAACTTGAATGCTGATAATGGGTTGGGCTTCTCTGACGCCAATCTGACTGCCAAGGGAAAGAACCATAACAACGCCCTGCATGTCTCCATTGAATGCAGGGGCACTACTCTTGCCCATGTGCTGGTTGACACTGGTTCTTCATTAAATGTATTACCCAAGAAAGCTTTAGACAGGTTGGATTACGAGGGTTTAGAGCTCAAGCCAAGTAACATTGTTGTCCGGGCCTTTGACGGGTCCAAGAGGATGGTACATGGTGAAGTTGACATTCCAATCAGGGTTGGTTCTCAGGTCTTTGACTCTACTTTCTATGTGATGGACATTCGTCCATCCTATTCTTGTTTGCTGGGTCGTCCATGGATCCACAAGGCTGGAGCTGTGACCTCAACTCTACATCAGAAGCTTAAGTACCCGGTCAAAGGGAAGATAGTTACAGTGCAGGGGGAGGAGGAGTATATGGTCAGCCACCTCAACTCGTTCTGGTACATAGAGATGGATGGGGAGTTCATTGAGACCCCTTTTCAACACTTTGAAGAGGTGCCTCAGACACTGGCAGCGGCAGAGACTGTGACTGAAGAAGACTCTCCTTTGAAGATGGCTTCCTTGAGAGATGCCTGGGCTGTGATTGAGAAGGGTGAGTGCGCAAACTGGGGCCGACTTCCTGATTTTACTCCGAAGACTGAAAAATTTGGGCTGGGTTTCACTGCAGAAGCTCAGAGGGCTGTTCGCAAGGCAAGGATTGGAAGACCTCCTGTGTTCATCACCAACCCGGGAGTGAATGCTATTGAAGACGAGGTGGAAGAATCTGAATTCGACAACAGGATCTACCCAACAACCAACGATGGACCGAACAACTGGACTGCGAAAGATTTCATACCTATTACTTTTGTCACTCAGTAATGAACTCCTTTGTTTTAAATTTGTAACAAACAATAATTTGAAACTTTATGGCCCGATGTCTTATCCGGGGCACCGTGGCTTCATTTGTGAGGGCTTACTATTTGTCATTTTCATATATCATGAATAAAAGCATTGGACGTTTTTCGCATTTCAAATCTTGTGCTCCCTTCTTTCTTTATATATATTGCAAAACAGCTATATTTACACACACTCACTCATACAGGTTTCAATCCACTCTGGATCTCACTGGTAACGACTCTGCTACTGCCAGTTATGACTTCGAAAATCCGATCAACTTAGCCGAAGACGAAGGTGAATATGATTGTGAAGTGCCTGGTGAGCTCGCAAGACTGTTACTCCAGGAAGAGAGGGCCATTCAGCCACATGAAGAGCTAGTGGAAACGGTAAATCTGGGTACTGAGACAGACAGAAAGGAAGTCAAGATTGGTGCCAATCTAGAGCTCAGCGTGAAACAACGGTTGATTCAGATGTTGCATGATTATATGGAAATCTTCGCCTGGTCTTACGAAGACATGCCTGAGTTGGATACCGATATTGTGGTTCATCATCTGCCTACCAAGGAAGACTGTCCTCCGGTAAAACAGAAGGTCCGCCGTATGCGTCCAGAGATGTCCGAGAAAATCAAAGCTGAGGTTATGAAACAATTTGATGTCAGGTTTCTAGCAGTGACTTCTTACCCTCAGTGGGTTGCCAACGTGGTTCCAGTGCCGAAGAAAGATGGTAAGGTCAGAATGTGTGTTGATTACAGGGATTTGAATAGGGCAAGCCCCAAGGATGATTTCCCTCTGCCTCATATTGACGTCCTGTTTGACAATACTGCTCAGCATAAGGTATTCTCCTTCATGGATGGGTTCTCAGGTTATAATCAAATCAAGATGGCTCCCGAAGACATGGAGAAGACCACTTTTGTTACTCAGTGGGGCACCTTTTGTTACAAGGTCATGCCATTTGGTTTGAAAAATGCTGGGGCAACCTACCAACGTGCCATGGTTGCTTTGTTTCATGATATGATCCACCATGAGATCGAAGTGTATGTCGATGATATGATTGCAAGGTCCAAAACTGAGGAGGAACACCTTGACCATCTGCAGAAGTTGTTTGACCATCTGAAGTTGTACAAGCTGAGGTTGAACCCGAACAAGTGCACCTTCGGGGTGAGATCTGGAAAATTGCTAGGCTTCGTCGTAAGCGACAAAGGTATTCAAGTGGACCCTGCCAAGGTGAAAGCCATACAAGAGATGCCAACTCCCCAGACAGAGAAAGAAGTCAGAGGCTTTCTAGGACGGCTGAACTACATTTCCTGATTCATCTCGCATCTAACTGGTACCTGTGAACCAATCTTCAAGCTGTTGAAGAAAGATCAAGTGGTATGTTGGAACGATGAATGTCAGGCCGCTTTCGACAGAATCAAAGAGTATCTCCAAGAACCACCCATTCTTATGCCACCGGTTGAAGGGAGACCTCTAATACAATACTTGACAGTACTTGACAGCTCAATGGGGTGTGTGCTGGGGCAGCATGACGAGTCTGGCCGAAAAGAGCATGCCATTTATTACCTTAGCAAAAAGTTTACCGACTGTGAGACCCGATACTCACTGCTCGAGTAAAATTGCTGCGCTTTGGTATGGGCTGCTCGCCGGCTGAGACAATATATGTTGACTCACACTACTCTCTTGATTTCAAAAATGGATCCAATCAAGTACATATTCGAAAAGCCTGCTTTGTCCGGAAGAATAGCAAGATGGCAGATGATCTTGACGGAATATGACATCCAGTACACGACTCAAAAAGCAATCAAAGGAAGTGTATTGGCTGACCATTTAGCACACCAGGCAGTGGACGACTACCAGTCGATGAACTTTGAATTTCCAGACGAGAATATCATGGTAGTGACTGATTGTGAAGTACCTGGACCGGATGAAGGACCTGAGGAAGGATCCCGATGGTCTATGCACTTTGACGGAGCCTCAAACGCTTTGGGGAACGGTATTGGCACTGTGATCATATCCCCAAAAGGCACCCATACTCCACTCACTGCCCGGCTATGTTTCAATTGCACCAATAACATGGCAGAGTATGAAGCATGTATCATGGGTCTTCAAGCTGCAATTGACTTAAGGATCAAGTTTCTGAGTGTCTTCGGAGATTCCGCTCTCGTGATCAATCAGATTAAAGGCGAGTGGGATACGAAACATCCAAATCTTATTCCTTACAAAGAGTGTGTGTTGACATTGATCCCCCATTTCACGGAGATAACTTTTGAACATTTCCCAAGAGAGGAGAATCAATTGGTGGACGCGCTGGCTATGATGTCTTCTATGTTCAAAGTCAAATGGGACAACGAGGCTCCCCGGATCATCATTTGGAAATTGGATGAACCTGCATATTGCTGTGATCTTGAGGCTAAAGAGGTAACTGAAAAACCCTGGTATCACGAAGTGAAGAGGTACTTGGAAGCTCAAGAATACCCCGAGGGTGCATCTGTTAATGACAAGAAGTTCCTGAGAAGGTTCACGGCAAAGTTCTTCCTCAGCAACGACATTCTTTACAAACGAAACCATGATTCAACCTTACTGCGTTGTGTGGATAAGACTGAAGCAGAAAGGATCATGACAGAGCTACATGAAGGTACCTTCGGAACACATTCCAGTGGACACACCATGGCAAAGAAAATCCTTCGGGCAGGATATTTCTGGTCCACAATGGAAGCCGACTGTTACCAGCATTCTCGGACGTGCCATAAATGCCAGATTTATGCGGATGAGGTGCACATTCCTCCGGTTCCTCTGAACATCTTGACAACACCTTGGCCTTTTGCAATATGGGGCATTGATATGATCGGCGAGATCAGACCTACGACATCCAACGGGCATCGCTTCATCCTGGTAGCGATTGATTACTTCACAAAGTGGGTAGAAGCAACTTCCTATGCTACCGTAACCACGAACGTCGTGGCACGGTTCATTCAGCACAACCTGATCTGTCGATACGGTGTACCAGAGAGGATCATTACGGACAATGGTACCAATCTTAACAACAAGATGATCACTGAGCTCTGCGAGCAATTCAAGATACAGCACCACAACTTTTCTCCCTACCGGCCGAAGATGAATGGGGCTGTAGAAGCAGCGAATAAGAATATCAAGAAGATTGTGCAGAAGATGATAGTGACTTACAAAGATTGGCATGAGATGTTACCGTTTGCTCTTCATGGGTAACGTACCTCAGCACGGACGTCAACAGGGGCCACACCCTTTTCCTTGGTCTATAGCATGGAGGCAGTCTTGCCTATTGAAGTCCAGATACCCTCTCTCTGGATAATGAAGGATGCAGGTTTGAGAGAAGATGATTGGATCCAGACTCGACTTGATCAATTAAACCTAATTGATGAAAAGAGACTCACTGCCATTTGTCATGGTCAAACGTACCAAAAATGGATGATCAGGGCATTTAACAAGAAAGTCAGACCACAAGAGTATCAAGTCGGAGACCTGGTAATCAAGCGCATCATTCTTCCTCAAAGTGATCCCAGGGGCAAATGGACCCCTACGTACGAAGGGCCATTTGTGGTTAAACATATCTTCTCAGGAGGAGCTATGATTCTAACCACCATGGATGGTGACGACCTTCCTCACCCCGCCAATGCAGACATAGTAAAAAGATACTACGCATGAATTAAAGACTCACTAGGTTGACACACCTAGGCAAAAATAAGGGCTTCCCGGCGAACCAAAAGGGTTCGGGCAAAAATAAGGGATGAAATGAAAAAAATTTGTACACCCGACAAGTCGAAAACCTGAAAAGGCGGCTTGGGCAAAAATGGGTATCCCAGTGGACTGAAAACCCGAAAGGGCGGTCCAGGCAAAAGTTAGGGATTAAAGCGTAATACTATGTCTCATGGGATCACCTTGCATCCAGAATTCGATATCAACTATCAGGCTCAGACGACATCGATCAATCGGCTTCATCTTCAACTAAGCAGCCCAGTGATGAGACGCTTGAAGACATAAAGGCGATAGCAGAGTTGAAACCCAGTGGGATTATTTTTCGCATAGCTGTTTTGTTTTCCTTTTCACAAAATGTATAAACTCTGTTGTTTGGCGGCATTCTCTTACTAGGGACGTCAGCCTCTTGTACACAAACGCCTATTTACAGGCAAATTCAAAAATCAATATAAATTCACTTTTCCAGACAAATTGCCAACTATTTTTCCTTTTTCTGTTTTGTTTTGCGAAGAACGTCCAATGTTCAGTTTTGATATATGCATTTGACATTAATTGCTAACTCATAAATATTTGCATATGAAACAAAGGATAATTACAGGTGACATTAGAAACAGGGGCAATAAGGAGTTGTCTAAGCGATCTAGTTGCTCTGTCCACCAAGGTACCAAGGTAAGTTCAGCTGAAGAACATGACCAAGATACCTTCACTCCATGCAGAGTAAGACAGACTCAGCAATACTCTCTCCCCAAGCAGAGTTTGGTCCACCATCAACCCTAAAAAGGCACAGTATCCCCAGCAAGTCAGCAATACTCTCTCCAAGCAGAGTTAGTTTACTGTCAGCCCTAAAAAGAAGTTGGGTATCCCCATAAGATCTTAATATTCTCCAGCAGAGTATACAAATATTCCCTAGCAAGCATCCCCGGAAGTCTTAATATTCCTCGACAGAAATCTAAGATTGTACCCCGGCGGAATACCAGACACCCCAGTTGAGCCATTCCCTAATACAGTTCAAAAGTTTCCCCAGGAAAGTTGAATCAATCTCCCCAGTAGATTTCTGAAAGCTTATCCCCGGTAGATTTTAGAAGCTTATCACCGGCAGAGTACATACGTCTCTCCTCGACTATATTCAGAAGTTATTCCCCACCAGAGCTTATAACTGGGTTATCCTCAGCTAATTACCACGGAAAGGTCGTCCTCGGCGAAGTTCTTCCTATCCCCCAACGGAGTTCATCAAATTCCTCAACATAACTTATCAACGGAATCCCCAGCGGAGTTCTCATTAAAATCTCAGCGAAGCATCTCTTCCCACAGAGTAACTCCCCGCAGAGTAATATCTTCGCCAAGTTTATTCACCAATGGAGTCATCTTCTCCTACCAGTTTATTCTTGCACTCATCATCCCCAGCGGAAACGAAGAACTCTACTCTTCAAATATCAACCCAGGATTCAACAATTTCCCGGCATTCGTCAAGGATTTATTTTCCTAGACGAAAATACATTCATAGACATTTCACATTTCGTACATCCTGCTTACATGATAAAGTGCATACAACACTATCTCATTTTGAGCATCATGACATCATGCATTTCATACATCATGACATTGCATATAACTAATGTTTTGCCTTTTCAGGAAAAGGTCAATCCAAAGATGATTACTATCAACTGTCGCAATTCCAGATTCGATACCTGTATCTAGCCAGGGCATATCTGTGAGCGATTGAGTGTAGATTCGATACCTGTATCTAGCCAGGGCATATCTGCATGAAGAGTTTAGAGATTCGACACCTGTATCCAGCCAGGGCATATCTGTAGACGACTAATTCCATATTCGATTCCTGTATCTAGCCAGGGCATATCTGTGAGTAACTGATTGTAGATTCGATACCTGTATCTAGCCAGGGCATGTTTGCATGAAGAGTTTAGAGATTCGACACCTGTATCCAGCCAGGGCATATCTGTAGACGACCAATTCCAGATTCGGTTCCTGTATCTAGCCAGGGCATATCTGTGAGTAACTGATTGTAGATTCGATACCTGTATCTAGCCAGGGCATGTCTGCATGAAGAGTTTAGAGATTCGACTCCTGTATCCAGCCAGGGCATATCTGTAGACGACAAATTCCAGATTCGATTCCTGTATCTAGCCAGAGCACATCTGTGAGCGATTGTTTGTAGATTCGATACCTGTATCCAGCCAGGGCACGTCTGTAAGCAACCTTTTTGAAGTTCCGGATTCGATACCTGTATCTAGCCAGGGCATATCTGTGAGTGATTGATTGTAGATTCGATACCTGTATCTAGCCAGGGCATATCTGCATGAAGAGTTTGAAGGTCAACCCCTGTAACAGGCCAGGAAACCATCTTCCTTTCTCAAAGTATGCAAGTTCTCGCTAAGGAATCTCTTACGCGATCGACACCCCGATGGCATCTATAAGCCCATCTCCACAACTATCCATCACATTTCCAAATGGCATCCATAAGCCCATTCCCGACAAGGTTCTGTCACATCTCCAGATGGTATCTATAAGCCCATCCCCCTATCCACCATCTTTCCAAATGGCATCTGTAAGCCCATTCCCGCCATCACACTGCTGATACTCCACTATGCGAGTGCAAATTTCTGGGCACTTTAGTGTTCAATCATCTTCCACCTTCGGATCACGAAAGGCACGCAAGCCAATCTACATCCTCAGGTCTAAGAAGATTGAACAGGGGCAACTGTTATACCCTAAAATTTTCCCTCCCATATTCTTCAAGAATTGTCAAGAATCATCTTCAAATGGTTCAAGATTTCTGAAGGGATTGTGTTGTACCCCAAAATTTGCCCTCCCATATTTCTCAAAACATTTCAAGAAAAATTCACAAGTCCAACCCGGCGCATCATATTCAAGTGTTCTTTCGCCAAGATATCTCTGATAACATATTCTCAAATTCAGGTTCGGCTCAAGAGTCAATTCTTTAAAGAAGGTATCCGAATGTGTGAGTTTTCTCGAAGAAATATGGTGAAAAAAGTGTGCTGAAAGTGCAGTTTTTACGCGCTAAAAAATTCATAAATTGAAGATCGTGGCTCGTTTTGAACCCGTTCCGGTGGCCAAAATTCCGTCTTGACATTATCTACGTTTTCATCTCTCACAGCTGGAAGCCAATTTCAATCAGAAGGTCTTCAAAAATGTAGATTTATCAAGTATTTTCGTACAGAAAATTTGTGACAGAAGTTTATTTGCGTCATGTTCAGAAAATCATAACTTGGTCTATTTTCATCGTATCGAGCTGGTTCTGGCGCCAAAATTTCACAAATTGAGTTGGCTACATTTTCATAGAAGGTATTGAGTTCAAACGGTATTCAAAAGGCCTTCGTTTTTTACTCAGAGTGCGTGACACGCTGAAAATCCTGAATGCTGAATACTATTTCATCTGGGCCGAAACTTCGAAAATTCATAACTCGGTCAATTTTTATCGGATTGGGCTCATATTTTTACACAAGGTCACTGACTCATAGATCTACAACTTTGCTTCAAAAGTCGAGACCGGATTATGCTCCGATCAATACCAGTTTTTTATTGAAGAATGTGTCAGAGTCGACACTGGAGCCCAAAATAAGTTTGTCTGAGCTGAAACTTCAAAAATTCATAACTAATTCACCGTTTATCCGATTGAGCCGATTTTCGGACAGGAGTTAGTTATCGATGTCGGCTGCATTTTGTTTTCACATTTCAACTTCAAAAATTGCACTTAAGTCCCTGCGATTTAGCTTGGAAAGTGACGAACTCAAGTGAACATTGGAGGTCCAATTGCACATTCAAAGCTCATTTTCTTTACCCTAATTTCCATTATATAATCATATTCTTTTCACACAAACCAAGGGGAGAGGAGAAAAAAGAGAAAAAAACGTTGCCACAACACTGTTAGAATATCAAATTCTTTCAAGAACCCTAAAACCTTGAAATCCTTATTACAAATCCCTCTCTCACTACAAACAAGCCATCTCAGTTACAAACCAACATCTCACTACTTCTTCAGTAAGGGTAAGGCTGGCTTGATCTCCATGATCAAAAGGGCATAAAAGCATTCATGTCACTACTTTTCCAGTAAAGGTAAGATTGGTTTGATCTCCATGATCAAAAGGGTATAATCATTCATACATGCCATATTGTGCCTAAACATTAAATTTCTTCATATATTGGCTTTATTTGCATTTTATGATTTTATTTAATGTGTTCATGAGATTCAACACTGCAGATTTTAGACAGGATCCCATGCAGGTTCATTAAGGAACGTTGAGGCCAAAACACAAATGGCCAAAAGCCAAAAGCCAAATGGCCAAAACAGAACATTTTACACATGACACCAATACATGGCGAGACAGACATCCTGAGAAGGTTAAGGAACGTTGAGGCCAGAACACAAATGGCCAAAAGCCAGAACACAAATGGCCAAAAGGCAAAACACAAATGGCCAAAACAAAACAGTTTACACATGACGCCAATAGCTGTTTCACCCCTCCAATCAGGCTCGTATACTCCTAAACTCTCTCTCTATTTTTATTATTTTCCTTTAATTAATTAATCGTTATTCTTTTTATTAATCACTAACCAATTAACATTTTTTTCATAATAAAATTAAGAAAACTAACATTTTTAGTATTATTATTATTTAGTAATTTCACTATTAATTATTTTTTGTAAATAAATTCTAACAAATTAATTTAGTTTAATTAGGTTTAATTTTGGCTTTTTCATAATAAATAAAATAAATTAGAATTAGGTTTTACTAACTTTTGACTTTATTTTATTTTATTTTTATTTTTCATTAAAGACATTAAAAAACCAAAAATACTTTTTTCTTTTATTTAAATAATTAGTTTTAGGTTTAATATTAATTAAATACAAAAAACACAAAAAAACACCTTTCTTTAATTAAATAATAATTAGACTTTAATTTAATTTAATTTCAAGCAAATGGTCAAAACCCTCGGACGTTCTAATTTATTCTTTTCGCGCATTATTTTCTTTATCAATTATTATATAACTGCTTTCCGGATGTAATAGTAATTAGGTTTTTTTTACTTTCCGCGTTTTTATCAAAAATGGGTCTTTGTATTTTGGCGATGTAAATACCTGACGCCTTGTAACAGCGTAGATTCAATTTTCCGTAATTTACTTTCCGCAATCATTAACTGTTAATTATGCATGACAAGACTTGCTTGACAAATAAAATTAATCCGTAGCTCACAAAAATGCATGCTCAAAGATAAATATAAACTGAAACAACACACATGCACATGCCACTCCTAGGGTACGCCTCACTGGTTGCCTCGAACGTGGTCGTCAAGTATAGGGTGTTTTAGAGGTCGCCCTCCTGTCTAAGATCCAGTTGCCTCGAAACGGTTGCCTCGGATAAAAAGGATCTAGGACATTAGGGTTACTTCTAAGGTGTCCTACTATTGCTTCGGTGACCACACTGTCCCTATAATCGAATTGACCCGAACAACTCCAACGATGGTGCTACCTACCTCTCAATGGTGGGATAGCACTATCTAAAGGACTCTTACACAGCCTAATTCCTTAGGGTAGGTAGATGACTCATGGGTACTTGCTCTTTCAAAACAAAAAAACAACTTTTCGCACCTACACTTTCAAAAAGTTTTCAAACAAACACTTCATACACTCTTGAGGACAGATACAAGAGTTACCTAGAAGTTTTTCAAACTAAACTTTTTCAAAACCCACAAACACAAGAAAAGCAAACAATTTTTGAAAACATAGTGAGCAAGTACCTAAGAGCCTGTGGATAACCACAGATAGAAAGGGTGTTAATACCTTCTCTTTCTATAATCTACCTCCCGAACCGAGAAACATCTCGAAAAGGAATTTTGCTGTGCTTTTGTCCTTTCCTTGTTGGAGAACATAAAAGACGGTGGCGACTCTTGCTTACCACGAAATTTCGCGAAACCAGCTAAAAACAGTCAGTTCTATTTCCACCGATCACAGAACTGGCGACTCTGCTGGGGATACTTTAAAAGTGAGGTGTACCTTAGGACTAAGATCACTTGTGTTTTCAATTGTCTGAATTGTTTGCTTTATTATTGTGGGCCTGTTTTGGGAGTTCTATAGATCCTAAACCCGGATCTGGGGGATACCTTCTTAGAAAGTAGAAACAAGGCTGTGAGGGAACTGTGCGGGGTATACCGACATGGTTGAAGCAGTCTGCTACGTTGATGTGGCACTTTGGTGAGTACCGGTAACCCTTGAGTTCAGTCAAGGAGAGTACGGGGCCGCCGCGTGGTTTCGTGAAGCATCAACTAACCTTAGGAACCTTAATTGAACCATCTTGGCCTCTTTAGGGTAGTGAGATAACTGACTTTGGTGCAGTCCGAGGTTGGTTGATACTCGATACTACACTCAATTGATGGTTGTTTTCTTGGAATATTTCGGTCGCCAGTTCAGTGGCTAAATCGAAACGATGAACAATGAAAGCAATCCAGTGATATTGGGACCCTTAGAACCCGGTTACTTCTGGCCTAAACTCTAAGGGCTATGGTGTGACTTGTGTGCTTTACCATGTTTGCTTTTGTGGATATTTATGGTGTGTTTAATCATAGCATCATGACATCATACAGCATCATATGCATCGACTAACCATTTCAGGGGTTCGAATCTTCATCTTTGTTCTTGTTTTGTAGGACATGGAAACTATTCGCAGAAAGACAATTCAGATCAGCCTTGTAAGGATCCCTCCTCAGCTTAAGGAACTTATATCCAGGATTCCCGAGAACTCTTCATTCAGTGAAAGACATGGAAGACTCATCAGCTTGGTCAACACCAACATTGAGGAAGATATGATAAAGGTCCTTTTCCAGTTCTTTGACCCTCTGCAACACTATTTTACTTTCCTGGATTATCAACTTGTGCCTACATTGGAAGAGTTCTCCCGGCTTCTGAAAATCCCTATCCTTGGTCAACTACCCTACAATGGTACGGAAAAGGAACCCAAGCTTGAAGAGATTGCTAAATCCTTACACCTACAACCCTCTGACATCAAGGGACATTGGGAAGTTAGAAGTGGTATCAAAGGGTTCTTGGCCAGGTTTCTGTTTGAGAAGGCCCAAGAATGTTGGAACTCCCTTGACCTACAAGCCTTTGAAGAAGTTGTGGCCCTCCTTGTCTATGGATTGGTTTTGTTCCCGAATCCCGATCAGCTTATAGATATCAGTGCTGTCCAGATCTTCATCTCCAGGAATCCTATACCTACGTTGCTTGGAGACATCCTTCACTCATGTTACACTCGAACCATGAGAAAAAGAGGTGTTCCTATGTGCTGCACTCCTCTCCTGGGAAGGTGGTTTATTTCGCACCTTCCACAATCAGTTTTGAAGAACGAGCGGGGTTTGAGATGGTCACAACGATTGGTGACTCTTACACATGCAGATATACATTGGTGTTCTCGGTCCAGAGAAGATGTCACTATCATTGATCGTTGCGGGGAGTTTCCTATTGTTCCTTTACTTGGAATCAGAGGAGGTATTACTTACAACCCGTGTCTGGCTTGGAGACAGTTTGATTATGCTCGGAGGGACGACCCTCATGACATGTTAATTCTTGACATAGTTTTTGACTTCGACAACGATGCACAAGGACTTCGCCATAGATTTATCAGAGCTTGGAGGATGCCAAGTAGGATAGACATCAAGACACTGGGACACATGAACTCCATCCCGTTGGAGCCTTATCTCAAGTGGGTACGAGCCCGCTCCCAGAAGTTAGTGATGCCTTATCCTCATGTTCTCCCTGTGATCAAAGAGCCAGTTTTGGAAGGAGAGGTGTCCTACACCATTCAACATCCTTACATGCCTACATCCTGGGAAGAAATGCAGAAGAGCTGGATCCAGCTTAAGGAAGAACGGAATTCTCTTGAGTCCAGTCTACATGCTAGTGAAAAGAAGGTCTTGGAGCTCACCCGCCTACTGCACGAGGAAAGGAATCTCAACACTTAAATTGCTCCGAAGAGGATGCATAGTGTCTTTTGGGATTGATTTGCTTTGTAATGTTCGCCCATGAGGCCTTGATGTACTGAACAATTATTTCTTAATGATAACGTGTGTTCCTTTTTGTCTACAACAAATTTGAACTTTCGAACCCTTGAATGCATTGCATAAACACATATCATGCATCATGTGCATCACAGGTACTCTTCTTTTCAGGTTGCTTAATGTTCTTCGCTGTTTATTTCAGCATCATGAACCCTGAATCATCTACCGAGCAGCTATCAAGGCCCTCCAGGCCCAGAATGCCCAATTCCAAGAGCTGATCATGAGTTTGGCCCAAGGTCAAGAGGAGTTGAAGGCTCTGCTGGTCAAGAAGAAGAAGAAGAGAACTGTACTATTCAACACTGGCCGGAGGTTTGGTAACACATTGCAGAATGAGGTTGATCAAGCTGGTTCTTCTATAGGAAAAGGCAGTCCCCAGGGGGGAAGGGTTCCTAGTCCGGTGGTCTCTGACAACGAGACTGATTTTAATGAGGAGCAGTATCCTCCAGCTGAAGACAAGTACAAGCAGTTGGAAGACCGTCTGAATGCCATGGAAATTCAACAAGTGCCGGGTTTGGATTTTGGAGACTTGGGTCTATCTTCTGGTGTGGTAATCCCACACAAGTTCAAAGCACCATCTTTTGCAAAGTATGACGGGGCGTCTTGCCCTAAGCTACATCTCAGATCTTATGTGCGGAAGATCCAACCCTACACTGTGGACAAGAACTTGTGGATCCACTTCTTCCAGGAGAGTCTTTCAGGGACTCATCTCGAATGGTTCTATCAGCTGGATGGAACCAAGGTTCGTAACTGGGAGGAGTTGGCTACTGCTTTTTACAAGAAGTATCAGTATAATGCCGACCTCGCTCCTATACGTACCCAAATCCAGGGTATGTCGCTAGGATCGGGAGAAGGTTTTAAAGAGTATGCGTAGAAGTGGAGGGACCTGGCTGGCAGGGTGCAGCCACCATTAACCGACCGTGAACTAGTAGACATGTTTTTGGGTACCCTATTTGGGCCGTTCTTTAATCATCTCATTGGCAATTCGTCTGCAGGGTTTACAGACCTCATTCTGACTGGGGAAAGGATAGAGGCTGGTATGAAATCAGGGAAGATTCAGAAAGGTGCGTGCTCAAGTTCTGAGAAGAAGCCTTTCAAGAAGGAGGCCAGTGATGTGTATGGGCCCAGAAGGCAGAACAAACCAGAACGCCTCCAAGCTGTCAACGCGGTGGTTATTGCAAAGCCTGCTGCCGCTCCTCGGCAACCTAACCAACCAAGGGGTGAGAGACCCAGAAGAGAGTACACTCGGCTGAGTATGACCTTGTCACAAATCTTGCCGCAACTACTATCGACCAACCTGGTAACCGTCAGAGAGGCTCCAAAGGTGGTAAACACGACCTCTCCCAAGTATAATCCCAATGCCCGCTGTGCTTATCACTCTGATAGCCCGGGGCATTCTACTGATGATTGTTGGGCCCTAAGAAATAAGGTTCAGGACCTTATTGATGCGAAGGAAATCCAATTTGAAGCGCCCGAAAGGCCAAACGTTGTGACTGCTCCTATGCCCCAGCATGGAGTAAATGCTATTGAGGAAGACTTGTATGTTGTTTCTGTGGATGACGTTGCTACCCCCCTGTTAACTATTAAGAGGAACCTGTTGCTGGCCGGTTTATTTCTGGGTTATAGTAAGGGTTGCCTTCTGTGTGCCGTTTCCCCTGCTGGTTGTCCGTTGCTGAAGTCAGGCATCCAAAGCCTGATGGATAGCAAAGAAATTTTGTTCAAGAAGACCGCTGTTCCTTTTGTTCCTGTTGAAGAAGTATCTGTCGTCACAATTTTCAACAATCCTACCAAGGCTCCCCAGAGGAAGCCAGTTAAAATCATGTCTGTTGCACCCATTATCATTACTGTTCCGGGGCCTCTCCCCTATGAATCTGACAAGGCTGTCCCATGGCACTATGGGGAAGATGTGTATGTACTTGGAATAAAGCAGGAGTTCAACACTGGTACCGGTATCAACAACATCATTGGTCCCACCAAAGTTACTCGCAGTGGCAGGCTCTTCTCGCCTGACATTGCGCCACCAGTTATCCGAAGACCTCTTATAATAACGCCTGCAAGTGCGCCTGTTTCCCCTTCTGACCAAGTTTCTACCCCTGTTGCCGAGTCATCTGACACTCGGGGCAAAGGGATTGATGATGAGCCTGCCCGGATGGAGGCACCGAAGACTGTCAATGTTGAAGCCTCCCAGCAAGAGATGGAAGAAATTCTTAAGATAATCAAGAAGAGCGACTTCAATGTCATTGAACAGCTGGGGCATACCCCCTCCAAGATCTCTATGTTATCATTGCTGTTGTGCTCAGAGGCCCATGCCAAGGCCCTGATCTCATTTCTGAAGACGGCCCATGTGCCACAAGAGACGTCTGCGGATCAATTCACTGATTGTGTGGCCAACTTGACCGCTGACAATGGTTTGGGTTTCTCGGATGCTGATCTTACCGCCAAGGGAAAGAACCACAATGATACCCTGCATGTCTCCATAGAATGCAGGGCACTACTCTCGCACACGTGTTGGTGGACACTGGTTCTTCCCTGAATGTATTTCCCAAGAAGGCCTTGGACAGGCTGGATTGTGAGGGCCTGGAGTTGAAGCCTAGTAACATCATTGTCCGAGCCTTTGACGGGTCGAAGAGGATGGTGCATGGTGAAGTGGACATTCCGATTCGTGTTGGTTCTCAAGTATTCGATTCAACGTTCTATGTGATGGACATCCGTCCATCTTATTCCTGTTTGCTGGGTCGACTCTGGATTCACAAAGCTGGGGCAGTGACCTCCACTCTACACCAGAACCTCAAGTACCCTGTCAAAGGGAAGATTGTTACTGTGCAGGGGGAGGAAGAATACATGGTTAGTCATCTGAATTCATTCCGGTATATTGAGATGGACGGGGAGTTTATTGAAACCCCCTTTCAAAATTTTGAAGAGGTACCTCTAACATTTGCAGCAGCAGAAGCAGTAACTGAAGAGGGTTCTCCTTTGAAGATGGCCTCCTTAAAGGATGCCCGGGCTGTAATTGAGAAAGGTGAATGTGCTAACTGGGGCAGGCTCCCTGATTTTACTCCTAAGACTGACAAATTTGGGCTGGGTTTCACTGCAGAGGCTCAGAGGGCTGTATGTAAAGCTAGGATCAGAAGACCTCCCGTGTTCATCACCAACCCGGGAGTGAATGCTATTGAAGTCGAGGCGGAGGAATCAGAGTTTGATAGCTGGATCTACCCGACGACTGACGGTGGACTGACCAATTGGACCGCAAAAGACCACATACCTGTTACTTTTGTTACGCAATAATGAATTCCTTTGTTTTTTTAATTTGTAATAAACAATAAATTGAAACTTTATGGCCCGGTGTCTTACCCGGGGCACCGTGGCTTCATTTGTGAGGGCATTACTTGTCATTTCCATATATCATGAATAAAGACATTGGACGTTTTTCACATTTCAAATCTTGTGCTCCCTTTCTTTCTTTCTTTCTTTATATATTGCAAAACAGCTATATTTACACACACTCACCCATACAGGTTTCAATCCACTCTGGATCTCACTGGTAACGACTCTGCTACTGCCAGTTATGACTTCGAAAATCCGATCAACTTAGCCGAAGACGAAGGTGAAGATGATTGCGAAGTGCCTGGAGAGCTTGCAAGACTGTTACTCCAGGAAGAGAGGGCCATTCGGCCACATGAAGAGCCAGTGGAAACGGTGAATCTGGGTACTGAGGCAGATAAAAAGGAAGTCAAGATTGGTCCCAATCTGGAGCTCAGCGTAAAACAACGGTTGATTCTGATGTTGCATGATTATGTGGAGATCTTCGCCTGGTCCTACGAAGACATGCCTGGGTTGGATACCGACATTGTGGTCCATCACCTGCCTACCAAGGAAGAATACCCTCCGGTTAAATAAAAGGTCCGCCGTATGCGTCCAGAGATGTCCGAGAAGATCAAAGTTGAGGTTATGAAGCAATTTGACGCCGGTTTTATGGCAGTGACTTCTTACCCTCAGTGGGTTGCCAACGTGGTTCCAATGCCAAAGAAAGATGGTAAGGTCAGAATGTGTGTCGATTACAGGGATTTGAATAGGGCGAGCCCCAAGGATGACTTCCCTCTACCTCACATTGACGTTCTGGTTGACAATACTGCCCAGCATAAAGTGTTCTCCTTCATGGATGGTTTTTCAGGTTATAATCAGATCAAGATGGCTCCTGAAGATATGGAAAAGACTACCTTTGTTACTCAGTGGGGCACCTTCTGCTACAAGGTCATGCCATTCGGATTGAAAAATGCTGGGGCAACCTACCAACGTGCCATGGTTGCTTTATTTCATGACATGATCCACCATGAGATTGAAGTATATGTCGACGATATGATTGCAAGGTCCCAAACTGAGGAGGAACACCTTGACCATATGCAGAAGCTGTTTGACCGTCTGAAGTTATACAAGCTGAGGTTGAACCCGAACAAGTGCACATTTGGGGTGAGATCTGGAAAATTGCTAGGCTTCGTCGTAAGCGACAAGGGTATTCAAGTGGACCCTGCCAAGGTTAAAGCCATTCAAGAGATGCCAGTTCCCAAGACAGAGAAAGAAGTCAGAGGCTTTCTAGGACGTCTGAATTACATTGTCCGATTCATCTCGCATCTAACTGCCACCTGTGAACCAATCTTCAAGCTGCTGAAGAAAGATCAGGTAGTACGTTGGAACGATGAATGTCAGGCCACTTTCGACAGAATCAAAGAGTATCTCCAAGAACCACCCATTCTCATGCCACCGGTTGAAGGGAGACCTCTAATACTATACTTGGCAGTACTTGACAGCTCAATGGGGTGTGTGCTGGGGCAGCATGACGAGTCTGGCCGAAAAGAGCACGCCATTTATTACCTTAGCAAAAAGTTTACCGACTGTGAGACCCGATACTCACTGCTCGAGAAAACTTGCTGCGCTTTGGTATGGGCTGCTCGCCGGCTGAGACAGTATATGTTGACTCACACTACTCTATTGATTTCAAAAATGGATCCGATAAAGTACATATTCGAAAAGCCTGCTCTGTCTGGGAGAATAGCAAGATGGCAAATAATCTTGACAGAATACGACATCCAATACACGACTCAAAGCTATCAAAGGAAGTGTATTGGCAGACCACTTGGCACACCAGGCAGTAGATGACTACCAGTCAATGAACTTCGAGTTTCCAGACGAGAGCATCATGATTGTGACTGATTGTGAAGTACCTGGACCGGATGAAGGACCTGAGGAAGGATCCCGATGGTCTATGCACTTTGAAGGAGCCTCCAACGCTTTGGGTAATGGTATCGGCGCTGTGATCATATCCCCTCAAGGCACTCATACTCCACTTACTGCCCGGCTATGTTTCAACTGCACCAACAACATGGCGGAGTATGAGGCATGTATCATGGGTCTTCAAGCTGCGATTGACTTAAGGATCAAGTTTCTGAGTGTCTTCGGAGATTTTGCTCTCGTGATCAATCAGATCAAAGGCGAGTGGGATACGAAACATCCGAATCTTATTCCTTACAGAGAATGTGTGTTGACATTGATCCCCCATTTCACAGAGATAACTTTTGAACACTTTCCAAGAGAGGAGAATCAGTTGGCGGACGCGCTGGCTACGATGTCTTCTATGTTCAAAGTCAAGTGGGACAATGAGGCTCCCCGAATCATTATCTGGAAACTGGATGAACCTGCATATTGCTGTGATCTTGAGGCTGAGGTGGTAACTGAAAAACCATGGTATCATGAGGTGAAGAGATATTTGGAAGCTCAGGAATACCCGGAAGGTGCATCCATCAATGACAAGAAGTTTCTGAGAAGGTTCGCAGCAAAGTTCTTCCTTAGCAACGACATTTTGTACAAGCGAAACCATGATTCGACCTTACTGCGTTGTGTGGATAAGACTGAAGCAGAAAGAATCATGGCAGAGCTGCATGAAGGTACATTTGGAACACACTCCAGTGGACATACCATGGCAAATAAAATCCTTCGGGCAGGATATTTCTGGTCCACAATGGAAGCCGACTGCTACCAACATTCTCGGACATGTCATAAGTGACAGATATACGCAGATAAGGTGCATGTTCCTCCAGTTCCTCTGAACGTCCTGACTGCACCTTGGCCTTTTACAATGTGGGGCATTGATATGATCGGCGAGATTAAACCTACAGCATCCAACGAGCATTGCTTCATCCTGGTGGCGATTGATTACTTTACAAAGTGGGTTGAAGCAGCTTCCTATGCCACAGTAACCAAGAATGTTGTGGCACGGTTCATTTGGCATAACCTGATCTGTCGATACGGAGTCCCGGAAAGGATCATTACAGACAACGGTACCAATCTCAATAACAAGATGATCACTGAGCTCTGCAAACAATTCAAGATACAACACCACAACTTTTCTCCTTACCGGCCGAAGATGAATGGGGCTGTAGAAGCAGCGAATAAGAATATCAAGAAGATTGTGCAGAAGATGACAGTGACCTACAAAGATTGGCACGAGATGTTACCGTTTGCTCTTCATGGGTACCTTACCTCAGCAAGAACGTCAACCGGGGCAACTCCCTTTTCCTTGGTCTATGGCATGGAGGCAGTCTTACCGATTGAAGTCCAAATACCCTCTCTCCGGATAATGAAGGATGCAGATCTGAGCGAAGATGACTGGATCCAGACTCGACTTGATCAATTAAATCTAATTGATGAAAAGAGACTCGCTTCTATTTTTCATGGTCAGACGTACCAAAAACGGATGATCAGGGCATTTAACAAGAAGGTCAGGCCACAAGAGTATCAAGTTGGGGACCTGGTAATCAAGCGCATCATCCTTCCTCAAAGTGATCCCAGGGGAAAATGGACCCCCACATACGAAGGGCCGTTTGTGGTTAAACATGTGTTCTCAGGAGGAGCCATGATCCTAACAACCATGGATGGTGACGACCTTCCTCACCCCGCCAATGCAGACATAGTAAAAAGATACTACGCATGATAAAAGACCCGCTAGGTTGACATACCTAGGCAAAAATTAGGGCTTCCCGGCGAACCAAAAGGGTTCGGGAAAAATGAGGGATGAAATGAAAAAATCTGTACACCCGACAAGTCGAAAACCTGAAAAGGCGGCTTGGGCAAAAATGGGTATCCCGGTGGACTGAAAACCCGAAAGAGCGGTCCAGGCAAAAGTTAGGGATAAAGCGTAATACTATGTCTCATTGGATCACCTTGCATCCAGAATCCGGTATCAACCTCAAGTTCAAACGGCATCGATCAATCAGCTTCATCTTCAACCGAGCAGCCAAGTGATGAGACGCTCGAAGATATAAAGGCGATAGCAGAGTTGGAACCCAGTGGGATTATTCTTTTCACATAGCTATTTTGTTTTCTTTGAACAAATTGTATAAACTCTGTTTGTTCGGCGGTGTTCTCTTACTAGGACGTCAGCCTCTTGTACATAAACGCCTATTTACAGGCAATTCAAAAATCAATACAAATTCACTTTTCAGACCAATTGCCAATTGTTTTTCCTTTTTCTGTTTTGTTTTGCGAAGAACGTCCAAGGTTCAATTTGTGATATATGCATTTGACACTAATTGCTAACTCATAAATATTTGCATACGAAACAAAGGATTAATTACAGGTAACATTAGAAACAGGGGCAATAATAAGTTGTCTAAGCGATCTAATTGCTCTGTCCACCAAGGTACCAAGGTAAGTTCGGCTGAGGAATGTAACCAAGATATCTTAATTCCCCAGAGAGTGAGCCAGGATCCAACAATTCTCTCCCAAGCAGTTGGTCTCTCATCAACCCTAACAAAGGCACAGTATCTCCAGAAAGTCAGCGATACTCTCCCCAAGCAGAGTTAATATACTGTCAGCCATAAGGAAATTGGATTATCCCCCGCAGATCTCAACATTCCCCGACGGAGTATACAGACATACCTAAACAAGCATCCCCAGCAGTCTTGATCTAAGATTGTTCCCCGGCGGTATATCGGACATCTAGTGGAGCCATTCCCCAGTCCAATCTCAAAAGTTTCCCCAGGAAAGTGGAATCAATCTCCCCAACAGATCTTGAAGCTTATCCCTAGTAGATTCTGGAAGCTTATCACCCGCAGAGCACGAACGCGTCTCCCGGTTTTATTTAAAGGTTATTACCCACCAGGATATAACTGGGTTATCCTCAGCCAATAACCATGGAAAGATCGTCCCCGGCGAAGTCTTCCTATTTCCCAGTGGAGTTCATCAATTCCTTCAACATAATATATCATTGGTATCCCCAGCGGAGTTATCATCAAACCTCAGCGAAGTATCTCTTTCCCCACAGAGTTCACTCCTCCCAGAGTAATCTATTCGCCAAGTTTATCCCTCAACGGAGTCATCTTCTCCTACCGGTATTCTTGCAACCATCACTCCTCAGTGGAAACAAAAGCTCTACCCTCCAACATCAAGCCCAGGACTCAGCTTCCCGGCGTTCGTCAAGGATTTACTTTCCTAGAAAAAAACATACATTCATAAACATCATATCTTCATACATTATAGCATGCATATACGCATCATGAACATACAATCTCATTTATTCTAAGAACATCACGCAGGTCATGCATCATGACATCGCATACAACTAACGTCTTGTCTTTTCAGGACAAAGGTTAATACCAAGATGATTACCATCAACGGTCGCAACTAAAGATCCGATTCCTGTATCTTGCCAGGGTGTATCTGTTGACGACTAATTCCAGACTCGATTCCTGTATCTTGCCAGAGCACGTCTGAAGAGTTCGAAGATCCGATTCTTGTATCTTGCCAGGGTGTATCTGTTGACGACTACATTACCGGACTCGATTCCTGTATCCTGCCAGGGCACGTCTGAAGAGTTCGAAGATCTGATTCCTGTATCTTGCCAGGGTGTATCTATTGACGACTAACATTACCAGACTCGATTCCTGTATCTTGCCAGGGCACGTCTGAAGAGTTCGAAGATCCGATTCCTGTATCTTGCCAGGGTGTATCTGTTGACGACTACATTACCCGACTCGATTCCTGTATCTTGCCAGGGCACGTCTGAAGAGTTCGAAGATCCGATTCCTGTATCTTGCCAGGGTGTATCTGTTGACGACTAACATTACCAGACTCAATTCATGTATCTTGCCAGGGCACGTCTGAAGAGTTTGAAGATCCGATTCCTGTATCTTGCCAGGGTGTATCTGTTGACGACTATATTCCAGACTTGATTCCTGTATCTTGCCAGGGCACGTCTGAAGAGTTTGAAGATCCGATTCCTGTATCTCGCCAGGGTGTATCTGTTGACGACTAGCATTACCAGACTCGATTCCTGTATCCGGCCAGAGCACGTCTGAAGAGTTCGAAGATCCGATTCCTGTATCTCGCCAGGGTGTATCTGTTAACGACTAACATTACCAGACTCGATTCCTGTATCCGGCCAGGGCACGTCTGAAGAGTTCGAAGATCCGATTCCTGTATCTTGCCAGGGTGTATCTGTTGACGACTAATTCCAGACTCGATTCCTGTATCCTGCCAGGGCATGTCTGAAGAGTTTGAAGATCCGATTCCTGTATCTTGCCAGGGTGTATCTGTTGACGACTAATTCCAGACTCGATTCCTGTATCCTTCCAGGGCACGTCTGAAGAGTTTGAAGATCCGATTCCTGTATCTTGCCAGGGTGTATCTGTTGTCGACTAATTCCAGACTCGATTCCTATATCCTGCCAGAGCACGTCTGAAGAGTTTGAAGATCCGATTCCTGTATCTTGCCAGGGAGTATCTGTTGACGACTATTTTCCGGATTCGATACCTGTATCCAGCCAGGGCACATCCACATGAAGAGTTTGAAGATCAACCCCTGTAACAGGCCAGGTAATTATTTTTCTTTTTCAGGTACGCAAGTTCTCGCGAAGGAATCTCTTACGCGATCGACACCTAGATGGCATCAATAAGCCCATCCACATACCAACAGCTCCAGATGGCATCTATAAGCCCATCCCCCTATCCACCATCTCTCCAAATGGCATCTGTAAGCCCATTCCCGCTATCACACTGCTGATACTCTAACATGTGAGCGCAAATTTCTGGGCACTTTAGTGTTCAATCATCTTCCACCTTTGTATTACGAAAGGCACGCCAGCCAGTCTACATCCTCAGGTTTAAGAAGATTGAACAGGGGCAACTGTTGTACCCCAAAATTTGCCCTCCCATATTTCTCAAAACATTTCAAGAAAAATTCACAAGTCCAACCCGGCGCATCATATTCAGGTGTTCTTTCGCCAAGATATCTATGATAACATATTCTCAAATTCAGGTTCGGCTCAAGAGTCAATTCTTTAAAGAAGGTATCCAAATGTGTGAGTTTTCTCGAAGAAATATGGTGAAAAAAGTGTGCTGAAAGTGCAGTTTTTACGCGCTAAAAAATTCATAAATTGAAGATCGTGGCTCGTTTTGAACCTGTTCCGGTGGCTAAAATTCCGTCTTGACATTATCTATGTTTTCATCTCTCACAGCTGGAAGCCAATTTCGATCAGAAGGTCTTCAAAAATGTAGATTTATCAAGTATTTTCGTACAGAAAATTTGTGACAAGTTTATTTGCGTCATGTTCAGAAAATCATAACTTGGTCGATTTTCATCGTATCGAGCTGGTTCTGGCGCCAAAATTTTACAAATTGAGTTGGATACATTTTCATAGAAGGTATTGAGTTCAAACGGTATTCAAAAGGCCTTCGTTTTTTACTCAGAGTACGTGACACGCCGAAAATCCTGAATGTTGAATATTATTTCATCTGGGCCGAAACTTCGAAAATTCATAACTCTGTCAATTTTTATCGGATTGGGCTCATATTTTTACACAAGGTCACTGACTCATAGATCTACAACTTTGCTTCAAAAGTCGAGACCGGATTATGCTCCGATCAATACCAGTTTTTTATTGAAGAACGTGTCAGAGTCGACACTGGAGCCCAAAATAAGTTTGTCTGAGCTGAAACTTCAAAAATTCATAACTAATTCACCGTTTATCCGATTGAGCCGATTTTCGGACAGGAGTTAGTTATCGATGTCGGCTACATTTTGTTTTCACAATTCAACTTCAAAAATTGCACTTAAGTCCCTGCGATTTAGCCTGGAAAGTGACGAACTCAAGTGAATATTGGAGGCCCAATTGCACATTCAAAGCTCATTTTCTTTACCCTAATTTCCATTATATAATCACATTCTTTTCACACAAACCAAGGGGAGAGGAGAAAAAAGAGAAAAAAACTTTGCCACAACACTGTTAGAATATCAAATTCTTTCAAGAACCCTAAAACCTTGAAATCCTTATTACAAATCCCTCTCTCACTACAAACAAGCCATCTCAGTTACAAACCAACATCTCACTACTTCTTCAGTAAGGGTAAGGCTGGCTTGATCTCCATGATCAAAAGGGCATAAAAGCATTCATGTCACTACTTTTCCAGTAAAGATAAGATTGATTTGATCTCCATGATCAAAAGGGTATAATCATTCATACATGCCATATTGTGCCTAAACATTAAATTTCTTCATATATTGGCTTTATTTGCATTTTATGATTTTATTTAATGTGTTCATGAGATTCAACACTGCAGATTTTAGACAGGATCCCATGCAGGTTCATTAAGGAACGTTGAGGCCAAAACACAAATGGCCAAAAGCCAAAAGCCAAATGGCCAAAACAGAACATTTTACACATGACACCAATACATGGCGAGACAGACATCCTGAGAAGGTTAAGGAACGTTGAGGCCAGAACACAAATGGCCAAAAGCCAGAACACAAATGGCCAAAAGGCAAAACACAAATGGCCAAAACAAAACAGTTTACACATGACGCCAATAGCTGTTTCACCCCTCCAATCAGGCTCGTATACTCCTAAACTCTCTCTCTATTTTTATTATTTTCCTTTAATTAATTAATCATTATTCTTTTTATTAATCACTAACCAATTAACATTTTTTTCATAATAAAATTCAGAAAACTAACATTTTTAGTATTATTATTATTTAGTAATTTCACTATTAATTATTTTTTGTAAATAAATTCTAACAAATTAATTTAGTTTAATTAGGTTTAATTTTGGCTTTTTCATAATAAATAAAATAAATTAGAATTAGGTTTTACTAACTTTTGACTTTATTTTATTTTATTTTTATTTTTCATTAAAGACATTAAAAAACCAAAAATACTTTTTTCTTTTATTTAAATAATTAGTTTTAGGTTTAATATTAATTAAATACAAAAAACACAAAAAAACACCTTTCTTTAATTAAATAATAATTAGACTTTAATTTAATTTAATTTCAAGCAAAGGGTCAAAACCCTCGGACGTTCCAATTTATTCTTTTCGCGCATTATTTTCTTTATCAATTATTATGTAACTGCTTTCCGGATGTAATAGTAATTAGGTTTTTTTTACTTTCCGCATTTTTATCAAAAACGGGTCTTTGTATTTTGGCGATGTAAATACCCGACGCCTTGTAATAGCGTAGATTCAATTTTCCGCAATTTACTTTCCGCAATCATTAACTGTTAATTATGCATGACAAGACTTGCTTGACAAATAAAATTAATCCGTAGCTCACAAAAATGCATGCTCAAAGATAAATATAAACTGAAACAACACACATGCACATGCCACTCCTAGGGTACGCCTCACTGGTTGCCTCGAACGTGGTCGTCAAGTATAGGGTGTTTTAGAGGTCGCCCTCCTGTCTAAGATCCAGTTGCCTCGAAACGGTTGCCTCGGATAAAAAGGATCTAGGACATTAGGGTTACTTCTAAGGTGTCCTACTATTGCTTTGGTGACCACACTGTCCCTATAATCGAATTGACCCGAACAACTCCAACGATGGTGCTACCTACCTCTCAATGGTGGGATAGCACTATCTAAAGGACTCTTACACAGCCTAATTCCTTAGGGTAGGTAGATGACTCATGGGTACTTGCTCTTTCAAAACAAAAAAACAACTTTTCGCACCTACACTTTCAAAAAGTTTTCAAACAAACACTTCATACACTCTTGAGGACAGATACAAGAGTTACCTAGAAGTTTTTCAAACTAAACTTTTTCAAAACCCACAAACACAAGAAAAGAAAACAATTTTTGAAAACATAGTGAGCAAGTACCTAAGAGCCCGTGGATAACCACGGATAGAAAGGGTGCTAATACCTTCTCATTCTATAATCTACCTCCCGAACCGAGAAACATCTCGAAAAGGAATTTTGATGTGCTTTTGTCCTTTCCTTGTTGGAGAACATAAAAGACGGTGGCGACTCTTGCTTACCGCGACATTTCGCGAAACCAGCTAAAAACAGTCAGTTCTATTTCCACCGATCACAGATTGCACAGTCAAACATCCTCCAAGGTAGCTGAAAATTAGAGTTTTGGTTCCTTCCGGGAATTTTAAGTTCTCAATGGTCCAATCAAGTCCCATAGGCCTATACACATTGCCAAGCATCTACATTCCAAGCTTCAAGACTCACAGCATCAAATTGCACAGTCAAAAGCCCTATTTTCTCAACAGTCAACTGCAGGGGTAAAATGGTCATTTTAGTCAAAAGTCAAAAATTTTGGTTAACATCTTATTTTGAGCTCACAATCATCATTTGATTAAGTCTTGATCATGATTCCACAAGAATAGCTCAAAAATCATCAAGATGCAAAAGTTACTATTTTTGGACAGCTGAAAAGTCAACTGTAACTTGACCAAGGCATAACTTTTTCATGGTTCATCAGAAAAATCTCATCCAAAGCTCATTTTGAAGGGGATGACATTTCCTATAACTCATATTCACATTCCAAGTCCAAGAAATGCTCTCACAAAAAGTTATCAATTTCTACATTATAGGTCATTTACAAAAGTCAACAAAAAGGCACTTTAAGTCAAAGACCATAACTTGAGATTGGCAAATCAAAATGACATGGGACCAAAGGAATTGGTTAGAGGACTTCAAGACCTTTCCAAAATGTCCAGTAACATGTTCATATGATCAAAATTGAGCAAGATATGCATTGGAGAAGTTGGGAAATTTTTGGGAATTTGCAAAAGTCAACTTTGCCCAAAACACTTCATTTTTGCTAATGGGCCTCAAATTCTTTCTTGAAACATTGCCCAAGGCCTATGCACGACCCATTAAGCTTAAATTGATTTATTTTCTTATTTTTAATTAATTAATTGAATTTTTATTAATATTAATTCATTTAATTGATTTTAATTGTAGGAAAATTCAAAAGATATGGTTTTCAAATCTTTTTGTGATGCAAAAAAAAAAAAAACCTTGCCACAACGCTGTAAGAATATCAAATTCTTTCAAGAACTCTAAAACCTTGAAATCCTTATTACAAATCCCTCTCTCACTACAAACAAGCCATCCCGGTTACAAACCAACATCTCACTACAAACAAGTCATCCCAGTTACAAACCAACATCTCACTACTTCTTCAGTAAGGGTAAGGCTGACTTGATCTCCATGATCAAAAGGGCATAAAAGCATTCATGTCACTACTTTTCCAGTAAGGGTAAGGTTGATTTGATCTCCATGATCAAAAGGGTGTAATCATTCATACATGCCATATTGGCCTAAACATTAAATTTCTTCATATATTGGCTTTATTTGTATTTTATGATATATAGTAATTTATTTAATGTGTTCATGAGATTCAATACTGCAGATTTAGATAAGATCCCATGCAGGTTCATTAAGGAACGTTGAGGCCAAAACACAAATGGCCAAAAGCCAAATGGCTAAAACAGAACAGCTTACACATGACACCAATACATGGCGAGACAGACATCCTGAGAAGGTTAAGGAACGTTGAGGCCAGAACACAAATGGCCAAAAGCCAAAACACAAATGGCCAAAATAAAATAGTTTACACATGACGCCAACAGCTGTTTCACCCTCCAATCAGGCCCGTATACTCCTAAACTCTCTCTCTATTTTTATTATTTTCCTTTAATTAATTAATCGTTATTCTTTTTATTAATCACTAACCAATTAACATTTTTTCCTAATAAAATCAAAAACACAAAAAATATTTTATTTATTAAAATTAACTTCATCACTTTTATTTTTGTAAATAAATTAATTTAATCAATTTAGCTTTAGTTAGATTTAAATTTTAATATTTTTTGCAATATTTAAAATCAATTTAGAATATTAGGTTTTTATTAGCATTAATTCAATTTATTTTATTTCTTTAAAAACTCAAAAATCCAAAAATATTTTTATTATTTAATTTAATTTAATTGTTCATTTAATTTAATTCCATTTAATTCAAAAATAAACAAAAATCCTTTCTTTAATAAAAAAGGGTCAAAACCCAAAAAACTCGCATCCGATTTAATTTCCCGCATGCGATCCATTTTATCATATTATTGTATATGTTTCCCGGAATGTAATAGCTTTTAATTAGGACTTTATTTATTTATTGCTTTATTTTACTTTCCGCAATTTAATTTCTGCACAATATTAACTGTTATATGTTTGATAATAGGGAATGCATGACAAGATCCAATGTATGAACTTAAAATCAACATAGATAACCCATGACATGTACAAAGATAAAATTAACTGAAAAACAACACACTCGCACATGCCACTCCTAGGGTACGCCTCACTTGGTTGCCTCGACGTGGTCATTGAGTATAGGGTGTTTTAGAGGTCGCCCTCCTGTCTAAAGATCAAAAAGTTGCCTCGAAATGGTTGCCTCGGATAAAAAACGATCTAAGACATTAGGGTTACCGCTAAGGCGTCCTACTATTGCTTTGGTGACCACACATGTCCCTATAATCGAATTGACCCGAATAACTCTAACGACGGTGTTACCTACTTCTCAATAGTGGGATAGCACTGTTTAAAGGACTCTTACACAGCCTAATTCCTTAGAGTAGGTAGATCTCATGGGTACTTGCTCTTCTCAAAAACAAACAAAATACTTTTCACACTTACACTTTCAAAAAGTTATCAAAGCAATTTTTCATACACTCTTGAGGACAGATACAAGAGTTACTTAGAAATTTTTCAAACGAAACTTTTTCAAAACCCACACATACTTGAAAAGCAAACAAATTTTTGAAAACATAAGAGAAAGTACCTAAGAGCCCATGGATAACCATAGATAGAAAGGGTGCTAACACCTTCCCTTTCTATAAATCTACCTCCCGAACCGAGAAACATTCTCAAAGAAGGAATTTTGTTCTGCTTTTGTCCTTTCCCTGTTGGAGAACATAAAAGACGGTGGCGACTCTTGCTTACCGCGACATTTCGCGAACCAGCTTAAAAAACAGTCAGTTCTATTTCCACCGATCACAAAGTTCTTATGCCCCAGTGTCTTGCTATCCACCTTGTTTACCATGCCCCAGGCTCAGATGAACCTCTGACGATACCCTTGAACATCACCCTCGTAGTTGAACATAATGCCTTGAACTAATACATCATGAGGACCATCCCTCCGAGCATACCAAAACTGTCGCAACACCAAACAAGGGTTATAAGTGATTCCTCCCCTAATGCCTAGGAGAGGGACATTAGGGAGTTCCCCACAATGATCAATGATGGCAACGTCTTCCATAGATCCAGGGCACCAGTGAACATCCGAATGTGTGAGATACATCAGCCTGCTAGACCATCTTAAGCCTTATTCATTCTTCACAATAGATCGAGGTAGGTGCGAAATAAAAAACCTAGCCAACAAAGGAGTAAAACACATAAGGGTCCCTCTTCTCTTCATAGTGCGAGTGTGAAAAGAGTTCAAAATGTCTCTAAGAAAATTAGGCACCGGGTTATGAGACATGAAGATTTTGACCGCATTCACGTCTATGAGTTGGTTCGGATTAGGAAATAGTACCATCCCATAGAAGAGAAGGGCCAAAACCTCCTCAAAGGCTTGTAAGTCCAAAGTATCCCAAAAATAGAGATATTTTTCAAACAAGAACTTGGATAGAAACCCTTTTATGTCGCTTCTTGTTTCCCAATTTGCCACATTGTCGGACCGTTGTAGATGCAAGGCTTGAGCAATTTCTCCAGGATCTGGGTCTCTTTCCATACCATTGAAGGGTAATTGATTGAGAATAGGCATACCCAATAACTGAGAAAATTATTCCATGGCAGGCACCAACTGGTAGTCAGGAAATGTAAAGCAGTGATGTAACGGGTCAAAGAACTGGAAGAGAACTTTCACCATATCTTTATCAGAGCTTGAGGTGACCAAACTGAGGAGTCGACCATGTCTTTTAGTGAACGGGGAGTTCTCAGGAACTCTTGATGCCAATTCATTGAGTTGAGGAGATACCCTAACAAGGCTGACTTGGATAGTATTTCTGCGAATGGGAGTCATGTCCTACAAAACAGACACAAAGATAAGTCCTAAAAGTCCTTGAAATGGTTAGTGTGATATGCCATGTTATGATGTTATGATGTAATGTACAAACAGATATATACAATCACACAAACAGATACTTAGGTTTAGGCTTGCATGGATTCCATAGGTAAATACCCTCTTAAAGTATAGTTGGTTCAACTTGTCCTATCAATAGTAATAGGGTTCTAGGGAATCTCAATATTACTGATCTTTCTTCACCGAGCATTGTTTCAACACATGCCTCTTTATTGGCGACCAAAATATCCCGGAAGTCAGATCTCAATGAGTGTAGTATCGGGTATCAACCAGCTTCAGACTGCACCAAAGTCGGCTATCTCACTACTTCCCAATGTCCAAGTTGGTTTAATTAAAGGTTCTAAGGTCAGTTGATGCTTCATGACACCACACAGCGGCCCCGTATTCTCCTTGACTACTCAAGGGCTACTGGTACCACAAATGTGTCACATCAATGTAGCTATCGTTTCAACCGTATCGGTATACCCCACACAGTCCCCACGATCTATTGCTACTTACCTAAAAGGTGCTCCAGATCCGGGTATAGGATCTTTACAAGTGAACCCAAACAAACCCTCAAAAGTAAAACAAGCAAATCATACAAGGAAAGCAATTTAAATATGACCTAAGCTCTAAGGTAACCCCACTTTTTATATTGTCCCCAGTAGAGTCGCCATTTCTGTGATATTGTGGTAGAACCGACTGTTATACTAGTTTTGTGTTTGTATTCACAAATGTTGCGGTAAGCAAGAGTCTCCATCGACTTTTCTTTTATCCAACAAAGGAAAGGGTGAAAAGAACAGAAAAAGAACTTTCAAGATGTTTTCTGAGTAAGGGGGTAGATTATGGATAGGGAAGGTGTTAACACACTTTCAATCTGTAGTTTTCTATGGGCTCTTAGATGCTTAGCTCATTTTTTGAAATACCTTATGCTTTGTGTTTTTGAAAAGAAAGGTAGTTTTGAAAAATGCCTTAGTGCGGCGATTCTCTTTATGATAACTCTTGTATCAGTCCTCAAGAGTGTTGACAAAGCGAATGTTTTTTTTAAAAGTGTTTTGAAATGTTTTGTGCAAGTGCAAAAAGTTTATTTTTGAGCAAGCATCTAACAGCTTTCTACTTGTACTCGAAAAGGTTGTTCTTTTCCTCCTATCCTTTAGACATTGTTATCCTACTATTAGTGAGTAGGTAACCCTATCGTTGGATGTATAATGGACATTTAAAGGGACGATTTATAGTCACAAAGGCAACTTGGAAAGAAGTTTTAGTAACTACCCTAAGGTTCTAAGATCATATCTTTACTGAGGCAACGTCAAGCGGGTCATCGAGCCACTAAAACCTCTCACGTTTCGAGAGTTGTGACTATTTTTCCGAAGGCAACCAAAGTAGAGAGTACCCTAGAGGTTTATATGTGAAATGTGTGTTATATTCAGTTATTTTAGTCTTTTGTGTTAAGTTTGCTAGCGTTTGATTATTAATATTATCATACAATCCTATTAGTTATACATCTAACAGTTAATATATGTACGTGAATTAAAAGTGCGGAAATATAAATCCTACGCTATTACATGGCTTGTGGGATTAATTACATGTCCACAAACTTGAAAAAATGAATAAAAGCGGTAAATAGCCCTAGTTAATTTCTATTACATCCCATGAGCAGTTACAGTAATATGAAAAGTGCAAAAATAAATAAATACACGCAAATCGAGAAAAATGTCTAAAAATCCTAGGGAAAAGACATCTTTTGTTTATTTTTAATTATAAAAGAAAATAAAACTTAAGTCTATTTAATTTTAATTTCAAGAAAAGGTTAAAATAATTAATTAATTTGTTTACAAAATTAATTTGATTAATAAAGGACTAACCTAATGTTTTTTTGTGATTTTTTGATTTAAAGTTGATTCAAATGATAAAGTCAATAAAGAAATAAAGGAAAGGGGGGGCATCCTTCGATCCAGGGAGAAATGGGAGACTTTCAATTTAGAGGGAGGTGTCTTTCGATCCAGGGGAAGATGGCTATCCTTCGATCCAATGAAATAATGTTACCCTCGATCCAGTGAAAGGATGTGGTTTTCGATCCAGAGGGAATTTTTGAAAAGGCCTGATGGATCACCTGTGAGGGCACTAAATCTGCAAAGATATGTTAGCAAAATAAAGATGCAGGACCTGGGTACGTTGGTCTGTTCAGGCTGGATCTGCAAAAAGTGTTAGAAACGAAACAAATGCAGACCTGGGTGTCGAACCCAGGTCCTTAATCTTGAGTACAAATCGAATGTATTACAAGTGTTAATAGATCATGCAAATGTTAAATTTGGTATTTTGCCAATTCTTACCAACAGTGGGAGGCTTCGATTTGGCACTTCTGGGCGTGGAGATGCTTGCTTAGGGGCTGTTGTGGACTTTTGGGCGTGCTTCAGGTTTGGAGGAGAGCTGGTCTTCGATTGGACTTGGAGGAGCCTGCAAAAAGTGTCTTTTATTTTGACAACTTTGTTGAATTCTTGAGAATTTTCGTGGCTCTTTGGGGTAGCTTTTGATAGGTGATTCGTATGTCCCCCTAGCTTGCTGATATGCTAGATATTTACAGGAGATGAGGAGGAAGTCTTAGCATGGAAATAAACAAACTTAATCATGTCCTTAAAGGCCAGCCATATAGTTTTGAAGACAAAAATCTGACCAATTTAAATATTTCCTTTTAGAGAATTTTCATGCCATTTTGAAATATTGAATGAACCTGGACATGTTTCGCCTTCGAATGTCTTCAATCCCTGCCCTTCGATTGGATATGAGTTGTTTCCTTCAAATGGCTCAAGTATTTCCCTTCGATTAACTCTGAGCTACTTGTTTCGAATAGCTCAAATTCACATCATTGGGGCCTTTTCGATTGAGCCCCTACTCAGCTAGTCCAAATGAAAACTCTTTCTACGCCAACCGAAGCTTCCTTTGGCATGAATGCTTATTCAGGACGCTTGAGTATAGAAATATATGGGATTTTGGGCCAGCCGACATTTTTGCATATTTCTCTTTTGTTAGGCCAACTAGATCTAATCTTTGGCCAAACCCCTTTCTTTCAGACAACACAAAGTGTCCTTCGAATGGGCTTTTGAATTACTTCTTTGAATGGATCATTTACATGTCCTTCGAATGGCTTTAGATTGGGCCCATCAATTTGCCTTAGCTGTTTGATTCAAATACCCCCAAGTGAGAACTTTATTTTGTCAATCAAAGCCTCCTTTGTCACTTCTTTCGAATGCCTTTGCATAAGAGGCTTGGGCCTGGCTACATGTAGGACCAAGAACCATCATAAGACAAACTTACATTCATTAATTATGTGTCTCCTTCGAATGGCCAACAATATGTGCCCTTCGAATGGACTTTTGGAGCGCTCTTTCAAAGGGGTCATATTGTGTGTCATAGTGCAGAAGCTGTGTTGAGGGGTATTGGCCTTGAAAGCAAGCACATAGGAAGTCTTTGCCTTACGCATTGAAGGCAATCATAGAAGGAACATTTGCCCTTGTGAATCCAAAATAAGCATGAAGGGGATTTTGGCCTAGTGAATCGAAGGGAACTTGAAGAGTCCTTTAGCCTTGTGAATCGAAAGGAACTTGTAGAGGCCTTTAGCCTTATAAATTGAAGGCAAGCCTTAAATAGCCAATGTGCAGTCGAAGCCTTGTGATTTGAACGTGATTGAAGAGGGACCTAACACCTACTCGAATCTGCTAAGTTAAAAACCCGAAAGGGCAGCTTAGGCAAAATGAGGGTGTCCCGGTGAATCGAAAACTCGAAATGGCAATTCAGGCAAAAGTTAGAGACTTAAAGCAAATGACTACGCTCAATATGATTTTCTTTGTTTCTCTCTTTCGGTCACCTAGCAGAGGTTCAGAGCTAATCCAAGACGTTATGTCAAAAGCAGGAAGACAAAGGCATTAAAGTCATAAGAGTTATAGCAGGGTCAAAACTTGATGGATATTCGTATTCACATTGCCATTTGTAAACACTTGTTTGTTTTGATTTTGCATTTAGCTACTTCCAAATGTAAACGCATTTTTCACAGGTTGATTTCTCAAATCAATAAACGATCCTCTTTTATATGTTCACATAACTTCCTTTTTACTGTTTTGTTTGCAAAAACGTCCAATATTTTGATAAACATGTGCATATAAAAGTTGTTGGCCCTACATGAACATGATAATCTAAGTTATTGTTGCTTGAAATATGGATGATAAGTACAACTGCCATGCTATGCAAGGGGCATGTTAATTTTATTCTTGTTGCTACTCAGCTACTTTTCTTGTGGGTACTCTACTAAGTTGTTTCTTGGCCCCGTATTGATGGCAAAGGTTTATCTCTTCCCTTTGAATTCTCATTTCTTCGAAAAGACAAAGAAAAAACCATTAGCAACTTCTCTTGATAATGTACAGGTCATGGGTTAGGATACGGTCAAGATTGCAGTGCATCGTCCAGATTGACAAGTCCGAATGGAGACGATCCTCTTCCATGGTGGCACTTCTCTCTGTTGCATTTTCATGTGTATCTTGATTGACTGTTTTAACATTGTCTGCATGCAGGAACTTATCTATTTTTGAGTGTGAACCTTGATGCGCTGAATATGTTTGCTTTGAAGAATTTCTTTTATTTTTACTTAAACCATTCATTATCACTCTTTAAATGATTTTCTAGAATTTTGATACCAATTGTACCAACTCGTTTTCCTAGTCAAAAGATTGGAGGAAGGACGATATCTATGATTGTATGCTTTTGAGTAGAACTTTGTTGATGATGTACAGGCGTTGTTTCAATCCCCAAACAACGGAGGTATAAGGGAGATAGACCCTCATTAACCCCTTTGAGCCTTCGAAGTAGGAGTTTCTATTATGCACGAAAGAAAACCCTTATTTTAACCCGGGGCAGGGTAAATGTTCAGTTAATTTGATCAAGCAATCAAATTTCAGAAGGAGTGTCCCCTCCGAGGATCACCACTTTTTATCCCTTGTATTATGATGTTGGAAAAAGATCAAAACAACAATGGTTATTTACCCAGTGAAAGGAAAAAGAAATAAAAAGTCCTAAGGTCAAGATCGAATCGATACAACAAAGGTTATCCCTCGCCGACCAAGGAATAAGGCAGTCACTTTCTTCCAAAAAGTTCAAGGACTTAGGGTCACACGACTTGTTCAAAATGGAAATTATGAATAAGAAAGAAATAAAAAGCCTCTTTAAGTCAGAACTTGAAAAAAAAAGCTCGCTTAGGCAAAAGTTAGGGCATCCCGCTGGACTTCCAAATTAAAATTAAAAGAATTGGTCCAGGAAAAAATTAGGGAAAGCGGAAAATTTGAAGAGCCTGAAAGGTAGAAAAGGATTATCCAATATAAAAATCCTCATCAAAATAAAAGTAGTGTGATCGTACACCCAAAAACCAAAGTTTAGGTGACTGTCGTGTCCAAAAAAATTATTGTGGTTCCTCAACCATCGTAAACTCTTTTGAGAGATGAATGCTCGTGTCAAGATTAATTAAATTTAGGACTGGAGAACATCACGAACGGAGTGGGCACCAAATAACTTGAGCCTTAAAAACTTTTTTCCAAAAAACCATGAACCAGGCCACGTTACAACCTTTAAAAGTCCTAACTGAAACATAGGTTTAACTCGAAAGCATACTACAATAGGATAGTGTTTCCTAAATTCCCAAATATGTATTGCATATCCATGTTGGTATCTTATCGCCTACATCATGTTCGTTTTGAAGAAAAAAAAGAGAAAGAAAAAAGTTTTGAAATTTTGCACTTTAGCTAGTGATTCATTCACAAAATAATTGCGACATCTTTTCATTCAAGGCTTTTAATTTCTAGGTTTACATAATTGTCGCATCAGGGTTGTCAATCCCATAATAAACACCCTTCTACATACAAAACAATTATTTGACATCAAAAAAGAACGTACACAATGAACATTAATGAAGAGCTTAATGTTGTCGGGAGTGAAACTTCCAATTCCTCGGTAGTATTGTTGATAGGATGAAACTTTTAATTCCCTCGTAAAGTTGATGTTGCCCGACCATCTTCGTGGTCTCTTTTATGATTGCGTACCAAAGACTCATAAATCCCCAGTGAAACACCCTTCAGCGGGGTTTTGTTTCCTCAATGAAGTCCCAGTTCCTCAAAAAAATTTGTTGTACCCCAAAATTTTCCCTCCCATATTCTTCAAAGTTTTGACAAGCATCATCTCAATTTGCTCAAAGTCTACTCAAGGGTTGCACAATTCAAACACCCTCCTAAGCCAGTCAAATTAGGGTTTTGGTTCTTGCAAGGAAGTTGAGGTTTTCAAGGGCTCAATCAAGTCCCATATGCTCATATACATTGTCAAGCACCTACATGTCAAGTTTCAAGGCACACAAGGTCAAGTTGCATAGTCAAAAACCCTAATTGCTTCACAATCAACTGTAGGGGCAAAATGGTCATTTGGCAGTCAAAAGTCAAAAAATTTGGTCAACATCTTATTTTGAAGCCACAATCATCATTTGGTCAAATCTTGACCATGATTTCACAAGAATGGCTCAAAAATCATCAAGATGCAAAAGTTTCTATTTTTGGACAGTTGAAAAGTCAACTGTAACTTGACCAAGGCATAAATTTTTCATGGTTCATCAGAAAAATCCCATCCAATGCTCATTTTGAAGGGGATGACATTTCCTACAACTCATCTTCACATTCCAAGTCCAATAAATGCTCTCACAAAAAGTTATCAATTTCAACATTATAGGTCATTTTCAAAAGTCAACAAAAAGGCATTTTGAGTCAAAGACCATAACTTGAGATTGGTAAATCAAAATGACATGGGACCAAAGGCATTGGTTAGAGGACTTCAAGACCTTTCCAAAATGTCAAAGAACATGTTCATATGATCAAAATTGAGCAAGATATGCATTGGAGAAGTTGGGAAATTTTTGTGAAATGGCAAAAGTCAACTATCCTTGAAACTTCAATTTTTGACAAAAGGGTCCACTTTTTTCCACTTGGTTCAGCCTTGTCATGCCACCCACGTGTCCCATGATCAATTTCAAGATTAAACATTAATTTTTCTATTTTTATTTAATTTTATTTGATTTAATTCATTTTAAATCCATAAAATTCAAATAAAATCAAAAAAAATTAATTCAATGACATCTTTTGATTTGAATGGCTTTCATGTGTCATAATACACCTACCAAATTCGTACCAAGCTGAATTAAGCATGAAAATTCAAATTTGAACAAAGCTTTGAAAGGCCTTTAATGGTGGTTAAGAAGAAATCCAAAAACTTAATTGCAATGGTTAAAGGCTCATCATATGACTTGATTCTCATTCAAACATACATAGACAAGCCTTGCAGACCTTAAGCAAGACCTAGAACTCATTGAAACGCCATAACCAAATTCAAAAATCCAAGCAAAAAAGTCAAATCCTAATTCTACCTTCCAGGCCATTTCAAGGAGATTTGAAGGTTCAGATACATTGCTGGGAGTCTCCAGAACCTATTGCAATCATAAACAAGCTCCAATATTCAAGGAATCCCAAGAACCAGTCACACGGTTTGACCATTTTTCCTTTAATTGTAATTCAATATGTGTGCATCATTTACGCATTATGATCATTGATTTACACTGCTAACATCCTTCTGAAGCTTTTGGTATAAGACAATTGCGCTGTGGTGTCCTAAAACAGAAAACGCCATGGACAAATTCTAGGGTTTTCAAGGTCCTGATTTGGGGCTTTTTAGAATAGGAAAAATCAGGCTTTGAAAAAACCATGGTTGGATTCGTCAGGATGAGACAAAATCAAAACATCCCTCGCGAACAATTTCTGATTAGCGTACGCCTATTCGCTATTTTCTCTTGATGCAGGTTGTGGGGGTTAAAAACCCCCGCTAATTGTTTTGTTTTTTACAGTAAAAAGGAGGAAGACGAAATACGTGGAGGGGTGTGACTGGCTGGTTCAAATAACGCGGGGATTTGTTTTTAATTTCCAGAATAATAGTTGTTTTCATATTTTAATTTGTTTGATTGTTATATTAACAAAAGCACTCAAGTGGCTCAGTGGAAGATGGCGTGGCTTGCAACCATTGGGACCTGGGTTCGATTCCCAGGTCCCCCAAACGCTTGTTTCATTTTTTCTCTAACATATTCCTATGCAGATTCATAACAACGTTTCACCATGAACCTTCAGTGTTCCACATGCCAAGTGGCCATGATCATCAATCCAAGGGTCAGGATGAAAGCACACCATATTCCTGGTCAACCAGCGCCCCACTCAATTCCCAGAGTCAACATAGCTGGATGCAAATGGGCCTCAATGCTAAACAAACTCGCAATTCTGGCCCAAACCCCCCCTTGGGTTTGCTTTTTTTATTTTGCCATTTTATTTTTTTATTTGCCTTATTTTATTTATTATTTTTTTTATTAACTATTAACATAATTAATATTTTATAAAAAAAAAAACTAATATTATTATTATTATTAATTCCATGTTATTTTTGTAAATAAAATACTAACAAATAAAATAGTTTAATTAGGCCAATTTTAATCTCTTTTTCTTTACAATAAATAAAAATAATTTAGAATTACGTTAACTTTTAATTTTAATTCTTTTATTTTATTTTCATTAAAAACATAAAAACACAAAAACATTCTTTTTCCTTTTAATTAATTGGTTAGTTATTAGTTTTAATTTCATTAATTACAAAAAAGACAAAAAATTCAATTCTTCCTTAAAAAAGGGTCAACACCCTAAAGACATCCCGATTCGATTCTCTCGCGCTTTAATTTATTTTCATTATATTTATGTAACTGCTTCTGGAAATGTAATAGTTAATTAGGACCTCTTTTACTGTTTTATTTATTTTCTCGCAGTTTATTTTTTCAAACGGGTCTTTGTTTTTTGGCGATGTATAGACCTGCGCCTTGTAATAGTTAGATTTATATTTCTGCAATTTATTTTCCGCACTCCTAACTGTTAACAATGCATGAAAGAATGTATGAATAATAAAACAATCCGTAGCTCACAAATAACATGTACAAGACAAACATAACTGAAAAACAACACACAAAGCACATGCCACTCCTAGGGTACGCCTCACAGGTTTCCTTAAACATGGTCGTCAAGTATAGGGTGTTTTAGAGGTCGCCCTTATGTCTAAGATCCAGTTGCCTCGAAACGGTTGCCTCATATTAAAAAGGATCTAAGACACTAGGGTTACTTCTAAGGTGTCCTACTGTTGCTTCGGTGACCACACTGTCCCTATAATCGAATTGACCCGAATACCTCCAACGACGGTGCTACCTACCTCTCAATGGTGGGATAGAACTATCTAAAGGACTATTACACAGCTTAATTCCTTAGGGTAGGTAGATTTCTCTTAAGTACTTGCTCTTTCTCAAAACAAACAAAAATACTTTTCACACCTCACACTTTCTAAAAGTTTTCAAACAAATTTTTCATACACTCTTGAGGATAGATACAAGAGTTACTTAGAAATCTTTCAAACGAAACTTTTTCAAAACCCACACACACTTGAAAAGCAAACAAATTTTGAAAACATAAGAGCAAGTACCTAAGAGCCCATGGATAACCATGGATAGAAAGGGTGCTAACACCTTCCCTTTCTATAAATCTACCTCCCGAACCGAGAAACATTCTCGAATAAGGAATTTTGCTGTGCTTTTGTCCTTTCCATGTTGGAGAACATAAAAGACGGTGGCGACTCTTGCTTACCGCGACATTTTGCGAAACCAGCTAAAAAACAGTCAGTTCTATTTCCACCGATCACAAAAGTTTTGTTTCCTCAATAAAAGGTTTCATTCCCCACAAGTGATCTATTATCTTGGTGTCACTCTCAACGTGGTTGTATGTTGTCCTTTCCAGATATTTGTAGTCTTGCCCTGATCTTTCTCCAACAACAGCCGATTTCGATATTGGCATTATTTTCCAGAGATTACAGTTTTCCCCTGATCTTCTCTAGCAGAGTTCGCAATTTATTTTTGCAACTTCTCTCAGTGTTTGTGGCCTGTTTCTACTGGTTGCTCATTTATTACTCCCCACAGAGTTCTAGATCTTCAAGGGTTCCTCCTCAGCGGTTCCTTATGTCTTCTTTTCTACAGCAGATTTTGCAATTTATTTTTGCAAGTCTTGTCAGATTCTGACTTCTTGATTGTTGGATTCCCGTTTGGCCATTCCCCTGCAAAATGCTTAAACATGCATCATTACATTGCATCTACCAAAACGCGTAAAATTTCTATTATATGGAGCATTACGCTACATTAAAAAAAATTTTAAACATGCATCGCAACATAAGCCATTACTATTTCTATTTTCCCCAGTGATTTTTTTTAATTCTTCAGATTATATCCCCATCGAGGTCTTCACCCTCATTATCTCAGTTTCACCCCATACAAATATCCTCTTGATGTTAATCATTTGATTGATTGAGTGTCCACTCTTAATTGTAGTTTAGTTTTACCCTGGCACAGTCTTCTCGGGTCTTCACTACCTTTGTCGGTTCATTTCAATGTCTATTTATGTACCTTTTGAATACTAGTTTCACCCTGGTATTCACTTTCAATTGGTTTTTTAGTTTTACGCTCTAATCACCTTGCTTTGGGTCGAGCTCTGAGTTTCGTCTCCTCACCCGCACATGAAATTCAGTTTCGTCCTGGTACTCATCTAGTTTAGTTTCTCCTAACTAGTTATTGAGTCGAGTTTCGCCTCGTTTTTGTTTTCATACCTTGGACCCTTTGATGGTGTTCGTTTACCGAGTGCAGTGTTCGTGCTACATCCCTGGTTGAAATCAGTCACTTTTAATCCTTGGATTCTTCTATCAGTTTTTGTCACTGTTTATCCCTTGATCTGAGACCATCAGGTGCTCTGAGAAACATGTGCTCTCATCACTTTACTTTCGGTCGATTTTCGATCTCGTTGCCTGTGCATGAAATCCAGTTTCGTCCTGGTACTCATCTAGTTTAGTTTCTCCTAACTAGTTAATGAGTCGAGTTTCGTCTCGTTTTTTTTTCATACCTTGGACCCTTTGAAGGTGTTCGTTTACCGAGTGCGGTGTTCGTGCAACGTCCCTGGTTGAAATCAGTCTCTTTTGATCCTTGGATTCTTCTATCAGTTTTTGTCACTATTTTTCCATTGATCTAAGACCAGCAGGTGCTCTGAGAAACATGCACTCTCAACACTCTTGCTATGGGTCGAGTTTCGCCTTGTTACCCATGCGCGAAATCCAGTTTCGTCCTGGTACTCAGGTAGTTTAGTTTCTCCTAACTAGTTTTTTGGGTCGAGTTTCGTCTCGTTTTGTTCCTCACTCATGGGATTCATTCAGTTCCTTCAAACTGTCTATCTTAGGTTGAGATTTGTAGGTGCTCCTAGAATAACGCAATCTAGTCACTTTTCCCTGTGTACTTTTTTTCTTTTCCAGAGTCAAGTTTCGCCTATTCTCTGTGGTTTGAGTCTTATCTCACCCCTTTTTGAAGCCCAGTTTTGCCCTAGCACATTTATTATGAAGTTTAGTTTCGTTTACTCTTCTATGCTTTAGTTCTGTTTCGATTTTATTAATACACTGCATTATAACTTCATTCTGGCGCATGTCTTGGGAGGCCCAATGTTCATTAAACCCTCTGTTTGCTAAATCCAATTTCGTTTGGTATCTTCTAAATCCCGCATCTGCTGGTTTTCTTCGTCTTTAGGGAGAATTTGCCTTTTTATTCAAGAGTGTAAATTTTCGGATTCTTTCGTATTCAATCATCTTCAACTCTGAATGTTTGAAAGTTGTCACTGTTGTAACCCAAAATTTTCCCTCTCATTTATCAAGTATTTTCTCACAAGATCTCCTTTGGTTCAAGACTGCACAAGGGTTGATCAACTCAAGACACCTCCTTAAGCACTGATGACTGAAATTAGAGTTTGAGATTGCAACAGGATAATTGAACTTTTAATGCCTTATATGACTTTCATGGATCATTATGGACCCTCAATATTGCTCATGTCAAGTTTCAAGTCTTGGATCACAATTTTGCTCAGTCAATTGATCAGTTGACCTAAAAATCAACTGTATTGGGGAAAAAGTTAACTATGGCCAATTTACAGTCAAACTTCATAATTTTTTATCCATATCAACATTGTGAACTCATATATGTCATTTGATCAAGTTTGGACCATAATTCCTCAAGAAATTTGATCAGATCATCAAAAGGGCAAAATGGTCAAAATTAGGGTCTTGACTGAGAAAGGGCAATTTCTGATTTTTGACCTAGAAAATGGTTAATTGGTTTGAGACATGATCTCAAGGTTTCAAATGCATCATTTTTACCTAATGTTATGGCTCAAAACTTCCCTCAATATCAATTGATTGATAGTTGATTTTCAGTTAACTGATCAAAAGTCAATTGTACACTTAAAAGTCAAACTTTGACTTTTTGGTCATAATCAAGTGTCAAAGATCACAATTCATAAAAACATGTCAAAATATGATACTTGTTCATCAAGAAATCAAAAAGTCAAGATTTCATTTTGAAAAGTCAAAGTTTCCAAACTTAGAAATTTTTCTAAGTGTTGAAAACTTCATATTTTTTCACAACTTTGAGCCAATTTTTCACCATGATGCAAGATGATTCAAAGGAAACTTTCAACATGAAAGTTGTAGATCTCAATGAGATCTAAAACATTGATTTACATAACTCCTCCTATAGATGATTGGATTTCAAGTTATTAATCCATTAAATCATGGTCATGAAACTAAACACTTAGTGAAAATTTTGCCCTAGTTAGGCAGATTTTTGGTACCAACTTCATAGCAACTTTTCACATAGCTCCATTTGGAATTTTAAAAAGTGATTCAAAGAGGGGTTGTAGAGCATGTTACAAGCTTTCCAAAATGTCCAAGAACTCATTGAGATCATGTTTGAGTAGGGAGAATTCAAGAGATGAAGTTAGAGTTTTCAAACATGAATTACAAGCCATTTCATGATGAACAAGAATTCAAATCCAAGCCTAGGCTGCATAATCTTTGCTTTGCAGGCCTCAAACTTGTTTGTCACTTCATAATTAAATTTTTACACAGTTGTTAGAGCTTTAATCCAAGCACTTGAGCCTTTATCCAAGTTGCATTTCATTTATGGCACAAAGTAATCATTCCATTCTTGTAAAGAAGCTTTAATCACAAAGTCAATGCATATAACTTTGCACTTGTTCCTTCTGATCACAAGAAATGTCAAACGTAAAAGTAACATGTCTAGAGCCTCCCATAAACTCAGGCCATGCTTGTACTATGCCTTGGAACCATGTTTTCACTTTTCTTCAAAATCAAGTAACATAGCCATAACTCTACATCTTGTGATTCTGACCCTCTCATGCCTCACAATCTTTTCCATACATATACACAAGTCATTTGCAAGAAAAGGCATGCATGCTTAAGCCCTCAAGCTCCCTAGAACTCAGAATCACACACAAAAACTCCATTGTTGCATAATCTGACCAAAAACTTGAAACTCACATTTCCCTAGTGCGTTTCCAAGCCTTTTGGTTCCTAAAGATTCTAAACATCAAAATAAAACCATCCAAAGTCTTTTTGCCTAACTGTAACACCTCCATCATCAAGTTTCATTTTCAAAAACAGAGCTTTGCAAGTGGACTTCTCTAGAACTCTTCGGCCACTTTCAGATCAAGCCAAGCATCACATTAGCTTCCTGGGAACTTGAGGAAGCTAACCCAATCACTAGGACTCATTGAAAGCTGCTCAAACTCAAAACACGATACCCTCTTGCAAGGTGAGTTTTCCGACTTTTGAACTATTCATATACGCATTGTTAGGCTTCCATTTTCAAAGATAAAATGTAGATACCATTTCCACGAAACTGTATATATCCATAGTTTGCATTTATATGGCCTGAGCTTAGAGAATTTTGGAGTTGAAGTTTCTGAAAAAATTAGGTTTCAGTTTAGGGCCAACAAAATTCTCATTCATCTGTGATTTATAGCTTTAGTTATTTACATGGTTGAATTCGTATTGAAATTTCAAGCAAGTTTCATGTTTGTATTTTTCAATCTGGTTGAGAAATGAAGAAGTTAGAAAATTCAAAAGTATGGCAATGACTTCTGGCGTGAGGAAGAAGAAGATAACAGCCATGAAGTTGTTTTCCAATATATATTTATGGTTTTGTTTTAATAAACGGATGTATAGTCACCCTAGTGATAAAGCACGCGCCTGTTAATCTATGGGACCTGGGTTCGAGCCCCAGTGGTACCCTTTTGTTCACTTTTCACATATTTTCTTCTTTTTTGTTCCAGCAAACAGGTACATGGGCCTCCATCATTGGGCTTAGACATTTTTGCTGATTGCTGACCCCCTGCCTATTTTCATGCCCCTGACCCAAACCTTTTTTATTTTTATTTTTTATTTTATTTATTTTCTTTTATATTTTATATTATATTTTTATTTTCTTTATTATTATTATTATTGTTATTAATATAAAAATAAAAAATAAAATATTTTGTTTATTATTTTTACACTTATTTAGTTTATTTCTTTATAAAACAAAAAGAACAAAAAAAATATTTTCTTAACAATTTAATTTCTTTTTTTTAATAAATAATAATTAGATTTAGTTTTTTTATTTCTTAATTAAAATAAATTTAGAACTTAGGTTTTCTTTTAATTAATTAATTTTCATATTATTATTATTAATTTAAAATCTTTTCATAAAAAACCCTAAAAACATTTTTAACTTAATTTTTTTCTTAATTAATTTAGGTTTAAGTTTTGTTAATTTTTTTTAATTAATCATTTTCTAAATTAGGTCAAGAATAAACCCCTTTCATAAAAAAACCAAAAAAAATCATTTCTTTTTCATTTGCATTTGTACATTGTTATTTATTCAATTCTTGTCTATTATTCAATATGGTTGTAATAGTTAATTAGGTTTAATTTTCTTGCAAAATCCCCATTTGTAAATTTGTATACCCCCTCCCCTAATGATGTAATAGCTTAGTATTTTTACTTTCCGCAACTTATCGCTTTATATAAATGCTAGTAATTAGGGTTTTTATGGAAAGACTAAAATCAACAACTTAGCAAACCTTAATTCAAAGACAAAACAATGCATGTAAATCAATACACTTGCACACTTACACCTTTAGGGTAAATCAACTTTGTTGCCTTATAAAAATGGTCATAATATGCATGTAAGATGTCTTGGCAAAAACTAACAAAAATACAAGATCATAGTCCCTCGATGACGCTACAAATGTTTCCTTAAGAATGATCTTAGTCCCTCAAAGAAAATGCTAAGATATCTTACAACATTGCTATTCATGACCATACGATGACCCTTTCCCTTCCCTTTTACATCTAAAGATAAGGTTTCCTACCAAATCAATGGTAAGATAACAATATCAAAGGAAAGAGGAAATAAACAAGAAAGACTTTTGAGTAGGTAGAATGTTCCTAGTTGCTTGCTCATTTTCAAACTAAAACATCCTTGCTAGTTTCAAAACAAACACCAACACTTTCAAAACATCTTTCAAACTTAAAACATTTTTCAAAAGATCAAACACTTTGTATACATTCTTACGAACGAGAATCATTATAAATTTTGCCTAAACAATGGTGCCTTTTCAAAACACTTACAAATAACCACAAAAAGTATATTTTCAAACAAAAGCAAGTGATCTAGGAAGCAACTAAGATCCCGTAGATAACTACGGATAAAAGGATGCTAATACCTTCCCTTTTCATAATCTACCCCCCCTAACTCAAGAAAATATCTCAAAGGTCTTTCCTGTTCTTTTCAACCTTTCCTTTTGGATAAAAGAAAAGTCGGTGGCGACTCTTTCTAACTGCGACATTTGCGATAAAACGTAAAACAACCAAGTCATTTCTCCCACCGTGTTACAGAACTGGAGACTCTGCTAGGGAAATATTTTAAAAGTGGGGTTACCTTAGGGCTAGATCACATTTACTTGCTTTCATTGTTTGATTTGTTTGCTTTACATTTTGGTTCTTTGTTTGGGTTTAAATCATCTACCCGGATTTGGGATACCTTATAGGTAAGTAGCAATACATTATGGAAATTGTGTGGGGTATACCGACATGGTCTAAGCAATAGCTACGTTAGTGTGAAATATTTGTGGGTACCGATAGCCCTTGAGTAGTCAAGGAGAATACGGGGCCGTTGAGTGATGTCATGAAGCACTAACTAACTTCTAGAACCTTTACTTGACCAACTTGGCCATTAGGACGTAGTGAGATGACCGGCTTTGGTACAGTACGAAGTTGGTAGATACTCGATACTACACTCATTGAGGTTTTGTATTTTTAGATATTTCAGTCTCCATTATAATGAGGCTTGTGCTGAAACAATTCCCGAGAAGACAAACCAGTGATATTGAGCTCCCTTAGAACCTGGTTACTATTTCTAGGACAGGTTTGAACCAACTAAACCTCAAGAGGGTACTTACCTATGAGACTCCATGCAAGCCTAAACCTAAGGACTTGTTTTTTTTATTTGTATATGTTTACTTGTACATAACATCATAAACATCATAACATCATAACATCATACTCATACTCACTAACCATTTCAAGGATTTTTGGGATTCATCTTTGTTCTGTTTTGTAGGACATGGATTCTATTCGCAGGAAAACCATTCAAGTTAATCTCGTAAGGATCCCTCCTCAACTTAAAGAGTTAGCATCAAGGGTTCCTGAGAATTCTCCATTTACCAAAATACATGGTTTCCTCCTAAACTTGGTTACCTCCAATACTGATGAAGATATGATGAAGGTGCTCTTCCAATTCTTTGATCCTCTACATCGTTGCTTCACATTTCCCGATTATCAACTTGTGCCAACTTTGTAAGAATTCTCCCAACTCTTGAGGATTCCCATTCTCAATCAACTACCCTTCAACGGTACGGAAAGAGATCCAAAACTAGAAAAGATTGCTCAAGCCCAACACTTGCAACAATCTGATGTCACAACTAATTGGGAAACAAGGAGTGGTGTCAAAGGTTTCTTATCCAAGTTCTTGTTTGAGAAAGCTCAAGATTGTTGGAACTCCTTGGACTTGAAAGCTTTTGAGAAAATTGTGGCCCTTCTCATCTATGGGATGGTTTTGTTTCCAAATCCTGACCAACTCATAGATGTAAACACCGTCAAAATCTTCATGTCTCGTAACCCGGTGCCTACTTTGTTAAGAGACATCCTACATTCTTTTAACTCTCTCACTATGAGGAAAAGATGTATCCTCATGTGTTGCACTCCTCTCTTGGCAAGATGGTTTATTTTGCATCTTTCCCAATCTGTATTAAAGAACGAGCAAGGTTCAAGGTGGTCCCATAGGTTGGTGACGCTCAGACATTCAGATATTCATTGGTGTTCCCGATCTTTGGAGAGTGTTACTATCATCGACCGTTGTGTAGAATTCCCTAATTCCCCCTACTTGGTAATAGAGGAGGTATCACTTACAACCCCTGCTTGGCCTTACGACAGTTTTGTTACGCCTGAAGGGATGGTCCACATGAGATGCTTATTCAAGGGTTGGTATTTGATTACGAGAATGGCAATCAAGGTTACCGCCAGAGGTTTATCCGAGCTTGGAGGATGTTGAACAAGGTAGATATCAAGACATTGGGGCACAAGAATTCCATCCCTCTTGATCCTTATCTCAAATGGGTACGAGCCCGTGCTCAAAGTCTTATGATGCCTTACCCCTCCATTCTCCCGGTTATCATAGAGCCTGTTGTGGAAGGAGATGTCCCATATACTATCCTTCATCCTAACATGCCCACCTCTCTCGAAGACTTGCAAAGTCATTGGATACAGCTAAAGGGGGAGCGAGACACTTTCGAGGCCCAATTCTATGCCAGCAAGAAGAAAGTTCTGGAACTCACCAAGCAGCTTCATGAAGATCGGAGTCTGAACGCCTACATCGCACCAAAGAGGATGCGTTCAAATTTTTTATCTTAGAGTTTTTGTATTTCTTTGTAAGCCCAAAGAGGCATGATACACTCAAACTTTGATTTATTAATATAACGTCTATTCCTTTTTGTCTAAAGCAAATTTAAATCTCTAATTTCCTTGAAATCATTTGCATATGCATTTTCATTCATCATAACACAAACAGGTTTCTTACAACAAGTCTCCTTATCTTTCTACTATTTATTTCAGTGAGATGGATATGGAACAGACAGTAAAAGATCTCCAGGCGCATAATGTAACACCCAATTCTACCCCAAACAATTATGTAAGATAAATCAGAGTTATAAAATTTCAATCATACAAATGAATCGGGACGTCAAAAATTCTTCTAACAAATTCATTGTATTCATCGTGGATATATAACACTTTTTCAAAACATCAGATGAACCAACAACATAACATCTTTCATTAAATATTCAACAACTACGCAGCGGAATTCTTCAATAACATCTATAAATAAGAACAACAACTTCGAAACATCTCATATTTAATAATAATCAATTCAAGATTCAGCAACTGAAAATCAACAATAAAAAAATCAGCAAGCGTTCATCCCCCCTCCCCCCCGAGTGTTACATATCAGAGCAATGACACCGACTCGAACTATTGAAGGTATACAACCTTCACTCGCGATTACCTGCACGTTACCAACATAAGGGCAACATTCAAACAGAAGGGGTGAGATATCTAACAATATAATAAAGCGCATGATAATTAATATATTAAATTAGATCAATAATATCACCACTTCTCATCTCATAATCAACAATAATTACAGCATATATACTCATTCATCAACATCAAATACACTTCATTATTCAATCATATAATGCGACTCAAAACTATGCAAATGCATGTGGTACCATTGGAGCAGAACTCCCATCTCAAAAACCTGCCAATTAATAGAGGCATCAACAAGGCATAGCCTTCATCTCAAAATTTGCCAATCCAGGCCATCTCAACGAGCATAAGCTCCATCTCAAAAATGCAATGTATGCGACTCATCATGAATGTAATATCAACATCTCAATCAACCACATATCAATTATCTCAAAACAACAACATCTCATAAACATCCCAGAACAACAACATCTCAAAACATCTCAATCACAGCACCTCATAAACATCTCAAAATAATTTATTAAACATAATTTATTATCACAAAATCATCGAACACATCTTCATCAATAACATCTCACTAATACTCAATTGTATATTAATAGTACAGTAATCCATACTGTCATTCTGCTACTGTACATCATTACTGTGACTAAATCCTACTGTCATAATTCTAACAGCAGCCTCTAATATCTCATATTCATCAATCTGTCCCAAAAACAGCACAACGGTCATCTACGGGAATTAATTCTAAATCCTAAATTGGTTACTGGGATTACACCTCTTAATCATCATCTAAATCATCTAGAATAAAGTTCATCGCGTTAGCTAATCAACGCTTCGAACGGCATCTCAAACAGCATCCTAAAACTCAAGTTACAGCAATTTAAAATTGATTATGTCAAAATTAGTCAGTATGGGTCGACATGAAACCCTTGGGGTCGACATGTAATACTTCTCCTGCACAGCATGGGTCGACACATCCTCCTCATGGATCGACTCATCCTGGTCCTAATCACAACATGTATCAATGCATGCTCCTCTTCGATCGCCTCATCCTGAGTCTTGTACTCATCATGCATCGACGCGAGCCCTCCATGGATCGACTCGTCCTAAGTCTAACAGTGCCTATGTATCAACGCATGCTTCCATGAATCGATGCATCCTGTTACTTCCTGCATTCTTCCATGATTTTCTTCTGTATTTTCACTATGGGGATTTAATTACATTCCTACAAACCTCATCATAAACATGGTAATTCATCACCTAATCATTAACCTATAATACTACATCGATTAAACGACATCATAACGTCATTATTCATCCAGAATTCATTAATATTCACCATACATCATTCATAACACATCTAATTCAAGAACAAACAGCAATTACATCTAACCCCATATATCAAACATCATGAACCCAATTATAAAGTCAGAACCCCACCCTTACCTTGGGTTGAAGGTCGCTCTACAATTTCTGGGTTGAATCTTTGTTCTTGCCGTTTTCTTCTATTTCCAGCAGGTTCACGTTCTTCTCAAATCCTTATTTTCTTCTTACTGCTTCCTTCTTCTATTCTTCCTCACAAATAATAAAATAACCTAATATTATTATATTATTCTTATTGGGCTCCAAACCTACACCCCCTTATTACTTCCACTCACACAATATAGGCCCATATTAAATAATATTAACTTTTAACATTATTTCACCAAATAATAATATTATACCTCTAATATTATTATTTCTCCACTTAATAAAATAAATAAAATTTAATAACACTTCTTCACAAATATTCTAAAAATAATTTAATTAAATAATTAATTAAATTACGGGCATTACAACTCTCCCCCACTTAGAATATTTTCGTCCTCGAAAATTTACCTTAATCAAACAATTCTGGATAGGAGTCTCGCATCTTGCTCTCCAACTCCCAAGTCATTCTTTCACCAGCAGCTCCTAGCCAAACCACTTTAACCAAGGCAATCTCTTTGCCCCTCAGAGTCCTCATTTCACGATCCGCGATCCGTATAGGCATCGTCTCCACCGTAAGATTATCTCGTACTTGCACATCGTCCATATGAATCACATGAGATGGATCTGAAATATACTTTCGAAGTTGCGACACATGAAACACATCATGCAAATTCGAAAGATTAGGAGGTAAAGCCACTTTATAAGCAACATTCCCCACTCTCTCTGAAATCTGATACGGTCCAATAAAATGAGAAGTGAGCTTCTTAGACTTCAATGCTCGCCCAACACCAGTCACAGGTGTAACTCTCAAAAACACATGATCACCAGCTTGAAATTCTAAATCTTTCATTCGCTTGTCATGATAACTCTTCTGTCTACTTTGTGAAGCTATCATATTTTCTCGAATCAACTTCACCTTCTTAGTAGTCTCACGAACAAGTTCAGGTCCAAGCACTACACTTTCACCAGATTCATGCCAACATAACAGAGTTCTACATCTCTGACCATACAACGCTTCAAAAGGTGTCATCCCAATACTAGAATGGTAACTGTTATTATAAGTGAACTCTATCAACGGAAGATAAGTATCCCACGAACCTCCCTGCTCGAGAACACATGCCCTCAACAAGTCTTCCAGCGATTGAATCGTCCGTTCAGTCTGACCATTTGTCTGAGGATGATATGCTGAACTCAATCTCAACTTAGAACCCAACGCTTCTTGAAAACTCTTCCAAAAATCAGAAGTAAATCTTGGATCTCTATCTGACACAATGCACAAAGGAACACCATGCAGCTTCACGATCACACTAATATAAATCTCAGCCAACTTCGACACTGGAAAACTGATGTTAATAGGAATAAAATGAGCTGACTTCGTAAGCCTATCAACAATCACCCAAATTGAATCATGTCCTCTTAAAGTACTAGGCAACCCCGTCATAAAGTCCATTGAAATGCCATCCCATTTCCATTCTGGAACTTCTAACAGTTGCATCAATCCTGCAGGCTTCTGATGTTCAACTTTCGACTTTTGACAAGTCAAACATGCATACACAAATTGAGCCACATCACTCTTCATCCCAGGACACCAAAACAAACCTTTCAAATCTTGATACATCTTTGTAGCTCCTGGATGAATACTCAACTTACTTCTATGACTCTCTTCAAGTATCACTTTATTCATCTCAGCATCATCAGGAATACAAATCCGGTTACGAAATCTCAACACACCTTGCGCATCTAACTTGATCACTATTCTCAGATTGATCAGTCCCAACCATCAAATCTACCAGTTTCACATCCAACTTCCGAGCTTCTATGATACTGTCTAGAAATTCATTATTAATCTTCAACATACCCAACATAACACTCTGCGGAGTAACCTCACAAACTAAGCTCATATCTCTGAACTTCTCAATCAATTCCAACTCTTTAATCATCATTGCTGACATATGTAAAGTCTTTCGACTCAACGCATCAGCTACCACATTCGCCTTTCCTGGATGATAATTCAAACTGAAATCATAATCCTTTAACAATTCTAACCATCTTCGTTGCCTCATATTCAACTCCTTCTGATCAAACAGATACTTCAAGCTCTTATGATCACTAAACACTTCAAATCTAGAACCATAAAGATAATGCCTCCAAATCTTCAACATAAAAACAACAACAACAAGCTCTAAATCATGCGTAGGATAGTTCTTCTCATGAGTCCTCAACTGCCTCGACGCATAAGCAACTACCTTACCACTTTGCATAAGCACACCTCCTAAACCCATCTTGGAAGCATCACAATACACCACCAAAGGCTCTTCTGGATTAGGCAACGTCAAAATCGGAGCTGACGTCAACCTCTTCTTCAATTCCGTAAAACTTTCTTCGCACTGAACATCCCATACAAACGCTCTACCTTTACAAGTCAACTTAGTCAACGGAAGTGACAACTTAGAAAACCCTTCAATAAACCTTCTATAATAACCAGCTAATCCCAAGAAGCTTCTAATCTCAATAGCTGACTTTGGAGTTTCCCATTGCAACACAGCATCAACCTTCAATGGATCTACTGTAATGCCACTACCCGAAATCACATGACCAAGAAAACTAACCTCTTTTAACCAAAATTCACACTTGGACAGCTTTGTATACAACTTCTTCTCTTTCAGAATCTGCAATACTACTCTTAAATGTTCAGCATGCTCTTCTTCTAACTTAGAGTAATTCAAAATATCATCAATGAACACCACTACAAACAGATCCAAATAAGTATGAAAGATACGATTCATTTACTCCATGAATACTCCCGGCGCATTAGTAACACCGAAAGGCATCACCGAATACTCGTAATGTCCATAAAGCGTTCTGAAAGTCGTCTTCTGAATATCTTCATCCTTCATTTTAATCTGATGGTAACCCGACCTCAAATCAATCTTGCTAAACACACGAGCATCCACTAATTGATCCATCAAGTCATCTATTCTTGGAAGCGGATACTTATTCTTAATTGTCACCATGTTCAACTGTCTATAATCAACACAAAGCCTCATGCTTCCATATTTCTTCTTCACTAACAACACTGGAGCTCCCCACAGCGATACACTTGGTCTTACAAACCTCTTCTCAAGTAACTCTTCCAATTGCTTCTTCAACTCTGACAACTCAGACGCAGACATCTTGTATGGTGCCATAGACACAGGTCTGGTACCAGGTACAAGATCAATTGCAAATTCAACTTCCCTCTCTGGCGGTACATCAGGAATCTCATCAGGGAAAACTTCAGGAAATTCACACACCACCGACAATTCCTCAATTATCGCTTGAGTCTCTACAGATAGCGACGCCATCAACGAAAACATTTGTGCTTCCTCTTGCATCAACTTCCTCAACTGCCTAGCAGACAACAGACCATCTTCCTCTTCTTCAAGAGTAGAAAACTTCACCGACTTATCATAATAATTAATATGAACACAGTTATGCTCTAACCAGTTCATACCAAGAATCACATCCAAACCTCTTAACGGCAAGCAAACCAAATCAACAACAAAGTCTCTGTCGAAGATCGACAAGGGACACTTAGCACACACAAAAGAAGTAGTCACTGATCCCTTGGCTGGAGTATCGATGACCATTTCTCCACTCAAAGAAGACAACACAAGACCCAGTCTTTCAACACAATCATCAGCAATAAAACAATGCGTAGCACCAGTATCAATAATAGTAATTAAAAGAGTACTATTAATGAAACATGTACCTCTAATAAGTCCGTCTTCAGCAGCTGTCTGATCCTCAACCAAAGCAAACACCTTACCACTTGAATGAGCCCTCTTCGGTTTCAGACACTGGCTACCAATGTGCCCTTCCTCTTTGCAATTGAAACAAATCACACTCTTGTGCTCACACTCAGATATAACATGTCCGTTCTTGCCACAACAGAAACACCCCTTAACTTCAGTAGTGCACACATTACTCTTGTGTCCAGGTTTCCCACACTTAAAACAAACCACATCAGCGGGAGCATCTCCCCCACTAGTCCTCTGACCATGAGCAACTCTCTGTTTACCCTTACCAACTGGGGCATCATAAGGTTTACCACGATTCTGTGGGTGCTTACCCCTCTTCTCACTAATAATCTTGTAATGAGCATTATTGTCTTCCTCATAAATCCTACAGCTATCAACCAAATCAGCAAAGACACGAATCTTCTAGTATCCAACTACCTTCTTAATTTCCGGGCGCAACCCATTCTCAAACTTAATACACTTTGAAAACTCAGCATTTTCCTCAGCGTAATGCAGATAAAACTTGGCCAACTCAGCAAACTTGGCAGCATACTCAACAACAGACATACTTCCTTGCTTCAGCTCAAGGAACTAAATTTCCTTCTTACCACGGACATCTTCAGGAAAATACTTTCTCAAAAACTCCCTACGGAACACAACCCAAGTGACATTCTCACCAGCAGCTTCTAACTTCTGGCAAGTCTCTAGCCACCAGTCATCAGCCTCGACTGCTAGCATATGAGTCCCATAACGAACCTTCTACGCTTGAGTGCAGTCAATCACGCGAAAGATCCTCTCAATCTCTTTCAACCATTCCAATGCTCCGTCAGGACCATACTTTCCCTTGAACGTAGGTGGATTCTCTCTCTGGAAAGTCGCCAAGCTACGAGATCCAGCATTCTCGTCAGCATTCGGCTGATTTTCCATTGCATGAGCCATAGCTTCTAAAGCAGCAGCAAGGGCAACATCATTCCTTCAAGCCATCTGAACTTATCACTACAACACGAACAACTGTTAGAACTCAAAATAACAATACTCGGTTGTTAGACAACTAAGACTCAACGACAAGGTCGGACCAACCTTTTGCTCTAATACCAACTTTGTAACACCCCAATTCTACCCCAAGCAATTATGCAAGATAAATCAGAGTTACAAAATTTCAATCATACAAATGAATTGGGACGTCACAAATTCTTCTAACAAATTCATTGCATTCATCGTGGATATATAACACTTTTTCAAAAAATCGGATGAACCAACAACGTAACATCTTTCATTAATTATTCAACAACTACACAGCGGAATTCTTCAATAACATCTGTAAATAAGAACAACAACTTCGAAACATCTCATATTTAATAATAATCAATTCAAGATTCAGCAACTGAAAATCAACAATAAAAAAATCAGCAAGCGTTCATCCCCCCCCCCCGAGTGTTACATATCAGAGCAATGACAACGACTCGAACTATTGAAGGTATACAGCTGTTGTACCCCAAAATTTGCCCTCCCTTTTTCACAAGAAATCACAACCCTAGGGTTTTTCTCTGATTTTTAAGATAGGCTCTGGAATCAATCAAACAAACTTTTCTTTGGCAGTAAATCAAGAATCATGGTTTCTCTCGCATTTCTCAGAAGAAATTGAACCCACAGAAATTCAGTTCGCTGTTACATTGTTTTCTCACCTTGTAAAGCCTACTGAAATATTATTGGTTGTTCTCAAGGCTTGATTATTCTGGGATAAGAGATAGGAGCTAAAACTGTCTAATCCAGATTAACCAGGTAATGTGCGTCTGTTAAGACATCTGCTTGTTAATGGAACTAAATGTTTGCCTGTTAATGGAATGCTTGTTTGCTTATTTGAATACACAACACGTATGTTGATTGGAATGCTGTCGCAAGTTATGAGATTGCAAAGTTTTGAGATTACTTGGATTTTTAAGTTATCTGTATTAGAAATGCTATAATACAATTTCAGTCATTTTTAATCAGGAATCTCAAATAAAAAGTGAAGATGCAAAGGGAAAATTGAAAGATATTGACAGTAGAAGAGTTTTATTGGATAAAGACTTTTTTATTTCATTGCAAATGTTGTTACAAAAAATAGTTTATTGTTTGAATATTATACGTTTTACAAACTTATAGTATTTAAAGAATAAATTATTACAATCAATAAATAAATCTAAGCCTAAGCCTCCTAAACTCCATTGCTCCCATGCCCGAGGTCCCTTGCTTCCTCTGCTTCCTTTATCGTCCAAGTTTGCATTAACCTGAAAAAGACAAAAGGAAAAATTAGTACAGTTAATTGAAAAGAATTTTCAATTAGAAAAAGAAAGGAAAAAAGTCATCATTAAAGTTTGCCGCCCGGAATCAGAATGCTATTTGTTCATCATGTTTTTATTTTTCTCTTTGCAAATCACAAGAAGATTGCTCTTCTTGGTTCACAAAGAGAAAAGTAAAAGATAAAAAAATACAAGCATACAAGAGCAATTGGTTCAAATGCAAAACATGGGCCATGTTGTACAAAAGCAAGGTACAAGGCAAGCATACAAAGACATGTTGCATACAAAGCAAACTTGCAGCAAAACTATGCCAAACTGAGTACCAAACTGCAGTAACCAAACTGAGTTGCAAAACAAGCCAAGATGCATGGCTAAATATGTTATACAAACATAAACTAAGCAAACTAAGCATGGCAAACCCAAACTGAATGCAAAAATTGTCAAGTAAGCCAACTAGCAAAAGTACACAATGCAGAAAGTATAGCAGTAATAGCAGGTAATGCAATGCAGAAGGAAAACCAATTGACAAGCCAAGAGCTTGTCATAGCTGTCATCATGTTCCAGGCCTAGGCAAACTTTTCAGGATATAAAATAATAAGCAAAAAGTGCTTATTTGAGAGAGAGAGAGAGAGAGAGAAAGAGAGGACCTTGGGTGAAAAGTTTGCAGTTTGGCTAAAGCAGGCTGTATCAAGTTATCAAAGGCAAAAACAAAAAGATATAAAACAAAAGGACTGCATAACAGTCTAGGGGGGGAACATTAGAGCCAAGCTTAAGAACTAAAACTCTCCAAACCTACAAGTTACAAAAAAACCATAAACCTGCATAACAAAACTCACAAGTTTACCACAACCAAAAAGCTTGCTCAAACCAAAAAGCTTGCTCAAACCAAAGCCCAAACAGATCCTCAAACCTGCATAGCCAAAACAAACTGGCCAAATAAGCAACATGTTATCAGAACCACAAAACTGCAAACAAGCCCAGCTTGCCCAAACAAACTCCAAAACTTTCAAAATCCTGCAAGTTACACAAAACAAATAGACAGCCTGTAAACACTTTCAAAAATTGCATATCTTGCAAAAAAATTGTGAACAACCAAATGACCACAACAGTTTTCCAACCAACCACCAAACTGTTATCAAAATAAGCCAAACAGCCAAACCCTGCAATTTTCCAAACTACAGAATCAAAAGAACACAACAAACTTCCAGGCCAAACAAGCTTGTCCAAACTATAAGTCTAACACAAAACTTGCAAAAAACTGTTAACAAATTATAACAAACAGCCAAGCAAGTTTCAAGCTAACAAATCATCAAGCCTGCTACCAAACAAACCATCAATAAACAGGGTTTCAGAAGCTTGTAACAAGCTTCATCATCAACCAAATCTCAACAAGAAGCAACCACAAAAATCAGTTTCATAAACAACCATCACAAATAAGCAACCACAAAAATTTGTTTCAGAGGCTTTTCTCATCATCAACATCAACAGGGATTCAGATTATCACATCACATTCAACAATCATCATCATCATTAAGCAATCCAAGTAACAAAAGTTTCAGAATTCTTTCATCATCAACATCCAAGGAAGAGAGAAAGAGAGAGTTTCAGAAGCAAAACAAGCAAGTTTCAGAATCATATTCATCATCAATGAAAAGCATCAAGAACAACAGTTTTCAGAACCAATTTCATCATCAAACACCAACAAATCAAGAGAAAGACAGAGATACCAAAAAAACCCTCGCCCATCATTTCTTTTCCCTTCCGCCTCCGGACACCAGGAACGCCGCCACCAACTCCATCTCACCTTTCCTCTCCATTTTTCCCAAGGTACATTTTTTCAAACCCTTACTGCATCTCAAAACATGTAAAGACCATAGGTTAATCAAATTAGGACATGAACAAAGCTTAAACAAATAAACTGTACAAATCAAGCGAATCAAACCATGAAACTGTGAAACCCTAAAAGGACAAGAAATGAATCATACCGTTCGAGCAAGGCCTTGGATCATCGTGAAGAGGTGAGAGAGTGAGGTGGCGCACCGGTGGCTTGAGAGGAGGGAGAATCAGAACGCTTTGGCCTGAGAAAGATGAAAAGGAGGAAGAACGAGAGAAACGGCGCCGTTGTAAAGCCAAACAACAAACCCTAACTGATCAAACCCCTAAAACGTTGTACAAATTTTGCACTGGGCCTGACTCGCCCCAAACTTTTCCTTGAGCCCAATATACATTTGGCCATCGCACCCCCCTCTTATCTCCATTCTGACCCCTTTTTGTTCTTTTTTTCTCCATTTTTCACTTGGGCTCAACAATAATCCCAAGCCCATCCCTTTTTATTTTCTTTTCCTTTTATTAAACAAATGTTTTTCTTTAATTATTAACCCATTTTAATTGATTTGTTTTATTTCATTAATTTGTTTTATTTTGTTAATAATAATACTAGTAAGATTTATTAAAAATTAATTTTATTGTCTTATTTTATTAATTGATTTTGTTTCATTTAATAAAAAATGAAAAAAATAATAATAGAAACTTTGTTCATTTAATTTTTATTTTAAACTTTTTATTTACATAATTAATAAAGAAAATAATAATATAATACTTAATCTTTCTTTTTTAGAATAGATTTTATTTGTTTATTTTTAAATAAATACATGCATCCCATAATTTATTGATTTTCTTTATCTTATAAATTGTTAAAATTTTATGTTAAATTGCGACGATTCGATTTGGTTGTAATACTTAACATTTGGACATTATTATTCTTGTGAGACTCATCCCCATTTGTAAATAATTGTACCCCCATCCCCGGATACTATTTAATTTCCGCAATTTATTGCTTTCAATATACTGTATAGTAATTAGGCGTGTATGGCAAGATTCAAAATCAATCGCTAGATAACCTAATACAAGATCCAAATGTATGAAGTTGACAAACACAACGCACACGTGCACCTCTAGGGTAACCTCGCTTGTTGCTTCGGAAAATACAATCATGTCCCTCGAATATGAGACACTCTAGCAAATGCCCTTTCGATAAACAAAGATCGTAGTCCCTCGATGACCCTCGATGTTGCCTTCGATAAAACAATCTCGTCCCTTACAAAATTTCTAGAGCGTCTCACAAAGTTGCTTTCAATGATTGCATGCGATGACCCGCGCCTGTCCCGTTTAACATCCTAACACAAGGTTGTTCACCAAATGCAATGGTGAAATAACACTGTCAAAAGGGTTAAAAAACATAGGAAAGATATTTTGAGTAAAATAGGGTAGACAACTCTTAGTTACTTGATCAAAAGCTTGCAAAACATCCTTGCTACTTTCAAACATACATCACAACACAATTTCAAAACAAATTTTCAAAACATTGAAATATCTTTTCAAAAGACAAACACCTTTGTAAAACATTCAAACAAGAATTGTTACAAAGGTTTCCTAAACATAGGCCTATTTTTCAAAGCATTTTCAAAACCACACACACAAAGCACCATTTCAAACAATTGAAAAGCAAAAGCAAGTGATCTAAAACAAGTAACTAAGAGCCCATGGAAAACCATGGATGAAAAGGGTGCTAGCACCTTCCCTTTTCATAATCTACCCCCCGAACCCAAGAAAACATCTCAAAGGTCTTTCCTGTGCTTTTTAACCTTTCCTTAGGATAAAATAAAAAGTCGGTGGCGACTCTTGCTAAACCTCACAATTGCGAACACAAACGCAAAACCTCAAGTCAGTTCTCCCACCGTATCACAGATCTGGCGACTCTGCTGGGGAAAGTATTCTAAAAGTGGGGTTACCTTAGGGTTTTAGATCACCCTTTACATGCTTATCTTGTTTGACTTGTATGCTTTACCTTTTGGTTCTTTGTTTGGGTTTGTTTTAAATCCTACACCCGGATTTGGGATACCTTTTAGGTAAGTAGCAATAAACTGCGAGGGAACTGTGCGGGGTATACCGATATGGTTGAAGTAGTGGCTACGTTAGTGTGACATATTTGTGGGTATCGGTATCCTTTGAGACAATCAAAGAGAATATGGGGCCGCTGAGTGATGTCATAAAGCACTAACGAACTCTTAGAACCTTACTTGACCATCTTGGCCTTATTAGGGGTAGTGAGATGACCGGCTTTGGTGCAGTCTGAAGTTGGTAGATACTCGATACTACACTCATTGAGGATTGTTTTCTTGGAATATTTTGGTCGCCAGTAAAGTGGCTAAACTGAAACAATGAACACAAAAGATAATCCAGTGATATTGAGCTCCTTAGAACCCGGTTACTATTTATAGGACAGGTTGAGCCAACCAACTTCAAGAGGGTACTTACCTACAAACCCCATGCAAGCCTAAACCTAAGGACTTGTCTGCTTTGTGTGTATATGATTGTTTGTATATACACTTTCTTACTTTCGCATACTTGTATATAACATCATAAAATCATACCACGGCATTTTCAATAACCATTTCAAGGATCTCGAGGGTCTTTGATGCAGGGTCACGTTGAACTAGACATCTACCAAAGGGCAAGAGGATTCATTTTCCTCTAAACAAACACCGTCAAAAAATCAAGTGCAACAACTTGAATCAGGGGCTATGACCCACTTGACATGGTGAGCTTGATTCTCGTGGAAAGACATCCACTGATACAAAGTTCTCCAATAAAAGATGTTGATCGAAGTTCAATCTCTAACATTTTCTTGTGTTTACCCTGCGAGATCCTTGAAAACATGCATCCACATATCATGCATCGTATCATGACAGGTTTTCCCTTTCAGGTTTCCTTATTCTCCTACTGTTTATTTCAGTAGAGATGGCTCTAGAGAGGTCTGTCAAAGAGATCCAGGCTCAAAACTCCCAACTTCAAGAAATGTTCTTGAACCTGTCCCAGGGGCAAGAAGAAGTGAAAACTCTCCTCACAAGGGGCATGGTCCTAGGGGATCCAGGCAGCTTCAGAAATGATCAGTTGGAAGGACTACATATTGATTTGGCAATAATGAAGATCAAGATGATGGGACAACTGGTGGGCCAGATGGCTCTCATTCAAAACCTTGCTCAAGGACAAGAGGAGCTCAGGGTCCTCATCAACAAACTACTTTAAGATAACCAAGTGGGGGAAACAACTAGGGTTGAAGATCAAGTCATCATTCATACTCCTTTGAGACAAGAAGACAAGGGAAAGTCTCCCCAGCTTGCTTCAGGGTCGCAAGCCCAACAACGACCTCGCCAGCGTCAACGAGGCAATCGGCGTAAGCAAAATACATCTGGAAGACATTTCACTGAGATTGACATACCATTATCTCTAGTACTGGAACTCTTATTGGAGGTCAATCTGACTGTTTAAAAGGATCCTCTTCGGAATCCCAATACCTCTGCTCCTGGCTATCACCCCAACACATTTTGTGTATAACACTCCTATAGTCCTTGACATGACACCGACGACTGTTGGGCTTTGAAAAACAAGACCCAAGATTTGATTGACAGAGGAGTGCTGGAATTCACACAGGATGGCCAGATGAAAATCTTCTACTGAGGGTTCTCCACCTGAAATGACAAGTTCGAACTAAGAGACTTTTGTTTCATTTGAATTTTCAAGTTGTAATTTCTTTTGTTATTCAAACAATTATCTGTTGATGTCAAACTATGTTTCATTAATGCATTGCATATGTTTGTCTTGAATTCATCCATTTGCTTTCACTATTCTTGAACTATGCTTCCTACTTTTCTTTATGATATTTAACTCTTGCTAAAAGTTACAAGTCTTTAGAGGGAGGATGACGAAAACAATGCCATAATCTCATACAATATGCTTTTGGACAGACCTTGTTGACGATGTACATGCGTTTCTTTCAAATCCCAAGCACTGGAGTTATAAGGAAGATAATCCCTAGTCAAACCCTTCGAGCCAAAGAAGTAGAATTTTTCTGTTGTAAACACAAATTGAAACCTTTAATCAAACCTGGGGTAGGGTAGTCTCTCAGTTAATTCAAAATGCGCGTTTAGTCGCAAACTCTCAGTTCGTAATACAGCGAACGACATCAAAATTTCCTTTAAAACCAAAGGACAGTGATGGTTCCTTATCTCATAGGCAGTCATTATCTCTCAAAGAAAAATCCCACTTAGTCTAAACCTACAAAGGAGGCTTAAGAAAGCTAGGGCATCCCGCTGACTGTAATCTCGAAAACAGGAACAGTCAGGCAAAAATTAGGGATAACAAAAAACCAAAAGAAAGAGGTCATTACAAATCCTCAACAACATGGAAAATGTTGCAAAAAAAATGATGATGACTGCCTTCCAACAAATTCAACTTGTGTGAACCATCACCAAAAAACATCGTTCCAGACTCGAATAGAGTTCGACGCACAATTAACTGAGTTTAGGATTGAAGAACATCACGAAGAGCGGGTGGGTACAAATATACTTTGAGCCTTTATCCTTTGTTTCTTAAACCTTGAACCAAGCCACGTTACAACCCTTCAAAATTCCTAATTGAAGCATGGGTTAGTTCGAAAGCATACTGTCACAAAAGGTATCCTGACTCCTGTAAGGCTTTACTCTAAATCTTGAGCTGAATTTTTCTTATAAAAAGTTTTCTGCTAAAAAAAACTCATTTTTCAAAATATTCAAGACAAGCATAAACTTTTCATTATTTGAATATCGTTGTTTGCACATGACTATTTGTTTGACAGCGAAGAAATTCACACAGTAAATGTTTGGAGGAACGAAAGCTCTTTCAGTGAATAAAATCACTTCAAGTGGGATGACACTCTCATTGCAAAAATCTCCTATCAACAAAGGGGGACTTGGTATTGTCCAGTAAACCTGGGGCAGTCCAGTCAAGATTTCAACAAATCTTTCAAAGCCCAGTAAACCTGGGGTAGTCCAGTCAAGATTTCAACAAATCTTTCAAAGTCCAGTAAACTTGGGGCAGTCCAGTCAAGATTTCAAGAAATCTCTCAACTGCAGATTAGCCTGGGGCAAGTCGCTGTCACCATCACTTGGGGCATTAAACGTCAATCTCATCAAAGAGCTGCGTACAGTACAAATTTCCTGGCAGTGCCACAAACATTTGATACTAGGGGCAGTGACGAATCTCTCCAAAATCTTTTGAAAAGAAATTCAAGCATCCTCGAGAAGTTCATCACCTCTCTAGCAGACCAACAGTCATGGGTTTATTTCCCCAAAACTTGTCAAGGATTTATTCTCCAAAACGAAATTACATTTCAAAAACATTCATAAGATATGCAGATTGATCGACAGGTAAAGATTCCTTCATCACCTGTTGGAGTTATGATCGGCAAATATTCCTTCATCACCTGTTGGAGTTACGTTCGTCGAAGATTCCTCCATCATCCGATTGAGTCAAAGTCAGTCCAAGACCCTCTCTATTTTGGTCAGATCGACACTAAGATCCCCCTGATTCTTATTCCAGTAGAAGATATTCTGGTTTTTTGCTGTTTTAGATAAATCTCTCAGCGATTTATTCTGATCTTTTCACTATCAGAGATGAACAATCCAACTCTTTTCTCCTTCACCAGCTCGGGATTTATTTTCCCCAACGAAAGGTCGTCTTGAAAAACATTACACCTCCGTGCATCAGAACATCACGCAACACAATCTCATTGATTTTGAGAACATCATTGTTTGATATATGCCATTAACCTTTGCCTTTCAGGAAAGGTACAATCAAATTCAAGCGACAAAGATTTTCTTCAGTCGAATTACGGACAAGTTCCTAAATCTCGACAAAGCTTTTACTTCAGTTGAATTACGGACAAGTTCCTAAATCTCATCAGAAACAACCCACCAGCAGAATAACGAACAAATGAAGCTCCTGAAATTCCATTTCTCTCAAGAATGAAGATTCTCATCCTTGAAACCTCAGAAGGTTGGTATACTCCCAAGCTTCTGATACCGTTAACAGAATGAAGATTCTCATCCTTAAAACCCCAGTAGATTGGCATACACCCAACCTTCTGACCCGAACGCCTGAATGAAGATTCTCATTCTTGATTCCCCAGTAGATTGGCATACACCCAACCTTCTGACCCGAACGCCTGAATGAAGATTCGCATTCTTGATTCCCCAGAGATTGGCATATTCCCAACCTCCTAACCCAACATAATGAAGATTCTCATTCTCAAAGTGGCACACGCCTAAGTTCTCGATATTCCCGACAGAATGAAGATTCTCATTCTTAAAGTGGCATATAACCTGACCTCCTAATATTCCCGACAGAATGAAAATTCTCATTCTCATTCTCAAAGTGGCATATAACCCGAATTCTTGATATTCCCGACAGAATGAAGATTCTCATTCTCAAAGTGGCATATAACCTGAATTCTTGATATTCCCGACAGAATGAAGATTCTCATTCTCAAAGTGGCATATTACCTGAATTACTGATATTCCCGACAGAATGAAAATTCTCATTCTCAAAGTGGCATATAACCTGAATTCTTGATATTCCCGACAGAATGAAGATTCTCATTATCAAAGTGGCATACGACTTAACTCCTGAATTTCTTCCAAACGGGAATAAGCTTTTCCCAGAATCCTGATCTTACTCTCCAACAGGAAAGCTACTCTCCAGCAGTACAGCTATTCCTCACAGAGTTTTTACTCCCCAACAAAATCAAGAGTCTCATCCTTGATTCCCCAGTGAAGTTGCCAAGTTTGTCAGAGTTTTTAATCCCCTGCAGATCGAAGATTCTCATTCTTGACTCCTCAGCACAAATTCCTCTAGCAGAATGAAGTTTCTCATTCTCAATTCCTCCAGCAGAATGAAGATTCTCATTCTCAGTTCCCCAGCGGAGTTCTCCTCAAACAGCAGAACAGGAATCCCCAGTAGATTGGAATACAACCCAAAATTCCTGATTTTCCCAGCATGATAAAGATTCTCCCCACAGATTTATTTCCCAGTAGAACAAAGATTCTTGTTCTCACTTTTTCAAGTTGAAGCCTTCCAGGTTTTGAATCCCCAGCAGCATTCAAGGATTTATTTTCCCCGACAACGGTCAAAGATTTTATTATCTCCAGCTATCCAGGATTTATCTTCCTCAGCCAGACAGCTCATCAGCTCACATGTGCATACATTGCATTCATATATCATAAACATTGATAAAAACACATATATTTCATCATACATTTCATGCAACATAACTTTGTGTTTCAGCTAATATTTTACCCTTCACAAGATAGGTTTAGCAAGCTTCAAACTTCAAGGATTTCGGAAAACAGTTTACGGATACTCCAAACATGGATGTTAATCTATTGCTTATTTAACTCCAAGGATTTCTGAAAACAGTTTACGGGTGCTTCCCAACATGGATGTCAATCTATCGCTTGTTCAGATTCAACTTTTGAAAACAGTTTACGGATGCACCAAACATGGATGCTAATCTATTGCTTATTCAACTTCAAGACTTTTGAAAACAGTTTACGGATGCTTCCCAACATGGATGTTAATCTATTGCTTGTTCAACCCTAGAATCGTGAAAACAGTTTACGGAAGCTTCCCAACATGGATGTTAATCTATCGCTTGTTTAGATTCAACTTTTGAAAACAGTTTACGGATGCTTCCCAACATGGATGTTAATCTATTGCTTGTTCAACCCCAGAATCGTGAAAATAGTTTACGGATGCTTCCCAACATGGATGTTAATCTATCGCTTGTTCAGATTCAACTTTTGAAAATAGTTTACGGACGCTTCCAAACACGGAAGCTAATCTATTGCTTATTCAGACCCCCCAACTCAGAGACGTTCTAGATCTGGATACCTTTCTGATACTCATTCTTTCGCCTACAACATACAGTTCAACAAACAGTTTTGGATGACATCTCTAAGCCCATCTCCAGCAAGATTCTACCATTTCCAAATGGCATATTTAAGCCCATTCCCTTAGCTACATTTTGACGAGTGTAAATTTATGGGCACTCTAGTGTCCAATCCTCTTTTACCTTCGAGTCACGAATGGCGAACTCGCCAATCTAACTCTTCAGGTTCAAGAAGATTGAACAGGGGAAATTGTTGTACCCCAAAATTTTCCCTCCCTTTTTCACAAGAAATCACAACCCTAGGGTTTTTCTATGATTTTTAAGATTGGCTCAGGAATCGATCAAACAAACTTTTCTTTGGCAGTAAATCAAGAATCAGGGTTTCTCTCTCATTTCTCAAAAGAAATTGAACCCACATAAATTCAGTTCGCTGTTACATTGTTTTCTCACCTTTTAAAGCCTACTGAAAGATTATTGGTTGTTCTCAAGGCTTGATTATTCTGGGATAAGAGATAGGAGCTGAAACTGTCTAATCCAGATTAACCAGGTAATGTGCGTCTGTTAAGACATCTGCTTGTTAATGGAACTAACGTTTGCCTGTTAATGGAATGCTTGTTTGCTTATTTGAATACACAACGCGTATGTTGATTGGAATGCTGTCGCAAGTTATGAGATTGCAAAGTTTTGAGATTACTTGGATTTTTAAGTTATCTGTATTAGAAATGCTGGAATACAATTTCAGTCATTTTTAATCAGGAATCTCAAATAAAAAGTGAAGATGCAAAGGGAAAAATTGAAATATATTGACAGTAGAAGAGTTTTATTGGATAAAGACTTTTTTATTTCATTGCAAATGTTGTTACAAAAAATAGTTTATTGTTTGAATATTATACATTTTACAAACTTATAGTATTTAAAGAATAAATTATTACAATGAATAAATAAATCTAAGCCTAAGCCTCCTAAACTCCATTGCTCCCATGCCCAAGGTCCCTTGCTTCCTCTGCTTCCTTTATCGTCCAAGTTTGCATTCACCTGAAAAATACAAAAGGAAAAATTAGTACAGTTAATTGAAAAGAATTTTCAATTAGAAAAAGAAAGGAAAAAAGTCATCATTAAAGTTTGCCGCCCGGAATCAGAATGCTATTTGTTCATCATGTTTTTATTTTTCTCTTTGCAAATCACAAGAAGATTTCTCTTCTTGGTTCACAAAGAGAAAAGTAAAAGATAAAAAAATACAAGCATACAAGAGTAATTGGTTCAAATGCAAAACATGGGTCATGCTGTACAAAAGCAAGGTACAAGGAAAGCATACAAAGACATGTTGCATACAAAGCAAACTTGCAGCAAAACTATGCCAAACTGAATACCAAACTGTAGTAACCAAACTGAGTTGCAAAACAAGCCAAGATGTATTGCTAAATATGTTATACAAACATAAACTAAGCAAACTAAGCATGGCAAACCCAAACTGAATGCACAAATTGTCAAGTAAGTCAACTAGCAAAAGTACACAATGCAGAAAGTATAGCAGTAATAGCAGGTAATGCAATGCAGAAGGAAAACCAATTGACAAGCCAAGAGCTTGTCATAGCTGTCATCATGTTCCAGGCCTAGGCAAACTTTTTAGAATATAAAATAATAAGCAAAAAGTGCTTATTTGAGAGAGAGAGGAGAGAGAGAGAGAGAGAGAGAGAGAGAGAGAGAGAGAGAGAGAGAGAGAAAGAGAGGACCTTGGGTGAAAAGTTTGCAGTTTGGCTAAAGCAGACTGTATCAAGTTATCAAAGGCAAAAACAAAAAGATATAAAACAAAAGGACTGCATAACAGTCTAGGGGGGGAACATTAGAGTCAAGCTTAAGAACTAAAACTCTCCAAACCTACAAGTTACAAAAAAACCATAAACCTGCATAACAAAACTCACAAGTTTACCACAACCAAAAAGCTTGCTCAAACCAAAGCCCAAACAGATCCTCAAACCTGCATAGCCAAATCAAGCTGGCCAAACAAGCAACCTGTTATCAGAACCACAAAACTACAAACAAGCCCAGCTTGCCCAAACAAACTCCAAAACTTTCAAAATCCTGCAAGTTACACAAAACAAACAGCCAGCCTGTAAACACTTTTAAAAACTGCATATCTTGCAAAAAAAAATGTGAACAACCAAATGACCACAACAGTTTTCCAACCAACCACCAAACTGTTATCAAAATAAGCCAAACAGCCAAACCCTGCAAATTTGCCAAACTGCAGAATCAAACAGAACACAACAAACTGCCAGGCCAAAAAGCTTGTCCAAACTATAAGTCTAACACAAAACTTGCAAAAAACTGTTAACAAACTATAACAAACAGCCAAGCAAGTTTCAAGCTAACAAATCATCAAGCCTGCTACCAAACAAACCATCAACAAACAGTGTTTCCGAAGCTTCTAACAAGCTTCATCATCAACCAAATCTCAACAAGAAGCAACCACAAAAATCAGTTTCATAAACAACCATCACAAATAAGCAACAACAAAAATCTGTTTCAGAGGCTTTTCCCATCATCAACATCAATAGGGATTCAGATTATCACATCACATTCAACAATCATCATCATCATTAAGCAATCCAAGTAACAAATGTTTCAGAATTCTTTCATCATCAACATCCAAGGAAGAGAGAAAGAGAGAGTTTCAGAAGCAAAACAAGCAAGTTTCATAATCATATTCATCATCAACGAAAAGCATCAAGAACAACAGTTTTCAGAACCAATTTCATCATCAAACATCAACAAATCAAGAGAAAGACAGAGATACCAAAAAAACACTCGCCCATCATTTCTTTTCCCTTCCGCCTCCGGCCACCAGGAACGCCGCCACCAACTCCATCTCACCTTTCCTCTCCATTTTTCCCAAGGTACGTTTTTTCAAACCCTTAATGCATCTCAAAATATGCAAATACCATAGGTTAATCAAATTAGGACATGAACAAAGCTTAAACAAATAAACTGTAAAAATCAAGCGAATCAAACCATGTAACTGTGAAACCCTAAAAGGACAAGAAATGAATCATACCGTTCGAGCAAGGCCTTGGATCGTCGTGAAGAGGTGAGAAAGTGAGGTGGCGCACCGGTGGCTTGAGAGGAGGGAGAATCAGAATGCTTTGGCCTGAGAAAGATGAAAAGGAGGAAGAACGGGAGAAACGGCGTCGCTGTAAAGCCAAACAACAAACCCTAACTGATCAAACCCCTAAAACGTTGTACAAATTTTGCACTGGGCCTGACCCGCCCCAAACTTTTCCTTGAGCCCAATATACATTTGGCCATCGCACCCCCCTCTTGTCTCCATTCTGACCCCTTTTTGTTCTTTTTTTCCATTTTTCACTTGGGCTCAACAATAATCCCAAGCCCGTCCCTTTTTATTTTCTTTTCCTTTTATTAAACAAATGTTTTTCTTTAATTATTAACCCATTTTAATTGATTTGTTTTATTTCATTAATTTGTTTTATTTTGTTAATAATAATACTAGTAAGATTTATTAAAAATTAATTTTATTGTCTTCTTTTATTAATTGATTTTGTTTCATTTAATAAAAAATGCAAAAAAATAATAGAAACATTGTTCATTTAATTTTTCTTTTAAACTTTTTATTTACATAATTAATAAAGAAAATAATGATATAATACTTAATCTTTCTTTTTTAGAATAGATTTTATTTGTTTATTTTTAAATAAATACATGCATCCCATAATTTATTGATTTTCTTTATCTTATAAATTGTTAAAATTTTATGTTAAATTGCGACGATTCGATTTGGTTGTAATACTTAACATTTGGACATTATTATTCTTGTGAGACTCATCCCCATTTGTAAATAATTGTACCCCCATCCCCGGATACTTTTTAATTCTCGCAATTTATTGCTTTCAATATACTGTATAGTAATTAGGCGTGTATGGCAAGATTCAAAACCAATCGCTAGATAACCTAATACAAGATCCAAATGTATGAAGTTGACAAACACAATGCATACGTGCACCTCTAGGGTAACCTCGCTTGTTGCTTCGGAAAATACAATCATGTCCCTCGAATATGAGACACTCTAGCAAATGCCCTTTTGATAAACAAAGATCGTAGTCCCTCGATGACCCTCGATGTTGCTTTCGATAAAAAGATCTCGTCCCTTATAAAATTTCTAGAGCGTCTCACAAAGTTTCTTTCAATGATTGCATGCGATGACCCGCGCTTGTCCCGTTTAACATCCTAACACAAGGTTGTTCACCAAATGAAATGGTGAAATAACACTGTCAAAAGGGTTAAGAAACATAGGAAAGATCTTTTGAGTAAAATAGGGTAGACAACTCTTAGTTACTTGATCAAAAGCTTGCAAAACATCCTTGCTACTTTCAAACACACATCACAACTCAATTTCAAAACAAATTTTCAAAACATTGAAATATCTTTTCAAAAGACAAACACCTTTGTAAAACATTCAAACAAGAATTTTTACAAAAGTTGCCTCAACATAGGCCTCTTTTTCAAAGCATTTTCAAAACCACACACACAAAGCACCATTTCAAACAATTGAAAAGCAAAAGCAAGTGATCTAAAATAAGTAACTAAGAGCCCATGGAAAACCATGGATGAAAAGGGTGTTAGCACCTTCCCTTTTCATAATCTACCCCCCGAACCCAAGAAAACATCTCAAAGGTCTTTCCTGTGCTTTTTGACCTTTCCTTAGGATAAAATAAAAAGTCGGTGGCGACTCTTGCTAAACCGCACAATTGCGAACACAAACGCAAAACCTCAAGTCAGTTCTCCCACCGTATCATAACATCCTTCACTCGCGATTACCTGCACGTTACCAACATAAGGGCAACATTCAAACAGAAGGGGTGAGATATCTAACAATATAATAAAGCGCATGATAATTAATATATTAAATTAGATCAATAATATCACCATTTCTCATCTCATAATCAACAATAATTACAGCATATATACTCATTCATCAACATCAAATACACTTCATTATTCAATCATATAATGCGACTCAAAACTATGCAAATGTATGTGGTACCATTGGAGCAGAACTCCCATCTCAAAAACCTGCCAATTAATAGAGGCATCAACAAGGCATAGCCTTCATCTCAAAATTTTCCAATCCAGGCCATCTCAACGAGCATAAGCTCCATCTCAAAAATGCAATGTATGCGACTCATCATAAATGTAATATCAACATCTCAATCAACCACATCTCAATTATCTCAAAATAACAACATCTTATAAACATCTCAGAACAACAACATCTCATAAACATCTCAGAACAACAACATCTCAAAACATCTCAATCACATTATCTCATAAACATCTCAAAATAACTTATTAAACATCATTTATTATCACAAAATCATCGAACAAATCTTCATCAATAACATCTCACTAATACTCAATTGTATATTAATAGTACAGTAATCTATATTGTTATTCTGCTACTGTACATCATTACTGTCACTAAATCCTACTGTCATAATTCTAACAACAGCCTCTAACATCTCATATTCATCAATCTGTCCCAAAAACAGCACAACGGTCATCTACGGGAATTAATTCTAAATCCTAAATTGGTTACTGGGATTACACCTCTTAATCATCATCTAAGTCATCTAGAATAAAGTTCATCGCGTTAGCTAATCAACGCTTCGAACGACATCTCAAACAGCACCCTAAAACTCAAGTTACAACAATTTAAAACTGATTCTGTCAAAATTAATCAGTATGGGTCGACGCGTAATACTTCTCCTGCACAGCATGAGTCGACACATCCTCCTCATGGATCGACTCATCCTGGTCCTAATCACAACATGTATCGATGCATGCTCCTCTTCGATCGACTCATCCTGAGTCTTGTACTCATCATGCATCGACGCGAGCCCTCCATGGATCGACTCATTCTAAGTCTAACAGTGCCTATGTATTGACGCATGCTTCCATGAATCGATGCATCCTGTTACTTCCTGCATTTTTCCACGATTTGCTTCTGTATTTTCACTATGGGGATTTAATTACATTCCTACAAACCTCATCATAAACATGGTAATTCATCACCTAATCATTAACCTATAATACTACATCGATTAAACGACATCATAACGTCATTATTCATCCAAAATTCATTAATATTCACCATACATCATTCATAACACATCTAATTCAAGAACAAACAACAATTACATCTAACCCCATATATCAAACATCATGAACCCAATTATAAAGTCAGAACCCCACCCTTACCTTGGGTTGAAGGTCGCTCTACAATTTCCGGGTTGAATCTTTGTTCTTGTCGTTTCCTTCTATTTCCAGTAGCTTCACGTTCTTCTCAAATCCTTATTTTCTTCTTACTGTTTCCTTCTTCTATTCTTCCTCACAAATAATAAAATAACCTAATATTATTATATTATTCTTATTGGGCTCCAAACCTACACCCCCTTATTACTTCCACTCACACAATATAGGCCCATATTAAATAATATTAACTTCTAACATTATTTCACCAAATAATAATATTATACCTCTAATATTATTATTTCTCCACTTAATAAAATAAATCCAATTTAATAACACTTCTTCACAAATATTCTAAAAATAATTTAATTAAATAATTAATTAAATTACGGGCGTTACACAGAACACTCAGTTTCAACAATGTTCTTGACTCTGGCAAAGGGACAAGAGGATTTGAAAACTTTACTGATCAAAGAAAAGAAGAAGAAAGCGAAGAAATCAACTGGTGTTTTGAATCTGGGAAGAAGGTTCCAAGGGCCATCCAGACGGACCCTAGACTTCGCAACATCATCAGGTGAAGGGGACAATCAAGAGGGTAAAAACAAGGAAGTGACTGACCATCCAGAATATGAAGAGGAAGAAGAGGATGATTACTTTGAAGAGCAATATCCTCCAGCTGATGAGAAGTACAAACATCTGGAAGAGCGTCTAAGTGAAATGGAGATTCAGAAAGTTCCCAGAATGGACTTTGAAGAGCTGGGTTTGGTGTCTGAGATTTTTATTCCACCAAAGTTCAAGGCACCAGTGTTTGCTAAGTATGACAGGGTTTCGTGTCCCAAGATGCACCTCTGATCTTATGTGAGGAAGGTACAGCCTCACACTGCTGACAGAGGTTTGTGGGTCGACTTCTTTCAGGATAGTTTATCCGAGACTCAACTAGATTGGTTCTAGCAACTGGAGAGGGCCAATATCCATAATTGGGAAGACCTGGCCGCTTCTTTTTATAAGCAGTATCAGTACAACGCAGACCTTGCTCCCACCCGTACTCAACTCCAGAGTCTGGATATGGGTTCGAGCAAGGGTTTCAAAGACTACGCTCAGAAGTGGAGGAACTTAGAAGGAAGGGTCCAGCCTCCCTGTCTGACAGGGAGCTAGTGGACATGTTTCTGGGTACCCTGTCCAGTCCTTTCTTTAATCATCTAACTAGAAGCTCCTCAGCCAGCTTCACTGAAATAATCTTGACCGGGGAGAGAGTGGAAGCTGGGATTAAGAGTGGGAAGATCCAAAAGGATGCATCTTCCAGTGCCGTAAGAAAACCATCCACTGGGAAGAAAGAGGTTGGTGTTGTGTACCATCAAAGGAATCAGGACAGAACTGAACGTCGTCCAGTGGTAGGGGTTGTCATGATCCCTAAGCCTGCACCTATTCAACAAAGGAACAACCAGCTTAGAACGGAAAGACCAGTAAGACAATTTTCTCGGATAAATATGACGTTGTCTCAAGTCTTGCCGCATCTGTTGAAATCTAATCTGGTGACCTTGCGAGAAGCTCTGAAGAATCCCAACACTGCATCCCCCTGTTACAACCCAAACTCCCATTGTGCTTACCATTTAGGAAGTCCAGGTCATGATACAAACGACTGCTGGGTTTTGAAAAACAAGGTGCAAGACCTTCTCAAACCAAAAGAAATTGAATCTGATGCTCCTGAGACCCCAAATGTTATCACCGCTCCTACGCTCAAACACGGTCGTGGTGTTAATGCTGTTGAAGATGATGTGTTTGTTTATGTTATTAATGAGCTTGTTACTCCTCTCCTGACCATCAAAAGGAACCTGTTGAAGGCCGATTTATTTTTAGGCTGTGCCGAAGGCTGCCACCTCTGTTTATCCTTATTCATTGGTTATCATTTACTGAAAGTAGGTATCCAGCGCCTGATGGATGACAAAGAGATTTTGTTTGAAAAGACTCATATTCCAACCATTGCTTACAAGGATGTTTCAATACTAACCATTTCCGCCAATCCTCCCAGGGTCTCCACCAAAAGACCCATCAGGATTACATATGTTCTGAAGGTGACTCCACTGATAATTATTAAGCCAGGGCCAATCCCATACTCCTCAGATAAAATTGTCCCCTGGAACTATGGGGGTGACGTCTACTACCACGACGTCAAGCAAAATTGGCTGGTTGATGAAGACTCAGTTTTTGAGAGGGCTGACCCGACATCGGCAACATTATGGGAACAAATAAAATAACCAGAAGTGGCAGAGTGTTCTCCCCTGAGATTGCTCCTCTGAAAACTATTATCGGTCATGTGATCATCCCTGCTTTTGTTCCTGTTGATACTACTACTACAGTTCATGTGGTTACCCCTGCTGACACCCCTATCACCAAGTCGACCGAGACTCGGAGCAAAGGCATTTTGGTTGAACCTGTCAGGATGAAGGCGCGGTCATTATCTATCCCAGAGGCTTCCAAGAAGGATATGGAAGAAATTTTGAAAATTATAAAGATAAACGAATACAATGTGGTCGAACAGCTAGGGAAGACCCCTTCAAAGATTTATATGCTAGCTTTATTGTTGTGCTCTGAAGCTCATGCGAAGGCCTTGGTGAAATTTCTTAAAACTGCCCATGTGCCACAGGAAACCTCTGCTGACCAATTCGAAGATTGTGTGGCCAGTTTGACCACTGATAACGGTTTGGGCTTTTCTGATGCTGACCTGACACCTAGAGGGAGGAAACACAATGAGGCGTTGCATGTCTCTGTCGAATGCATGGGCACTACTTTGGTCCATGTCCTGGTAGATATTGGTTCATCATTGAATGTGCTTCCTAAGAAAGCTCTGGATAAACTAGACTGTGAAGGTTTGACCTTAAAACCCAACAACATAAGGGTAAAGGCCTTCGACGTTTCGAAGAGAATGGTGCACGGGGAGGTAGACATCCCCATTAAAGTTGGAACTCAGACCTTTGATTCAAATTTCTATGTAATGGATATTTGCCATTCCTATTCCTGTTTATTGGGCCGACCTTGGATTCATGACGCTGGTCACGTCACCTCTACATTACATCAGATGTTGAAATACCCAACCAAGGGAAAAATCATTACTATCCATGGAGAGGAGGAATATATGGTCAGTCACCTGAACTCCTTCAGATACGTTGAAATGGATGGTGAATTCATCAAAACTCCGTGTCAGCATTTAGAGGAAGTCCTACAAACAGTTGCGCCAACCAAGACTGTTTCCAAAGTTCCGAAGATTACCAGACCTCCGCTAAAGATGGCTTCTCTGAAAGATGCCAAGGCAGTGGTCGAAGAAGGTGGGTGTACTATTTGGGTCCAACTCCCGGATATTCCCTACAAATCTAAAAAATTTGGTTTGGGTTTTACTTCAGGAGCCCAAAAAGCTGTTCGTTGGGCTCGTGCCGGGGGACCACCTTTGTGGATCAGCATCCATGGAGTCAATGCAGTGGAAGATAGTGATGATAGTTGTGACCTGGAAGAATGGATTTTTCCAACTATCAATGGAGGACTCAACAACTGGGAAGCCAAAGAATTTGTCCCTATTACTTTTATCCAACAGTAATTGTCTTTAAATTTTTGTCAGACTTGTAATAATTAAACAATTGAGACTTTTAAAACCTTGTGTCTTACCCGAGGCACAACGGTCCATTTGTAAGGGTTGTTACTTCATTTTCATATGTCATCAATGAATCATGGACGTTTTTGCATGCAAATTTTACGCTTTTTTTTCTTCTTTTTTTACATTTTTATTTCTTTCAAAGATAGTTATGCTCTTACACACACTCACATATCAAAATGTAGATCCACATCCACTCAGGATCCCATGGGTAACAATTCTGCTATGGCCTTTTGTGACTTTGAAAATCCGATCTACCAAGCCGAAGACAAAGGTGGGGAACATTGTGAAGTGCCAGGGGAATTAGACAGGTTACTACAACAGGAAGAAAGGACCATACAGCCCCACGAAGAACTGGTTGACACAATTAACTTAGGTACCGAAGAGGACAAGAAAGAAGTCAAGGTAGGTGCCAATATGGAACCGAGTGTCAAGAAGCACTTAACTTAGTTACTAAATGACTATGTTGAGGTATTTGATTGGTCATACAAAGACATGCTAGGACTTGACGTTGATATCATGGTCCATCGTCTACCGACAAAAGAAGACTGCCCTCCGGTAAAACAGAAAGTCAGTCGCATGCGGCCAGACATGTCAGAGAAGATCAAGACTGAAGTCATGAAACAATTCAACGTCGGATTCTTAGCCGTCACCTCCTATCCACAATGGTTCGCCAATGTTGTTCCAGTTCCTAAAAAGGACAGTAAAGTACGCATGTGTGTGGATTACAGAGATTTCAATAGGGCAAGCCCTAAGGATGATTTCCCGCTTCCCCATATTGATATTCTGGGTTACAATACCGCACAGTATAAAGTGTTTTCATTTATGGATGGTTTCTCAGGCTATAATCAAATCAAAATGGCACCTAAGGACACATAGAAAACGACCTTTGTCACACAGTGGGGCACGTTCTGTTACAAGGTTATGCCATTCGGGTTGAAAAACGCTGGGGCAACTTATCAGCGCACCATGGTAGCTCTATTTCACGATATGATCCATCACGAAATAGAGATCTACGTTGATGACATGATAGCCAGATCTCAAACTGAAGAGGAACATCTTGACCATTTATAGAAACTGTTTGAAAGGCTAAAGAAATACAAGTTGAGGTTGAACCCGAGTAAATGCACATTTGGAGTAAGGTCCGGTAAACTCCTAGGCTTCATCGTCAGCGGTAAAGGTATCGAAGTGGACCTTGCCAAGGTAAAAGAAATATAAGAAATGCCCGCTCCTCGCACCGAGAAGGAAGTCAGAGGATTCTTTGGACGGCTAAACTACATCGCCAGATTCATTTCTCACCTAACCGCTACTTGTGAACCAATCTTCAAATTACTGAAGAAAGATCAAGTAGTCAGATGGAATGATGAATGCCAAGCTGCCTTCGACAAGATCAAAGAGTACCTTCAAGAGCCTCCTGTTTTGTTGCTGCCAGTCGAGGGAAGACCTTTGATCATGTATCTAACTGTCTTAGAAAATTCAATGGGGTGTGTGTTGGGGCAGCATGACGAGTCTGGCCGAAAGAGCATGCAATATACTACCTGAGCAAAAAGTTTATCGACTGTGAAACCAAATATTCACTGCTCGAGAAAAATTGTTGTGCTCTGGCATGGGCTGCTCGTCGACTAAGACAGTATATGTTGACCCATACTACCTTATTGATATCCAAGATGGATCCAATTAAATACATATTCGAGAAGCCCGTCCTCTCTGGGAGAATAGCAAGATGGAAGATGATCCTGACTGAATACGAAATTCAGTACACTACCCAAAAAGCAATAAAGGGAAGTGTGCTAGTTGATCACCTTGCTCATCAGGCTGTGGATGACTACCAGTCCATGAAATTCGAATTCCCAAATGAAGACATCATGATGGTAAACAATTGTGAAGAATTCAGACCATATGACGGACTTGAACAAGGATCCCGATGGACCTTGGTTTTTGATGGAGCTTCTAACGCACTCGGCAATGGCATAGGTTTTGTGATCATATCCCCTGAAGGATGTCATACTCCCTTCATTGCAAGACTTTGTTTCAATTTTACCAATAATATGGAGAATATGAAGCATGTATTATGGGTCTCAAAGCTGCCATAGATTTAGGAATCAAGTCCTTAAGTGTATTTGGAGATTCAGCCTTAGTCGTCAGCCAGATCAAAGGAGATTAGGACACGAAGCACCCTAATCTCATCCCCTACAAAGAACATGTGTTGACATTAATCCCACATTTTGAGGAAATCACCTTTGAGCATGTTCCATGAGAGGAAAACCAACTAGCAGACGCGCTAGCCACTATGTCATCCATGTTTAAAATCAACTGGGGTAACAAGGCTCCCCAGATCACCATTGAGCGGATGGATGAACCAGCTTACTGTCACGAGATCGATACTGAATAGGTAGTGGACAAGCCTTGGTTCCATGAAGTTAAGAGGTATCTAGAAGCCCAAGAGTATCCGTAGGGAGCTTCAGTCAATGATAAGAAGTTCTTGAGAAGATTCTCTGCTAAGTTCTTCCTCAATAATCACATTCTCTACAAGCGCAACCACGACTCTACTTTTCTTTGTTGCATAGACAAGAGTGAGGCAGACAAGATCATGGATGATCTACATGAAGGCATTTTTGGCACCCATTCTAGTGGGAACACGATGGCTAAAATTATCCTACGGGCGGGGTACTACCAGTCTACCATGGAAGCAGATTTCCATCAGTATTCACGAACCTGTCACAAGTGTCAGATCTATGCTGACAAAGTACATGTGCCACTAGTTCCTCTAAACGTCCTGACTGCTCCTTGGCCATTCGCGATGTGGGGCATCGACATGATTAGAGAAGTCAAACCTACAGCTTTTAATGGACACCGTTTCATCTTGGTGGCCATTGACTACTTCACGAAGTGGGTTGAGGCAGCTTCTTTCACTTCTGTTACCAAGAATGTTGTGGCCCGATTCATCAAACAGAATCTTATCTGTCAGTATGGTATCCCAGAGAGAATCATCACAGACAATGGTATAAATCTCAACAATACTATGATCACCGCACTATATGCGCAATTCAAGATCCAGCATCATAACTCTTCCCCTTACCAGCCAAAGATGAATGGTGTTGTCGAAGCCACAAATAAGAACACCAAGAAGATCATACAAAAAATGACAGTGACCTACAAGGACTGGTTACCATTTTCTCTCCACGGTTAGCGTACCACGGCGCGCACGTCAACAGGGGCAACTCCTTTCTCCTTGGTATACAGTATGGAATTCGTCCTACCAATTGAAGTCCAAATACCTTCGCTGAGAATCATAAAGGATGCAGGGCTGAATGAAGATGAATGGATTCAAACTCGACTTGACCAGTTGAACTTGATTGATGAGAAGAGGCTTACGGCTGTCTGTCATGGTCAGATATACCAAAAATGTATGATCAAAGCTTTTAACAAGAAGGTCAGACGTCAGGTATATCAGGTTGGGGATTTGGTAATCAAGTGTATCATATTGCCACGAGGTGATCCCAGGGGAAAATGGACTCCTACATACGAGGGACCATTTATGATCAAAAGCATATTCTCTGGTGGAGCAATGATCTTAACCACTATGGACGGCGACGACCTTTCGCACCTTGTGAACACTGACATAGTCAAAAGATACTACACATGAATAAAGACCCACTAGGTCGACTGGCCTAGGCAAAAATTAGGGATAAAATACAAAAAAAAAATTGTACACCCGTGTTGTACCCCAAAATTTGCCCTCCCATATTCTTCAAGAATTGCAAAGTCAAGCTTCAAAATTCCCCAAGGGTTGCACAGTGTAAGAGCCTCCTAAACAGTCAAAATTAGGGTTTTGATTCTGGTCAAGAAAAGGAAGTTTCCAAAGGTCCAATCAAGTCCCACATGCCAACAAACATGGTCAAGCATCCTCATACAAAGTTTCAAGACTTTCAGCACAAAATTGCACAGTCAACACCCTAATTGCACTACAGTCAACTGTAGGGGCAAAATGGTCATTTGACAGTCAAAAAGTTCAAATTTTTGGTCAACATCTCATTTTGAAGCCACAAACATCATTTGATCAATGCTTGATCATGATTCTCAAAGCTTGGCTCAAAAATCATCAAGATGCAAAAGTTTCCTTATTTGGACAGCTGAAAAAGTCAACTGTAAATTGACTAGGGCATAACTTTCACATGGATTATCAGAAAAATTCCATCCAAAGCTCATTTTTAAGAGAAAGACATTTCCTACAACTCATCTTCATACTTCAAGTCCAAGAAATGCTCTCACAAAAAGTTATCAATTTCAACATTATAGGTCATTTTCAAAAGTCAACAAAAAGGGACTTTAAGTCAAAGGCCATAACTTGAGATTGGTAAATCAAAATGACATGGGACCAAAGGAATTGGTTAGGGGACTCAAAGAACTTTCCAAAATGTCCAATAACATGAGCAAAGCTTAGAAATTGAGCAAGTTATGCCTTGTGGAAGTTGGGAAATTTTTGGATATTTTGAAAAGTCAACTTTGCTTCAAATGACCTAAAATTGCTACTGGGCCTATTTTTCTTCCATAATTCATCATCCAAGGCATGTGCACGACCACTTGGCCCAAAGGTAAGTTTTTATTCATTTTTTATTTATTTATTTGGATTTTTATTATTAATAATTCATTTAAATTAAAATAAATACATGAAAAATGCTAAACCTAGTTTTTCAATCTTTTTGTGTATATTATATCCTCAAGATTTCGTGCCTAGCCAAATATGGAAAGAACCAATGGAATTGGATGTGATTTGTATCAAAAAGCATGTGAAAAAGATTTGAAAATCATGGTTAAAAATCAAATATCATATTCATTAATTCATGGATTTTGATCAAGTTTTTTCAACCCTAATCATTCACAGATGCATATATATGCTAAACCTAATCCTAAAAACCACTCAGCTGCGCAAGAAATTGAAAAAACAAAACTTGGCTTTTTGCTTAAAAAAACTCAAATCTGAAAACCTATTTGCAGGTCGTTTCAAGCCAAGAAACTCATCCTATTGCCTTCCAAAGACATCAAGCAACGTGCCTGGATCAAGAACACAGTCCCTAACCCTTTGAATCATTGTACAGAAGTCAAGCTTTCTTCATTTTTTTTCATAATCGTGCTTCCATATTTAGGCATTTATATAGCATTTTGTTTGTATATTTGTACTAATTACTTTATTCTGAAGCTAACCACATAACTTGATTGAAGTTTTGGGCATCGTACGCGAATCTACCATGGTTGTTTTTTAGGGTTCTTCAACCTTCAAATTGGGGGTTTTTGAATACAGCAAAATTAGACCACCACGATGCCATGACCGTGCTCAGCACACTTGGACGAAAAGAATGAGACCATCGCGCTCAATTTATGAAGCCCCAGGGGCTATTCGCTATTTTCTAATATAGTGTCTATAGCAACGTTTGAAAACCGTTGCCTATGTTTATTGTATTTCAGAAAAAAACAAACCAACGAGGAAGACGCTTAGGTGGCCATCCACGATTGGAGCGTTTGAAATTTCGCGCGCAGGAAGCATTAACGCATTATCTTGTATTATAATATTTGTTTGTTGTTTGATATACAGAAAATGCATTTGGAACGGTTGGCAAGCATAGTGATTGGTAATGTTCAGGACCTGGGTTCGAGCCCCAGGTCCTCACCCCCTTTCCATATATTTTTTCAATTAATATTCACATGCAATTTCAGTAGTGGTGTCCACCATGCACCCACAAAATCAAACATGCCACGCGTACCAGGGCATCAAATCAAAGGCCATGATCTGATGAGCTCAGTGCACACTAGTCAACAAAGCTACAGGCTAGCCACGAAAGTCCAACAGGCCAGAGTTGATGGGCCTAAATTGCTAAAGAAAAACCTCCTATTGGGGACAACACCCCCTTGAGGTTTGCAATATTTTTCTTTTTTATTCTTTCTTTATTTTTTTTATTTTTAATTATTATTCTTTTTAATTAATTCAGTTAATTCAATTATTTTTATAATATATAAAAAACATCAAAAAATCAGAAAAGACAAGAAAAATAATAAATATTTTTATTTTAAGTACTTTTGTAAATAAATTGCATATAATTAAATTTAGTTATTAAATTAGGGTTAATTATAATATTTTCATAATAAAAATCTAAAAAAATGGTAGAGTTAGGGTTTAATTAATTTTTTATGTCTTTTATTTTCTTTCATAATAATTAAATATTTACTATTATTTATTTTTGTAATTAAATTGCATGTAAATAATTAGGTTTAATTTTAGGTTAAAAATTCAATCTTTTCTTAATAAATTAAAAAACAACTAGAATTAGGTTAAATTGCATTTAATTCTTTTTCCCATTAAAATCATAAAATACCAAAAAAATACCAAAAACAATTTCTTTTCTTTTTTAATTAATTAATTTCATCATTAAATTTAATTTAGTTAAAAAGGGTCCAACGCCCTCGTTTCGATTTAAATTTCAATTCGCATATTTATTTCTTTTTCGTATAATATTTATGTATCTCTCCCAAGGCCTTGTAAATTAATTCTTTATTTTATTTCTTTCTTTATTTTCTGTCAAATCGGGTTCAAGAAATTTTGGCGATGTGGACCCGCGCCTTTTGTAATAGCTTAGAATTTTTACCTTCTCGCAATCTTTAACTGTTTAATCAAGGCATGAAAGAATGTATGGACAAAAATAAAAACAAACGCTAGATCACCTTTAACATGACAAAAGACAAAAATAACTGAATCAGACACACAAATCACACACCACCCCTAGGGTACGCCTCACTGTTGCCTTGCCTCGAAAGGTGATCGTCGAGTAGAGGATGTCTTAGTAAGTCCTCATGATCTGGGAACCTGGCATGAGGGTAGCTTCTAAGGTGTCTTCCCATTGCTCTGGTGATCACCATGTCCCGAACCTCGAATTGACCCGAACACCTCCAACGGTGGTGCTACCTACCTCTCAATGGTGGGATGACACTACTTTAAAGGACATTTACACAGACGAATTCCTTAGGGTAGGTAGACGACTCTAGATACTTGCTCTAATTTCAAAAACAAATTCAAAAATACTTTTCACACCGACACCTTTTCAAAAAGCTTTCGAAAGCAATCTTTCAAACACTCTTGAGGACCGATACAAGAGTCGAACTAAAATTTTCAAAGAAACTTTTTAAAACCCACAATTGAAAAGCAAACAAACACTTTTGAAAACACAATGAGCAAGTATCTAAGAGCCCATGGATAACCATGGATAGAAAGGGTGCTAACACCTTCCCTTTCTATAATCTACCTCCCGAACCGAGAGCAATCTCTTTAAGGAATTTTTCTGTGCTTTTGTCCTTTCCAATTGGAGAAAATAAAAGACGGTGGCGACTCTTGCTTCCGCGACATTTCGCGAACCAGCGTTAAACAGTCAGTTCCAGATCCACCGATCACAGAACTGGCGACTCTGCTGGGGACTTAACTTAAAGTGAGATGTACCTTAGGGTTGTTCATAACTGTGTTTTCAATTGTATTGACTTGTCTGCTTTAAATTTGTGGGTTGCATGGGAGTTACATAGATCCTAACCCGGATCTGGGGATACCCTGTTTAGGTAGCATAAGCTGTGAGGGACCTGTCCGGCGTAGACCGACACGGGTGAAACAGTGGCTACGTTGGTGTGGCACCTTGGTCTGTACCGATATCCCTTGTGTTGCAACGAGGAGAATATGGGTCTTCCGAGGAGTCATTAAGCACCAACCGACCTTAGAACCTTAAATGACCCAACTTGGCCAATAGAACAGTAGCAGTATGCTACGCCCATTGAGGCTAAACTCTCGTGATGGTTCTGGCCGCAAGAAAAGATTGTGATGCTGGAGTTATGACCGATTGAGGGTAGTCAGTGATATTGGGATCCTCTAGAACCCGGTTACTTCTGATAGGACAGGTTTGAGCCCACCAACTTCAAGAGGGTAATACCCAGACCTCATGCTGGCCTTAAACTCTAAGGGCTTCTCTTGTGTGACTTGCGTGCCTTCGTACTTGACTACTTGCATGCTTGTTATCTATCTGACACATGAACTACTTGCAGGTTTTGTTTATAGTCCTTAATCGGGACTCATAACAGGGTATACTAAGTTTCTTACAGGTTTTGGTTTGCGGTCCTTAATTAGGACTCATAACAGGGTTTACCGAGTTTCTTGCAGGTTTTGTTTTTTAGTCTTTAACTGGGACTCATGACAGGTTTTACTTGAGTTTCTTGCAGGTTTCTGTTTATAGTCCTTAATAAGGGCTCATAACAGGGTTTATTCATATTACCCCATGCATCATGACATCATACCATTGCATACATCCTAACCCATTTCAAGGATCTCAAGGGCTTGTGATGCAGGTCATGATGAATCAAACATCTAGCAAGGGGCAAAGAGGATTTATTTTCCTCTAGCCAAATGTGTCAGAGGCTATGACCCACTGGATATGGTGAGCCTTTGACCCTTGAAAAAGGACTCTCAACAAATATGAAGTTCCTTCAATCAAGCTACCGGATCCCAGCTCTAACAAATTTCTTGTTTACCCCGCGAGATCCTTGAAAACATTGCATGCATATCATACATATCATTGCATAACAGGTACCTTTGTTGCAGGTCACTTACCCTCCATGCTGTTTATTTCAGCCATGGCTTCCCAACAAGATAACCAGGACCTTCACACTCAAGAGACTCAGTTCAAAGAGATCTTCCTAAGCCTATCCAAGGGGCAGGAAGAGTTGAGGACACTCCTCATGGGGAATCTGATCAGAAAGAGTCCTGAAGATGACAAGGACGAACAGCTGAAACGTCTACAAGCTGAGGTAGACACACTGAAAATACGGATGTTGGGGCAAAGGGCACTCATTCAAGGTTTAGCTCAGGAGTAAGGAGAGCTGAGGGCCATGATCAGTCAGCTTCATCAAGACATGAAGAAACCAGCCCAAATCAGGGACCAGGTCATAGAACAGCTTCCAAGAAGGCAAAGGTCGGGTCCAATGAATAGACCTCTCCGAGTTGCTACTACTTCTCAGGTCCAACAACGACCGCGCCAAGAACAGCGGGCTGATCAGAGTAAACCAGACAAGCCTAAAAGGCAGTTCACCAAGATCAATATGTCGCTGGATCAAGCACTACAACAAATGTTGGAGGCAGGGCTGATCACCTTAAGGGCTCCTCTCCGGAATCCAAACACTTCTTCTCCTAACTATCACCCCAACGATAGGTGCGCATACCATTCTGATAGCCCGGGGCATACTACAGACAACTGTTGGCCTCTCAAAAACAAGATTCAAGACATGATCGACGCTGGAGAGATTCAGTTTGAAGTACCTGAGACTCCGAACATAATCACTGCTCCCTTGCCAAATCATGGCTAGGATTGAGAAATTTTTGTTCATTCGAATGTTCAAGTTGCAATTTTATTTTGTTCAAACATTTACTCATGTTAAACATTGTTATTTCATTAATGCGTCGCATATGTCTGTTCTGAAACAATATATTCGTATTCACTATATGCAAATTATCTTCATATTTTTTCTGATGTCAACTCTCAATTAATAATTCTAAGCCTCTTGAGGGAGGATGACGAAAACGATACCATAATCTACAGTATGCTTTTGAACAGAGCCCGCTGATGAGGTACAGGCATTGTTTCAATCCCTAAACACTGGAGTTATAAGGATGATAATCCCTCGTCAACCCCTCTGAGCCAAAGAAGTAGGAGTTTTTCTTTTCGAAATTCAAAACCCTTCATCATAACCTGGGGCAGGGTAGTTCTCTCAGTTGATCCAAGTGCATAACGAATGGCACCAAAAAGATCCTTACAAAACAAAGAAAGACAGTGATGGTTCCGAATGATCAATAAAGAAAGGCAGTCATTATCTTTCAAAATAAAAAAAAACCCATTAAGTCAAAACCCATGAAGGAGACTTACAAAACTGGGGCATCCCGCTGACTGTAATTCCAAAAAAGGAAACAGTTCAGGCAAAAAAAGAAAGGGATAACAAAAAAAAATCAGACAAGAAAGAGGTCTTACCAACCCTCAACAAGAAAGGAATGACTGCCTATTCAAAATAAGTTATCAACATCCGAATCATCACCGGAAAATCAGAGCAAAGACTCAAACAAGGTCTAACGTATGATCAACTGAGTTTAGGTTTGGAGAACATCACGAAGAGCGGGTGGGTACAAATAAAATTTGAGCCTTTATCCTTTGTTTCTTAAACCGTGAACCAGGCCACGTTATAACCCTTAAAAGTCCTAGCTGAAGCATGGGTTAGTTCGAAAGCATACTGTGCCGAAAGGTATCCTGACTCCTTAAGGCTTACGGTAAATACGGAGTTGACATCACGTTTTACAAACATTCACTTGTTTTATGAAAAAGAATGCATTTTCAAAATCTTCAAGACAGACATAAGCTTTGCATTTTTAACATAACATTGTTTGCATATGACTTTTTGTTCGAACAGCAAAGAAATTCGCACGAAGAATATCTAGTGAACAGAAGCACTTCCAATCCAGGGGGCAGGCATGATCATTGTCCATCATCTAGGGCAGTTAAATCAAGATTCGGAGAGTCTCTCAAAAGCCAAATAGCCTGGGGCAAATCTCCGCCTGAGTCACCTGGGGCATTCCAACAACGAATCTTGCACGATCAGACATCTTCTAGTAATATGGCAACACAAGCAACAGGGGCACCTCCCTACACTCTGAGAGCATGGACATAGTCGAAAAAAGTACTACGCATAATCAAAGACCCGCTAGGTTGACACACCTAGGCAAAAATCAGGGTTTCCCGGTGAACCAAAAAGGTTCGGGCAAAATGAGGGATGAAATAAAAAAAATATGTACACCCGGCAAGTCGAAAACCTGAAAAGGCGGCTTGGGCAAAAATGGGTATCCCGGTGGACTGAAAACCCGAAAGGGCGGTCCAGGAAAAAGTTAGGGATCAAAGCGTACGACTATGTCCTGTCATCTTGTCACCTGCCCACCAGAAGAAGGTTTGCCCATCAATGGCTATCAGCATCTCACAGATCTTCCTCTCCCACCTCAGAAACAGGGGCAATAATGAGTTGTCCAAACAATCCAATTGCTATGTTCACCAAGGTACCAAAGTAGGTTCAGCTGAAGAACACAACCAATATACCTCAATTCCCCAGAGAGCGAGCCAGCCAGTCAGTGCACTCTCCCCAAGCGAGCTATATTATCAAATCTTAAGGAAGTTGAGTATCCTCCAGCAGATCTCAACATTCCCCAGCAGCAATATACATATTCTTAACAAGCATCCCCGATAGTCTTGGTCTAAAGATTGTCCCCCGGCGGCATACCAACATTCAAAGGAATCACTTTCCCCGCAGTTCAAAACTTCCCCAAGAGAGTCCAATCCAGTGTCCCCAGGAAAGTTGGAACTTATCTCCCCAAGCAGTAAGCTTATCCCCAGTAGATTCTGGAAGCTTATCCTCGCAAAGCACGAACGCGTCTCCCGGCCTTATTTAAAGAGTTATTTCCTTACTAGGATATAACTGGGTTATCCTCAGCCAAAAGCCACGGAAAGAGCGTCCTCGACGAGGACTTCTTACCCCCAGCGAAGTCTATCAGCACTTCCAATACAACAATGGTATCCCCAGCAAGTTATTTTCGACACTCAACAAAGTCTCTCTCCCCACAGAGTATTGCTTCCCAGCAAGATCATTAGAGTACTCTTCTCCCCGCAGAGTTATTCCATTCGCCAAGGTTATTCCCCAACGGAGTCATCTTCTCCTACCGGTATTCTTGCAGCTATAATCCCCAGCGGAAGCGAAATCTATTCTTCAAATAGCAGCCCAGGAGTTACTTCCCGGCACCCGTCAAGGATTTACTGTCCTAGACGAAAACATACATTCCTAAACATCACATACATCATTATAGCATGCATATACGCATCATATCTTACAAATCTCATTTATGTTTAGAACATCAGTGCTTGATCCATATCATGCATTGCATATGACTGACCTTTACCTTTCAGGAAAGATGCAGTTAAATTCTCAATCATATTTTAAGACCTAGACCGGTTCAGTTAATCGACTCCAAAGATTTCTTATCCAGTCCAAGGCCTTCTCCAGTCCAGCTAAATCGACCCCAAACAGATTTTTCTGATGAAGACTCAGTAGAAGTTATCAAAGGTTTTTCTCAAACGTCCGCTTTCGAGATTATAATTTCCTATGGTTCTCTCCCCAATGTTGCGGAGACGATAATTCCATTCCAGGTTTTTCTCAAACGTCCGCTTTTGAGATTATAATTTCCTATGGTTCTCTCCCCAATGTTGCGGAGACGATAATTCCATTCCAGGTTTTTCTCAAACGTCCGCTTTTGAGATTATAATTTCCTATGGTTCTCTCCCCAATGTTGCGGAGACGATAATTCCATTCCAGGTTTTTCTCAAACGTCCGCTTTTGAGATTATAATTTCCTATGGTTCTCTCCCCAATGTTGCGGAGACGATAATTCCATTCCAGGTTTTTCTCAAACGTCCGCTTTTGAGATTATAATTTCCTATGGTTCTCTCCTCAATGTTGCGAAGACGATAATTCCATTCCAGGTTTTTCTCAAACGTCCGCTTTTGAGATTATAATTGCCTATGGTTCTCTCCCCGATCCTGCGGAGACGATAATTCCATTCCAGGTTTTTCTCAAACGTCCGCTTTTGAGATTATAATTGCCTATGGTTCTCTCCCCGATACTGCGGAGATGGTAATTCCCACCAAGATTTCGCTCAATGATTGTTGTTGAAGTGAAGTTATCCCAAGATTTTCTCGACGATTGCTGTTGAGGTTAAGGTCATCCAAGGTTCTCTCACCGTTCCCGTTGAGATAGTAACCTCCCCTGGTTCATTCATCATCTTTTGAAGCTCCAGATCCAGCTCCTGTAACCAGTCAGGACACATCTATATAAAGAATTTGAAAACCAGATCCTGCAACATGTCAGGTACTCATTTTTCTTTTGCAGGTACGCAAATTCTCGCTAAGGAATCTCTTACGCGATCAACATCCAGATGGCATCTATAAGCCCATCATCCTATTCATCAATCTCTAAATGGCATCTATAAGCCCATTTCCATCACACTGCTACTATGTAAGCGCAAATTTCTGGGCACTCTAGTGTTCAATCATCTTCCACCCTCGGATTACGAAAGGCACGTCAGCCAATCTGCATCCTCAGGTCTAAGAAGATTGAACAGGGGCAACTTTTGTACCCCAAAATTTGCCCTCCCATATTCTTCAAGAATTGCAAAGTCAAGCTTCAAAATTCCCCAAGGGTTGCACAGTGTAAGAGCCTCCTAAACAGTCAAAATTAGGGTTTTGATTCTGGTCAAGAAAAGGAAGTTTCCAAAGGTCCAATCAAGTCCCACATGCCAACAAACATGGTCAAGCATCCTCATACAAAGTTTCAAGACTTTCAGCACAAAATTGCACAGTCAAAACCCTAATTGCACTACAGTTAACTGTAGGGGCAAAATGGTCATTTGACAGTCAAAAAGTTCAAATTTTTGGTCAACATCTCATTTTGAAGCCACAAACATCATTTGATCAATGCTTGATCATGATTCTCAAAGCTTGGCTCAAAAACCATCAAGATGCAAAAGTTTCCTTATTTGGACAGTTGAAAAAGTCAACTGTAAATTGACCAGGGCATAACTTTCACATGGATTATCATAAAAATTCCATCCAAAGCTCATTTTGAAGAGAAAGAAATTTCCTACAACTCATCTTCATACTTCAAGTCCAATAAATGCTCTCACAAAAAGTTATCAATTTCAACATTATAGGTCATTTTCGAAAGTCAACAAAAAGGGACTTTAAGTCAAAGGCCATAACTTGAGATTGGTAAATCAAAATGACATGGGACCAAAGGAATTGGTTAGGGGACTCAAAGACCTTTCCAAAATGTCCAAGAACATGAGCAAAGCTTAGAAATTGAGCAAGTTATGCCTTGTGGAAGTTGGGAAATTTTTGGATATTTTGAAAAGTCAACTTTGCTTCAAATGACCTAAAATTGCTAATGGGCCTATTTTTCTTCCATAATTCATCATCCAAGGCATGTGCACGACCACTTGGCCCAAAGGGAATTTTTTATTCATTTTTTATTTATTTATTTGGATTTTTATTATTAATAATTCATTTAAATTAAAATAAATACATGAAAAATGCTAAACCTAGTTTTTCAATCTTTTTGTGCATATTATATCCTCAAGATTTCGTGCCTAGCCAAATATGGAAAGAACCAATGGAATTGGATGTGATTTGTATCAAAAAGCATGTGAAAAAGATTTGAAAATCATGGTTAAAAATCAAATATCATATTCATTAATTCATGGATTTTGATCAAGTTTTTTCAACCCTAATCATTCACAGATGCATATATATGCTAAACCTAATCCTAAAAACCACTCAGCTGCGCAAGAAATTGAAAAAACAAAACTTGGCTTTTTGCTTAAAAAAACTCAAATCTGAAAACCTATTTGCAGGTCGTTTCAAGCCAAGAAACTCATCCTATTGCCTTCCAAAGACATCAAGCAACGTGCCTGGATCAAGAACACAGTCCCTAACCCTTTGAATCATTGTACAGAAGTCAAGCTTTCTTCATTTTTTTTCATAATCGTGCTTCCATATTTAGGCATTTATATAGCATTTTGTTTGTATATTTGTACTAATTACTTTATTCTGAAGCTAACCACATAACTTGATTGAAGTTTTGGGCATCGTACGCGAATCTACCATGGTTGTTTTTTAGGGTTCTTCAACCTTCAAATTAGGGGTTTTTGAATACAGCAAAATTAGACCACCACGATGCCATGACCGTGCTCAGCACACTTGGACGAAAAGAATGAGACCATCGCGCTCAATTTATGAAGCCCCAGGGGCTATTCGCTATTTTCTAATATAGTGTCTATAGCAACGTTTGAAAACCGTTGCCTATGTTTATTGTATTTCAGAAAAAAACAAACCAACGAGGAAGACGCTTAGGTGGCCATCCACGATTGGAGCGTTTGAAATTTCGCGCGCAGGAAGCATTAACGCATTATCTTGTATTATAATATTTGTTTGTTGTTTGATATACAGAAAATGCATTTGGAACGGTTGGCAAGCATAGTGATTGGTAATGTTCAGGACCTGGGTTCGAGCCCCAGGTCCTCACCCCCTTTCCATATATTTTTTCAATTAATATTCACATGCAATTTCAGTAGTGGTGTCCACCATGCACCCACAAAATCAAACATGCCACGCGTACCAGGGCATCAAATCAAAGGCCATGATCTGATGAGCTCAGTGCACACTAGTCAACAAAGCTACAGGCTAGCCACGAAAGTCCAACAGGCCAGAGTTGATGGGCCTAAATTGCTAAAGAAAAACCTCCTACTGGGGACAACACCCCCCTGAGGTTTGCAATATTTTTCTTTTTTATTCTTTCTTTATTTTTTTTATTTTTAATTATTATTCTTTTTAATTAATTCAGTTAATTCAATTATTTTTATAATATATAAAAAACATCAAAAAATCAGAAAAGACAAGAAAAATAATAAATATTTTTATTTTAAGTACTTTTGTAAATAAATTGCATATAATTAAATTTAGTTATTAAATTAGGGTTAATTATAATATTTTCATAATAAAAATCCAAAAAAATGGTAGAGTTAGGGTTTAATTAATTTTTTATGTCTTTTATTTTCTTTCATAATAATTAAATATTTACTATTATTTATTTTTGTAATTAAATTGCATGTAAATAATTAGGTTTAATTTTAGGTTAAAAATTCAATCTTTTCTTAATAAATTAAAAAACAACTAGAATTAGGTTAAATTGAATTTAATTCTTTTTCCCATTAAAATCATAAAATACCAAAAAAATACCAAAAACAATTTCTTTTCTTTTTTAATTAATTAATTTCATCATTAATTTTAATTTAGTTAAAAAGGGTCCAACGCCCTCGTTTCGATTTAAATTTCAATTCGCATATTTATTTCTTTTTCGTATAATATTTATGTATCTCTCCCAAGGCCTTGTAAATTAATTCTTTATTTTATTTCTTTCTTTATTTTCTATCAAATCGGGTTCAAGAAATTTTGGCGATGTGGACCCGCGCCTTTTGTAATAGCTTAGAATTTTTACCTTCTCGCAATCTTTAACTGTTTAATCAAGGCATGAAAGAATGTATGGACAAAAATAAAAACAAACGCTAGATCACCTTTAACATGACAAAAGACAAAAATAACTGAATCAGACACATAAATCACACACCACCCCTAGGGTACGCCTCGCTGTTGCCTTGCCTCGAAAGGTGATCGTCGAGTAGAGGATGTCTTAGTAAGTCCTCATGATCCGGGAACCTGGCATGAGGGTAGCTTCTAAGGTGTCTTCCCATTGCTCTGGTGATCACCATGTCCCGAACCTCGAATTGACCCGAACACCTCCAACGGTGGTGCTACCTACCTCTCAATGGTGGGATGGCACTACTTTAAAGGACATTTACACAGACGAATTCCTTAGGGTAGGTAGACGACTCTAGATACTTTCTCTAATTTCAAAAACAAATTCAAAAATACTTTTCACACCGACACCTTTTCAAAAAGCTTTCGAAAGCAATCTTTCAAACACTCTTGAGGACCGATACAAGAGTCGAACTGAAATTTTCAAAGAAACTTTTTAAAACCCACAATTGAAAAGCAAACAAACACTTTTGAAAACACAATGAGCAAGTATCTAAGAGCCCATGGATAACCATGGATAGAAAGGGTGCTAACACCTTCCCTTTCTATAATCTACCTCCCGAACCGAGAGCAATCTCTTTAAGGAATTTTTCTGTGCTTTTGTCCTTTCCAATTGGGGAAAATAAAAGACAGTGGCGACTCTTGCTTCCGCGACATTTCGCGAACCAGCGTTAAACAGTCAGTTCCAGATCCACCGATCACAACCCGGCAAGCTGAAAACCCGAAAGGGCGGCTTGGGAAAAAAGGGTATCTCGGTGGACTGAAAACTTGAAAGGGCGGTGTGAAGCGGTGGGAGAACTAACTTGAGGTTTTGCGTTTGTGTTCACAAATGTTTCAGTTTAGCAAGAGTCGCCACCGACTTTTTATTTTATCCAAAGGAAAGGTCAAAAAGCACAGGAAAGACCTTTGAGATTATTTTTTGGGTTCGGGGGGTAGATTATGAAAAGGGAAGGTGCTAGCACCCTTTTTATCCATGGTTTTCCATGGGCTCTTAGTTACTTATTTTAGATCACTTGCTTTTGCTTTTCAATTGTTTGAAATGGTGCTTTTGTGTGTGCTTTTGAAAAATATTTTGAAAAGAGGCCATCGTTGTGGCAACCTTTGTAATGATTCTTATTTGAATGTATACAAAGGTGTTTGTCTTTTGAAAAATGTTTCAATGTTTGAAAGTTTTTTTTGGGAAATGTTTTGAAATTGTGTTGTGTTGTGTTTTTGAAAATAGCAAGGATATTTGAAAGTTTGATCAAGTAACTAGGAGCATGTACCTACCTACTCAAAAGTCTTTCCAACACATTTTTAACCCTTTGACATTGTTGTTTTACCATTGCATTTGGTAAACAACCTTGTGTTTGGATGTTAAACGGAACAGGCGTGGATCATCGTATGACCATGATAGCAATAGTGCTAGGTATCTTAGCAAGTTTTTGTTTGAGGAACTAGATCATTTTTGTATAGGAAACCAAGATAGCGTCATCGAGGGACTATGATCTTTTTGTTTTTTGATTTTTGTTTTTCCAAGATACCTAGCATGCATACCATGGCCATTTTAAAGGCAACAAGTGGATGAAACCCTAGGGGTGCTTGTGTGCATTGTGTTGTCAATTTTCATGCATTTTTGTCTTGTATTAGTCAAGCTATTTGTTTGATTTTGGATTTTTGCATACAAACCCTAATCTTTCTATCATGGCATATTTGAAAGCAATAAAGTGAGTAAAAGTAAATCTACAACTATTACAACATGATTATGGGATAGGGGTACAAGTTTGAATAGGGGGATATTTGCAAGAAAATAAAACCCTAAAATTATTACAACCATATTGAATTCTTTGTGCAAATAAATAAATGAACAGACATTCTAGTACAACCATAAATGAACAACCATATTGTGTAAGTATTTTGTACAAAGGAGACAGACATTCTAGTAAGAGAATGTTGTCTTAAAATTGAGAAAAATTTATACAAAGAAAGTTGGCTATGTGTAAAAATTACATGGGGTTCTCATTCTGCTATAGCCTTCGTAACTCTGGATATCTTATCCATTCATTGCTTCGTCCGACGATGATTAGATTGATCAGACGCCCAGAACTTGTCTGTGAAGAGATTGTCCTTAAAGTGATCTGACGAGACATAGTCATACGCTTTAATTCCCTAAATTTTTCCTGGACCGCCCTTTCGGGTTTTCAGTCCACTGGGAAACCCTTTTTTTCCCAAGTCGCCCTTTCGGGTTTTCAACTTGTCGGGTGTACAGATTTTTTTTAATTTATCCCTAATTTTTTCCTTAACCGCCCTTTCGGGTTTTCGATTCACCGGGATGCCCATTTTTTCCCAAGTCGCCCTTTCGGGTTTTCAACTCGCCGGATCGTTTATGCGTAGTATCTTTTGACTATGTCTGTGTTTGCAGGGTGTGGCAGGTCGTCGCCGTCCATGGTGGTCAGGATCATTGCCCCATCAGAAAAGACGTGTTTGATCATAAATGGTCCTTCGTAGGTAGGAGTCCATTTGCCCCTGGGATCACTTTGCAGCAAGATGATCCGCTTGATTACAAGATCCCCGACTTGATATACCTGGCACCTAACTTTCTTGTTGAAAGCCTTGATCATTCGTTTCTGATACGCCTGACCGTGGCAAACAACAGTAAGTCGCTTCTCATCAATCAAGTTAAGTTGATCAAGCCAGGTCTGAATCCAATCGCCTTCACTCAAACCAACATCCTTCATGATTATCAAGGAGGGAATCTGAACCTCAATAGGTAAAACAGCTTCCATGCCATATACCAAAGAAAAGGGTGTTGTCCCAGTTGATGTTTGTGTCGTGGTACGGTACTCGTGTAGTGAAAACGGTAACATCTCATGCCAGTCCTTGTAGGTGATTGTCATCTTTTGAATGATCTTCTTGATGTTTTTATTCACAGCTTCGACAACACCGTTCATTTTAGGCCGATAGGGAGATGAATTGTGATGTTGAATCTGGAACTGCTCGCACAAGGCGGTAATCATAGTGTTGTTCAGGTTTGTACCATTGTCAATGATGATCCTGTCAGGGATACCATACCGGCAAATGAGGTTCTTCTTGATGAAGCGGGAAACCACATTCTTTGTAACGAATGCGAAGGAAGTTGCTTTGACCCACTTGGTGAAGTAATCAATGGCCACCAGGATGAAACGGTGTCCATTGGATGTTGTAGGCTTGATCTCTCCAATCATGTTGATTCCCCACATAGTGAATGGCCAAGGAGCTGTTAAGACGTTGAGAGGAACTGGAGGTATATGTACCTTGTCAGCATAGATTTGGCATTTGTGACAAGTACGGGAATGTTGATGACAATCAGCTTCTATGGTAGACCAGTAATAGCCTTCCCGTAGAATCTTCTTAGCCATCATATGACCGCTTGAGTGGGTGCCAAAGGTACCATTATGTAGTTCAACCATAATCTGTTCAGCTTCAACCTTGTCCACACATCGGAGTAGAATGCAATCATGATTGCGCTTGTATAGGATACCATTGCTTAGGAAGAACTTGGCAGAGAATCTCCTTAAGAACTTTTTGTCGTTGACTGAAGCTCCTTCAGGGTATTCTTGTGCTTCAAGATACCTTTTGACGTCATGAAACCACGGTCGGTTCACTACTTCTTCGGTATTAATCTCGTGACAATGTGCAGGTTCATCCATCTGTTCAATGGTGATTTGAGGTGCCTCATTATCCAAGTTAAGTTTAAACATGGATGACATTGTAGCTAGCGCATCTGCTAGCTGATTCTCTTCTCGCGGGAAGTGCTCAAAGGTGATCTGCTCGAAATGTGGTAACAATGTCAGGACATGTTCTTTATAAGGGATGAGGTTTGGATGTTTAGTATCCCACTCTCCTTTGATTTGACTGATAACCAAAGTTGAGTCCCCAAATACAATGAAAGATTTGATTCCCAAGTCAATAGCGGCCTTGAGACCAAAGATGAAAGCTTCATACTCGGCCATGTTGTTGGTGCAACTGAAGAAGAGTCTAGCAGTGAAAGGTGTATGGAAACCTTCTGGAGAGATAAGTACCGCGCCTATACTGTTTCCAAGTGCGTTGGAGGCACCATCAAAGTACAGTGTCCATCGGGATCCTTGTTCAGGTCCGTCATACGGTCTGTTTTCTTCAATGTTGCTCAAAGTCATGATATCCTCGTCAGGGAAGTCGAACCTCATTGATTGGTAATCTTCGACAGCTTGATGGGCCAGATGATCGGCTAGCACACTCCCCTTTATAGCTTTTTGGGTCATGTACTGTATATCATACTCCGTGAGGATCATCTGCCATCTAGCAATTCTTCCGGATAAAGCAGGCTTTTCGAAGATGTACTTGATCGGATCCATCTTAGAGATCAACAAAGTGGTATGAGTCAACATATACTGCCTTAGCCGGCGAGCAGCCCATACCAATGCGCAACAAGTTTTCTCGAGCAGTGAGTATCGGGTCTCACAGTCGGTAAACTTTTTGCTAAGGTAATAAATGACATGCTCTTTTCGGACAGACTCGTCATGTTGGCCCAACACGCACCCCCATTGAATTCTCCAGGACAATCAGATACATGATTAACGGACTTCCTTCGACGGGTGGCATCAAGATAGGAGGTTCCAGCAAATACTCCTTGATTTTATCGAAAGCAACTTGACAGTCATCGTTCCATTTAACCACTTGATCTTTCTTCAACAGCTTGAAGATTGGCTCACAAGTAGATGTTAGGTGAGAAATGAACCTTGCAATGTAGTTTAGGCGTCCCAAGAAACCCATGACCTCCTTCTCAGTGCGAGGGGCAGGCATTTCTTGTATAGCTTTGACTTTGGCAGGATCAACCTCGATGCCTTTATTACTGATGATGAAACCCAAGAGTTTACCGGTCCTGACTCCGAAAGTGCACTTGTTAGGGTTCAGTCTGAGCTTGTACTCTTTGAACCTGACAAATAGCTTTTGCAGATGGTCGAGGTGTTCTTCTTCAGTTTGTGAACGGGCTATCATGTCGTTTATGTAGACCTCTATCTCATGATGCATCATATCATGAAACAAAGCCACCATGGCGCGCTGATAGGTTGCCCCGGCATTCTTCAGTCCGAATGGCATCATTTTATAACAGAACGTACCCCACTGTCTAACGAAGGTAGTTTTCTCCATGTCTTCAGGGGCCATTTTGATCTGGTTGTACCCTGAAAATATGTCCATGAAAGAAAATACCTTGTGTTGAGTTGTATTGTCAACCAAGATGTCAATGTGCGGTAGTGGAAAGTCAACTTTAGGGCTAGCCCTGTTTAAGTCTCTATAATCCATGCACATTCTGACTTTTCCGTCCTTCTTTGGCATGGGCACAATGTTTGCAACCCATTATGGATAGGAAGTAACAGCAAGAAAGCCAACATTGAACTGCTTCATCACTTCAGCTTTGATCTTTTCAGACATGTCGGGCCTCATGCGGCGAACTTTCTGTTTAATTGGTGGACAGTCTTCTCTGGTGGGGAGACGGTGAACCACAATATCTGTATCAAGTCCCTACATGTCTTCATAGGACCAGGAGAAGATCTCAACATATTCATTCAACAGCTGAACTAAGCGCTCCTTGACACTTGGCTCTAGGTTGGCACCCACTCTAACTTCTTTTCTGTCTTCCTCTATTCCCAAGTTGATTGTCTCTAACAAATCCTCGTGAGGTAGAATAGCCCTTTCTTCCTATTGTATCTATCTAGCCGATTCTCCAGGCACTTCACAGTCTTCATCACCTTCGTATTCGGCATGGTAGACCAGATCTTCAGAGTCACTGAAGGCCATAGCAGAATTGTTACCCATGGAATCCGGAATGGATGGGTACCTGCATTGGTGAGTGTGGGTGTGTGTAAGGGATAGCCACCTTTAAACAAATAAAATGTAAAAGGAAAGAAAATGAACACAAAAGTTTATATATGAAAACGTCCATGATTCATTAAAAATGGCATATGAAGATGAAAAATCAAACCCTTACAAATGGACGTGTACCTCGGGTAAAGCACAAGGTTAATAGTGTACGAATTGTTTAGGAATTATTACAAACCAACAGAAATGTTCGAAAGATAAATTACTGATTGATGAAAGTAATGGGAATAAAGTCTTTTGCCTCCCAATTGCATAATCCTCCTTCAACGGTAGGGAAAATCCAGTCTTCTAGATTGCTCTCTTCTTCACCACCCTCCAAAGCATTGACTCCATGATGGGTGATCTTCACCGGTGGCCCTCCAGCCCGGGAGCGACGCACAGCCTTCTGACTAGCAGCAGTGAAACCCAAGTCGAATTTATCAGATTTGGACGGAAAATCGGGAAGTTTCCCCCAGATTGTGCTTCCTCCTTCTTTAATCACAGCCTTTACATCTTTGAGTGACGAAATCTGAGGCGGAGGTCGGGTAATCATGGGTACATAAGGCACTGCCGCAATCTCTTGAGCTACCTCCTCAAAATGCTGAAAGGGGGTTTCGATGAATTCACCATCCAATTCCACATAGCGGAAAGAATTAAGATGGCTTATCATGTATTCCTCTTCACCGTGAACTGTCACAATTTTCCCCTGGACAGGGTACTTGAGCTTCTGATGCAGAGTAGAAGTAACGGCTCCAGCATGATGAATCCAGGGTCTTCCCAACAAGAAAGAATATGAGGGACGGATGTCCATGACATAGAATATGGAGTCGAACATTTCAGTTCCCACTTTAATCGGGATGTCCACCTCCCCGTGGACCATCCGTTTAGAACCATCAAAGGCTCTGACAATGATGTTGCTGGGCTTCAAGGTTAAACCTTCACAATCTAGCCTATCCAATGCCTTCTTTGGTAAGACGTTCAGCGATGAACCAATGTCTACCAGAACGTATGCCAGAGTAGTCCCTCTGTATTCCACCGAGACATGCAAGGCGTTATTATGTTTTCTCCCTTTGATTGTTAGATCAGCATTAGAGAACCCTAGTCCGTTGTCTGCTGTTAGGCTAGCTACACATTACTGGAACTGGTCCGTAGAGGTTTCTTGGGGCACATGGGCCGTCTTCAAGAATATGATCAAAGCTTTGGCATGAGCTTCTGAACAGAGTAGCAAGGACAGCATAGAGATTTTTGAGGGGGTTTTCCCCAGTTGCTCTACAACATTAAAATCGCTTTTCTTGATTATTTTTAAAATCTCTTCCATTTCTTTTTGAGAGGTTTCAGGTATGATCAACGGTTGAGCCCTCGTCCTGACAGGCTCTTCTTGGATCCCTTTCCCTCTATCATTAGCAGTAGCAGAGGGGACAACTTCAGGAGTCACAACTTCTTCAATAACTGGAGTTCTCGCAGATATGTTGACTGGCATAGGGGTAACCTTAGGAGCAGCTGAGGGTCTGAAGATTTCCTTTGGAGGCGCAATCTCCGGAGAGAAAATTCTTCCACTGCGGGTGATTTTACTCATTTAGGCAATGTTTCCGATGTCGGAAGTCTCTTCATCAGAACTCTCTTCAGTTGATTCAATTTGTTTAACACCGTGGTAGAAGATCTCTCCCCCATAGTTCCACGGTATTGATTTGTTGGACTTGTACGGGATAGGCCCTGGCATGGGTATCTTCAAAGGTACAATCTTTGGATCGGATGTAATCTTAACAGGTCTTTTGGAGACCTTGGAAAGATTGGAGGATATGGTAATTATCGAAACATCATTAACAGGAGTCGGTGTAACAGGAGTCTTTTCAAAAAGGATTTCTTGATTATCTATTTGGCGCTGGATGCCTAACTTCAACAACGGACAGTCAGTTGGTAAGTAGGAACAGATACAAAAATCTTCTTCACAACCTGGGAAAATCCCAGCCTTCAGTAAATTCAACTTGATTACCGGTAGCGGAGTCATCAAATCATCAACAGTAGCAACAAAAAGGTCTTCTTCAGCAGCATGGACATTGTGACCATGTTTTGGCATTGGAGCAGAGATCACGTTAGGCTTTTTAGGGGCGTCAAATTCAACTTCTTTAGCATCTATCAAATCCTGAATCTTATTTTTGAGGGCCCAACAATTGTTGGTGTCATGCCCTAGGCTGTCTGAATGATAAGCACACTTGGCATTTGAATGGTAGTAAGGAGAAGATGTATTCGGATTCTTCGGTGCCTCTTTCAAACTTGTAAGGTTTAACTTCAAAAGATGAGGGAGAACCTAAGCGGGTGTCATATTGATCCGAGTGAATTGTCGTGCAGGCCTTTCTATCCTTGCTTGGTTGGTTCTGTGTTGATTGTTTCTAGGCCGATCAACTGCAGACTTCTGAATCATTACAGCCCCCACCGCTGGTTATCGCTCAACTCTTCCTTGACTTCTCTGAGAGTAGACAGCTGAGACTTCTTTCTTGGCTGGAAAAGTCTTTTTGATGGTAGCGGAAGCAGATGAATCCTTTTGAATTTTTCCGCTCTTGATTCCGGCTTCGACTTTCTCACTAGTCAGAATTAACTCGGTGAACCCCACAGATGAACTTCCAATCAGGTGATTGAAAAAGGGGCCTGACAGTTTACCCAAGAACATATCTACCTGTTCCCTCTCAGATAGAGGTGGTTGTACTCGTCCTGCCAAATCTCTCCATTTCTGGGCATACTCTTTGAAACCTTCATTTGAGACCATGCCCATACTCTGCAATTGAGTACGGGTAGGTTCTAAGTCCGCATTATATTGATATTGTCTGTAGAAGGCAGCTGCCAAATCCTCCCAATTGTGCACATCAGACCTCTCTAGCTGGTAGAACTAATCTAATTGTGTCCCCGAAAGACTGTCCTGGAAGAAATGAACCCACAGATCCTTATCAGAAGAATGCGGTTGGATTTTTCTAACGTAAGACCGCAGATGCATCTTTGGACAAGACAAACCATCGTATTTGGAAAATAGAGGCACCTTGAACTTGGGGGGAATGACAATCCCAGCAACCAACCCTAGCTCTTCAAAGTCCTGCCTAGGCACTCTTTGCACCTCCATGGCAGTCGGACGCTCTTCCAGATTCTTGTATTTGTCGTCTGCAGGAGGGTACTGCTGCTTAGAATAATCTTTATCCTCTTCATCTTCTTCTTCCTCAGACTCAGATTGCACCACAGTTCCTTTACCCTTTCCAACCCCTTCATCAGATGTTGAGGGGAAATCCAGGATCCTTCTAGCTTGACCTTCAAATCTTCTACCCTTGGTAGCCACACCAACCCTCTTCTTTTTCTTTTTCTCCTTTTCCTTTTCCAGTAGGCCTTTGAGCTCCTCCTGGCCCTTTTCCAAGGTCATGAGTAGCTGTTGGAACTGTGAATTATGCGCTTGTAAGTCTTTGACCGTCTGCTCTATATCCATCTTGCTGAAATAAACAGCAGAGAGATAAGGAAACCTGGTGTGAAGACCTGCTTATGCATATGATGAATGATGTGTATTCATGTAATGCATTCAAGGATTCAGAAATTCAAATTTGTCGCAAACAAAAAAGAGCACACATCATATTAATAAGAAGAATTTGTTAGTACATAGATGCCCCATGGGCAAAATAATACAAAATTCTAATGTAAAAAGACGTTACGCATCCTTTTTGGTGCAATGTAAGTGTTGAGAGTCTGCTCTTCGTGAAGTTGGCGAGTAAGTTCCAAAACCTTCTTCTCACTGGCGTAGAATTGGGCTTCAAAAGTATCGCGTTCTCCCTTGAGCTGTATCCAACTCCTTTTTAAATCCTCAAGTGATGTTGGCATGTCAGGATGTAGGAGGGTGTATGGAACCTCTCCTTCCATAACAGGCTCTTTGATCCCAGGAAGCATGTAGGGGTAAGGCATCATAAGACTTTGGGAGAGGGTTCGTACCCACTTGAGGTAAGGCTCAAGGGGGTGGAATTCTTGTGTCCCAAGGTCTTACTGTCCACCTTGTTGAGCATTCTCCAAGCTCGGATAAACCTTGGTCGAAGTCCTTGATCGTCGTTGTCGAAGTCAAAAACCAAGTCTGGAATCAGCATGTCATGAGGGCCATCCCTTCGGGCATACCCAAATTGTCTCAGAGCCAAGCAGTGGTTGTAGGTAATGCCTCCCCTAATGCCTAGTAGAGGGACATTAGGGGATTCCCCGCAACGATCAATGATGATAACATTTTCTCTGGATCGAGAACACCAATGAACATCTGAATGTGTAAGAGTCATCAATCGTTGTGACCACCTCAAACCTTGCTCATTCTTCAAAACTGATTGGGGAAGATGAGAAATAAGCCATCTTGCCAGTAGAGGAGTACAACACATGATAACACCTCTTTTCCTCATTGTACGAGTGTGAAAAGAGTGGAGGATATCCCCAAGCAATGTAGGCACCGGGTTGCGAGTCATGAAGATTTTGACAGCACTCACGTCTATGAGTTGGTTAGGGTTAGGGAACAAGACAACCCCATAGATGAGAAGTACTACAATCTCCTCAAAAGCTTGCAAGTCTAGAGAATTCCAGCATTCTTGAGCTTTCTCAAACAGAAACTTTGACAAGAAGCCTTTGACACCACTTCTAGTTTCCCAATGGCCTATGATATCAGATGGTTGCAAGTGTAGGGCTTGAGCAACATCTTCAAGCTTTGGATCTCTTTCTGTACCATTGTAGGATAGTTGATGGAGAATAGGAGTCCTCAGGAGTTGAGAAATTTCCTCCAAAGTAGGCACAAGTTGGTAATCAGAAAATGTGAAGCAGTGGTGTAGGGGGTCAAAGAACTGGAAGAGTACTTTCACCATGTCTTCCTCAGTGTTGGTGTTGACTAAGTTGAGAAGACGACCATGCCTCTCGGTGAATGAAGAATTCTCAGGAATCCTTGAAGCTAGCTCCTTGAGTTAAGGAGGAATTCTTACAAGGTTGACTTGAATAGTTTTCCTGCGAAGTGAATCTATTACCTACAAAACAGGAACAAAGATGAAGATCCAAATCCTTGAAATGGTTAGTGGATGCATATGATGCTTCATGATGTCCATGATGTTATGCACAAGTATACATGTACAAACAAGTCACACAAGGTCCTAGTTTCAGGCTTGCATGGGGTTTCATAGGTAAGTACCCTCTTGAAGTTTAGTTGGCTCAACTTGTCCTATAAATAGTAATCGGGTTCTAAAGAGCTCAATATCACTGGATTATTTTATGTGTTCATTGTTTCAGTTTAGCCACTTAACTGGCGACCGAAATATTCCAAGAAAACAACCCTCAATGAGTGTAGTATCGAGTATCTACCAACTTCGGACTGCATCAAATCCAGTCATCTCACTACCCCTAAAAAAGGCGAAGATGGTCAAGTAAAGGTTCTAAAAGTCCATTAGTGCTTCATGACATCACTCAGCGGCCCCGTATTCTCTTTGATTAACTCAAAGGCTACAGGTACCCACAAAAATGTCACACTAATATAGCTATTTCTTCAACCATGTCGGTATACCTTGCACAATTTCCACAACGTATTGCTATTTACCTATGAATGTTTCCCAAATCTGGGTAGAGGATTCAAACCCAAACAATAGAACCAAATGTAAAGCAATCAAGTCAATCAATATAAGCATATAAAGGTGATCTAAAACCCTAAGGTAACCCCACTTTTAGATAAATCCCTAGCAGAGTTGCCAGTTCTGTGAAGCGGTGGGAGAACTGACTTGAGGTTTCGTGTTTGTGTTCGCAAATGTTTCGGTTTAGCAAGAGTCGCCACCGACTTTTTATTTTATCCAAAGGAAAGGTAAAAAAGCATAGGAAAGACCTTTGAGATTGTTTTTTGGGTTCGGGGGGTAGATTATGAAAAGGGAAGGTTCTATCACCCTTTTCATCCATGGTTTTCCATGGGCTCTTAGTTACTTGTTTTAGATCACTTGCTTTTGCTTTTCAATTGTTTGAAATGGTGCTTTTGTGTGTGGTTTTGAAAATATTTTGAAAAGAGGCCATCGTTGTGGCAACCTTTGTAATGATTCTTGTTTGAATGTATACAAAGGTGTTTGTATTTTGAAAAATGTTTCAATGTTTGAAAGTTTGTTTTGGGAAATGTTTTGAAATTGTGTTGCGTTGTGTTTTTGAAAATAGCAAGGATGTTTGAAAGTTTCATCAAGTAACTAGGAGCATCTACCTACCTACTCAAAAGTCTTTCCTACACATTTTTAACCCTTTGACATTGTTGTTTTACCATTGCATTTGGTAAACAACCTTGTGTTTGGATGTTAAACGGGACAGGCACGGGTCATCGTATGACCATGATAGCAATAGTGCTAGGTATCTTAGCAAGTTTTTGTTTGAGGGACTAGATCATTTTTGTATAGGCAACCAAGATAGCGTCATCGAGGGACTATGATATTTTTGTTTTTTGATTTTTGTTTTGCCAAGATACCTAGCATGCATACCATGGCCATTTTAAAGGCAACAAGTGGATGAAACCCTAGGGGTGCTTGTGTGCATTGTGTTGTCAATTTTCATGCATTTTTGTCTTGTATTAGTCAAGCTATTTGTTTGATTTTGGATTTTTGCATACAAACCCTAATCTTTCTATCATGGCATATTTGAAAGCAATAAAGTGAGTAAAAGTAAATCTACAACTATTACAACATGATTATGGGATAGGGGTACAAGTTTGAATAGGGGGATATTTGCAAGAAAATAAAACTCTAAAATTATTACAACCATATTGAATTCTTTGTGCAAATAAATAAATGAACAAATATTTAAATATGCAATATATTATAAATATGCAAAATATGATTTCTTTTGTATTTATTTTATGTATGTAAAATAAAATATTTAATGTATCAAAAATAAGAAATAAAAGATTATTTTTATTAAGGGTGGAAACCCTAATTTGTTTTAAGAAAAAATATATATTATAATTATTTATTTATGTACAAGTAAATAAAATAAAATATATACAAATGTTGAAAAATTAAAATATATGAGAAAATATTATTTAAATGTATAAATAATAAAAATAAAAATGTATAATATTTTTTGTATTATTTATGAATTTATTTTAAGAAAATAAAAGTATATATTATTTAATAACTATTTCTATGTCCAAAAATAATAATAAAAATAATAAAATAAAATGTGAAAATTTAAGAAAATATTTTTTGTAATTTTTAATATTTAGAAAAATAAATAAAAGTCAGAAATGAAAATAGAAATAAAAAATATGAAAATATAAAAAACAATGGGCCAAGGGGGTGCAGAAAGTACAAAGGAGGGTGCAAATAGCCAGCCAGAGCCAGACCCAACCCAACTCACTTCATCTCTAACCTCTGATCAAACAAAAAGCGCGCGCTTGATGTTCAAACCTGGAAATCCTGCATTTGTGCTTAAAAACAAAAACTTGCAACCTGAAAGTTATAGAGCATGATCACACGATTCCAACCATGTAAAAAACTTAATCTAACTCTCAAAGACCAGAGAGAATTTCTCTGGCCCTAATTTCTAACCTAGTTTTTTCAGAAAGTTCATCATTCAAATTCTCCCAGCTCAGTTAACTTAAATGAAATTTATGCATATGTACAGCTCAAGGGCAATGAGTACTACATTTTTTATTCACAAACATAAGCCTAATGTTTCCTAAATAGAGAGATAGAAGTTTGAACTTTACCTTTTTCAGTCAAGCTCGAGTATGGTAATGTAGGGGTTTTAAGTGAGGCTTGAGATGCTTGTGAGCTTGCTTGAAGTTCCTTTGAGCTTTCCCAATGCTTAGCCTGCTTTGAAAAAGCTTGAATATGCTTGTAGAACTCAACCTGCAAAGTCAGAATTTGAAAATGGTGAAGTGTGTGAATGGAGTTACATTGACTTGGTAATGGTTGGGATAGTTTAGGTATGTTGTATGGAATGTGTTGGAACTGGTTGCAAGCAAAACACACGAGTGGATTGTGATTTGGAAATCAAAATGCAGAACCTGCCCTATTTTGCAAGAAAATGTGATTTTGGTGTTTTGGAAGGTTTGAGGACTTGTAAACTCGTGTTTCTGACCTTAGGCAATGTGAAAAACTTGTTTGAAATGTTTACAAAGCTTGGTTATATCAGATTACAAAGCTGTGGTGATTTTGCAAGGTTTCTTGTTTTTGAAGTAAAAGTGAGAATTGACAATGCAAAGGCTTGTACAATCTAGCTTAGGGTCTGCTAAGAGTTGATACTAATTGCCTGATATTAGTGAACTTTTTTTTCTTCAAGAGATTGGGTCCTTGGCTCAAGATAAGCAATTTGACATAAAACATGCTTTATGTAAATGGTATTGCCACCTTTATGCCATAAATGGAATAAACCTTTGTATAATGCTTCATTGATCAGAACAATGCCTCTAACAAATGTGTTTGCATTCAATTTTTGATTGTGGAAGGGTTTAAGGACCTGTAAACAACTACAAGCAAAGTTGGACAAAATTTGCAACTTGTAGCAACATGAAAAATGCCATGGACCAAAGTGATATTTTTCCAAATTCAAACCTTCGATTCTCCTTAACCACAAATGATTTTGGAGAGTTCTTGGACATTTTGGAAATCTTGTAACATGCTATACAATCCATCTTTAAAATTAATTTTGAGATTCCAATTGGAACTAGGTGAAAAATTGCAATGAAGATAGGTCAAAATCCTGCCTAAACTAGGGCAAAATTTCACTAAGTTAAAAGTTTCATGGACCCTTGTTCATAAAATCATAACTTGAGATCCAAGCATCTTTTGGGAAAACTTTGTGAATAAAAGTTGTAGATTTTGTGGAGTACTACAACTTTCATGTTGGAAGTTTTGTTTGAATCCAATTGCATCATGGTGAAAAAGTTGGGCAAAGTTGGGAAAAAATAAGAAATTTTCATAACAAAAAATTTCTAAGTTATGAAAATTTTCCATTTTAAACCCTAATTTGTAAAATTAGGTTTCTTGATGAACATGTTTCATTTTTTGACACATCTTGATGAAAAATGACCCTTGGCGCTTGATTTTTACCAAAAAGTCAAAGTTTGACTTTTCAGTGTACAATTGATTTTTGATCAGTTGACTGGAAAATTCATCTGTCAATCCAATGCTTTGGAGATCTTTTGAACCTTGTGATTAGGTAAAGATGATGCCATTTAGTCCTTGAATCCATGCTTGAACCCAATTTGCCATTGGCTAGTTGAAAAATCAGAAATTTCCCTTCTGCAGTCAAAACCCTAAAAATGACCATTTTGCCCTTTTGATGATCTGATCAAATTCTTGAGGAGTTGTGGTCCAAACTTGATCAAATGGTTCATATGAGCCTATAATGTTGATGTGGATCAAAAATTATGAGGTTTGACTGTAAATTGGCCACAGTTGACTTTTTTCCCCAATACAATTGATTTTTAGGTCAACTGTCCAATTGATTGGGTAAAAATTTGATTCAAGGCTTGAAACTTGGTATGGGAAATCTTATAAGTCCAACATGAAGTATGAAAATCAATTTGAGCATTAAAAGTCCAAAAATCCTTGTGCAAACTCAAACCCTAATTTCAGGTCAACAGTGCAAGGAGATGTCTTGAGCAGAGCAAACCCTAATTCTATCTGGAGTCCAAAGAGTCTTGTGAGGGGAAATCTTGATAAAATGAGAGGGAAAATTTTGGGGTACAACAGGCGGTACAAAAAATACTTATTCAAGTTAATATAAAGATATTCCTTTGAAAGTGCAAAACTATATGTTTTTCTTTTATTTCTGTGTTTTGTTTGCAAAAACGTCCAATGGTTATTTTTGAACATAGGCATTTGAACGTGACTATTGTTTACAAATAAGCAAAAAGGGGAACAAAAAATAGAAAGATAATCACTAATGGCTTTAAGAAATAGGATAATATCTTTATACTATTCCATAAAATCCCCCGCAGGTACTTTTCCAACAAGAGCAGAAGCTGGGACATCCCACTACAGGATTGCTAAGGTATCTCCAGTATGCATCCTAATGGTATCAAGTTCTCTCACATCCCCGATGGAACAAAACTTTAGGTTACCTCTCCAAAGATCCCCCAGTGAAAGTCGCCCAGTTTCTCAGGATTCCCCAGCAGGTTTTCACAAGGTCCATAAGCAATGCACAACGTTTCCCTTCCACGACAGAGTTTATTTCTTTAACAAATGGAAACTCATCAACACTTCAACTTCAAAATATTGAAGACTCACATACCCAGCGGTACTCAGGGATTTATTTTCCCCAACTCCAGCAACACTGCGACATAACGATTAACATGTCCATACATTACATCCATACGTCATAGCATTGACAACACATATGCATACAACGCGATCTCATTTATTTTGAGAAACAACATTATACCGTGCATTTCATACATCATGGCATTACATGAAACTAACCTTTCACCTTTTCAGAAGAAAAAAATCAATCAACAGAAAATTATTATCAAATTTTCAACAAGTCAATCATAGATCAATTCCCGAGAAAGGACTGCTCAACCATCTATATAACAGATATTTCCTTCAGACCCCTGCTGGTTCAGTTTAAATCTCTCAACGAGTTATTCTGATTATTTCCCGTAGACGTTTTCTTTGGTTCAGATAAATCTCTCAACGATTTATTCTGATTCTTCTCCAGATCCCTGCCGGTTCAGTTTGAATCTCTCAATGTTTTATTATGTTTCTTTCCCGCAGACGTTTTCTCTGGTTATGATAAATCTCTCAACGATTTATTCTGATTCTTCTCCAGATCCCTGCCGATTCAGTTTGAATCTCTCAATGATTTATTCTAATTCTTTCCAGCAAACGTCTTCTCTGGTTCAGATAAATCTCTCAACAATTTATGTTGATTCTTCTCTAGATCCATGTCGGTTCAGTTTAAATCTCTCAACAGTTTATTCTGATTCTTTCCCGTAGACACTTTCTCTGGTTCAGATAAATCTCTCAATGATTTATTCTGATTCTTCTCCAGATCCTTGCTGGTTCAGATAAATATCTCAATAATTTATTCAGATTCTTTCCTAGTAGGCACTTTCTCTAGTTCAAATAAATTGCTCAAAAGATCTACTCTGATTATCTCCAGTTAAAGAATATTCAAGACCTCTTTTGGTTCAGTTTAAAACTCTCAACGGTTTACCCTAATTACTTTCCAAATGAACATTTCTGGTTCAGATAAATCGCTCCAATATTTATTCTGATTCTTCCCAGTCAAACAACATACAAGACTTCTGCTAGTTTCAGATAAATCACTCCAAAGATTTATTCTGATTCATTTTCAATGAAATCAAGTTCAGACTTAATCCATTTTCTATCAACAGTCACCTTTGGATGGAATCTACAAGCCCATCTCCGACAAATCTCCACCATTCCTCCAAATGGCATCTATAAGCCCATTCCCAATTCATCTTCGAGTGCAAATTTCTGGGCACTCTAGTGTTCAATCATCTTCCACCTTCAAGTCACGAATGGCGGATCCGCCAATCTAACTCTTCAGGTTTAAGAATATTGAACAGGAGTAGTTGTTATACCCCAAAAAATTTCATCTCGTTTATCAAGTATTTTCTCACAAAATCTCCTTTTGATTCAAGACTACACAAGGGTTGATCAGCTCAAGACACCTCCTTAAGCACTGATGACTGAAATTAGGGTTTGAGATTGCACAAGGATAATTGAAATTTTAATGCCTCATATGTTTTTCATGGATCATTATGGACCCTCAAGATTTCTCATGTCAAGTTTCAAGTCTTGGATCACATTTTTGCTCAGTCAATTGATCAGTTGACCTAAAAATCAGTTGTATTGGGGAAAAAGTCAACTATGGCCAATTTACAGTCAAACTTCATAATTTTTTATCCATATCAACATTGTGAACTCATATATGTCATTTGATCAAGTTTGGACCACAATTCCTCAAGAAATTTGATCAGATCATCAAAAGGGAAAAATGGTAAAAATTAGGGTTTTGACTGAGAAAGGGAAATTTCTGATTTTTGACCTATAACATGGTTAATTGGTTTGAGATGTGATCTCAAGGTTTCAAATGCATCATTTTGACCTAATGGTATGGCTCAATACTTCCATCAAGATTGTTAGACGGTGTGGCAAGTGATCGAGAGGGGGGGGGGGGGTGAATAGACCACCTCTTACTTTTTCAAGGATTTAAAATTATTTTATCAAAGTGTGTTGAAAGCAGCGGAAAATTAATGTCCTGAATCAATTCCGTCTACTTTGAACCGACTACTAGAAAACCTGACATGTGAAAAACTTGCTCGATTTTATTAGATTAAATTGATGAATATACAACTCAGATTTCTTAACGTTTCAATGCACTTATCATTAAAGCAGTATTTCCAATGAATTAAGAAATTTGTTAGGAATTTTATCAAACACTTGGCATATGCTTGTTTAATGATTTAATAGTGGTGGTTTGATGAAAGTGTTTGAACCACTATTTTTATCATTAGACAGAAAAACTTAGCAAGCCAATTGAATTACAAAATTATGGAATATGTAAAAAGATAAAGGAGAAAGAAAGAAAGAACGATATGCAGGCAGTTTAGTAAGGAAGTTCCCCACTGTCGTCCTCGCGTGTGGGTACGTCTCCCTCTCAATTTCACAATCGAAACTGAGAACTTTTATAACAAATTGCTGAATGTTTGATAACAAGGTTACACTGCACAGACAGATAGAAATCCATATGATCTTCTTCTTCTTGTAAGAACCACCACTTGATATGAGTTGTATCAAGATTCCCTGCAAAGTCCACAATTGATCCTCCGCTTCCATGACATGTTTGCGAAAATCCTTCTGATTTCCAAACCCCTCGCTACGGCTGAATCTGACTCGTGCGACCGTGACTAACAAACCCTCAAGAACACACTCGTTCTTGAAGGACAATCTCCTTGGTTTATTTATTGAAGCCTCCTTTACAATCTTCAACTCAGCTGAGATTCTTTCAATACACAGCTGAACATTATCTCTGACCTCTTAATCCACTTCAACAAGGATGTTTGATTTTTGTTGTTGTTGTTGAATGAAGATGATTGAGAAGATTATGAAGAGGAAGTTTCTTTAGGCTTCTGGCTGCTCACAAATGTTTGCACACAATTCTGATATGTTGCAAAAATGGATTTCTGCTGAGAAGAATACTTGCTTATATATGTAACAGAAAACGGTTAGGCAAAAGAAAGTATTATGAGTCGATGCATGTTGGTCATGAGTCTACTCATGTTAGTTATGAGTTACAGAGTAGGTCGACACATGTTGTTTTGAGTCGATGCAAGATCATATCATAACATTTTATAGAACCAACAATTTTATATCCGTCGATGCATAACATGTATGTGTCGATGCATACTGATTGTAATTTTAATTTTTGAACATAAAACGTGGTATGAGTCGATGCATGATATTATGTATCGATGCATATAAATTCAAAAATGTTTTCCAGGAGCATCAGAATTTCATGTGTCGACGTATGAGGTTTTGTGTCGATGCATACAAGTTTAAGTTTGCATTACAGGGGCATCAAAGTGTTATGTGTCGATGCATAAGATTTTGTATCGATGCATGCAAGTTTAAGTTTGCATTACAGGGGCATCAAAGTGTTATGTGTTGATGCATAATAGTTTGAGATAGTATTCCAGGGACTTCAGTATGTTATGGATCGATGCAAAACCTATTGTGTCGACTCATAATGATGCATTATGAGTAAAACACATTTTTAACTTATTTTAAACATGTTATATTATATTTTTGTAATGCACACATGTATTTATCATTTCACATACATTTGCAATCATTCAAAACCAATTATGAAGGGGTTGCTCACAAACTCCCCCTTTTTGATGATGGCAAATATCTGATGATGTATGGTGATATAGTGTAGATGAATAAGCTTTCTCCCCCTGAGTTTGTGCATCTTCTTTCTAACACTAACACAATCTTCTTTTCCCCCTTTGACCACTTCAAAAATAGAATAAGCAATATTTTCAGCAATCTCAGCACATAAGAAAATCGATATGCAATTTCAGCAAATATTGTCTTGGCATTCACACAGAATGTCTTGGCATAATGTTATCAATAACTGAGTAAATAATTGAGTAAACAGAAAGTAATCAAGTTAAAAGTAATTAATGCAGATAAGAGTTAGATTACATAAGCAAAATAGAATGTTTGAAGGAGACATTAATACAAATATTAGAAAAAGAGGCATGGATTAATGGTATGAAATGTATGACATGGAGATATAGACTAGGGATTATGCCCATCATAGGATTCGTCATAGTTGTAGGGTGGAGGAGGCGATGGAGGTTGATTAATGTCAGGATTCTGAGTCATGAACTGATATCGTCAAAATCTGTTCTGGATATCGACATTTCTGAAATTTTCCATGATTCCAGGTGTTGCACCCCAAAATTTTCCCTCTCATGTTTTCCAAAGTCTTCCCCCTGCATGGTTGATCACAAACCCTTGCCTAAGGAAAAAAAAATTTTTGAGTGGTGCTTTAAGTATCTTTCGATTGGCATTCTGAAAGACCCTTCGATTGGCATTCTGAAGGAGCATTTCGATTGGCATTCTGAAGGAGAATTTCGATTGGCATTCTGAAGGAGCATTTTGATTGGCATTCTGAAGGAGAATTTCGATTGGCATTCTGAAGGAGCATTTCGATTGGAATTCTGAAAGACCCTTCGATTGGTATTCTGAATGAGCCTTTCGATTGGCATTTTGGACAAGCATTTCGATTGGAATTCTGAAAGGCCCTTTGATTGGTATTCTGAAGGAGTACTTCGATTGGCATTCTGAAAGGCCCTTCGATTGGTATTCTGAAGGAGCACTTCGATTAGCATGAAACAACACCTTTCGATTGGCCTGTTAACAAAGCCTTTCGATTGAAATTTTAATTAGTACCCTTCGATTGATCTTTGGGCAAGGGCCATTCGAAGGAGGTCATCAAGAGGGCACTCAAATCAAAAGTGTCCAGGTTCATTCAAGAGACAGGAATATTTCAAAAAAGGAAAACTTTTAATGTGTTTGTTTCTTGTCTCATGACATTTAATGGCCTGTTTAATGGCTGTCTCTTGCCATTACTACACTCTCACGCCCCTATAAATACAGAGGCCAGCATACATATGCAACACACAAAAATTATACAAGAAAACACACAAAAACTCCACACAAAAACTCTGCAGGAAAACAGAACACACGAAAAAATACACAACAGGAGAACAAAAAAACATTGGAGAGGCGCTGCCCATACAATCCTTCAAAGGTTGTCAGAATTTTCCAAGCCAAAGCAGTCCTTCAGATCAAAGGTGCCCACGCCCAGAAGCCCTCGGATCAAAAGTGCCTACATCCAGGAAGTGCCCAGATCGAAGGTGCCTATATCCAGGAAACGCCCAAATTAAAAGTCCAATCTGCTGGTAAGAAAGGGTAAACTATCCAACCTCATATTTTCATAATACATCCATACTGGTTGTTACCTTAGATTTTCTATCCTAGACAGGATCAAGAGGCCTGGGTTTGGCCCCAGGTCATGTTCTTCGTTTGCTAACATTTGCTGCAGATTTAGCCTGAAGAGACCCAACAAGTGCAGGATCGAAGGGCCTGGGGTTCAATACCCAGGCCCTGCATTTTATTTCGCTAACATACTTTTGCAGGTATAACACCCCAGATCGAAGGAGACACCTTCTCTGGATCGAACCCATCAGCATGCTGGATCGAAAGAGGCATCTCATTCCTGGATCGAAAGCCATGGCCTCCCTGATCAAAAGACCATCCTCTTCCCTGGATCGAAGGTTGTTCATGCCCACTTCCTGGCCCAATCGAAAGAGCCATGACCCTGTCTGGATCGAAGCTTCCATTCCCCCTGGGTCGAAACTCCCTTTTTTCCCTGGATCAAAGGATCCCCCCTTGTATTTTATTTTTGTTTTCATTGACATCTTTTTATCTTTTTTAATTAACATTAAAATCAAAAACCACAAAAAAACATTAGGCTAGTTTTTTTTCTATTAAAATTAACTTTGTTAATTAATCTTTTAATTATCTTAACATTTTCTCAAAAACTAAAATTTAGTAGGTTTAGATCATAATTCTCAAAATAAAATAAAACAACAAAAAGATTTCATTCTTAGGATTTTTAGAGTTTATTTTCAGATTCGCGCGCATTTATTTTATTATAACTGTCTATTGGTTTGTAATAGCTTAAATTAAGACTTTTACTTTACTGCTTTTATTCCCCCAATTTTGGACATGTAAATAAATCCCCCTCCCCGAAGCCTTGTAATAGCGTAGAATTTACAATTCCCGCACTTTAAATTCCCGTACATATATTAACTGCTTAGATGTATGCTAACTAGGCTATGTATGACAAGATTAACTCTTAACTTAAAATCAATAGTAGCTCACCATAACATGTACAAAGATAATATAAACTGAAAAAACAACACACTTGCACATGCCACTCCTAGGGTACACCTCACTTGGTTTCCTTGAACGTGGTCATTGAGTATAGGAAGTCTTAGAGGTTGTCCTCCTGTCTAAAGATCAAAGTTACCTCGAAATGGTTGCCTCAATAAAAATGATCTAAGACATTAGGATTACCACTAAAGCGTCTTAACGTTGCTTTAGTGACCAAACGTCCCTAAAATCTAATTGACCCGAAAAACTCCAACGACGGTGCTACCTACTCCTCAATAGTGGGATAGCATTGTCTAAAGGACAGTTGCACAGTTTAATTCCTTTTTGAGTAGGTAGAGGTTCTTAAGTACTTGCTCCTTTTAAAAACAAAACAAAACTTTTCACACTTACACTTTTCGAACAAAGTTTTCAAAACACTTCATTACACTCTTGAGAACAGAAGCAAGAGTTAAATCGAAGTTTCAAACAAAAACTCTTTTCAAAACCCACAAACACAAAGAAAAGCAAACTTTTGAAAACATAGTGAGCAAGTACCTAAGAGCCCGTGGATAACCACGGATAGAAAGGGTGCTAATACCTTCCCTTTCTATAATCTACCTCCCGAACCCGAGAAACAATCTCGAAAAGGAATTTTTCTGTGCTTTTGTCCTTTACTTGTTGGATAAAATAAAAGACAGTGGTGACTCTTGCTTACCGCGACACTTTGCAAAAACAAACGCAAATGTGAACCAGCATAAAAAAACAGTCAGTTCTCATTCCCACCGATCACACCAGGATTTTGACAACAGTCATCCATGAAGCTTGTCATCTCATTGTAGAATACCTGGTGCCATTTGACCAAATCTAAGTGCCATGAATGCTGATTTTGGTTCATCCGTGTATGCTCATCATGCTATTATTCATGCTTTTTGTGCCATTCATTTTGATGGTTATGCCACTGTCTCGCTTCTTCATGTCGAGAATCATTGGCAACCTGCATTTGCTTAAACATGGCAGTGAGGTAAGCAGGAACTTCCGAGGAAGAGACTGCTTCAGCAATGGGAGCATTCTGAGGTTGTGCGGTTTGATCAAATTGATAATTTTTTGGAGACCATCGGTTTGGCACCCACTCACCCCAACCGGTTCCAGCCTGATTTTTCTCAGGTTTGACATTCTCATTTATATTTGGCATGTCTGCATCAACATGATCCTCATCCTCATAAATCTGTTCAGAGGGTATATCAAAGTTATATACCCTTACATTTGACCTTTTCTCCTTAAAATAAAGGCATTGACGGTTTTTGTCCCATCTGTATCCCATGTGAGATAGAGTAGCCTTATTAAACTCTTGGGCAGCAGTATGGGAGATAAGAGGAACATGAGGAATAACAAGGTTCCAAAACTTGATAATTCTCATAATTTGAGCAGTATATCCAAGGGATGTATTCTTCTGACTATTTCGCATAAGAAACATGCGTTTGACAAAGTAGTTTGGCCAGTTTAGGGGAACCCTATCTAGCAAAATATGTAGAAGATGAATATCTGACATGTCTAGCCTAGAGTGGCCACCGGATCTTGGACGCGATATATGTGAAGTTATCCAGTGAAGTATTCTAGGAATGCTTTTGATTATGCCGGTGGTTACGGGCTCAAACTCGCCTAGAGGTCGATCAAGTTTCAGAATTGAGGTTATGAAAGCTTCCTCGTCATAGTCAGTATCAAAACTTTGGTCATGATAGATCTTCATTATTGACCTTCCAAATGGAATGCCAAAAAAACTTTGCCAGTCAATGACTTCAAAAACATATCTTCTTGTCCTGATTTTAACTTTAAAACACCAACCCATTTTTTGTTTCTAAACCATCATAAAAAGATCTTATAAAGTCTTCATGGTAGTCTTCTCTAATGTTAAGAAATGACACTAATTGTTGAGCATCTAGGATATCACAGACATCTGTGATATGAAGATATAGAACCTCAGCCTTATCAAATACATAAGGCTTCATAACTAACCTTGTTTTAAAGGATTGCTCAAATTCTTCAGTGATGGCAGGATGCATGATAGACAAAGCGCTTGGAGGGATATCTGTGATAGATCCGGATGGTCCTGCACCAAGTTTTCCCTTGCCTTTTGTTTTTGGAGGCATTTTTTTTGTAGAAGAAGGGTAGTTAAGAGTTTGGGGATGAGGGTTTTTGGAAGATGAAAGAGTGATGAGAGTAGCGAACGATGATTAGGGTTAGATACTATATGTAATGAAACATATAGTTGGAGGGAGTTTAAATTTGGTAGATGGGTTGGCCCAATTTAAATTAATGACATTTATTATTCTTATGTGTCGACACGAAATTCGTATGTGTCGACACATCCTGTGTTAAAGAACAGTTTTTTGTTTTAAATGTTTTGCATCGACTCAAGAATCCTATGATTCGACGGGAAGTAATATGTGTCGACGCAAATCTTGATGTGTCGCCTGAAACCAATTCTTACTTTCTGTTTTTATAAATGTTTTTGATATGAGTTGACTCATAACTGTATGTATCGACTCATAACACAAATTTTGACAGAAATGTAGTTTTTCACAAGTTCTTGTTAACATATGGATATGGTACCCAATTCCAATTTAAATGATTATGAAAAATGAATCATCTGAAGAGTATTATGCATGCATAATGATGTAATGCAATTTTCATATGTCAAGTTCAAACAATTTATGTAAAAGAGTTATACGTATAGACATTATCAATGGAACATTACCATCAACTTATAAGTAATTGAGAAACTAGATAGGAAGGGTATTACCTCATTTGATGAGATGTTAAGACACATGTACTAAAGCTGAAAAACACATCTCAACAGTATGGTGAGACATAGATATATTTCAACTACAAATATGCTTAAGACATCACGTAAGAGAGATTTAAAATCCCTAGCTCACAACGAATGTTGAAGAAGAGTTCCATTTCTAGTGGTTTTGAAAAGATGTCAGTAAATTGATTTTTAGTATCAATATGCTCAAATGTAACATCTTCCTTTTCAACATGATCATGAAGAAAGTGATGCCTAATCTCTATGCGTTTAGTGCGTGAGTGTGTCGGATTCTTAGTGAGATTTATAGCACTTGTGTTGTCACATTTTATTGGAATACGTTTTAATTGAATATCATAGTCTTGTAATTGTTGCTTCAGCCATAAGATCTGAGCAGAACAACTACCAGCTGCAACGTATTCAGCCTCAGCAGTTGACAAAGCAACATAAAATTTCTTTTTCCTATGCCAACTTACTATAGAGTTTGAAAACAAGTGACATGTTCCACTAGTGCTTTTCCTATCTGATTTGCAGCCAGCAAAATCAGAATCGGAGTAACCTACTAAACTGCAATCGCTTCCCTTGGAATACCATAGCCCATACTTAGATGTATTATTGAGATACCTAAGTATACGCTTGACAGCTTTCAAGTGGGATTCCTTAGGATCCGATTGATATCGTGCACACATGCAAACACTAAACATGATGTCAGACCTAGATGTTGTAAGATACAAGAGGGATCTGATCATACCTCTATATTTTTTGACATCAACACTCTTACCATATTCATCCTTGTCTAAATTCCCGTTGGTAGGCATGGGGGTGTCAATTGGTTTTGACTTGTTCATTCCAAATCGTTTAAGCAACTCTTGGCAGTATTTTATTTGACATATAATTGTGCCTTCATTGAGCTGCTTTATTTGGAGACCGAGAAAGTAGTTTAGCTCCCCCATGAGACTCATCTCAAATTCACCCTATATGACTTTGGAAAATTCCTCGACCAAGTGTAGATTAGTTGAACCAAAAATAATATCATCTACATATATTTGAACTAAAAGGATGTGCTTTCCTTTATGTTTAATGAAAAGAGTGGTATCCAATTTACCTCTTGAATAACCATGATCAAGTAGAAATTTACTAAGTCTTTCATACCAGACCCAAGGGGCCTGTTTAAGACCGTATAAAGCTCGTTTTAATTTGAAAACATGATCTGAATATTCGTTATTCTTAAAACCAGGAGGTTGTGAGACATACACCTCTTTGTTTATGACTCCGTTAAGAAAGGCACTCTTTACGTCCATTTGATAAAGCTTAAAATCTTTTTCACACGCGTAAGTGAGCAAGAGACGTATAGCCTCAAGGCGAGCAACTGGAGCATAAGTCTCCTCATAATCAATGCCCTCCTCTTGGTATACCCTTGTGCTATTAAGCGTGCTTTATTGCGGGTTATCATTCCATTTTCGTCAAGATTATTTCTAAAAACCTACTTAGTGTCTATGATATGATGGTCTCGCGAACGAGGGACAAGTTCCCAAACATAATTTCTTTTAAACTGATTTATCTCTTCTTGCATGGCCATTAGCCAAAATTCATTAATCAAGGCCTCTTTAGCATTTTTAGGTTCTACTTGTGAAACGAAAGCAAAATGATAACAAAAATTACTTATCTTGGAGCGAGTCGTTACTCCTTTTGAGATATCTCCCAATATGTTGTCAATGGGATGGTCTTTAGAGGACTTCCAAGCTAGTGGAAGATAATTAGCTTCCATTTTATCTTCTTCCTCATCTTTTGAAAGGCTTGTATATTTTTCTTCCTCATCGTCAACTGTTTTGGAGAAAATAATTTCCTCAACAATTTCTTTGAGTATATCTTCAGTAGATACACCTGCACCATCAAGATAAATACCTTTTCCAACATGTTTCGAATAAGATTCATCAAAAGAGACATGAACTGACTCTTCAATCGTAAGTAAACGTTTATTGTATACCCTATTTGCTTTGCTTGATTGTGAGTATCCGAGAAAGATACCTTCATCTGTTTTTGCATCAAAGTTTCCAAGATTTTCTTTTCCATTATTCAAAACAAATCATTTGTAACCGAATACATCAAGATGTGACAAGTTTGGCTTTCTTCCTTTTAAAATTTCATAAGGTGTTTTATCCAAAATGGGACGAATTAATATTCTGTTTAAAACATAACAGGTTGTGCTAATTGCATCAGCCCAAAAATATTTTGGTAATCCATCTTCATTGAGCATTGTTCTCACCAACTCCTCAAAGATGCGATTTTTGCGCTCCACAACTCCATTATGCTGTGGAGTTCGAGGTGATGAAAAGTTATGCTCAATACCATGCTTGTCACAATACTTATCAAAGAGATGGTTTTGAAATTCACCTCCATGATCGCTTCGAATTGCGATTATTTTCAATTTCATTCTGTTTTGAGATAGTTTTGCAAAAATCTTAAAAGCAGAAAAAATTTCATTTTTGCTATGAAGGAATATAGTCCAAGTAAATCTAGAGTAGTCTTCAACGATCACAAAACCATAATAATTTCCTCCTAGGAATTTTGTTCTAGAAGGTCCAAAGAGGTCCATGTGAAGAAGCTCAAGGGGTCATGAAGTGGAAATCCTATTTTTAGATTTGAAAGAGACCCTTGTTTGCTTTCCCATTTGGCACGCATCACATAGGTGATCCTTTGTAAATTTTATCTTTGGAAGACCTACTACTAGATCCTTGGATATAACCTTATTAAGAAAATCAAAGTTAACATACGCTAGACGTCTATGCCAAAGCCAAGAATCATTATTCAAGGTGACTAGACACTTAGTGCTTGTTAAGGATACATCAAAAAGGTCAAGCATATAGACGTTGTTTACTCTAGTGCCCTTAAACACAATATCCTTTTCAATATTTTCAATTATGCAGCAAGTGTTTGTGAAGGTAACTTTATAACCCTTGTCACACAATTGACTAATACTCAGCAAATTATGTTTAAGCCCCTCTACTAAATGGATATCAGAAATAGTAGTGGTATATGGATTACCTACACTACCTTTACCGAGTATAGATCCTTTGTTATTGTCTCCATAAGTCACAAATTCTTTCTTCTTTGCTTTGAAGTCAATTAAGAGCGATATGTCACCGGTCATGTGTCTTGAACACCCACTGTCTAGAAACCATCTTCTATCCATGGATGTAAGACACTTTTCCTGCAATATCAAAAGAGAGAGGTAGGTACCCAATTTTTATTGGGTCCATGTGGGTAAGTGGTAACATGGTTTCCTTTAGGCCTCTATTGGTAAATGCCTTTAGGAACAAGGAACCTCCTAAATTTGCATTTTTCAATGGTATGACCAAAACGACAACAATAATGGCATAAACCATGATGATGATGTATTATTTTACTTCTGATTATTGAATCATTTGGTATCTTTTTGACAAAAGAATATTTTAAATATGGTGGATTCAACATTTTTTTTTAAAACTCGAGGATCGACTGCAAAAGTAACCTTGGGCTGTAAAGATTTTTCTAATTTGGCATTAAGAGTTCTAACCTCTTGTTGCCAAATATGACAAACTTCACATTCCATTCTGGGGGAATACATCTTGTAACATCCTTATCCTTTGAACTTTCTGCAATACTAGCTTTTAGACTTTTTAAGTCTTTTTCAGCTTTATAGACTTTACTCTCCAGAAATGAAAATATTTGTTTATCGAAGGATAATCTCTTAAAAGCATCTTCGGCTTTGTATTGCAGTTTTTCAAAAGCTATTTTTAGTTCAGAAAATTCATAGAAGAAAAGTTGTTAGGATATGCTTGCCTTACTTGCTTGTTGTGGTTGTCTTTCTTGTGGTAGGACTGATTTTTGGTATCTGCCATCACACATAAATTTGCACTTTCATCACTACCACTTGAACTTTCATCGTTTAATGAATCACTATCGCTTTCCCACGCAATGCAAGCTATTCTTTGTTTGTTGAACTTCTTTGGTGGAACTTTTCCTTTATCCTTTTTCATCTTTGGACAATCTGGTTTGTAGTTTCCAACTTTACCACAATTGTAACAAGTTCCTTTACCTCTTTGCTTTTTATTTTCTTCTTGCCTTGGATCTTTAGATTGTTTTCGAAAGCTTATGAGATTCTTATCGGAGTGCTTTATTCCATTCTTTCGAATAAACCTATTGTATATCCAAACAAAAAGTCCCATTTCTTCATCATCAGAATTTTCATCACTAGTTGAGTCATTATCATCTTGCTCTTTGGTTGAGGACTTAGAGCTAGAAGCCATTAGAGCTATTGACTTCTTCTCACCCTCCCTGTCTTTTTCCTCTCCTTCTTACTCTTGTTTTCATATTTTTCAAGACTTTGCAATTCTTGTTGATATTCTCCCAGCTTTCCAAACAGAGTTGTAATGGTAAGCGTAGTGAGGTTACTTGCTTCCTTGATAGCCGTTACTTTAGGTTGCCATTCCCTTCTAAGACATATCATAATTTTATTAGTAGCAATTTCATTGGAAACAGGTTTTCCAAGTGCATTTAAATGGCTCATAAGATGAATGAGTCTCTTCTGTATGTCAGAGACAGGTTCTCATTGTTTCATGCGAAAGAGCTCGAACTCTTGATTGAGTGTATTGATGCGGGACTGTTTAACTTCAGTAGTGCCTTCATTAGAAATTTATAAAGCATCCCACATTTCTTTAGCGGACGTGCAATGAGACACCCTATAATACTCATCAACACCAAGTGTTGAGATTATCATATTTCTGCCTCTCCAATCGCACGACCATTTGTTTTCATCCATTTCATTCCATTGATCCTCCGGTTTAGGTACTATTGCACCTGTATCATTCCTCATGGTAATTTGAAAGGGACCATTTTGAATGGTAGTCCATACATTCCTGTCAATGGAATTTATGTGTACTTGCATACAGTCTTTCCAGTAGCCATAGTTTTCACCATTGAAAACAGGAGCTCTATTATACGCCCCCTTTAGTTCAAAGGCCATAGCATTACTAGTAGATACAAAGCATCAGCTAACCGGTGCTCTGATACCACTTGTTAGACGGTGTGGCAAGTGATCGAGAGGGGGGTGAATATATCACCACTTACTTTTTCAAGGATTTAAAATTATTTTACCAAAGCGTGTCGAAAGCAGTGGAAAATTAATGTCATGAATCAATTTTGTCTACTTTGAACCGACTACTAGAAAACCTGACATGTGAAAAACTTTCTGGATTTTATTAGATGAAATTGATGAATATATAACTCAAATTTCTTAACGTTTCAATGCACTTATCATTAAAGCAGTATTTCCAATGAATTAACAAATTTCTTAGGAATTTTGTCAAACACTTGGCACATGCTTGTTTAATGATTTAATAATGGTGGTTTGATGAAAGTGTTTGAACCACTATTTTTATCATTAGACAGAAAAACTTAGCAAGCCAATTGAATTAAAAAATTATGGAATATGTAAAAAGATAAAGAGAAAGAAAGAAAGAACGATAACATGCAGTTTGGTAAGGAAGTTCCCCACTGCCGTCCTCGCGTGTGGGTATGTCTCCCTCTCAATTTCACAATTGAAACTGAGAACTGTTATAAAAAATTGTTGAATGTTTGATAACAAGGTTACACTACACAGACAGATAGAAATCCCTGTGATCTTCTTCTTATTCTTGTAAGAACCACCACTTGATATGAGTTGTATCAAGATTCCCTACAAAGTCCACAATCGATCCTCCGCTTCCACGACCTGTTTGCAAAAATCCTTCTGATGTCCAAACCCCTCGCTACGGCTGAATCCGACTTGTGCGACTGTGACTAACAAACCCTAAAGAACACACCCTTTCTTGAAGGACAAACTCCTTGGTTTATTTCTTGAAGCCTCCTTTACAATCTTTAACTCAGCTGAGATTCTTTCAATACACAGCTGAACGTTATCTCTGACCTATTGATCCACTTCAACAAGGATGTTTGATTTTTGTTGTTGTTGTTGAATGAAGATGATTGAGAAGATGATGAATTTGATACGATGGGAGAACTGACTTGAGGTTTTGCGTTTGTTTTCGCAAATGTTTCGGTTGAGGAAGAGTCGCCACCGACTTTTTATTTTATCCTAAGGAAAGGTCAAAAAGCACAGCAAAAACCTTTGAGATGTTTTCTTGGGTTCGGGGGGTAGATTATAGAAAGGGAAGGTATTAACACCCCTTCTATCCATGGTTATCCATGGGCTCTTAGTTACTTGCTTAGATCACTTGCCTTGCATTTTCAATTGTTTAAAATGGTGCTTTCAATTGTTTGAAATTGTGCTTTGTGTGTGGGTTTGAAAATGTTTTGAAAAGGGGCCATTTGTTGTGGCAACCTTTGTAATGATCCATGTTTGAATGTATACAAAGGTGTACTTGTCTTTTGAAAAGTTTTCAATGTTTTTGAAAGTTGTTTGAAAGTGTGTTGTGATGTGTGTTTTGAAAAGTAGGCAAGGATTGTTTTGCAAGATTTGGTCAAGTAACTAAGAGTCGTCTACCCCTAAATTTACTCAAAAGTTTTTTCTATGTTTTAACCCTTTTAACAATTTTGTTCCACCATTGTATTTGGTGGACAATCTTGTGTTAGGATGTTAACGGGACAGGCGCGGGTCATCGTTTTAGACCATGATTGCAATGGTGCCAAGTGTCTTTGGCAATTTTTCCTTTAAGGGACTTGATCATTTTTAGGCAACTTTCGAAAGCGTCATCGAGGGACTATGATCATTTAAAATTGTTTTGTTTTTGCCAAAAAACACTCAACATGCAATATGGCCCATTATTGAAGGCAACAAGTGGAGTAACCCTAGGGGTGCAAGTGTGATTGGTGTTGTCCATTTTCATGCTTTGTTATCCTTTGTTTAGTCAAGCTATTTGTTATTTGATTTTTGCATACAAACCCTAAGTCTATCATGGCATATTTAGAAAGCTTTAAAATGCGGAATTTAAAGTCCTAAATTATTACAAAATAATCATGGGGATGGGGGTACAAATGTCCAAATGGGGATGAGACTTAATAGGAAAGTGGTAACCCAATATTTACAACCAAATCGAATTAATTGCAAATGTAATATGTAAATTAATAGCAATGTATAAGAAAAAAAAAATGTGTATTGTGTCAATGTATTTGTGTATGTGGTTTATTTACAAATGAAATAAAAATAATAAAAAAGTTAATTCTGGATATTTTCATATTTAGGGCAAAACCCCTAATTCTGGGATAAATAGTATTTATTACCTATATTATATATAATATTTATTAATTATATACAAAAAATAAATAAAAGAAGTATATTTTGTAAAAAAGTAATTTTTGAGGTCAAATATTAACAAAAATAAAAATGTATTATTTTTATATTTATCCTAAATATTTAATAAAAGATAGATAAGTATTTATATTATTTACTAAATATATTAAATATATACAAAAAATAAAATATTTATTATTTACAAAAAAAAGTATATTTTAAGAAAAATGTTTTCCAAAGATAAAATAAAATAAAATCAGAAAATAAAATGTATTTGTATTTATTTTTTAGTATTTAAATAAAAAGCAATATGTTTATTTACATGTATAAATTCAAATAAAACAAATAAAAATCCTAATAAAATGCCAAAATGGCAGAAAAATATTTTTAATATTTTTTATGTTTTGACAAAAAATAAACAAGTCAGAAACAAAAAGAAAAAGTCAAAAATGATAAAAATAAAACACAATGGGCCAAGGGGGTGTATGTGAAATAAAGTGGTGCAAACAGAAAAAATAAGCCAGGCCCAGCCCAAAGGACTTTGTCTTCAACCTCCAGCCATTTTCAAACAAAAACGCGCGCCTTCTTGTTCATCTCCCTAACTTCTGATTCTTTGATCTTTTGACAAATCTTAAAACATGAAACTTGTAGAGCTTGAAGCCACGATTCTAAACATATAAAGAAGTTGATCTAACTCTTAGAAATGAGAGAGAATTTCTTCTCCCCCAATTCCTGACCTAGCTTTTTTCAGATATTCAGTTTCAAAATTCTCTTAGTACACACAACATAAATGAAAAGTAATGACATGGGTAGCTTCAGGGCCATGAGTAGGACATAACTTCTTCACAAACCTAAGCCTAGATATGCCTGGATAGAGAGATAGAAGTTCAAACTTTTACCTGTTCAGCTTGATTCGTGTATGACAATGGAGGTACTTTCAATGCAATGTGAGGACTTGTATAGCTTGCTTGAGGTCCAGGGATGCTTCTCCAACCTCTAGCTTGCTTTGGAACTAACTGAAACGAGCTATGGAAGTTAACCTGCACACCTGAAAAAATGAAAATGGTGAACTTGGTTAGAGGTGTTACAGTCTGTAGCTAGGGCTTGGGATAGTTTGTATGGATGCTATGGAGTGTGTTTGAAGAGGTTTCAGCCAAAATGCATGATAAGAATGGACTATGGGATTCAAACTGCAGCCTATGCCCTGTTTTGCCACAAAACTGTGTTTTTCTGTATATGGAGGTTTGAGAGATGGTTTGGTCGTGTTTCAGACTTGGTTTGATGTTTGGAAAATGCTCATGAAGTTTGTTTAGGCTTGTCTTGACAGGAATGTGAGTTGTGATCAGTTATGCAAGTTTTCTTCTTTCTTAAGTCAAAAATGCCAAGTTGGGTTACAAGCTTATGCAGGCCCCCTAAACATGCTGCAAAGTTTGTTCTTGATCAGTGGGATATGTCCACACATTTGTGCCTCAGAGATTTTCTTTGGTACTTCTTAGATTTGTGTTTGACATAAAGTTGATCTTTACAAGAATAGATAAAATGCTTTTTCTAATTATGGATTAAACTTCCATGTAATGACCAAATGAGCAAAATAATGCTAGAACACAATGGATTGGCATTTAATTATTGAGTTTAAGAAGGATTAGAGGCCTGTAATCTAGCTTGTACAAGCTGATTTCAAAAATGCCTAAGTTATGAACATGCATTTGGTCAAGAACAAAAGTGGATTTTGCCCAACTTTGCCAATTCGATTCTCCCTAACCACAAGGGTGTTTGATGAGTTCTTGGACAATTTGGAAAGCTTGGAATGTGTACTACAATCCATCTTTGTATTGCAAGTTGAAATTCAAAGTGGAAGCATGTGAAAAGTGGCCATGAAGTTAGGCAAAAATCCTGCCTAAAATAGGTCAAAAAATTTCTAAGTTAAGAATGTTTTGCACCCTTGTTCCAAAAATCATAACTTGAGCTACAAGCTTCTTTTGAGAAAACTTTGTGAATCAAAGTTGTAGATTTTGCAATGGACTATAACTTTCATGTTTTGAGTTTTGTTTGAATCCAAATATATCTTGATGAAAAAATGGGACAAAGTTAGGAAAAAATAAGGAAGTTTCATAACTTAGAAAAATTCTAAGTTATGAAATTTTCTCATTCTAAACCCTAATTTGCAATTTTTGATTTCTTGATGAACAAGTTTCATAATTTGACATGTCTTGATGAAAAATGAATCTTGGCACTTGATTTTGACCAAAAAGTCAAAGTTTGACATTTCAGTATACAGTCAAATTTGGATCAGTTGACTGGAAAATTCATCTGTCAATCTTGTGCATTTGGGATCTTTTGAACTTGTTGAACATGTCAAGACAATGCCATTGGGTCCTTGATTCCATATGTGAGCTTGGTTTGCCATTGGCTAGGTCAAACAGTTAAAAATTGCCTTTGTGCAGTCAAAACCCTAAAAATGACCATTTTGCCCTTTTGGTGATCTGGTCAAATTTCTTGTGGAATTATGATCCAAACTTGACCAAATGGTTCATATGAGTTCATAATGTTGATGTGGGTCAACAATCATGAGGTTTGACTGTCAATTGACCATAATTGACTTTTTCCCCAATACAGCTGATTTCTAGGTCAACTGTCCAATTGACTGGGCAAAGATTGGAATCAAGGCTTGAAACTTGGTATGGATAAACTTGTGGGTCCAACATGAAGCATGAAAGTCATCTTGGGCCTTTTATGTCAAAACATCTTTGTGCAAACTCAAACCCTAATTTGGGTCAACAGTGCAAGGAGGAGTCTTGAGCAGAGCAAACCCTAGCTTGATCTTGAGCTCCAAGGGTCTTGTGATGAGAATTTGTCAGCTTCTGGATCTTCAATTCCTGCTCGTTGAACTTTTCCCGATAAGAATCTCGTTCTTCTCGTAGTTGTGCCCAAGACCTCTTTAGTGTATCAACATCAGTAGGTATCTGAGGAGGGAGAACAGTTGGAGGAGCCCCATCTCTATCAGGATATTCAAGAATGATGGGTCTGACAGCTTCATATGGCATACCATACTTCTGAGCACGGATGCGGACCCATCTGTAGTAGGGTTCCATAGGTAGAGAAGTATTTGGTCCCAACTCATGTGGGTCAGCTTTGTGAATTCTGTCCCAAGCCTTGATGAACCTACGACGCAGTTCGTCACTATCTACCTGAAACTCAAAACTGATGTGAGGCACCAACATTTCATGAGGCCCTACTCTTCTGGCTCTTCCAAACTGACGGAGAGCTAGACATGGATTATAAGAGATTCCTCCTTGGGTACCAATCAAAGGAACATTAGGATATTCTCCGCAACGATCAATAACAGCTACCTCATCCAAACCCCTGAAAGTCCAAATGATGTCATTATCATTGAGAGACACTAACCTATGAGCCCAGCCTCTTCCCTCTTTGTTCTTCAGCACGAACTTAGGGAGGTGCAAAATAAACCACCTCACTAACAAAGGAATACAACACCACAGAGTTCCTCGTCTTCGGGCAGTACGAGCATAGAGTTGTTGCAGGATATCACCCAAGAGAGTGGGCACAGGGTTCCGAGACATGAAGATCCTTATGGCAGTGATGTTAATGAAGTTATCAGGATTAGGAAACAAGACTAGACCATAGATTAAGAGAGTCAGAATGTCTTTATACGCCCTGAAGTCTAAGTCCTTCCAAAAACTGTTAGCTTTACCAATCAGAAATTTGGCCAATAAGCCCTTAACTCTGCTTCTAGTCACCCAGTTGTCCATTACCTCTTTGTGGGTCAAGGGAAGGGCTGCAGCAATCTCCTCAAGCCTGAGAGTCTTTTCCCAACCAGTGAAGGGAGTCTGATCCAAGATAGGGATACCCAGCAAATCAGAGAACTCTTCCAGGGTAGGGACCAGCTGGAAGTCTTGAAAGGTGAAGCAGTTATACAAGGGATCATAAAACTGGGTCAGGACACTCATCAGTTGTTGGTCCCACTTTGCAGTGACTAAACCGAGAAGATAACCATGCCTCTGGATGAAAGAAGTGGTGTTTGGAATTCTGCTAACCAATTCTTCAAGCAACTCAGGTGGGTGAACAAAGTTGAACCGGATGGTGTTCCTTCGCACAGGCATCATGATGTCCTACAAAACAGAGCAAAGATGAAGCCCTCTTGTCTTTGAAATGGTCAGTCCTTATACAGGATGCATGCAATGTCTATGATGGTATGATGTCATGATAAAGCACACCACAAATATTCACAAAGGCAAACATGATCAGGCACACAAATCACACAAGACAACTCTTAGAGTTTAGGCCAGCATGAAGTTCAGGTACTACCCTCTTTCAGTTTGTTGGTTAAGACCTGTCCTATCAAAAGTAACCGGGTTCTAGAGGATCCCAATATCATCGACTACCCTCAATCGGTCATAACTCCAGCATCGCAATCTTTTCTTGCGGCCAGAACCATCGAGAGAGTTTAGCCTCAATGGGTGTAGCATACTGCTACTGTTCTATTGGCCAAGTTAGGTCATTTAAGGTTCTAAGGTCGGTCGGTGCTTAATGACTCCTCAGAAGACCCATATTCTCCTCGTTGCGACACAAGGGATATCGGTACAGACCAAGGCGCCACACCAACGTAGCCACTGTTTCACCTGTGTCGGTCTATGCCGGACAGGTCCCTCACAGCTTATGCTACCTAACAGGGTATCCCCAGATCCGGGATAGGATCTATGAAACTCCAAGACAATGCCCATAATAATAAAGCAAACAAAACAAAGCAATTGAAAACACAAGTATGAGCTATCCTAAGGTACACCTCACTTTAAGTATCCCCGGCAGAGTCGCCAGTTCTGTGATCGGTGGAAATAAAACTGACTGTTTTTAGCTGGTTTCGCGAAATGTCGCGGAAGCAAGAGTCGCCACCATCTTTTATGTTCTCCAACATGGAAAGGACAAAAGCACAGCAAAATTCCTTCTTTGAGAATGTTTCTCGGTTCGGGAGGTAGATTTATAGAAAGGGAAGGTGTTAGCACCCTTTCTATCCATGGTTATCCATGGGCTCTTAGATACTTGCTCTTAGGTTTTCAAAATGATGTTTGCTTTTCAAAATGTGAGTGGGTTTGAAAAAAGTTTCATTGAAAGATTTCTGAATAACTCTTGTATCTGTCCTCAAGAGTGTTTGAAAAATTCGTTTTGAAAGCTTTTGAAAGTGTCAGTGTGAAAAGATTTTTGATTTGTTTTTTAGAGAGCAAGTATCCATGAGTCATCTACCTACCCTAAGGAATTAGGCTGTGTAAAAGTCCTTAAGATAATGCCATCCCACCATTGAGAGGTAGGTAGCACCACCGTTGGAGGTGTTCGGGTCAATTCGATTGTAGAGACAGTGTGGTCACCGAAGCAACAGTAGAACACCTTAGAAGCTACCCTAATGTCCTAGATCCTTTTTTAATCCAAGGCAACTGTTTCGAGGCAACTGGATCATGGACATAAGAGCGACCGCTAAAACGTCCTATACTTGACGACCACGTTTCTAAGGCAATGAGTGAGGCGTACCCTAGAAGTGGTGGGTGTGTTGTGTGTTGTTTTCATGTTATATTTATCTTTGATCATGGCATTGTGAGCTACGAGTTGTTTTTAATAACCATACATTCTTTCATGCAAGTTTAGCAGTTAGGAGTGCGGAAAATTAAAAGACGGAAAGATAAAAGCTACGCTATTACAAGGCGTGGGTCTATACATCGCCAAAATACAAAGACCCGTTTTTGATAAAGATGCGGAAAGTAAAAGAAAAGCGATAAACCTAATTACTATTACATCCTTGAACAGTTACATAATAATCAATAAGAAAATAATGCGCGAAAAGAATTAAAATCAGGACGTCCGAGGGTGTTGACCCTTTGCTTGAAATTAAATTAAACCTAATTAATTATTTAAAGGAAAGAAAGTGTTTTTATGTTTTTTTTGTATTTAATGAAAATAAGAAAAAGAATTAAAAGGAAACCCTAAATCTAGATTATTTTAATTATTAAAGAAAATGTCAAAGTTGACCTAATTTACTAATTAATTAATTTACATGTTATTTACAAAAATAGTGGTAATTAATAATGATAATAATAATGATGAAAATAATTAATTAAGAAAAAGATAAAAATGTCAAAAACCTAATTCTATGTATTTTCTATTTATTAAGAAAAGTATTAGAATTAAAACCTAATTTAAACTAGATTAGTTATTAACATTTATTTACAAAAATAAATTAGTGAGGAAATTAATAAATAATTAAACATATTTTGTATTTTGATTTTCTGATTTTTATTATGAAAAGTTGATTAATGGTGAATTAATAAAAAACAATTAAAACAATTAAAAAAGAATTAGAAAGAAAAGAAAATTAAATTAAATTGAAAAAGCATGCAAACCAAGGGGTATGATGGCCCATATGGAGGTAAGTTGCAGCAATTCTGGCCCAAGAGTCACAAAGCCTTTGTTTGACTTTCACAATCATGTGTATGCTGTTTGACTGGGCGTATGATAGACCTCCTCCTACAACCCTTGGATTGATAGTCACAGCCACTTGGCACATGGAGCATTGAAGGCTCATGATAAATCTTTGACAAGCAATGCACTGGAACGCGTTGGAAAAAAGATTATGAGTTATATGGGGGACCTGGGAATCGAACCCAGGTCCCAACGCCTGCAGGACACGTTTCCAGCCATCTGAGCCATGGTGCACATTTGTTAATGTAATAACTGTTGAAAATAATATACGTAAAACAATAATTATGCTGAGAACACAAAAGCGCGCGCCACATATTTGAATCCACCACTCACGTCCGTCCATGCATCATCTTCTTCATCTGTTCTGAAACAAAAAAGAGTAAATAGCGGGGGTTTTAAACCCCCAAAAACTGGAAATATAAAAATAGCGATTAGGCATACACCCAATATAAAAAGAGCGCGATGGTCTTAATAGTTTCGTCTTGTTGCAACGAATTTGTCTATGTTGGTCTTGAGGTCTAATTTCACAGTATATGCAAAGCCCTAATTTTCAAGCTTTGAAAACCCTAGATGTCGTTCATGGTAACTGGCGTTTCAAGGCATATTAATGGAATTAAATCATACCAAAAGCTTCGCCTGAATGCTGTGAACACAAAACAATCAACCAAATGTATTAAAAATGTATGAATCGTGATGTGCAAATTTGGAAAATAAAGCAAACCGTGTCACTTGTATTCTCTGATTCCTTGCGTGTTAGGATTGGTTTTTGATGGCAAACGCTTCCTGGAAGGTCTAGCAATGCGTTTGAATCAAATAGAAGCTTTGAATTATGCTTCAAATAGGAAATCCGTTTTCAAGTTTTTATTGAAATTTTGCAAAGTGATTATGTAGTTTCAGCAGCTTTCACGTGTATTTTGGAATAGGGTTAGCTCTTGCATATGTATGTGATCAGAATTAGGTCAAAACCTTGGCCCAAAAGTCCATGAATTATGACTTGAATATTTGATTTTCAATTATGTGATTTTGCAATCTTTTTCCATGAAAACCTTGCCAATTATGGATGGTTTTCCTTCTTTGATTGAGAAACTGTTTTGCCAGCTTGCCCTGATATGATTTGCCTCACAAAAGATCCAAAAAACATATCTTTTTAATTTTCCTATAATTAAAATCAATTAAATGAATTAATATAAATATAAATTCAATTAATTAATTAAAAATAAGAAAATAAATTATTTTGAGCTCAATGGGTCGTGCATAGGCTTTGGGTAATGATTCAAGAAAGAATTTGAGGCCCATTAGCAAAATTGAAGCTTTTTAGGCAAAGTTGACTTTTGAAAGTTCCCAAAAATATCCCAACTTCTCCAATGCATATCTTGCTCAACTTTGAAGCTATGAACATGTTCTTGGACATTTTGGAAAGGTCTTGAAGTCCTCTAACCAATGCCTTTGGTCCCATGTCATTTTGATTCACCAATCTCAAGTTATGGTCTTTGACTTAAAGTTCCTTTTTGTTGACTTTTGAAAATGACCTATAATGTTGAAATTGATAACTTTTTGTGAGAGCATTTCTTGGACTTGGAGTGTGAAGATGAGTTGTAGGAAATGTCATCCCCTTCAAAATGAGCTTTGGATGGGATTTTTATGATAAACCATGAGGAAGTTATGCCTTGGTCAATTTGCAGTTGACTTTTCAGCTGTCCAAAAATAGAAACTTTTGCATCTTGAGACTTTTTGAGCCATGCTTGTGGAATCATGATCAAGAATTGATCAAATGATGATTGTTGCTTCAAAATAAGATGTTGACCAAAAATTTTGACTTTTGACTGTCAAATGACCATTTTGCCCCTGTAGTTGACTGTGGAGCAATTAGGGTTTTTGACTGTGCAATTTGATGTTGTGAGTCTTGAAACTTGACATATGGATGCTTGACAATGTATATAGGCATGTGGGACTTGATTGGACCCTTGAAAACCTTATTTTCTTTGCCAGAACCAAAACCCTAATTTTGACTGTGTTAGGAGGCAATTGGACTGTGCAACCCTTGAGAGATTTTGAAGCTTGCTCTTGCCAAATCTTGAAGGATATGGGAGGGAAAATTTTGGGGTACAACAGTTGCGCCTGTTCAATCTTCTTAGACCTGAGGATGTAGATTGGATGGCGTGCCTTTCGTAATCCGAAGGTGGAAGATGATTGAACACTAGAGTGCCCAGAAATTTGCACTCGCATAGTAGAGTATCAGCAGTGTGATGTAGGGAATGGGCTTATAGATGACATTTGGAGACTATTGGTATGTGGATGGGCTTATAGATGCCATCTGCAGATGTGACAGAACCTTGTCGGGAATGGGCTTATAGATGCCATTTGGAACTGTAATGGTAGTTGTGGAGATGGGCTTATAGATGCCATTTGGAGACTGATGGATAGGAGGATGGGCTTATAGATGCCATCTGGAGATGTAACAGAACTTTGTCGGGAATGGGCTTATAGATGCCATTTGGAGACTGTCGGTATGTGGATGGGCTTATAGATGCCATCTAGGTGTCGATCACGTAAGAGATTCCTTAGCGAGAACTTGTGTACCTGAGAAAGAAAGATAATTACCTGGCCTGTTACAGGGGTTGATCTTCAAACTCTTTATGTAGACGTGCCCTGGCTGGATACAGGTATCGAATCTTCAATCAGTTACTCACAGATGTGCCCTGGCTAGATACAGGAATCGAATCTGGAATCAGTCGTCAATAGATACGCCCTGGCCGGATACAGGAATCGGATCTTCAAACTCTTCAGACGTGCCCTGGAAAGATACAGGAATCGAGTCCGGAAATAGTCGTCAACAGATACGCCCTGGCTGGATACAGGAATCGGATCTTCAAACTCTTCAGACGTGCCCTGGCAAGATACAGGAATCGAGTCCGGAAAAATAGTCGTCAACAGATACACCCTGGAAAGATACAGGAATCGGATCTTCAAACTCTTTAGACGTGCCCTGGATGGATACAGGAATCGAGTCCGGAAAATAGTCGTCAACAGATACACCCTGGCAAGATACAGGAATCGGATCTTCAAACTCTTCAAACGTGCCCTGGCAAGATACAGGAATCGAGTCCGGAAAATAGTCGTCAACAGATACACCCTAGCAGGATACAGGAATCAGATCTTCAAACTCTTCAGACGTGCCCTGGCAGGATACAGGAATCGAGTCTGGAAAATAGTCGTCAACAGATACACCCTGGCAGGATACAGGAATCAGATCTTCAAACTCTTCAGACGTGCCCTGGCAGGATACAGGAATCGAGTCTGGAAAATAGTCGTCAACAGATACACCCTGGCAGGATACAGGAATCGGATCTTCAAACTCTTCAGATGTGCCCTGGAGGATACAGGAATCGAGTCCGGAAAAATAGTCGTTAACAGATACACCCTGGCAGGATACAGGAATCAGATCTTCAAACTCTTCAGACGTGCCATGGCAGGATACAGGAATCGAGTCCAGAAAATAGTCGCTCACAGATGTGCCCTGGCTAGCTACAGGTATCGAATCTGGAATTGCGACAGTTGATAGTAATCACCTTTGTATTGACCTTTGTACTGAAAAGACAAAACGTTAGTTGTATGCGATGTCGTGATGTATGAAATGCCTGATGTTCTCAAAATAAATGAGATTGTATGTTCATGATGCGTATAAGCATGCTATAATGTATGAAGATGTGATGTTTATGAATGTATTTTTGTCTAGGAAAGTAAATCCTTGACGGGTGCCGGGAAGTTAACTCATGGGCTGATGTTGAAGAGTAGTGTTCTTTGTTTCTGCTGGGGATGATGGTTGCATGTATAAACCGGTAGGAGAAGATGACTTTGTTGGGGAATAAACTTGGTGGAGAGATTATTCTGCGGGGAAATACTCTGTGGGGAAAGAGAGGTACTTTGCTGAGGTTGATGATAACTCCGCTGGGGATACCATTGCTGAGCTCTGTTAAGGAATTTGATGAACTCCACTGGGGAATAGGAAGACTTCGTCGGGGACGATCTTTCCGTGGCAATTGGCTGAGGATAACCCAGTTATATCCCGGTGGGGAAATAACCTTCTGAATAACACCGGAGGAGCGTTCGTGCTCTGCAGAGGATAAGCTTCCAGAATCTACTAGGGATAAGCTTTCCTGGGGAAACTTTTCAGATTGGACTGGGGAATGGCTCCGTTGGTTGTCTGGTATTCCGCCGGGGAACAATCTTAGATCAAGATTGCCGGAGATGCTTGCTAGGAACATTTGTATACTCCGCTGGGGAATATTGAGATTTTCGGGGGATAATCCAACTTCATTAAGGCTGACTGAGGATAACTCTGCTCGGGGAGAGTGTTGCTGACTTGCTGGAGATACGGTGCCATTTCGGGCTAATGAGAAACCAACTCTGCTCGGGGGAGAGTATTGCTGAATCTTGTCTTACTCTGCAGGGAGTGAAGGTATCTGGGCTACATTCTTCAGCCGAACGTACCTTGGTACCTTGGTGGACGGAGTAATTAGATTGCTTAGACAACTCATTATTTCCCCTGTTTCTGATGTTACCTGTAATTAATCCTTTGTTTTGCATGCAAATATTTATGAGTTAGCAATTAGTGTCAAATGCATATATCACAATTGAACATGGGACGTTCTTCGCAAAACAAAACAGAAAAAGGAAAAACAATTGGCAATTTAGCTGAAAAGTGAATTTGTATTGATTTTTGAATTTGCCTGTAAATAGGCGCTCATGTACAAGAGGCTGACGTCCTAGTAAGAGAACGCCGCCGAACAACGGAGTTTATACAATTTTGTGAAAAGGGAAAACAAAGCAGCTATGTGAAAAGAGTAATCCCACTGGGTTCCAACTCTGCTATCGCCTTTATATCTTCGAGCGTCTCATCACTTGGCTGCTTAGTTGAAGATGAAGCTGATTGATCGATGTCGTCTGAACTTGATGTTGATACCGGATTCTGGATGCAAGGTGATCCAATGAGACGTAGTATTACGCTTATCCCTAACTTTTGCCTGGACCGCCCTTTCGGGTTTTCAGTCCACCGGGATACCCATTTTTGCCCAAGCCGCCTTTTCAGGTTTTCGACTTGCCAGGTGTATAGATTTTTTCATTTCATCCCTTATTTTTGCCCGAACCCTTTTGGTTCGCCGGGAAGCCCTTATTTTTGCCTAGGTATGTCAACCTAGCGGGTCTTTTATCATGCGTAGTATCTTTTTACTATGTCTGCATTGGCAGGGTGAGGAAGGTCGTCACCATCCATGGTGGTTAGAATCATAGCTCCTCCTGAGAAGATATGTTTAACCATAAATGGCCCTTTGTACGTAGGAGTCCATTTGCCCCTGGGATCACTTTGAGGAAGAATGATGCGTTTGATTACCAGGTCCCCAACTTGATACTCTTGTGGTCTGACTTTCTTGTTAAATGCCCTGATCATCCGTTTTTGATACGTTTGACCATGACAAATAGCAGTGAGTCTCTTTTCGTCAATTAGGTTTAGCTGATCAAGTCAAGTCTGGATCCAGTCATCTTCGCTCAAACCTGCATCCTTCATTATCCGGAGAGAGGGTATCTGAACTTCAATCGGCAAGACTGCCTCCATGCCATAGACCAAGGAAAAAGGAGTTGCCCCGGTTGACGTCCTTGCTGAGGTACGGTACCCATGAAGAGCAAACAGTAACATCTTGTGCCAATCTTTATAGGTCACTGTCATCTTCTGCACAATCTTTTTGATATTCTTATTAGCTGCTTCTACAGCCCCATTCATCTTAGGCCGATAAGGAGAAGAGTTGTGGTGCTGTATCTTGAATTGCTCGCAGAGCTCAGTGATCATCTTGTTATTGAGATTGGTACCGTTGTCCGTAATGATCCTTTCTGGGACGCCGTATCGATAGATCAGGTTATGCCGAATGAACCGTGCCACGACGTTCTTGGTTACCGTAGCGTAGGAAGCTGCTTCAACCCACTTTGTGAAGTAATCAATTGCAACCAGGATGAAGCGATGCCCGTTGGATGCCGTAGGTTTAATATCGCCGATCATATCAATGCCCCACATTACGAAAGGCCAAGGTGCAGTCAAGACATTCAGAGGGACTGGAGGAACGTGCACCTTATCAGCATAAATCTGGCACTTGTGACATGTCCGAGAATGTTGGTAACAGTCGGCTTCCATTGTGGACCAGAAATATCCTTCCCGAAGGATTTTCTTTGCCATGGTGTGTCCACTGGAGTGTGTTCCAAAGGTACCTTCATGCAGTTCTGCCATGATCCTTTCTGCTTCAGTCTTATCCACACAACGCAGTAAGGTTGAATCATGGTTTCGCTTGTATAGAATGTCGTTGCTGAGGAAGAACTTTGTTGCGAACCTTCTCAGAAACTTCTTGTCATTGATGGATGCACCTTCAGGGTATTCTTGAGCTTCCAGATACCTCTTCACCTCGTGGTACCAGGGTTTTTCAGTAACCTCTTCAGCCTCAAGATCACAACAATATGCAGGTTCATCCAGTTTCTAGATAATGATCTGGGGGGCCTCGTTGTCCCATTTGACTTTGACCATAGAAGACATCGTAGCTAACGCGTCCGCCAGCTGATTCTCCTCTCTTGGGAAGTGTTCAAAAGTTATCTCCGTGAAATGGGGGATCAATGTCAACACACACTCTTTGTAAGGAATAAGGTTTGGGTGTTTCGTATCCCACTCGCCTTTGATCTGATTGATCACGAGAGCGGAATCTCCGAAGACACTCAGAAACTTAATCCTTAAGTCAATCGCAGCTTGCAGACCCATGATGCATGCCTCATACTCCGCCATGTTGTTGGTGCAGTTGAAACATAGTCGGGCAGTGAGTGGAGTATGAGTGCCTTTTGGGGATATGATCACAGCCCCGATACCATTACCTAAAGCGTTGGAGGCTCCGTCAAAGTGCATAGACCATCGGGATCCTTCCTCAGGTCCTTCATCCGGTCCAGGTACTTCACAATCAGTTACTACCATGATGCTCTCGTCAGGAAATTCAAAGTTCATTGACTGGTAGTCGTCCACTGCCTGGTGTGCCAAATGGTCTGCCAATACACTTCCCTTGATGGCTTTCTGGGTCGTGTACTGGATGTCGTATTCTGTCAAGATCATTTGCCATCTTGCTATTCTTCCAGACAGAGCAGGCTTTTCGAAGATATACTTTATTGGATCCATTTTTGAAATCAACAGAGTAGTGTGAGTCAGCATATACTGTCTCAGCCGGCGAGCAGCCCATACCAAAGCACAGCAAGTTTTCTCGAGCAGTGAGTATCGGGTCTCACAGTCGATAAACTTTTTGCTAAGGTAATAAATGGCGTGCTCTTTTCGGCCAGACTCGTCATGCTGCCCCAACACACACCCCATTGAGCTGTCAAGTACTGTCAAGTATAGTATTAGAGGTCTCCCTTCAACCGGTGGTATAAGAATGGGTGGTTCTTGGAGATACTCTTTGATTCTGTCGAAAGCGGCCTGACATTCATCGTTCCAACGTACTACTTGGTCTTTCTTCAGCAGCTTGAAGATTGGTTCACAGGTAGCAGTTAGGTGCGAGATGAACCGGGCAATGTAATTCAGACGTCCTAGAAAGCCTCTGACTTCTTTCTCTGTCTTGGGAACTGGCATCTCTTTTATGGCTTTAACCTTGGCAGGGTCCACTTGAATACCTTTGTCGCTCACGACGAAGCCTAGCAACTTTCCAGATCTTACCCCAAATATGCACTTGTTTGGGTTCAACCTCAGCTTGTATAACTTCAACCGGTCAAACAGCTTCTGCAGATGGTCAAGGTGTTCTTCCTCAGTTTGAGACCTTGCAATCATATCATTGACATACACTTCAATCTCATGGTGGATCATGTCATGAAATAAAGCAACCATGGCACGTTGGTAGGTTGCCCCAGCATTTTTCAACCCGAATGGCATGACCTTGTAACAGAAGGTGCCCCACTGAGTAACAAAGGTAGTCTTTTCCATATCTTCAGGAGCCATCTTGATCTGATTATAACCTGAAAAACCATCCATGAAGGAGAACACCTTGTGCTGAGCAGTATTGTCAACCAGAACGTCGATGTGAGGCAGAGGGAAGTCATCCTTAGGGTTGGCCCTGTTCAAATCCCTGTAATCGACACACATTCGGACCTTACCATCTTTCTTTGGCACTGGAACCACGTTAGCAACCCACTGAGGGTAAGAAGTCACTGCTAGAAACCCGGCATCAAATTGCTTCATAACCTCAGCTTTGATCTTCTCGGACATCTCTGGACGCATACGGCGGACCTTCTGCTTTACCGGAGGGCAGTCTTCCTTGGTAGGCAGGTGATGAACCACAATGTCGGTATCCAACCCAGGCATGTCTTCGTAGGACCAGGCAAAGATTTCCACATAATCATGCAACATCTGAATCAACCGATGTTTTACGCTGAGCTCCAGGTTGGCACCAATCTTAACTTCCTTTCTATCTGTCTCAGTACCCAGATTTACCGTTTCCACTGGCTCCTCATGTGGCTGAATGGCCCTCTCTTCCTGGAGTAACAGTCTTGCAAGCTCACCAGGCACTTCGCAATCGTCTTCGGCTAAGTTGATCGGATTTTCTAAGTCATAACTGGCAGTAGCAGAGTCGTTACCAGTGAGATCTAGAGTGGATTGAAACCTGTATAGGTGAGTGTGTGTAAATATAGCTGTTTTGCAATATATAAAGAAAGAAAGAAAGGGAGCACAAGATTTGAAATGCGAAAAACGTCCAATTTTTTTATTCATGATATATGGAAATGACAAGTAATAAGCCTTCACAAATGAAGCCAACGGTGCCCCGGGTAAGACATCGGGCCATAAAGTTTCAATTTATTGTTCATTACAAATTAAAAAAACAAAGGAATTCATTACTGAGTAACAAAAGTAACAGGTATGTAGTCTTTTGCAGTCCAATTGTTCAGTCCACCGTCGGTCTTCGGGTAGATCCAGCTATCAAACTCTGATTCCTCCGCATCGCCTTCAATAGCATTCACTCCCGGGTTGGTGATGAACACGGGAGGTCTTCCGATCCTTGCTTTGCGTACAGCCCTCTGAGCCTTTGCAGTGAAACCCAGCCCAAACTTGTCAGTTTTAGGAATAAAATCAGGGAGCCTGCCCCAGTTAGCACATTCACCTTTCTCAATTACAGCCCGGGCGTCCTTCAAAGAAGCCATCTTCAAAGGAAAGTCTTCTTCAATTACTGTCTCTGCTGACGCCAATGTTGGAGGCACCTCTTCAAAGTGTTGAAAGGGGGTCTCAATGAACTCCCCGTCCATCTCTATATACCGGAACGAGTTCAGATGACTAACCATGTATTCTTCCTCCCCCTGCACTGTAACAATCTTCCCTCTGATAGGGTATTTGAGCTTCTGGTGTAGAGTGGAGGTCACAGCCCCAGCCTTGTGGATCCAAGGTCGACCCAGCAAACAAGAATAGGATGGACGAATATCCATCACATAGAACGTTGATTCAAAGACTTGAGAACCAACGCGGATCGGAATATCTACTTCACCGTGTACCATCCTCTTCGACCCGTCAAAGGCTCGGACAACGATGTTACTAGGCTTCAACTCCAAACCTTCACAATCCAACCTGTCTAAGGCCTTCTTGGGCAATACGTTCAGTGAAGAATCGGTGTCTACCAACACGTGTGCCAGAGTAGTTCCCATGCATTCAATGGAGACATGCAGGGCATCGTTGTGGTTATTTCCCTTAGCGGTCAGATCAGCATCAGAGAAACCCATCCCATTGGCAGCGGTCAAGTTGGCCACACAATCAGTAAATTGATCAGTCGACGTCTCTTGTGGCATATGGGCCGTCTTCAGAAATGAAATCAGGGCCTTGGCATGGGCCTCTGAGCACAACAATAGTGATAGCATAGAGATTTTAGAGGGGGTATGCCCCAGCTGTTCAACGACGTTGAAATCGCTCTTCTTGATGATCTTAAGGATTTCTTCCATCTCTTGCTGTGAAGCTTCAACATTAACGGTCTTCAGTGCCTCCATCCGGGCACGCACATCAGCAATCCCTTTGCCCCGAGTGTCAGACGACTCGGCAACAGGGGTAGAAACTTGATCAGGAGGGGAAACAGGCGCACTTGTAGGCGTGATGATAAGAGGTCTTCGGATAACTGGTGGCGCAATGTCAGGCGAGAAGAGCCTGCCACTGCGAGTAACTTTAGCGGGACCGTTGATGTTACTGATACCAGTACTAGTGTTGAACTCCTGCTTTACTCCAAGCACATACACATCTGCCCCATAGTGCCATGGGACAGCCTTGTTAGATTTATAGGGGAGGGGCCCCGGAACAGTAATAATGATGGGTGCAACAGACATGATTTTGACTGGCTTCCTCGGGGGAGCCTTGGTAGGATTGTTGAAAATGGTGACAACAGATATTTCTTCAGTAGGAACAATAGGAACAGCGGACTTTTTGAATAAAATCTCTTTGCTATCCATCAGGTTTTGGACACCTGACTTCAGCAACGGACAACCAGCAGGGGAAACGGCACACAGAAGGCAACCCTTGCTACAACCCGGAAATAAACCGGCCAGCAACAGGTTCCTTTTGACAGTCAATAAAGGGGTAACAACATCATCCACAGAAACTGCATACAGGTCTTCCTCAATAGCATTTACTCCATGCTGGGGCATAGGAGCAGTCACAATGTTGGGCCTTTCGGGCGCCTCAAACTGTATTTCCTTGGCATCGATAAGGTCCTGAACCTTATTTCTTAGGGCCCAGAAATCATCAGTAGAATGCCCCAGGCTATCAGAGTGATAAGCACAGTGGGCGTTGGGATTATACTTCGGAGATGTTGTGTTTACCACCTTCGGAGCTTCTCTGACGGTTACCAAGTTGGTCGATAGCAGTTGCGGCAAGATCTGCAACAAGGTCATACTAAGCCGAGTATATTCTCTTCTGGGTCTCTCACCCCTTGGTTGGTTAGGTTGCCGAGGAGCGGCAGCAGGCTTTGCAATTACCACCGCGTTGACAGCTTGGCGGCGTTCCGGTTTGTTTTGCCTTCTAGGCCCATACACAGCACTGGCTTCCTTCTTGAAAGGCTTTTTCTCAGAACTTGAGGATGCACCTTTCTGTATTTTCCCTGATTTCATCCCAGCTTCTATCCTCTCACCAGTCAGAATGAGATCTGTAAACCCTGCAGATGAATTGCCAATGAGATGATTGAAGAACGGCCCGGATAGGGTCCCAAGAACATGTCCACGAGTTCACGGTCGGTTAATGGCGGCTGCACCCTGCCAGCCAGGTCCCTCCACTTCTGCGCGTACTCTTTAAAACCTTCTCCCGATCCTAGCGACATACCCTGGAGTTGGGTACGTGTAGGAGCGAGGTCGGCATTGTACTGATACTGCTTATAAAAAGCAGTAGCCAAATCCTCCCAGTTACGAACCTTAGTTCCATCCAGCTGATAGAACCATTCGAGATGAGTCCCTGAAAGACTCTCCTGGAAGAAATGGATCCATAAGTTCTTGTCCACAGTATACGGCTGGATCTTCCGTACGTAAGATATGAGATGTAGCTTAGGGCAGGATGCCCCGTCATACTTTGCGAAAGATGGTGCTTTGAACTTATGTGGGATTACCACACCAGAAGATAGACCCAGGTCTCCAAAATCCAACCCAGGCACCTGTTGAATTTCCATGGCATTCAGGCGATCCTCTAACTGCTTGTACTTGTCTTCAGCTGGAGGGTATTGCTCTTCATTGAAATCGGTCTCGTTGTCAGAGACCACCGGACTAGGAACCCTTCCCCCTTGGGGACTGCCTTTCCCTACAGAAGAACCATCTTGATCAACCTCATTTTGCAGTGTGTTACCAAACCTCCGGCCAGTGTTGAATAGTACAGTTCTCTTCTTCTTCGTCTTGACCAGCAGAGCCTTCAATTCCTCTTGACCTTGGGCTAAACTCATGATCAGCTCTTGGAACTGGGCGTTTTGGGCCTGGAGGGCCTTGATGGATTGCTCAGTAGATGATTCAGGATTCATGATGGTGTGCTGAAATAAACAGCGAAGAACATTAAGCAACCTGAAAAGAAGAGTACCTGTGATGCATATGATGAATGGAATGCGTATGATTTATGCTTTCAAAGACAATTGGGATTCAACTTTGTAAACAAAAAGGAAACGCACTTTATTAGATTCAACTTTGAAATTTAGATTGTTCAACAGATTGCCTTTAGGCGTTACATAAAATGGAAATACTGAAAAGAACATCCAAAGCTCATCAGTGATCCCAGGGTCTCCTCTTCTCAGTACGGATGTAGTCATTCAAGGCCCGCTCGTTCTCCAACTGCTTTGTCAGCTTCTGGATCTTCAATTCCTGCTCGTTGAACTTTTCCCGATAAGAATCCCGTTCTTCTCGTAGTTATGCCCAAGACCTCTTTAGTGTATCAACATCAGTAGGTATCTGAGGAGGGAGAACAGTTGGAGGAGCCCCATCTCTATCAGGATATTCAAGAATGATGGGTCTGACAGCTTCATATGGCATACCATACTTCTGAGCACGGATGTGGACCCATCTGTAGTAGGGTTCCATAGGTAGAGAAGTCTTTGGTCCCAACTCATGTGGGTCAGCTTTGTGAATTCTGTCCCAAGCCTTGATGAACCTACGACGCAGTTCGTCACTATCTACCTGAAACTCAAAACTGATGTGAGGCACCAACATTTCATGAGGCCCTGCTCTTCTGGCTCTTCCAAACTGACGGAGAGCTAGACATGGATTATAAGAGATTCCTCCTTGGGTACCAATCAAAGGAACATTAGGATATTCTCTGCAGCGATCAATAACAGCTACCTCATCCAAACCCCTGAAAGTCCAAATGATGTCATTATCAGTGAGAGACATTAACCTATGAGCCCAGCCTCTTCCCTCTTTGTTCTTCAGCACGAACTTAGGGAGGTGCGAAATAAACCACCTCACTAACAAAGGAATAAAACACCACAGAGTTCCTCGTCTTCGGGCAGTACGAGCATAGAGTTGTTGCAGGATATCACCCAAGAGAGTGGGCACAGGGTTCCGAGACATGAAGATCCTTATGGCAGTGATGTTAATGAAGTTATCAGGATTAGGAAACAAGACTAGACCATAGATTAAGAGAGCCAGAATGTCTTCATACACCCTGAAGTCTAAGCCATTCCAAAAACTGTTAGCTTTACCAATCAGAAATTTGGCCAAGAAGCCCTTAACTCTGCTTCTAGTCACCCAGTTGTCCATTACCTCTTTGTGGGTCAAGGGAAGGGATGCAGCAATCTCCTCAAGCCTGAGAGTCTTTTCCCAACCAGTGAAGGGAGTCTGATCTAAGATAGGGATACCCAGCAAATCAGAGAACTCTTCCAGGGTAGGGACCAGCTGGAAGTCTTGAAAGGTGAAGCAGTTATACAAGGGATCATAAAACTGGGTCAGGACACTCATCAGTTGTTGGTCCCACTTTGCAGTGACTAAACCGAGAAGAGAACCATGCCTCTGGATGAAAGAAGTGGTGTTTGGAATTCTGCTAACCAATTCTTCAAGCAACTCAGGTGGGTGAACAAAGTTGAACCGGATGGTGTTCCTTCGCACAGGCATCATGATATCCTACAAAATAGAGCAAAGATGAAGCCCTCTTGTCTTTGAAATGGTCAGTCCTTATACAGGATGCATGCAATGTCTATGATGGTATGATGTCATGATAAAGCACACCACAAATATTCACAAAGGCAAACATGATCAGGCACACAAATCACACAAGACAGCCCTTAGAGTTTAGGCCAGCATGAAGTTCAGGTACTACCCTCTTTCAGTTTGTTGGTTAAGACCTGTCCTATCAAAAGTAACCGGGTTCTAGAGGATCCCAATATCATCGACTACCCTCAATCGGTCATAACTCCAGCATCGCAATCTTTTCTTGCGGCCAGAACCATCGCGAGAGTTTAGCCTCAATGGGTGTAGCATACTGCTACTGTTCTATTGGCCAAGTTAGGTCATTTAAGGTTCTAAGGTCGGTTGGTGCTTAATGACTCCTCAGAAGACCCATATTCTCCTCGTTGCGACACAAGGGATATCGGTACAGACCAAGGCGCCACACCAACATAGCCACTGTTTCACCCATGTCGGTCTACGTCGGACAGGTCCCTCACAGCTTATGCTACCTAACAGGGTATCCCCAGATCCGGGTTAGGATCTATGAAACTCCAAGACAATGCCCATAATAATAAAGCAAACAAAACAAAGCAATTGAAAACACAAGTATGAGCTATCCTAAGGTACACCTCACTTTAAGTATCCCCAGCAGAGTCGCCAATTCTGTGATCGGTGAAAATAAAACTGACTGTTTTTAGCTGGTTTCGCGAAATGTCGTGGAAGCAAGAGTCGCCACCGTCTTTTATGTTCTCTAACATGGAAAGGACAAAAGCACAACAAAATTCCTTCTTTGAGAATGTTTCTCGGTTCGGAAGGTAGATTTATAGAAAGGGAAGGTGTTAGCACCCTTTCTATCCATGGTTATCCATGGGCTCTTAGATACTTTCTCTTAGGTTTTCAAAATGATGTTTGCTTTTCAAAATGTGAGTGGGTTTGAAAAAAGTTTCATTGAAAGATTTCTGAATAACTCTTGTAACTGTCCTCAAGAGTGTTTGAAAAATTCATTTTGAAAGCTTTTGAAAGTGTCAGTATGAAAATATTTTTGATTTGTTTTTTAGAGAGCAAGTATCCATGAGTCATCTACCTACCCTAAGGAATTAGGTTGTGTAAAAGTCCTTAAGATAATGCCATCCCACCATTGAGAGGTAGGTAGCACCACCGTTGGAGGTGTTCGGGTCAATTCGATTGTAGAGACAGTGTAGTCACCGAAGCAACAGTAGGACACCTTAGAAGCTACCCTAATGTCCTAGATCCTTTTTTAATCCGAGGCAACCGTTTCGAGGCAACTGTTTCAAGGCAACTGTTTCGAGGCAACTGGATCATGGACATAAGAGCGACCGCTAAAACGTCCAATACTTGACGACCACGTTTCAAAGGCAATGAGTGAGGCGTACCCTAGAAGTGGTGGGTGTGTTATGTGTTGTTTTCATGTTATATTTATCTTTGATCATGGCATTGTGAGCTACGAGTTGTTTTTAATTACCATACATTCTTTCTTGCAAGTTTAGCAGTTAGGAGTGCGGAAAATTAAAAGACGGAAAGATAAAAGCTACGCTATTACAAGGCGTGGGTCTATACATCGCCAAAATACAAAGACCCGTTTTTGATAAAGATGCGGAAAGTAAAAGAAAAGCGATAAACCTAATTACTATTACATCCTTGAACAGTTACATAATAATCAATAAGAAAATAATGCGCGAAAAGAATTAAAATCAGGACGTCCGAGGGTGTTGACCCTTTGCTTGAAATTAAATTAAACCTAATTAATTATTTAAAGGAAAGAAAGTGTTTTTATGTTTTTTTTGTATTTAATGAAAATAAGAAAAAGAATTAAAAGGAAACCCTAAATCTAGATTATTTTAATTATTAAAGAAAATGTCAAAGTTGACCTAATTTACTAATTAATTAATTTACATGTTATTTACAAAAATAGTGGTAATTAATAATGATAATAATAATGATGAAAATAATTAATTAAGAAAAAGATAAAAATGTCAAAAACCTAATTCTATGTATTTTCTATTTATTAAGAAAAGTATTAGAATTAAAACCTAATTTAAACTAGATTAGTTATTAACATTTATTTACAAAAATAAATTAGTGAGGAAATTAATAAATAATTAAACATATTTTGTATTTTGATTTTCTGATTTTTATTATGAAAAGTTGATTAATGGTGAATTAATAAAAAACAATTAAAACAATTAAAAAAGAATTAGAAAGAAAAGAAAATTAAATTGAAAAAGCATGCAAACCAAGGGGTATGATGGCCCATATGGAGGTAAGTTGCAGCAATTCTGGCCCAAGAGTCACAAAGCCTTTGTTTGACTTTCACAATCATGTGTATGCTGTTTGACTGGGCGTATGATAGACCTCCTCCTGCAACCCTTGGATTGATAGTCACAGCCACTTGGCACATGGAGCATTGAAGGCTCATGATAAATCTTTGACAAGCAATGCACTGGAACGCGTTGGAAAAAAGATTATGAGTTATATGGGGGACCTGGGAATCGAACCCAGGTCCCAACGCCTGCAGGACACATTTCCAGCCATCTGAGCCATGGTGCACATTTGTTAATGTAATAACTGCTGAAAATAATATACGTAAAACAATAATTATGCTGAGAACACAAAAGCGCGCGCCACATATTTGAATCCACCACTCACGTCCGTCCACGCATCATCTTCTTCATCTATTCTGAAACAAAAAAGAGTAAATAGCGGGGGTTTTAAACCCCCACAAACTGGAAATATAAAAATAGCGATTAGGCATACACCCAATATAAAAAGAGCGTGATGGTCTTAATAGTTTCGTCTTGTTGCAACGAATTTGTCTATGTTGGTCTTGAGGTCTAATTTCACAGTATATGCAAAGCCCTAATTCTCAAGCTTTGAAAACCCTAGATGTCGTTCATGGTAACTGGTGTTTCAAGGCATATTAATGGAATTAAATCATACCAAAAGCTTCGCCTGAATGTTGTGAACACAAAACAATCAACCAAATGTATTAAAAATGTATGAATCGTGATGTGCAAATCTGGAAAATAAAGCAAACCGTGTCACTTGTATTCTCTGTTTCCTTGCGTGTTAGGATTGGTTTTTGATGGCAAACGCTTCCTGGAAGGTCTAGCAATGCGTTTGAATCAAATAGAAGCTTTGAATTATGCTGCAAATAGGAAATCCGTTTTCAAGTTTTTATTGAAATTTTGCAAAGTGATTATGTAGTTTCAGCAGCTTTCACGTGTATTTTGGAATAGGGTTAGCTCTTGCATATGTATGTGATCAGAATTAGGTCAAAACCTTGGCCCAAAAGTCCATGAATTATGACTTGAATATTTGATTTTCAATTATGTGATTTTGCAATCTTTTTCCATGAAAACCTTGCCAATTATGGATGATTTTCCTTCTTTGATTGAGAAACTGTTTTGCCATCTTGCCCTGATATGATTTGCTTCACAAAAGATCCAAAAAACATATCTTTTTAATTTTCCTATAATTAAAATCAATTAAATGAATTAATATAAATATAAATTCAATGGGTCGTGCATAGGCTTTGGGTAATGATTCAAGAAAGAATTTGAGGCCCATTAGCAAAATTGAAGCTTTTTAGGCAAAGTTGACTTTTGAAAGTTCCCAAAAATTTCCCAACTTCTCCAATGCATATCTTGCTCAATTTTGAAGCTATGAACATGTTCTTGGACATTTTGGAAAGGTCTTGAAGTCCTCTAACCAATGCCTTTGGTCCCATGTCATTTTGATTCACCAATCTCAAGTTATGGTCTTTGACTTAAAGTGCCTTTTTGTTGACTTTTGAAAATGACCTATAATGTTGAAATTGATAACTTTTTGTGAGAGCATTTCTTGGACTTGGAGTGTGAAGATGAGTTGTAGGAAATGTCATCCCCTTCAAAATGAGCTTTGGATGGGATTTTTCTGATAAACCATGAGGAAGTTATGCCTTGGTCAATTTGCAGTTGACTTTTCAACTGTCCAAAAATAGAAACTTTTGCATCTTGAGACTTTTTGAGCCATGCTTGTGGAATCATGATCAAGAATTGATCAAATGATGATTGTTGCTTTAAAATAAGATGTTGACCAAAAATTTTGACTTTTGACTGTCAAATGACCATTTTGCCCCTACAGTTGACTGTGGAGCAATTAGGGTTTTTGACTGTGCAATTTGATGTTGTGAGTCTTGAAACTTGACATATGGATGCTTGACAATGTATATAGGCATGTGGGACTTGATTGGACCCTTGAAAACCTTATTTTCTTTGCCAGAACCAAAACCCTAATTTTGACTGTGTTAGGAGGCAATTGGACTGTGCAACCCTTGAGAGATTTTGAAGCTTGCTCTTGCCAAATCTTGAAGGATATGGGAGGGTAAATTTTGGGGTACAACAGATGCCATTTGGATGTGTCGATCGCGTAAAAGATTCCTTAGCGAGAACTTGCGTATTTTGAGAAAGGAAGATGGTTTCCTTGCCTGCTACAGGTGTTGATCTTCAGTCTCTTCATGCAGACATGCCCTGGCTAGATACAGGTATCGAGTCTACAATCAAACACTCACGGATATGCTCTGGCTAGATACAGGAATCGAATCCGGAACTTCAAAAGGTTGTTTACAGACGTGCCCTGGCTGGATACAGGTATCGAATCTCTAAACTCTTCATGCAAATGTGCCCTGGCTGGATACAGGTATCGAATCTACAATTAATCACTTACAGATATGCCCTGGCTAGATACAGGTGTCGAATATGGAAATTGTCGTCTACAGATGTGCCCTGGCTGGATACAGGAATCGGATCTGGAAACTCTTCATACAGATATGCCCTGGCTAGATGCAGGTGTCGAATCCACAATCAAAAACTCACAGATATGCCCTGGCTAGATACGGGTATCGAATCTGGAATTGTGATAGTTGATAGTAATCATCTTTGGATTGACCTTTTCCTGAAAAGGCAAAACATTAGTTGTATGCAATATCATGATGTATGAAATGCATGACGTCATGATGCTCAAAATGAGATAGTATTATATGCACTTTATCATGTATATAAGCAGGATGTATGAAATGTGAAATGTCTATGAATGTATTTTCGTCTAGGAAAATAAATCCTTGACGATTGTCGGGAACTTGTTGAATCCTGGGCTGATGTTTTTGAAGAGTAGAGTTCTTCGCTTCCGCTGGGGATGATGGTTGCAAGAATAAACCGGTAGGAGAAGATGACTCCGTTGGGGAATAAACTTGTTGGAGAGATTACTCTGCGGGGAATAGGAAGAACTTCGCCGAGGACGATCTTTCCGTGGTAATTAGCTGAGGATAACCCAGTTATACCCTGGTGGGGAAATAACCTTTGAATAAAGTCGGGGGATGCGCTCGTACTCTGCAAAGGATAAGCTTTCAGAATCTATTGGGGATAAGCTTCAGAATCTACTAGGGAGGATGATTCAACTCTCCTGGGGAAACTTTTTGGACTGTACTGGGGAAGGGTTCCACTGGGGTGTCTGTATTCCACCGGGGAACAATCTTATACTAAGACTGCCGGGGATGCTTGTTGAGGGATGTCTATACTCCGCTGGGGAATGTTGAGATCTTCTGGGGATACCCAACTTCCTTAAGGCTGACAGTAGACTAACTCTGCTTGGGGAGAGTACCGCTGACTTGCTAGGGGAACATTGTGCCTTTTCGGGGCTGACGGGAGACCAACTCTTCCTGGGGGAGAGTATTGCTGAATCTCGTCTTACTCTGTGGGGAGTTGAGGTAACTTGGTTACATCCTTCAGCCGAACTTACCTTGGTACCTCGGTGGACAGAGCAACTAGATCGCTTAGACCATTCTTATTATTGCCCCTGTTTCTGATGTCACCTGTAATTAGTCCTTTGTTTCGTATGCAGTTATTTATGAACAACAATTAATGTCAAGTGCATATATCAAAATGAACATTGGACGTTCTTTGCAAAACAAAACAGAAAAAGGGAAAAACGATGGGTAATTTGTCTGAAAAATTGAACTTGTATTGATTTTTGAATTTGCCTGTAAATAGGCGTTTTATGTACAGGAGGTTGACGTCCTAGTAAGAGAACGCCGCCGAACAAGATAGAGTTTATACAATTTTGTGAAAAGGAAACAAAACAGCTATGTGAAAAACAATCCCACTGGGTTCCAACTCTGCTATCGCCTTTATGTCTTCAAGCGTCTCATCACTTTGCTGCTTAGTTGAAGAGGAATCTGATTGATTTGAGCCCGATAGTTGATGCCGAATTCTGGATGCAAGGTGATCCAAAGAGACATAGTATTACGCTTTATCCCTAACTTTTGCCTGGACCACCCTTTCGGGTTTTCAGTCCACCGGGATACCCTTTTTTGCCCAAGCCGCCTTTTCAGGTTTTCGACTTGCCGGGTGTACATATTTTTTCATTTCATCCCTTATTTTTCCCGAACCCTTTTGGTTCGCCGGGAAGCCCTTATTTTTGCCTAGGTGTGTCAACCTAGCGGGTCCTTAATTCATGCGTAGTATCTTTTTACTATGTCTGCATTGGCGGGGTGAGGAAGGTCGTCACCATCCATGGTGGTTAGAATCATTGCTCCTCCTGAGAAGATATGTTTAACCACAAATGGCCCTTCGTACGTAGGGGTCCACTTGCCCCTGGGATCACTTTGAGGAAGAATGATGCGTTTGATTACCAGGTCTCTGACTTGATACTCTTGTCGTCTGACCTTCTTGTTAAATGCCCTGATCATCCGTTTTTGGTAGGTTTGACCATGACAAATAGCAGTGAGTCTCTTTTTGTCAATTAGGTTTAATTGATCAAGCCGAGTCTGGATCCAGTCATCTTCGCTCAAACCTGCATCCTTCATTATCCGGAGAGAGGGTATCTGGACTTCAATAGGCAAGACTTCCTCCATGCCATAGACCAAGGAAAAGGGAGTTGCCCCTGTTGACGTCTGTGCTGAGGTACGGCACCCATGAAGAGCAAACAGTAACATTTCGTGCCAATCTTTTTAGGTCACTGTCATCTTCTGCACAATCTTCTTGATATTCTTATTCGCCGCTTCTACAGCCCCGTTCATCTTCGGCTGGTAAGGTGAAGAGTTGTGGTGTTGTATCTTGAATTGCTCGCAGAGCTCAGTGATCATCTTGTTGTTAAGATTGGTACCATTATCCGTAATGATCCTTTCCGGGACGCCATATCGACAGATCAAGTTGTGCCGAATGAACCGTGCCACGACGTTCTTGGTTACGGTAGCATAGGAAGCTGCTTCAACCCACTTTGTGAAGTAATCAATCGCTACTAGGATGAAGCGATGCCCGTTGGATGTCGTAGGTCGGATCTCGCCGATCATATCAATGCCCCACATTGCAAAAGGCCAAGGTGCTGTCAATACGTTCAGAGGAACCGGAGGAATGTGCACTTTATCAGCATAGACCTGGCATTTATGACAAGTTCGGGAATGCTGATAACAGTCGGCTTCCATTGTGGACCAGAAATATCCTGCCCGAAGGATTTTCTTTGCCATGGTATGTCCACTGGAATGTGTTCCGAAGGTACCTTCATGTAGCTCTGCCATGATCCTTTCCGCTTCAGTCTTATCCACACAACGCAGTAAGGTTGAATCATGGTTTCGCTTGTAGAGAATGCCATTGCTGAGGAAGAATTTTTCCGCAAACCTTCTCAGGAACTTCTTGTCATTAACGGATGCGCCTTCGGGGTATTCTTGAGCTTCAAGGTACCTCTTCACTTCATGATACCAGGGTTTTTCAGTTACCTCTTCGGTCTCGAGATCGTAGCAATGTGCAGGTTCATCCAATTTCCAAATAATGATTCGGGGCGCCTCGTTGTCCCATTTGACTTTGAACATAGAAGACATCGTAGCTAACGCGTCCGCTAACTGATTCTCCTCTCTTGGGAAGTGTTCAAAAGTTATCTCTTCGAAATGAGGAATCAACGTCAACACATACTCTTTGTAAGGAATAAGATTTGGGTGTTTCGTATCCCACTCGCCTCTGACCTGGTTGATCACGAGAGAGGAATCTCCGAAGACACTCAGAAACTTGATCCTTAAGTCGATTGCAGCTTGAAGACCCATGATGCATGCCTCATACTCCGCCATGTTGTTGGTGCAGTTGAAACATAGCCGGGAGGTGAGTGGAGTATGAGTGCCTTTAGGGGATATGATCACAGTGCTGATACCATTACCCAAAGCGTTCGAGGCTCCATCAAAGTGCATAGACCATCGGGATCCTTCCTCAGGTCCTTAATCCGGTCCAGGTACTTCACAATCAGTCACTACCATGATATCCTCATCTGGAAATTCAAAGTTCAAAGATTGGTAGTCGTCCACTTCCTGGTGTGCCAAATGGTCTGCCAATACACTTCCCTTGATTGCTTTTTGAGTCGTGTACTGGATGTCATATTCCGTCAAGATCATTTGCCATCTTGCTATTCTTCCCGACAGAGCAGGCTTTTCGAATATGTACTTGATTGGATCCATTTTTGAAATCAAAAGAGTAGTGTGAGTCAACATATACTCTCTCAACCGGCGAGCAGCCCATACCAAAGCGCAGCAAGTTTTCTTGAGCAGTGAGTATCGGGTCTCACGGTCGGTAAACTTTTTGCTAAGGTAATAAATAGCGTGCTCTTTTCGGCCAGACTCATCATGCTGCCCCAGCACACACCCCATTGAGTTGTCAAGTACTGTCAAGTATAAGATTAGAGGTCTCCCTTCAACCGGCGGCATAAGAATGGGTGGTTCATGGAGATATTCTTTGATCTTTTCAAAAGCGGCCTGACATTCATCGTTCCAACGTACTACTTGATCTTTCTTCAGCAGCTTGAAGATTGGTTCACAAGTAGCAGTTAGATGCGAGATGAATCGAGCAATGTAGTTCAAACGTCCTAGAAAGCCTCTGACTTCTTTCTCTGTCTTAGGAGTTGGAATCTCTTGTATGGCTTTCACTTTGGCAGGGTCCACTTGAATGCCTTTGTCTCTTACGACGAAGCCTAGCAATTTTCCAGATCTCACCCCAAAGGTGCACTTGTTTGGGTTCAACCTCAGCTTGTACAACTTCAGACGGTCAAACAGCTTCTGTAGATGGTCAAGGTGTTCCTCCTCAGTTTGGGACCTTGCAATCATATCGTCGACGTATACTTCTATCTCATGATGGATCATGTCATGAAATAAAGCAACCATGGCACGTTGGTAGGTTGCCCCAACATTTTTCAACCCAATAGGCATGACCTTGTAGCAAAAGGTGCCCCACTGAGTGACAAAAGTGATCTTCACCATGTCTTCAGGAGCCATCTTGATCTGATTATAACCGGAGAATCCGTCCATGAAAGAGAATACTTTATGCTGAGCAGTGTTGTCAACCAGAACGTCGATATAAGGCAGAGGGAAATCATCCTTAGGACTGGCCCTGTTCAAATCCCTGTAATCAACACACATTCGGACCTTACCATATTTCTTCGGCACTGGAACCACGTTGGCAACCCACTGAGGGTAAGAAGTCACTGCTAGAAACCCAGCATCAAAGTGTTTCATAACCTCAGCTTTGATTTTCTCGGACATTTCTGGACGCATACGGCGGACCTTCTGTTTTACCGGAGGGCAATCTTCCTTGGTAGGCAGGTGATGAACCACAATGTCGGTATCCAACCCAGGCATGTCTTCGTAAGACCAGGCAAAGATTTCCACATAGTCATGCAGTATCTGAATTAACCGTTGTTTCACACTGAGCTCTAGATTGGCCCCAATCTTAACTTCCTTTATGTATGTCTCAGTACCCAGATTTACCGTTTCCAATGGCTCTTCATGTGGCTGAATGGCCCTCTCTTGCTGGAGTAACAATCTTGCGAGCTCGCCAGGCACTTCGCAATCATCTTCACCTTCGTCTTCGGCTAAGTTGATCGGATTTTCGAAGTCATAACTGGCAGTAGCAGAGTCGTTACCAGCAAGATCCATAGTGGATTGGAACCTGTATAGGTGAGTGTGTGTAAATATAGCTGTTTTGCAATATATAATAAAGAAAGAAAAGGAGCGCAAGATTTTGAAATGCAACAAACGTCCAATGTTTTTATTAATGATATATGAAAATGACACATAAAAGCCCTCACAAATGAAGCCACGGTGCCCCGAGTAAGACACCGAGCCATAAAAGTTTCAAAACATTGTCTGTTACAAATTCAAAACAAAAGAGTTCATTACTGAGTGACAAAAGTAATAGGTGTGAAGTCTTTCGCAGTCCAGTTGCTTGGTCCACCGTCGGTTGTTGGGTAGATCCAGCTGTCGAATTCAGATTCCTCCACGTTGTCTTCAATAGCATTTACTCCCGGGTTGGTGATGAACACAGGAGGTCTTCCAATCCTTGCTTTACGAACAGCCCTCTGAGCTTCTGCAGTGAAGTCCAAACCAAACTTGTCAGTCTTTGGAGTGAAATTAGGAAGTCGGCCCCAGTTTGCGCACTCACCCTTCTCAATCACAGCCCGGGCATCCTTTAAGGAAGCCATCTTCAAAGGAGGGTCTTCAATCACAGTTTCAGCTGATGCCAGTGTCTGAGGAACCTCTTCAAAGTGTTGAAAGGGGGTTTCAATGAATTCCACATCCATCTCTATGTATCAGAACGAGTTGAGGTGGCTGACCATATATTCTTCCTCCCCCTGAACTGTAACAATCTTCCCTCTGACCGGGTACTTAAGCTTCTGATATAGTGTGGAGGTCACAGCTCCAGCCTTATGGATCCATGGACGACCCAGCAAACAAGAATAGGATGGTCGGATATCCATCACATAGAAAGTAGAATCAAAAACTTGAGAACCAACCCTGATTGGAATGTCAACTTCCCCATGTACCATCCTTTTCGAACCGTCAAAGGCTCGGACAACAATGTTACTAGGTATGATACGGTGGGAGAACTGACTATGGTTTTGCGTTTATTTTCGCAAATGTTTTGGTTGAGCAAGAGTCGCCACCGACTTTTTATTTTATCCTAAAGGAAAGGTTAAAAAAGCACAGCAAAAACCTTTTGAGATATTTCGTGGGTCCGGGGGGTAGATTATGAAAAGGGAAGGTATTAGCACCCTTTTCATCCATGGTTATCCATGGGCTCTTAGTTACTTAGTTTTTTAGATCACTTGCCTTGATTTTCGATTGCTTTGAAATTGGTGTATGCGTGAGTGTTTTTGAAAATGTTTTGAAAGAAGATGCCTTGTCTTAGGCTAACCTTGTAACAATTCTTTACTCGAATATTTTACAAAGGCGTGTATCTTTTCGAAAAGATGTTTCAAAATGTTTTGAGAGTTTGTTTGAAAGTGCTTGTGGATTGTGGTTTTTGAAAAGAAGGCAAGCGTTTTTGCAAGTTGATCTCAAGTAACTAAGAGTTTTATCTACCCTATTGTACTCGAAGGTTTTCTCTATGTTTTCAATCCTTTTTAACAATTTCGTTCCACCATTGAATTTGATGGACAATCTTGCGTTTAGGAAGTTTATTCGGGACGGGGACGGGTCATCGGATGGACCATGAATGCAATGGTGCCAAGTGTCTTTGGCAATTTGCTTTGAAGGGACTATGATCATTCCGTGTTAGGCAACATTCGAAAGCGTCATCGAGAGACTTATGATCATTTGATTTTGTTTTGCCAAAGAAACTCGATGTGCAAGCATGGCCCATTTCGGAAGGCAACATGTGGGATTACCCTAGAGGGTGCAAGTGTGATTGTGTATTGATTTCATGTATTTGTCTTGCATTAGGTTATCTAGCGCTTGATTTTATGTACATGCAAACTAGGTCTAACCATGGTATAATTGAAAGCGGTAAATTGCGAAATGTAAAATCTACGCTATTACAAAATAAGTATCCGAGAGTGGGGGTACAATATTCACAAATGGGGATGAGACTTTAGGAATGTAATGTCCAATAAGTTACAACCAAATCGAATTTTGCGATCAAATGTAAATAAGGTATATCAATGTAGGAAAATAGCAATTGTATATGTATCAAGTGTGAGATATATTGTGTAAGTGTGAGATGTATTGTGTAAGTATGTAATTATTTACAGGTGCGACAATGTGAATTTTGAACATGTATTAAGTATTGTTTAACTTAAAGAAAAATTAAATGTCTATTTAATTTAATTCTTGTATTCTCTTAATATGTATAAAAAGAAATGTTTTAATCAAATGCTTTAAATTCTAATTAAATGATGTATAAAAAATGTATCTTTATTTGTTATACACAAAAAGTATTTTAATTAAGAAATTAAATTATGCAAAAAACGTATTTTTGTTATTATATACAAAAATTTCTTAAGAAAGGAAAATGTACTTATTTTTAAAAAGAATGTATGTACAAAGTATGTTTTAAATAAATATCAAGAATTAAATTAGAAAAAAAGTATTTTTCATTTGTTATGTACCAAGATATTTTAATTAAAAGAAAAAAAAGGTATTTTCAATTTTAATCATATGGTGTGATAAAAAAATTGGTTCTTTGTTTGTATGTACAAAAAATAATTTAATTAAATGTTTTAAAATTATGTATATAAGAAATGTGTTTTTAAGTATTTTTGTATTAATGAAATGATATACAAAGTAACAAAATTTAGTTTAGAGGCAAACTAATGTAATTAAAAAAAATGTTATATAAAAAGGTTTGTGTTAGTTTATTATATAAAAAGTGGCTAAGCTAATTAATTAAAAAAAAAAGAGAAGATAACGTTTGTTTTATGAAAAGGGGTTTGTGTTAATTGAATGGGCCTTTGGTGAATGGAACAGGCAAGGCCCAAAATTGCAAATAATGTTTCTTAGGGTTAATGCATTTTGTGTTTAGTTGGGACGAAACACTTTAGGGTTTGTGCAGCGGCGGCGTTCGTTCGTTCGTCCTCTTCTTTGTCTTCTCCAATCGTTCTTTGAGTGCTATCTCTTTCACCTAGCCACCAGTGTTTCCATCGCCTCCTTTCCTTCTTCAAGGTTCAGTGAAGCGCGCAGAAAGGTAATCCTCATTCTCTGACTTTCGCGTTTAGGGTTTTACTTATCTTTGCATGTTATGATCTTGTGTTCTGATTATTGTTTGTTTAACGAGGTCACCAAAAAAAAGAGATGAGAGGAAGATTTTATTACCTTTCGTTTGAGGAAGGAGGCGAGCGCGGAGGTGCTCGGAGGCTGGGGCGGAGATGGAACGCGTGATGCTTGCTCTTTGAGCTTCCTGGTTTTTCTGTACTACCTCTTTTGCCTAGGGTTTCATGATGATTTGTGACGAACTGAAAACCCCTTTTTGAAACTCTTTTCTTTCTTCTTCTCTCCCACTGTATGCTTGTTGCTTACGTTGCTCACTTCTGTCGCCTCTGAGTTTGGTGTGTTTTTGAATATTTGTTGCCTTGGTACTTATTGCTTTTGGAATGTTGGTCTAAGGTGATGCTTGATGCCCTATGATGATGCAAATCTGAGGGCTCGTGGGGTTTGATTTTGAATGCTTCTTTTCCTCTTCTCTTACAGTTGCCTTGAGCTTCTTTGAAACTGTTGAGCTTGTTGCCTATGATGAAGCCTTCTTCTGAGGCCTTTGAATTGCCTTGAATGCTTCTTTGGTTGCCTCTGAGTACTTTCTCTCTTCCTCTCTTGCTATGATTTTTGTTGTATGCTTAATGCCTTGAACGCTTGTTGAAACGCTTTGAGACGCCTCTGAACGTATTTTGTTTATGTTGCCCCTGAATACTTTCTCTCTTCTTCTCTTATTACCTTGAGCTTGCCTTTGAAACTGTTGAGCTTGTTTAATGGCCCAATGATGGTATCCTGAGGGCCTTGGTGTTGGGGTTTGGAAATTGTGTTTTACTGGTTCATATGCAGTAGGCTATGAGGTTTGGACATAAGATTGTGATTTTTTGGTTTATGCCCTATGATGATGTAAATCTGAGGGTTTGTGGGTTTGACTTTGAGTTGTTTTGTTTGAATAGTTTATGGTTTAGACTGGATGAGGCTTGACAGGTTTTATGTTAGGCTTGACCAATGCAGGTTTCACTGGTTTTTTGAGGCTTGACTAATGCAGGTTTTGTTTTTGACAGGGTAATGGTTTGATTGGTTCTGGTTTAATGCTTGTGTTAGCTATGTTTTGATTTCAGGCAGGGTTGGGTTTTTGGTGTTTTTGGTGAGAAAACAGGTTATGCTTTTTGGCTCTTAGAGTTTAAGGGCTTGACAGGTAGGGCTCGTTTCAAGGCTTCAGGCAGGTCATGATGCTAAGGCTTGCTTCAGCTGGTTTATTATGCTTTAGGTTAGGCTTGCTTCAAAGCTTTAGGCAGGTTTAATGTTTGACAGGGGTTTGTATGCTAGTATGACTTATTGCAGGTTATTGTTTTGAGGTGTTTATGGTTATTGCTTGAGGTAGCAGGTACAGGCTTGGCCTCCACAGGTTTTAGTTAAGCTTTAGGCTTAACAGTTTGTATATTTTCTTTTTGTGTTGGTTTGCTCTCTTGTATCTCTTTCTATCTATGCCTGCCTAAAGCCTAAAAACCTGCCTTCTTTATCTCTTTTCTTTCCTCTCTCAGTACAGCTAAAAAATGTTAAAATATGTTTTTGCTGTACCTTTTTCTGAAAGGGCCACCCTTATGGGAAATGATGATATGAATAGGTTTGCTTGCATAATGGATTTCCTCTGCATTCTTTATCTTTTCTTGACAGCTTTGAGTAGACTTTGTACTTTTTGAACTTTCCATATCTTTGCCAAATCTTCTTTTGACAGCTTGGGTACCTTTGGCATTTGACAGAAAGTTGCAATTTGATTTTTCAGTTTGGTTTGAACTTGGAGTTTGAGATTTTGAATTTATGCAGTTTTGACACTTTGCATTTTTTCAACTTTGCATTCATGATTTAGCAAATAACATTCTTCCCTCTTTGTGAACCGGGAGAAATCTCGTGATTTGCAGAGAGGGTTAACTGATCCCAATCAGTGGCCCTTAATAATGACTGCAATTTTATCTGTCTTTATTTATTTATCAGTCACTAACTTTTCTTTTTTTTGCAGATGAATAATTGAATGGAGAGGGGTACTAAATGAAGACTGAAGAATTAGAAAAAATAGGATAGTTTTCTTTTTATTTAAATTTAAATTGATGTAAAACCATTGTTTGTAATTAAATTATAAACAATAATTGTACAGTTAATTTAAGAATAAATAAAAGTTTACATTATCCGATTAAGTCTGTTTTTTCTCTTTATTGTTTATTTATTATTTAAAACTCTTTGAATTAAAATAATTGAAAAATAAATTTCAATCACTTAATTTAGAATAATAAATAATTTAAATAAAACAACGCTTTAGTAATTGATCAGTTAATCCTGGCCTTTCCAATATCCAAAGCAAAGTAACAGTTAACCGAAACAAACTAAACAGGCGCATTCCCTCTTCACTGATTTTCAACAAACACTGTAAATCCAAACTGCGTATTTCTTTTGACTGGCTCAAACAAAACAATGTGAATTCAACCCAAATGCGGTATTTTACTGATTAAATCAAAACAATGCGAAATCAACCCGAATCTCGGAATAACTTGCAAAGTGCTGTGGAATTTAAATCCTTCTGAGAATATACCCACAAAAACCTTAATTCCTGATTAAATGCCAAATAACGTTCGCCTAATCAAAGTTGAGCCAAAATCAACCAAAACCCTAACCCAACTGCGTGAAACAATCCAGAGCCCTGAAAATCAGTAAAACCCTAATTTTTGTTTGACTGACGAGAAAAGTCCGTTTGTCCGATTCTTGAGCCAGATCTGAAAAATCAGGAAATGCCTGAAGCTGAGATTTCTTGTGGTAAAATGCGAGGGCAAATTTTGGGGTACAACACTAGGCTTGAGCTCTAAACCCTCACAATCCAACCTGTCTAGGGCCTTCTTAGGTAATACGTTCAATGAAGAACCGGTGTCCACCAACAAATGGGCAAGAGTAGTGCCCCTGCATTCAATGGAGACATGCAGGGCGTCGTTATGGTTCTTTCCTTTGGCAGTCAGATCGGCGTCAGAGAAGCCCAAACCATTATCGGCAGTCAAGTTCGCCACACAATCGGTAAATTGATCAGCAGACGTTTCTTGTGGCACATGAGCCGTCTTTAGGAAGGAAATCAGGGCCTTGGCATGGGCCTCTGAACACAACAACAGTGATAACATAGAAATCTTTGATGGGGTGTGCCCCAGCTGCTCAACTACATTCAAATCACTCTTCTTAATGATCTTGAGAACCTCTTCCATCTCTTGCTGGGAAGCTCCAACATTGGCTGTCTTTGGTGCCTCCGTCAGGGCAGGCAAATCAGTAGCAATCCCTTTGCCCCGAGCGTCAGATGACTCGGCAGCAGGGGTAGAAACAGGAACTTGATCAGGAAGGGAAACATGCACACTTGCAGGTGTGATGACAAGGGGTTTCTGAATTGTTGGTGGCGCAATATCTGGTGAGAACAGCCTACCACTGCGAGTAACTTTGGCAGGCCCAGTGATGTTACTGACGTCGGTACTAGTATCAAACTCTTGCTTTACTCCAAGAACATAAACATCTGCCTCATAGTGCCATGGGACAGCTTTGTCGGATGTATAGGGGAGGGGCCCCGGAACAGTGATGATGATAGGAGCAATCTTCTGAGTGGACATGATTTTGACAGGCTTCTTTGAGAGAGCCTTAGGAGGTTTGTTGAAAATAGTAACAATAGACACTTCTTCAGCAGGGACAGCAGGAACAACAATCTTCTCGAACAAGATCTCTTTGCTATCCATCAGGCTTTGGATACCTGATTTCAGCAAAGGACAACCAACAGGTGAAACAGCACATAGAAGGCAACCTTTACCACATCCCGGAAATAAACCGGCTAGCAACAGGTTCCTTTTGACAGTCAACAACGGAGTAACAATCTCTTCCACGGAGGCTACATACCGGTCTTCTTCCACAGCATTCACTCCATGATGGGGCATGGGAGCCGTTACAACATTGGGTCTTTCGGGCGCCTCGAACTATATTTCTTTAGCATCAATAAGGTCCTGAATCTTATTCCTCAGAGCCCAGCAATCATCCGTAGTATGCCCCGGGCTATCAGAGTGATAAGCGCAACGGGCGTTGGGGTTGTACTTTGGAGAAGCTGTGTTCACTACTTTCGGAGCTTCTTTGACAGTTACCAGATTGGTTGACAACAGTTGCGGCAATATCTGAGACAGGGTCATTCTGAGCCGAGTGTACTGCCTTTTGGGTCTCTCTCCCCTTGGTTGGTTATACTGCTGAGGAGCAGCAACAGGCTTTGAAATTACCAACGCATTGACAGCTTGGCGGCATTCCGATTTAATTTTTCTTCTGGGACCATAAACAGCACTGGCTTCCTTCTTGAAGGGCTTCTTTTCAGTACTCACGGAGGCACCTTTCTGTATCTTCCCCGACTTGATACCAGCTTCTATCCTCTCACCAGTTAAGATCAGATCTGTGAACCCAACAGAAGAATTACCAATCAGATGGTTAAAGAACGGACCGGACAGGGTCCCCAGGAACATGTCAACAAGTTCACGGTCAGTCAAAGGTGGTTGCACCCTTCCAGTCAGGTCCCTCCACTTTTGCGGATACTCCTTGAATCCTTCGCCCGTCCCCAGTGACATACCCTGGAGTTGGGTACGCGTGGGAGCGAGGTCAGAATTGTACTGATACTGTTTATAAAATGCGGTAGCCAAATCCTCCCAGTTTCGAATACTGGCTCCATCCAGCTGATAAAACCATTCGAGTTGAGACCCCGAAAGGCTATCCTGGAAGAAATGAATCCATAGGTTCTTGTCTGCAGTGTAAGGTTGGATCTTCCTTACATATGATCTGAGGTGCAATTTAGGGCAGGAAGCCCCGTCGTACTTCGCAAAGGCAGGCGCCTTGAACTTGTGTGGGATCACCACCCCAGAAGATAAACCTAGATCTCCAAAATCCAGCCCCGACACATTTTGAATTTCCATGGCACTTAAAAGGTCCTCTAGTTGCTTGTACCTGTCTTCAGCAGGAGGGTACTGTTCATCATTGTAATTCGTCTCGTTGTCGGAGACCATAGGACTAGGAGCCCTTCCCCCTTGGGGACTGTCTTTCTCTGCAGAGGAAGTAGCCTGATCAGCCTCATTATGCAGTGTATTTCCAAACCTCCGTCCAGTGTTAAACAGCGCAGTCCTCTTCTTCTTCTTCTTCTTCAAGAGCAGATTCTTCAACTCCTGTTGACCCTGGGCTAAGCTCATGACCAGCTCTTGAAACTGGGCGTTCTGGGCCTGGAGGGCCTTGATAGCTTGTTCGATAGTAGGCTCGGAAGACATGATGATTGAGTGCTAAAATAAACAGCGAAGAAGATTAAGCAACCTGTAGAAGAAGGGTACATGTTATGCATATGATGCAATGAGATGCTTATGATTTATGGTTTCAAAGACAATCGGGATTCAACTTTGTAGACAAAAAAGAAAACACACTTCATTAGATTCAAACTTTTAAATTGTTCAACAATTTTCCCTTAGGCATTACAAGAATGAAAATACTGAAAAGGAAATAAAAGCTGTAAAAGAAACATCCAAAGCCCATCAGTGCTCCCATGGCCTCCTCTTCTTAGTACGGATATAGTCATTCAGGATCCGCTCTTCCTCCAATTGCTTAGTCAACTTCTGGATCTTTTGTTCCTGTTCGTTGAACTTTTCCCGATAATAATCCCGCTCTTCCTGTAGCTACGCCCAAGATCTCTTTAGTGTATCAACGTCAGTGGGTATCTGAGGAGGGAGGACAGTTGGAGGAACCCCGTCTTCATCAGGAAATTCCAGAATGATAGGCCTGACAGCTTCGTATGGCATACCTAAATTCTGAGCACGGATGCAGACCCATCTGCAGTAGGGTTCCATTGGTAGAGAAGTCTTCGATCCCAACCCATGTGGGTCAGCTTTGTGAATTCTGTCCCAAGCCTTAATGAATCTACGGCGCAGCTCGTCACTGTCTACCTGAAACTCAAAACTGATGTGAGGCACCAACATCTCATGAGGCCCTGCTCTTCTGGCTCTTCCAAACTGACGGAGAGCTAAACATGGATTATAAGAGATTCCTCCCTGGGTACCGATCAATGGAACATTAGGATATTCTCCGCAACGATCAATAATGGCTACTTCATCCAAGCCTCTGAGAGTCCAAATGATGTCCTTATCAGTGAGAGACATTAACCTATGAGCCCAGCCCTTTCCTTCTTCATTCTTCAGCACGAACTTAGGGAGGTGCGAAATAAACCACCTCACTAACAAAGGAGCACAACACCACAGAGTTCCCCGTCTTCGGGCAGTACGAGCATAGAGTTGTTGCAGGATATCACCCAAGAGAGTGGGTACAGGGTTCCGAGACATGAAGATCCTTATGGCATTGATATTGACAAAGTTATCAGGATTTGGAAACAAAACTAGACCATAGATTAAGAGAGCCAGAATGTCTTCGTACGCCTTGAAGTCTAAGTCATTCCAGAAACTATTAGCTTTGCCAACCAGAAACTTAACCAAAAAGCCCTTAACTCCACTTCTAGTTTCCCAGTTAGCCAATACCTCTTCTTTGGTCAAGGGAAGGGCTGCAGCAATCTCTTCATGCCTAAGAGTCTTCTCCCAACCAGTGAATGGAGTCTGCTTCAAAACAGGGATACCAAGCAAATCAGAGAATTCTTCCAGGGTAGGGACCAGCTGGAAGTCTTGAAAGGTGAAGCAATGGTACAGGGGATCATAAAACTGGGTCAGGACACTCATCAGTTGTTGGTCCCACTTTGAAGTGACTAACCCAAGGAGAGAACCATGCCTCTTGATGAAGGAAGTAGTGTTTGGAATCCTATCAACCAATTCGTTGAGCAAAGTAGGTGGTTGAACAAAGTTGAGCCGGATAGTATTCCTACGCATGGGCATCATGATGTCCTACAAAACAGAGCAAAGATGAAACCCTCTTGTCTTTGAAATGGGTTAGTCCTTACGCAGGATGCATGCAATGGTATGATGGTATGATGTTATGATAAAGAACACCACAAGTATTCACAAAGGCAAGCATGATAAGGCACACAAGTCACACAAGACAACCCTTAGGGTTTTAGGCCAGCATGAAGTTTAGGTATTACCCTCTTTCAATTTTGTTGGTTAAGACCTGTCCTATCAAAAGTAACCGGGTTCTAGAGGATCTCAATATCATTGACTACCCTCAATCGGTCATAACTCCAGCATCGCAATCTTTTCTTGCGGCCAGAACCATCGCGAGAGTTTAGCCTTAATGAGTGTAGCATACTGCTACTGTTCTATGGCCAAGTTGGGTCAATTTAGGATTCTAAAGTCGGTTGGTGTTTAATGACTCCTAAGAAGACCCATATTCTCCTCGTTGCAACACAAGGGATATCGGTACAGACCAAGGTGTCACACCAACGTAGCCACTGCTTCACCCATGTCGGTCTACGCCGGACAGGTCCCTCACAGCTTATGCTACCTAAAAGGGTATTCCCCAGATCCGGGTTAGGATCTATGAAACTCCGATGCAAAGCCCACAAATATAAAAGCAAACAAAGCAAATAATTGAAAACAAGTAAATGATCTAACCCTAAGGTAACCCCACTTTTAAGTTAAATCCCCAGCAAAGTCGCCAGTTCTGTGATACGGTGGGAGAACTGACTTGAGGTTTTGCGTTTGTTTTCGCAAATGTTTCGGTTGAGCAAGAGTCGCCACCGACTTTTTATTTTATCCTAAGGAAAGGTCAAAAAGCACAGCAAAAACCTTTGAGATGTTTTCTTGGGTTCGGGGGGTAGATTATAGAAAGGGAAGGTATTAGCACCCCTTCTATTCATGGTTATCCATGGGCTCTTAGTTACTTGCTTAGATCACTTGCCTTGCATTTTCAATTGTTTGAAATGGTGCTTTCAATTGTTTGAAATGGTGCTTTGTGTGTGGGTTTGAAAATGTTTTGAAAAGGGGCCATTTGTTGTGGCAACCTTTGTAATGATCCATGTTTGAATGTATACAAAGGTGTACTTGTCTTTTGAAAAGTTTTCAATGTTTTTGAAAGTTGTTTGAAAGTGTGTTGTGATGTGTGTTTTGAAAAGTAGGCAAGGATTGTTTTGCAAGATTTGGTCAAGTAACTAAGAGTCGTCTACCCCTAAATTTACTCAAAAGTTTTTTCTATGTTTTAACCCTTTTAACAATTTTGTTCCACCATTGTATTTGGTGGACAATCTTGTGTTAGGATGTTAACGGGACAGGCGCGGGTCATCGTTTTAGACCATGATTGCAATGGTGCCAAGTGTCTTTGGCAATTTTTCCTTTAAGGGACTTGATCATTTTTAGGCAACTTTCAAAAGCGTCATCGAGGGACTATGATCATTTGAAATTGTTTTGTTTTTGCCAAAAAACACTCAACATGCAATATGGCCCATTATTGAAGGCAACAAGTGGAGTAACCCTAGGGGTGCAAGTGTGATTGGTGTTGTCCATTTTCATGCTTTGTTATCCTTTGTTTAGTCAAGCTATTTGTTATTTGATTTTTGCATACAAACCCTAAGTCTATCATGGCATATTTAGAAAGCTTTAAAATGCGGAATTTAAAGTCCTAAATTATTACAAAATAATCATGGGGATGGGGGTACAAATGTCCAAATGGGGATGAGACTTAATAAGAAAGTGGTAACCCAATATTTACAACCAAATCGAATTAATCGCAAATGTAATATGTAAAGTAATAGCAATGTATAAGAAAAAAACAAAATGTGTATTGTGTCAATGTATTTGTGTATGTGGTTTATTTACAAATGAAATAAAAATAATAAAAAAGTTAATTCTGGATATTTTCATATTTAGGGCAAAAACCCTAATTTTGTGATAAATAGTATTTATTACCTATATTATATATAATATTTATTAATTATATACAAAAAATAAATAAAAGAAGTATATTTTGTAAAAAAGTAATTTTTGAGGTCAAATATTAACAAAAATAAAAATGTATTATTTTTATATTTATCCTAAATATTTAATAAAAGATAGATAAGTATTTATATTATTTACTAAATATATTAAATATATACAAAAAATAAAATATTTATTATTTACAAAAAAAAGAGTATATTTAAAGAAAAATGTTTTCCAAAGATAAAATAAAATAAAATCAGAAAATAAAATGTATTTGTATTTATTTTTTAGTATTTAAATAAAAAGCAATATGTTTATTTACATGTATAAATTCAAATAAAACAAATAAAAATCCTAATAAAATGCAAAAATGGCTGAAAAATATTTTTAATATTTTTTATGTTTTGACAAAAAATAAACAAGTCAGAAACAAAAAGAAAAAGTCAAAAATGATAAAAATAAAACACAATGGGCCAAGGGGGTGTATGTGAAATAAAGTGGTGCAAACAGAAAAAATAAGCCAGGCCCAGCCCAAAGGACTTTGTCTTCAACCTCCAGCCATTTTCAAACAAAAACGCGCGCCTTCTTGTTCATCTCCCTAACTTCTGATTCTTTGATTTTTGACAAATCTTAAAACATGAAACTTGTAGAGCTTGAAGCCACAATTCTAAACATATAAAGAAGTTGATCTAACTCTCAGAAATGAGAGAGAATTTCTTCTCCCCCAATTCCTGACCTAGCTTTTTTCAGATATTCAGTTTCAAAATTCTCTCAGTACACACAACATAAATGAAAAGTAATGACATGGGTAGCTTCAGGGCCATGAGTAGGACATAACATCTTCACAAACCTAAGCCTAAATATGCCTGGATAGAGAGATAGAAGTTCAAACTTTTACCTGTTCAGCTTGATTCGTGTATGACAATGGAGGTACTTTCAATGCAATGTGAGGACTTGTATAGCTTGCTTGAGGTCCAGGGATGCTTCTTCAACCTCTAGCTTGCTTTGGAACTAACTGAAACGAGCTATGGAAGTTAACCTGCACAACTGAAAAAATGAAAATGGTGAACTTGGTTAGAGGTGTTATAGTCTGTAGTTAGGGCTTGGGATAGTTTGTATGGATGCTATGGAGTGTGTTTGAAGAGGTTTCAGCCAAAATGCACGATAGGAATGGACTGTGGGATTCAAACTGAAGCTTATGCCCTGTTTTGCCACAAACCTGTGTTTTTATGTATATGGAGGTTTGAGAGATGGTTTGGTCGTGTTTCAGACTTGGTTTGATGTTTGGAAAATGCTCATGAAGTTTGTTTAGGCTTGTCTTGGAAGGAATGTGAGTTGTGATCAGTTATGCAAGTTTTCTTCTTTCTTAAGTCAAAAATGCCAAGTTGGGTTACAAGCTTATGCAGGCCCCCTAAACATGCTGCAAAGTTTGTTCTTGATCAGTGGGATATGTCCACACATTTGTGCCTCATAGATTTTCTTTGGTACTTCTTAGATTTGTGTTTGACATAAAGTTGATCTTTACAAGAATAGATAAAATGCTTTTTCTAATTATGGATTAAACTTCCATGTAATGACCAAATGAGCAAAATAATGCTAGAACACAATGGATTGGCATTTAATTATTGAGTGTAAGAAGGATTAGAGGCCTGTAATCTAGCTTGTACAAGCTGATTTCAAAAATGCCTAAGTTATGAACATGCATTTGGTCAAGAACAAAAGTGGATTTTGCCCAACTTTGCCAATTCGATTCTCCCTAACCACAAGGGTGTTTGATGAGTTATTGGACAATTTGGAAAGCTTGGAATGTGTACTACAATCCATATTTGTATTGCAAGTTGAAATTCCAAGTGGAAGCATGTGAAAAGTGGCCATGAAGTTAGGCAAAAATCCTGCCTAAAATAGGTCAAAAAATTTCTAAGTTAAGAATGTTTTGCACCCTTGTTCCAAAAATCATAACTTGAGCTACAAGCTTCTTTTGAGAAAACTTTGTGAATAAAAGTTGTAGATTTTGCAATGGACTATAACTTTCATGTTTTGAGTTTTGTTTGAATCCAAATATATCTTGATGAAAAAATGGGACAAAGTTAGGAAAAAATAAGGAAGTTTCATAACTTAGAAAAATTCTAAGTTATGAAATTTTCTCATTCTAAACCCTAATTTGCAATTTTTGATTTCTTGATGAACAAGTTTCATAATTTGACATGTCTTGATGAAAAATGAATCTTGGCACTTGATTTTGACCAAAAAGTCAAAGTTTGACTTTTCAATATACAGTCAAATTTGGATCAGTTGACTGGAAAATTCATCTGTCAATCTTGTGCATTTGGGATCTTTTGAACTTGTTGAACATGTCAAGACAATTCCATTGGGTCCTTGAGTCCATATGTGAGCTTGGTTTGCCATTGGCTAGGTCAAACAGTCAAAAATTGCCTTTGTGCAGTCAAAACCCTAAAAATGACCATTTTGCCCTTTTGGTGATCTGATCAAATTTCTTGTGGAATTGTGATCCAAACTTGACCAAATGGTTCATATGAGTTCATAATGTTGATGTGGGTCAACAATCATGAGGTTTGACTGTCAATTGACCACAGTTGACTTTTTCCCTAATACAGCTGATTTCTAGGTCAACTGTCCAATTGACTGGGCAAAGATTGGAATCAAGGCTTGAAACTTGGTATGGATAAACTTGTGGGTCCAACATAAAGCATGAAAGTCATCTTGGGCCTTTTAGGTCAAAACATCTTTGTGCAAACTCAAACCCTAATTTGGGTCAACAGTGCAAGGAGGAGTCTTGAGCAGAGCAAACCCTAGCTTGATCTTGAGCTCCAAGGGTCTTGTGATGAGAAAATGTTGAGGAAATGGGAGGGAAAATTTTGGGGTACAACAATGAAGATGAAGTTTCTTTAGGCTTCTGGCTGCTCACAAATGTTTGCACACAATTCTGATATGTTGCAAAAATGGATTTCTGCTGAGAAGAATACTTGCTTATATATGTAACAGAAAACGGTTAGCCAAAAGAAAGTATTATAAGTCGATGCATGTTGGTCATGACTCGACTCATGTTAGTTATGAGTTACAGGATGGGTCGAAACATGTTGTTTTGAGTCGATGCAAGATCATATCATAACATTTTACAGAACCAACAATTTTATATTCGTCGATGCATAACACGTATGTGTCGATGCATACTGATTGTAATTTTAATTTTTGAACATAAAACGTGGTATGAGTCGACGCATGATATTATGTATCGATGCATATAAATTCAAAAATGTTTTCCAGGAGCATCAGAATGTCATGTGTCGATGCATGAGGTTTTATGTCGATGCATACAGGTTTAAGTTTGCATTACAGGGGCATCAAAGTGTTATGTGTCGATGCATAAGATTTTGTATCGATGCATGCAATTTTAAGTTTGCATTACAGGGGCATCAAAGTGTTATGTATCGATGCATAAGATTTTGTATCGATGCATAATAGTTTGAGATAGTATTCCAGGGACTTAAGTATGTTATGGATCGATGCAAAACCTGTTGTGTCGATTCATAACGATGCATTATAAGTAAAACACATTTTTAACTTATTTTAAACATGTTATATTATATTTTTGTAATGCACACATGTATTTATTATTTCACATATATTTTCAATCATTCAAAACCAATTATGAAGGGGTTGCTCACAAAGATCAATTGATTGATAGTTGATTTTCAGTCAACTGATCAAAAGTCAACTGTACACTAAAAAGTCAAACTTTGACTTTTTGGTCAAAGTCAAGTGTCAAAGATCACAATTCATCAAAACATGTCAAAATATGAAACTTGTTCATCAAGAAATTAAAAATTCAAGATTTCATTTTGAAAAGTCAAAGTTTCCAAACTTAGAAATTTTTCTAAGTGTTGAAAACTTCATATTTTTTCACAACTTTGAGCCAATTTTTCACCATGATGCAAGATGATTCAAAGGAAAGTTTAAACATTAAAGTTGTAGATATCAATGAGATCTAAAACATTGCTTTACACAACTCCTCCTAGAAATTCTTGGATTTCAAGTTATTAATCCATGAAATCATGGTCATGAAACTAAACACTTCGTGAAAATTTTGCCCTAGTTAGGCAGATTTTTGGTACCAACTTCATAGCAACTTTTCACATAGCTCCATTTGGAATTTGAAAAAGTGATTCAAAGAGGGTTTATAGAGCATGTTACAAGCTTTCCAAAATGTAAAAGAAATCATTGAGATCATGTTTGAGTAGGGAGAATCGAATAGATGAAGTTAGGGTTTTCAAACTTGAATTACAAGCCATTTCATGATGAACAAGAATTCAAATCCAAGCCTAGGCTGCATAATCTTTGCTTTGCAAGCCTCAAAATTGTTTGTCACTCCATAATTAAATGTTTACACAGTTGTTAGAGCTTTAATCCAAGCACTTGAGCCTTTATCCAAGTTACATTTCCATTTATGGCACAAAGTAACCATTCCATTCTTGTAAAGAAGCTTTAATCACAAAGTCAATGCATAGAGCTTTGCACTCGTTCCTTCTGATCACAAGCAATGTCAAAGGCAAAAGCAACTTGTCTAGAGCCTCCCATAAACTCAGGCCATGCTTGTACTATTCCTTGGAACCATGTTTTCAGTTTTCTTCAAAATCAAGAAACATAGCCATAACTCTACATCTTGTGATTCTGACCCTCTCAAGCCTCACAATCTTTTCCATACATATACACAAGTCATTTACAATAAAAGACACGCATGCTTAAGCCCTCAAACTCCCTAGAACTCATAATCACACACAAAAACTCCATTGTTGCATAATCTGACCAAAAACTTGAAACTCACATTTCCCTCGTGCGTTTCCAAGCCTTTTGGTTCCTAAAGCTTCTAAACATCAAATACAACCCATCCAAAGTCCTTTTGCCTAACTATAACACCTCCATCATCAAGTTCCATTTTCAAAGACAGAGCTTTGCAAGTGGACTTCTCCAGAACTCCTCAACCACTTTCAGCTCAAGCCAAGCATCACATTAGCTTCCTAGGAACTTGAGGAAGCTAACCCAATCACTAGGACTCATTGAAAGTTGGTCAAACTTAAAACACGATACCCTCTTGCAAGGTGAGTTTTCTGACTTTTGAACTATTCATATAGGCGTTGTTAGGCTTCAACTTTCAAAGATAAAATGTAGATACCATTGCCACGAAAATGTACATATTCATAGTTTGCATTTATATGGCCTGAACTTAGAGAATTTCGGAGTTGAAGTTTCTGAAAAAAATTAGGTTTCAGTTTAGGGCCAACAAAATTCTCATTCATCTGTGATTTATAGCTTTAGTTATTTACATGGTTGAATTCGTATTGAAATTTCAAGCAAGTTTCATGTTTGTATTTTTCAATTTGGTTGAGAAATGAAGATGTTAGAAAATTCAAAAGTATGGCAATGGCTTCTGGCGCGAGGAAGAAGAAGATAACAGCCATGGAGTTGTTTTCCAATATATATGTATGGTTTTGTATTAATAAACGGATGTATAGCCACCCCAGTGGTAAAGCGCACGTCTGTTAACCTATGGGACCTGGGTTCGAGCCCCAGTGGTACCCTTTTGTTCACTTTTCACATATTTTCTTCTTTTTTGTTCCAGCAAACATGTACATGGGCCTCCATCATTGGGCTTAGACATTTTTGCTGATTGCTGACCCCCCTGCCTATTTTCATGCCCCTGACCCAAACCTTTTTTTTATTTTTTTTATTTTTTTTATTTTCTTTTATATTTTATATTTTATTTTTATTTTTTTTATTTTTATTATTATTATTATTATTATTATTATTATTATTATTATTATTATTTTTATTAATATAAAAAATCCAAAAAAAAAAATATTTTGTTTATTATTTTTACACTTATTTAGTTTATTTCTTTATAAAACAAAAAGAACAAAAAAATATTTTCTTAACAATTTAATTTCTTTTTTTAATAAATAATAATTAGATTTAGGTTTTTGATTTCTTAATTAAAATAAGTTTAGAACTTAGGTTTTCTTTTAATTAATTAATTTTCATATTATTATTATTAATTTAAAACCTTTTCATAAAAAACCTAAAAACATTTTTAACTTAATTTCTTTCTTAATTAATTTAGGTTTAAGTTTTGTTAATTTTTTTTAATTAATCATTTTCTAAATTAGGTCAAGACTAAACCCCTTTCATAAAAAAACCAAACAAAAATTATTTCTTTTTCATTTGCATTTGTACATTGTTATTTATTCAATTCTTGTATATTATTCAATATGGTTGTAATAGTTAATTAGGTTTAATTTTCTTGCAAAATCCCCATTTGTAAATTTGTATACCCCCTCCCCTAATGATGTAATAGCTTAGTATTTTTACTTTGTGCAATTTATCTCTTTATATAAATGCTAGTAATTAGGGTTTGCATGGAAAGACTAAAATTAACAACTTAGCAAACCCTAATTTAAAGACAAAATAATGCATGTAAATCAATACACTTGCACACTTACACCCTTAGGGTAAATTCACTTTGTTGCCTTATAAAAATGGTCATAATATGCATGTAAGATGTCTTGGCAAAAACTAACAAAAATACAAGATCATAGTCCCTCGATGACGCTACAAATGTTTCCTTAAGAATGATCTTAGTCCCTCAAAGAAAATGCTAACACATCTTATAACATTGCTATTCATGACTATATGATGACCCTTGCCTGTCCCTTTTACATCCAAATATAGGGTTTTCTACCAAATCAATGGTAAGATAACAATGTCAAAGGAAAGAGGAAATAAACAAGAAAGACTTTTGAGTAGGTAGAATGTTCCTAGTTTCTTGCTCATTTTCAAACTAAAACATCCTTGCTATTTTCAAAACAAACACCAACACTTTCAAAACATCTTTCAAACTTGAAACATTTTTCAAAAGATCAAACACTTTGTATACATTCTTACGAACGAGAATCATTACAAAGATTGCCTAAACGATGGCGCCTTTTTAAAACACTTTCAAAAAACCACACATAGCACATTTTCAAACAAAAGCAAGTGATCTAGCAAGCAACTAAGAGTCCATAGATAACTACGGATAAAAAGGGTGCTAATACCTTCCCTTTTTATAATCTACCCCCCCCCCCGAACTCAAGAAAATATCTCAAAGGTCTTTCCTGTTCTTTTCAACCTTTCCTTTTGGATAAAAGAAAAGTCGGTGGCGACTCTTGCTAACCGTGACATTTGCAATAAAATGCAAAACAACCAAGTCAGTTCTCTCACCGTGTTACAGTCACTTTTCTCAATTATCCAGTTAAAGATAATTGAATAGGGGCAGCTGTTGCACCCCAAAATTTACCCTCTTGATTTAGGCTTATGTTTCATCATAAACATCATATTGCATTGCATTCAAACATGGTGTAGGGATCAAGGTATTTTGTTTATCAAGCATCCCTCAAGCTTTGGAAGATTTATTGTATTTACAAGTTGCTCAAGGAGGGCCATATTATCTAAACCTCTAGATCTTATAAGCCCAAAGGTATCACATATCTCAAGATATCTTATCCACCTCATTGGGTCATCGGAAGATTGAGTATTGTGTTGTTTATAAGGAGAATCACTTCCTTTTTTATTCATCAGTCAAAACTAGGATAGATTTTTAATCATGGATTCTTTGGAATTTCGAGTGGAAACTCTTTTCATATCCACTATGTGTTTGGAATGTCATATGTTTGAAGTTTTGGTTCACCAATTTTGAAGAGAAGTGGTTCAATTGAATCAAATGGGAAAAATAGTCATTTTACTCAAGGTCAACAAAGTCAAAGTTAACCAAATGAACTTTTTGTCAACGTGAGACATTTGACATGTATTTTCATGAGGGATGATCATTGATGATTGGTTCTGATGAGAATTGTAAGTTTGAGAGGTTACATGGATTTGAAGTTATCTTGGTGATTGAAAATTTCACTAAGTGTCCTTGATTTCTGGCCAGACTTTGCAAGGGCGTAACTTTCTCATTTATCAGGGGATTTTGGTGGTTCTTTTTGCCAATTGAAGAGGGGGGAAAGATCTACAAGGGCCCACAGAAGACAAAAAACACACTTCATACTCAAAATCAAAAGTTATGAGCCTTTGAAGTTTAGGGCAAGTTGGGAATTTGTTGAGGCACCTAGGGCACATTGCCAGGAAAGGCAAGGCATTTGGCCTAGGAAATTCATCAAACAGTTGGTAACATGCCTATATATTTTGGTTCAAGGCATAATTCAAAAATTTGCCTCGTGCATTTTGAAGAGGACTATGAAAGCTTCTCATTGAACTTAGAATCAATCAATTTGATTTAAATTCGAAAGAGTTGTGGTTTGAGGAAGTTGGGTGCTGAAACTGGATTTGAGTGGATCTCTCTGATTTCCTTTAACTTGTACCATTCGAGTTGGATTTGTGGGTTGGTCGAAGCCTTCTTGTGCTCCCTTTGATTTTCCTCAGTGTGGACCATTCGAAGTGTGACTTTGTGGGCTGGTCGAAGCCTTATTTTCTCTCTCTTCGATTTGAACTAATTAAAGTTTCATCCTTGTGAGTTGGTCGAAGCTTCATTCTTCTTGCTTAAGTTTGGATCATTTGAAGTGGCTTTGAGGGCTTTTCTAAGCCTCTTTCTTCCTACTTTGTTCTTTTTCAGTTTAGACATTCGAAGCATTATCTTGAAGGTTGGTTGAAGCCTCATTCTACTCCTTTCGTTTGGGCATTCAAGATGCCATTTTGAGGGTTGGCCGAAGCCTCATTTTCCTCTTTTTGTTTGGGCATTCAATATGCCATTTTTAGGGCTGGTCGACGCCTCTTTCTTCTTACTTTGTTTCTCTTTGTTTGGGCGTTCAAGATGCCATCTTGAGGGCTGGTCGAAGCCTCTCTCTTCTTACTTTGTTTCTCTTTGTTTGGGCATTCAAAATGTCATCCTGAGGGCTGGTCGAAGCCTTATTTTTATCTCAACTTGGACCATTCGAAGTGACCTTATGGGTTGGATGAAATCTCATTCCTTCTCTCTTCGATTCCTCTCAATTTGGACCAATCGAAGTGTTATCTTGAGCAGGCCAACGCATGCAGTTTTGGGCAAGTTGGCTTGAGTTTCCCAGGAATCCTAAGCCTCATATTTGGCTCATCCCTTCATCATTTCTTTCAAACCTAAGCTTGTTTTGAAGCTTAGGATGTGTTCTTTAGTTGGCTCAAGGAAAATTTGAGAATGCATGAACCAAATTTCTATGGCCTCAAGTAGGAATCAACTGACCTTTGGTGCATGCGTGGGTTGCAGATTTGATGCACCCTTAGATTCTGTTTATTTTCAGAATTGATATTGGACATGCTTGGCACGAATCACACACTTCATTTTTACTTCTTTTGGCCAAACAACCACACTTTCCATGCCTCCCCACGCTTTCCACATTTTTTTTTGCACAAAATGGTAACTTTTACCTCAAGAAAAATTACACCATGTGCAATCCTTACCACCTCACCCCCTCACGCTTCACTCACCTTATTTCATTAACCTCCGAGCTCATCAAAATGCAGCATAAAAGGCCAAACAAACAAACTAAACGCAAGCACATGATCTCACATTTTCATTTGCCTGTTTTGGCCAAATTGTCCTCCAACGGATTTCTATGAGCTATAACCTTATTGCCCTCACTCTAAACTCTCTATATAAACAATGCATCACTCATTAAAAAGAGGAGAAAAAAAGAGGGGAGGAACGAAAGGCTGGAGGAAGTTCAGATCTGAAGTTACTTTTTTCTCTCAGAAATCCATTTCTTTGATTCTCCAAGTTTTCTTGTGAATTTTGAGTGATTCTTCTTGTATTCTCCTCTCCAAGTGCTAAGAATTATAAATCGAGGCTTGGTTTGCAGTTGGAGTGAAGGAGTCACTAGATTGCTTTTGCCTTGAGGTAGGTTTTTCATGGACTTTGATTCTTATGATTAAGCTTGAATTGATGATGTAAATCATGTGTATTATGGTTTAGCTGGCCAGACTTTAGGTCTGATGTATATTTGATGCCTTGTTGAAGCTTAAATCGTGCATTGAAGATCTCTACAACTTGTGTGTTTCAGTATTTCGTGTTGTTTTCTCATGCTTATTTCTCTCTGATCTTGGATCTATATGAAAATTTGTGAACACCATGATATAGTTTGTTAATTCAGTTTTAATTTGCGTTTGATTTGGTAAAAAACGACTAACAAATAAGTATGTAGTGATAATCTGAACATTGAGCCCTAGCTTCAGCATTTCGCGCATTCCTGGCTAAGGATGGAGGTTGAAGATGATGTGGTGGCGCAATTCCATTGGTCCTTTTGAATTTTGATTTATTTGAATCTTGTTTTATAACTTGATCTTCCCTGATTTTGATTGGTTTTAAAATTCGTGTGATCAATTAATTATTTGTTTGACATTTGATTTTATTTTGATATTTCTCTTGATCCAAAAATTCCACAAAAAATCATAGAAGCTTATTTTTAATTCTAATATTTGAATATTTTCTGACTTTTGATTAGAATTTTGTTTTAAAATGTGAATATTTGTTTAATTTTTTGATGGTTTAAATTTTGATTTTATTTCTGACTTTTCCTTAATGAAAAAAATATGGAAAAACAATTTTTCTGATCTATGGAGTTTTATTTACTTGTGTATGATTTTAGTTTGAATTATTTAGAATTGAAACTTGATTAATCCATAATTAAGTTTATTTTCTAAATAATTAGGATTTTGATAAACCCCTTGTTTGATTTGATTCTAAAAAACTAATTTTCCTTAAGTTTCAATTGATGTCAGCTCTTGTTTGAAGTTCATAGATGGATTGAGGATCTCAAAAACATTTTTCTTGAATTAATTGATGAGATTTGATATTTTTCATTGATTTATTTTGAAAACTTGTCTAGATTGGTGGTTTTACCAACTAGTTTTGATGTTTGAAGCTCATTTGATTCTTTCCTCAACCATCAATGAACTTGAGACTTACATTTTGACTTCTATATATCTTAAAGATGTTGAGAAAAATTTTGTTTGAACTATGGAAGTCTATTTCTATTTTTGATGAATTTTCAAAGTGAAAGTGCCCAAGGGATGTTGCATATCTTGTTGCAATTTGTTTGATGGCCAATGAACTTGTGTGAGGCCTATAATTTCGAATTTAATGATCATGTTGCTTCTGTTTCCTCACACCAATTCAAACCAATCATTTTGATTTCCCATAATTGGTTGATGACCCCTTTTAATTCATGCCTCCTAAGTAGTGTTCTCTTCTTGTTTTTGCTTTAAACTTTAAAAATTTTGGCTTGAGTTTGAGGTCATCAAATGAACAATGATAACATGTTGAGGAATGATACATCAAGGATAGTCTCATAAATATTTGATATCACTTTACTTTTAATGCTTGAACCAATTTCATTCATATATGAACTTGACGTTCCTTTCTCCTTTCCTTTTAAATCCTTGAGGTATATTAAATACACTTGTGCAACATGCTTTAGAATTAACATTTTAAACTCTTGATTATATCCTCATATCATGTTAGATTTCAAGTTTTTGAATGATTTAAGTCTTTTAACTTTGTCTTTGTTTGAATCCCTTACCTTGCTAACTTGTGATCCAAACTTTGTGATACATTTTGTGGAGCCCATCTTTTGTTATGCTTGTGAACCATGATGAAATGAATGAGTATGGATGTGAAGTATTTTCTACTGACTTCTAAAGTCTTTTATTGTATCCTTCTCTTGCCCCTTTGATCCTTGATTTATATTTACTTGTCAATTCAACATGGTGACATAAAAGGAGCAACAGTTCTTTAGTTTTGACCTAATTGTTGTTTGAGTTTTCTTGGTGCTTCTTACATCTATTGCCTTTGATGTTTTCCATCATGTTTATTTTACACTCTCATGATTATATCACCATCCATCCTTTATTGGTTTATCATTTCTCTTTGAAATCACTAATTTGTCTGATGAATGTACGAGGTACTCTGAAGAAAAGTTTTCCATTTAGACTTGGTACTGTAGTGTTCCACTTTGTTTGTGGAACACAATTGGTTATGTATGCACTATTCCTGTGCTTGGTATATTTGTTATTCTGTTGTAGGATATATATATATATATATATATATATATATATATATATATATATATATATATATATATATATATATATATATATATATATATATATATATATATATATATATATATATATATATATATATATATATATATATATATATATATATATATATATATATATATATATATATATATATATATATATATATATATATATATATATATATATGATTGTGACTGTTATAGTCCTGCTCTTAAAGCCTCAGTGCATATATTTGATGGCGTGATTTCTGACTCGACTTGTTTATTGATGCTATCTTGCTTAAAATTCTCAGGGTTTCTTTTTGCTTGCTCATTTTCTACAGATAGTTATTTGTTTGGTATTGTACTATTTTCCCTTTTACTGTTTCCACTCCTTATAGTTTTCTATTGCAAGATGGGATCTCCGTTGTTGATATATGTCAGGAGTCCCTCTGGTTTATTTAAAGACCTGTTTAAGGCAATTCTGCATATGTACCTTGATACTCATGTTTAAACACTTGTTTGTTTACTTGTTTGGTTTTTATCATGCTCCCTTAGGATTGCTCGTGTAGGGTTAGTCCTCGAGCTAGACCTTAGGATAGGAATCCATGTATGTTAACATAGGGTAGAAACTTCCCTCTTTCATCCTCAACCTTAGTGTCAATCGTTGTATGTTAACATTAGGGGTAGTGTTAGGATAGTCTCCCTTGGTTGTTTACTTTTTCTTTGCATATTGCATCTTAAAACTAAAACTTCTACTTGGAAAATCGTAAAATATCTCTAATAAAATTAAATCCTTCTTCAAGGTAAAAAATACAAATCAATCTTATTTGTTTGTGCGTCTCTTGGCTTTGTTTTAAATTGATGTTTTTCCATCCTTGCTATGACTTTTTTGTTATCTTTTAGTCGATTTTTCACCATCGCACATCCTTTTAGCCGATGTTTCTCCATCGCACATTCTTTTAGCCGATGTTTTGCCATCGCACATGTTTGTTATCCTACTTTGATTATCAATATCATTGTTAGGTGTGATGTTTTATCATCTGGTTTATTGATGTTTCGCCATCTTTTGCCATGTTATCTTCCTATCTCTTAGTCGATGTTTCGCCATTGCAGTTGTTTGTAGCTGATGTTTCTCCATCTCACATGTTTGTTATCCTACTTTGATTCTCAATATCATTGTTAAGAGTGTTTTGTCATCTGGTTTATTGATGTTTTTCCGTCTTTGTCATGTTATCTTCCTATCTCTTAGTGGATGTTTCGCCATCGCACATGTTTGTAGCTGATGTTTCGTCATCGCACATGTTTGTTATCCTACTTTGATTTTCAATATCATTGTTAGGTGTAATGGTTTATCGTCTTGTCTGATATTTTTCTATCATGCTGACGTTTTACCACCTTATCTGAGTTTGTTTTGGCAATGCGATGTCTTGCCATCTCTTTCTTCTATTTTATCATCATTGTTGACATTTTTTTTATTCTATCTGATGTTTTGCCATCTTGTCTGTTGCTTTTATTTCCTTAACTAAAAAACACAAACCAACCAAAATATATGAGCCGAACTACGGCTGCTCTGATTTCTTAAAAAGGATACGTAGGCATTGGGATAGGGGCCGAACGAGCACAACTTTTATTTTTTCCCTACATTTGTTTTCTCCTTTCTTTTGCATGCATTCCCTATAGATTTTACACACCCAATATATTAGACAACAAGAGCGGATACCGTAGAGTACTACGGGCGTGTGGGGTGATAATACGTTTCCCTCGCGTAACAGACTCCCTTACCCAATCTCTCGGTCGCAAGACTGTGATTTCTCCCTATTCAGGTTTTCTCAATGTTTACATTTCCCTCTCGGCAGGATAAAATACGTTCGGTGGCGACTTCATTGATTGTATTATCAGATGACGGTTTGGCCGATTGTTTCAGTATGGTGCCATAGAAACAGGTCTGGTACCAGGTACAAGATCAATAGCAAATTCAACTTCCCTCTCTGGCGGTACATCAGGAATTTCATCAGAGAAAACTTCAGGAAATTCATGCACCAGCTACAATTCCTCAATTATAGCTTGATTCTTGACAGATAGCGACGCCATCAACGAGAACATCTGAGCCTCTTCTTGCATCAACTTCCTCAACTGTCCAATAGAAAACAGGCCATCTTCCTCTTCCTCGGGGGTAGAAAACCTCACAGACTTGTTATAACAATTAATATGAACATAGTTATGCTCTAACCAGCTCATATCCAGAATCACATTCAACCCTCTTAAAGGCAAACAAACCAAATCAACAGCAAATTCTCTATCAAAAATCGACAAAGGACACTTTAAACACATAAAAGAAGTAGTCACCGACCCCTTGGCTAGAGTGTCAATGACCATCTCTCCATTCATAGAAGATAACATAAGACCCAATCTTTCAACACAATCAGCAGCAATAAAGCAATGAGTAGCACCAGTATCAATAATAGTAATTAAAGGAGTACTATTAATGAAACATGTACCTTTTATGAGTTTGTCCTCAACAGCTTCCTGATCCTCAACCAAAGCGAACACTTTACCACTGGTTTGCGCCTTCTTTGGTTTCTAACACTGGCTACCAATGTGTCCTCCTTCACCATAATTGAAACAAATCACCTACTTATGCTTACACTCAGACACAAGATATCCAGTCTTACCACAACAGAAACACCTCTTCACCTCAGCAGCATACACATTACTCTTATGCCTAGGCTTTCCATATTTAAAACAAACCACACCAGCAGGAGCATCTCCCCCATTAGTCCTCTGACCCTAAGTAACTTTCTGTTTACCTTTACCAGCTGGGGCATCATAAGGCTTACCACGATTCTGTTGGTGGTTACCCCTCTTCTCACTGATAATCTTGTAATGAGCATTATTATCCTCTTCATAAATTGTGCAACCATCAATCAAATCAACAAAGACACATATCTTTTGGTATCCAACTGCCTTCTTGATCTATGGGCGCAACCCTTTCTCAAACTTGATGCACTTTGAAAACTCCGCATTTGCCTCACTATAGTGCGGATAAAACTTAGCCAACTCAGCAAACTTTACATCATACTCCTCAACCGACATACTCCCTTGCTTCAGCTCAAGAAACTCAATTTCCTTCTTACCACGAACGTCTTCAGGGAAATACTTCCTCAGAAATTCTCTACAAAATGCAGCTCCAGTGACATTTTCACCTGCAGCTTCCAACCTCTGACACGTTTCTAGCCACCAGTCATCATCCTTGACTGCTAGCATATGAGTACCATACTGAACCTTCTGCACTGGAGTGCAGTCCATCACACGGAATATTCTCTCAATCTCTTTCAACCAATCCAACGCTCCGTCGGGATCATACTTTTCCTTGAATGTAGGCGGATTCTCCCTCTGGAAAGTCGCCAAACTACGAGATCCAGCATTCTCGTCAATATTCGGCTGATTCTCCATAGCATGCGCCATTGCTTCTAAAGCAGCAGCAAGTGCAGCATCATTCCTTCCTGCCATCTCAACTTATCACTACAACATAAACAACGATTAGAACTCAAATTAACAATACTCGATTATTAAGCAACCTATGACTCGGCAACTTGGTCGGACGGACTAACTTTGCTCTGATACCAACTTTGTAACACCCCAATTCTACCCGACAATACAAATGCAAATTAGACTTATAAAAATTATACAACTGAAATAACAAATACTAAAGCAACAAGTGTTCATCCCCCGAGTGTTACGTATCAGAGTAATGACACCGACTCGAACTATTGAAGGTCAACCGCCTTCAGTTTGGATTACTTGCACGTTACCAACATAAGGGTAAAATTCAAGCAAAAGGGGTGAGATATCGAACACTATAATAGAACGTATGATAAATATTATAATAGAATCAGTTCATGCAAAAATCACCACTTCACAACTTATAAATAACAACAATCACAACAAAATACAACAATTAATTCATCAATACAACAACTCAATCATACTACTTGAAATGCGACTCAATACTATGTGAATGCATGTGGTACCATTGGAGCAGAACTCCCATCGTAATAATTGCCAATTAATAGAGGCATCAATAAGGCATAAGCCTTCTTCGTAGTTTGCCAATCCAGGCCATCGCAGAGTATGCAAATGTATGTAACTCAATGAATGCACTATCACATATTCATAATAATCATCATCCATCGTAAGGCATAAGCCCACATCACAATTATTACCAGTAAATAGATGTAATTCATCATCATGTAAAACTCCCTGCAACTTCGCATTACCAACAAGAATTCACAACAACAATCACAACATCACAACAACTCAACATAAATCAACATTGGTCATAAGCCTATCTTATCAATCAACGATTAAATCATTAACATAATCAAACAATAACTTAACAATAATTTCACACAGCACTGGTAATGACCAAAACACAGCATGTACGGGCAAAAGGGATAGGGAACTACGTGCCCATCGACATGCACAACAACTAGGACAACATAACAATAATCCATACTCATAGACACGCACAGGGGAAAACAGGGTAACGACCAACCTATGCTCCTCGACACGTCCTGCAGCCTAATTCTGCTCGAAAATCCAACGCATCATTCCCCGACACGCCTCGCAGCCTAAAACGCCGCTCGGTACCTACTACTTCAGTATCCTCCCCGACCACTAATTCGGCCAACAACACAGTCACGATACAACGTCTTAACGACCACACTGCTATAATTCATAACTTCCGGCCAACCATTCGGAATAACACAGCAACGGGCAACTATATTCCTATCGATAGATTCATTCATTATACAAGACTGACTACAATAATAATTCCTAACTTCCTGCCAACTGCTCGAACCACTACAACATCGTAACGACCATACCATCATACTGACCACAACAACCTAACGACCGCAACAACAGGAAATAATCTACACTAACCTACTCATCGACTCTATCGGGCAGTCATGCAGACAACACAAAACATCCACAACATAACGGAACAGGCATCTTCCCTTAACAGGTTCAGCAACATCACGGGCAACAATCACAATTACGATCAATTCCCACATAATAAATATCATAAATCTCATTATAAGGTTAGAACCCCATCCTTACCTGGATTGAAGGCCGCTCAACCAAAGCTTCGGCCGTAATCCTTGATTCGCTCTGCTCGATACCGAGCAACTTGCTCCTCATCCGCGCAGCTCTACCGATCAGCGTACAGAAATCTTTATTCTCTAACTAAAACAAATCTTTGTGTTAGCTTCTCCTTATATAACAATCCTCTTGGGCCTAACCTACACCCCCACTTTACTACTTCTAACCAATAGCATAAGTCCAACATTATTTCATATATCCCCTTTCACATTATAATTATTATTAATAAACTAATTAATTAATTAATTAATAATAATCCAATAACTTATATCAATAATTCTCAACATCTCGCAACTTCGCAAATAATCCAAAAATAATTTAATTAATTAATTAAATTACAGGCGTTACAGGATACACGCGAGAAATTCATATACACAATTTAAAATTCAAATTACATTCACTTTTCTTCTCCACATACTGACTTGGACGTTTGAGTACTAACATTGCAGATTAACTCCTCTTCTTTACATCAGAAGCTCAAATCTATCGCTAACCTCAACAACCATCGACTCTTCGACCAATTCTATTTTTTTTGCAAAGAAACAAATAGATGGTGAGATATTTGTATCTAGTGGTCCATGATAATTTGGCAACCCTAATCTAGTGTACCTCTAGGATGAGTGAATCTTCTAAATTGTCTCTAAGAGCGATTTTGAATGCCCGAATTGTGTTGGATGTTGACATAGATCGAAACACCTATCAATTAAGAACCTAATAGAATCTAACTCAATTTAAATTGTTCTATCGAATTCATTTGTTAACAAATTCCTACTATTATTATTGTAACAAAAAAAAATCTACTATTGTCATATATCTATTTATTTAGAAAAATGCTTATGTAATACTCCAAACAAAAAGAATAAAAATAAAAAGAACGCGCTATTTTGCCTTAGGACATTCTAATGACAGCTGTTATCTTACATGTAGAGGGACTCTAAATCTTCACAATGTTTTTCCATGATATGTCAAACAAAATGTTTTTTTTTCTTGTCATCAAATTTGAGAAATAAAAGACTTTTAACAAATCTAATGTTCAGATGCACCAATCAACATCAACGTATATTTTGACAAATCCACCAAAAAAAATTACTGTAAAATAAGTGGTATATTCATTAATAAACAATGTACTAATTTCTTCAGTAATCAAATTAAATTATCATAATTACATGCATAGTATTTAGACACAGTATATTGAGTATGAACGATTTAGAAAATATAAATTCATGATATCACAAATTTTACATTTGTGGGCAATAAACAACCAACAAAGTTATCTTTTATCCCACGTTTCTTTCTCTACCAAAAACATCATTATTTTCTGTCTTCTTTTTCTCTCTTTCACTTTATAGATTCTTCTCAATTCAGTTGTTTAACCCTTTGAGTTTTTAAGGTTATATTGATATTTGAAAACTATTGGTACTCAAAATGGAAAATGTTTCAGTCATGTGTAAGGTAGAAGATGAGATGAATTTGCCACCTGGGTTTAGGTTTCATCCAACTGATGAAGAGCTTATAAGTCATTATCTTTATAGAAAGGTAACTGACATTAACTTTTCTTCAAGGGCCATTGGAGAGGTTGATTTGAACAAATCTGAGCCTTGGGATTTGCCTTGTAAGTTGTTAATTTTGTTTTTTTAGTTCAACTTTGGTGTTTTAATTTTATGATTTGATTCATACATCTGACGTCCCGTAATCATTACATGATTAGAAACACAGACGTTGACACCAATAATAATTCGAGAAAGTGATAAAAATTAAATGTAATATCACATGATCAGAAGTGTCATTGATTTGGTTAATTTTGTTGTAGGGAAAGCAAAAATGGGTGAAAAGGAGTGGTATTTTTTCTGTGTGAGAGATAGAAAGTATCCAACAGGTTTGAGGACTAATAGAGCAACTGAAGGTGGATATTGGAAGGCAACTGGAAAAGATAAGGAGATTGACAGAGGAAAATCTCTTATTGGAATGAAGAAAACTCTTGTTTTCTACAAAGGAAGAGCACCTAAAGGAGAGAAAACTAATTGGGTCATGCATGAATATAGACTTGAGGGTAAATTCTCTGTTATCAACCTCCCCAAAACTGCAAAGGTAAATTTTCTGTTCCAAAACTATATACTTTTTACTTTATCTCGATTTAAAGTATTGCAATCGTAATTTGAACCACCACGTAGGAGTAACATGATTGCAATTGAGGCAAACTATTAATGATCACAATGTGATCCTTATCAAATTTCTAAAAATCATATGTAACAAATCAGTATCCGAAGATGCTGATATTTACTGTTTTAATGCTAAGAAAAAAAATGTTACAAATGAAAATCCATTATCACCGTGAAATGATTAACTCACATCACAACGACTACAATCGCTAATATGATTTTTCATGTATCGGCCAAAATCGTGAAATTTTTTACAGAACTACGTTATTTAAAACCTTGACCCTTACTATAAGACTCTTAAGTAAAAGAAAGAAAATTTATATATAATTGTTTATTATGTATTAGTACTATTTTGTTATAAAAAGGTTGTCTAAAACGTGAAATACGACACCGTTCAACCAGACATGACATCAATACATGTGATTTCATTCTATTTAATTTATTTTATAAAATAATCATTAGAGTGATTGTGTCAGAATCGGTTCTTGTTGTACATGTTTTTCTTAGTTGCTAATTGGTTTTGGTCATTTTGTGGCAGAATGAGTGGGTGATTTGCAGGATATTTCAGAAAAGTCTATCAGACAAAAAGACATATACTCTTTCTTCTGGGGTAATGAGGTTAGAATCTCTTGGAAATGAAATGAGTTCTTCTATTCTTCCACCTTATTCCATTAACAAAACCAAACCACCTTACGTGTCCTGCTTCTCCAATCCAATTGAAACAAACCAAGTTGAAACCTTTGATTCCTTTACCAACACCCCTTTTGAGCTTCCTTCAAATCATACAATTCATCTTCCAAAAAACTCACTTTCCATTGGCTCATTTTACTCTACTCATGAACTTCAAGCTACACCAAATTTTCCATCACATATGGATCTATCTCCCTTGTGGAACTATTAAACTCAGATAAAAAAGAGTTACATAAGATATTTTGAACAATAGTGAAGCATGTATTTTTGTACTATATGAATTATTATTATTATTACGGTGATGTATTGTATTGGTTGATTGATACTTGAGGTTCAAGGTTGTTATGGTTTACATGAGAATTATTATTTTCGTATAAGTTTGGATTTGTATTAGAAAGTGATATGATTGGATTTTTTTTTGTGTGGATTCTATGACAACTATATAGAGAGTGACATTTTTATATATTCTGATTTGTAAATTATTGATTGTGGGGACTGAATCAAGTACGGTCAGCATTGAAAATCTCTCAAATTTTCTATGTATTTTTCTAAGTCTCTCTTGGTAACATGTGCATGTTCATTCTATGACATAGACATGAATTTAAACAAAATAAATAAAATATATTATCTGAATTTCCCTTGATACCTACGAATATCAGGATCCAGAAATTCCTCTTCCTTTTCTGTTTTGTTGATGTAAGCGTCATATATGAATAAGATAAGACAATATGTTTCGTTGTCCTTAACACATTAAATTCAACACAAGAGATCTTTGTATGAAAAATAACATCATTTTGCGTTAATGTGAATTGCTCAAACACGAGCTATATGTTGAATGAAGAAAAATCAAATGAGAAGAATGGTATGGTTGATTAAAGGGTGAAGAACATGATGGAACTTATTGTTTGCCGCACAAGTGAACTTTTCTACTTAATTCAAATCAATTATAAATAACTGAAAATTGATGTTGTTTGTATTTTAAGGATTCTAGCCATTTAACCCGTGTCAGTTATAATTTTAATTAATCAATATAATTCTCTCACTCAATTATGTTTTTTAACATGGTATCATGACCCTCTTGAGTTGAGAGTGTTTCTTTTCTCCTGGTGTCTAGAAACAATACTTCTATTTCTTTAAACATTGATTTGAATTTAGATCAATCAAATCAATTTTATGTATTTAGTGGGTGGTCTTTTAACTAATCAATACGCATCACTAACGTAGTTCCTAAATCCCCAATCACTTTACAAAATATACTTTTGTCGCTTTCTATATTCTCAGAGAGAAGTTAACCGAATATTGTTCCTATGCAAGAACAGTTCTAATGAAATCTAAAAGTGTATTCAGACCAATGTTTTAAAAACCGGACCAGAGATCAAACCGGCAAAATTTTCGTTCAAGGTTCATTTGGTCCAATTGATTAAACCTATGGTCGAACCGTTTATTAAATAAATTAACAATATAAAGTTAAATTTAATGGATAAGTCACATAATCATATGTTCACAAATTAATAAAATAAATATTTTAAAAATTTATTACAAACTTAATACTATAAGATCAATGATAAACATAATTACAGAATATAATGATACGCTTAAAGAAACAAAACTATAACATAGTGTTATAATTTAGAAATTTGTGTTACTCTTTTGTGTTAAAGAAAATTTTCTTTTTTCTGAAGAGAAAATGTTTTAAGTATTGATGTTAACATAATAATTATTTTCAATTTTCTTATAAAAAAATTAAAATTGATCAATGACGTGCATTTCTTTAAACTGAGCGGTTTTACAAAACAGTCTTCAGTTCTTTGGTTCGAACGATTTTGAGCGATTCAACCAGATTTTTGTTTGTTTTACTCCGGTTTTGACCCACCTGCGATTTTACAAGGTTGACCGGACTGGAGTCACCTCTGGTTCCAGTCCAATCGGGTGAATCAAACGGTTCGGTCCAATTTTTAAAACATTGATTCAGACATTGTTGGTCAAGTGACTCCAAACGCAAGAAGCGGTGAATTGTGTGGTTTGAAAAACCATTTTCGAATAAAAATATTTTGCAAAAATAGATTTTAAAAAACTTTTGCAAACGAAACAGAGTAAAGCGGCAGAGATAAGAAAATAGAAATGCAGCAGAAATAAATAACTAGAAAGTAAAGAGTTAAGTCATCAAAGAAAAACATCAAAGAATTATAAAGGTTCAAAGTTTTAACTTTCGAACTAATTGCAGAGTTTTAACTACGACGACCTCCATAATCAAATGAGAGCTTTTAACAACATGATAAGCTCACGAACTGATTGATATTTTTAATAACAGTGACCTCTCCAACCAAAAAAGGTTTTAATTGATTTACATCAACAACCAAACAAGAGCTTTTCACTTTGTTTAGCTACCAACCAAAACAAAATTTCTCTCAGTGGAAATTTACAAATATGCCCTTACACCATACTAGAACACCTCACAAATATAAAGATTTCAATCTCGTGTGTGTGTGTGTAAGAGAGAGAGAGAGAGAGAGAGAGAGAGAGAGAGAGAGAGAGAGAGAGAGAGAGAGAGAGAGAGAGAGAGAGAGAGAGAGAGAGAGAGAGAGAGAGAGAGAGAGAGAGAGAGAGAGAGAGAGAGAGAGAGAGAGAGAGAGAGAGAGAGAGAGAGGAGAGAGAGAGAGAGAGATCAAATATGTTTTTTAGTGTGTTAGAAATGAGAGAAAAAAAACCATATATTTTATGATAAAAGGTGACTCAAATGTGAAAAAATCCATGGATTTTTTAAGGCTCCTAATTGATTATGCACATTCCATAATTGATTGTGAAGTACAAAAACGGAAGATTTTCAAAAGAGTCATTACCTACTTAATCGACTATTAACCCTAATAGTTGATTATGAGGTGTTACAAAAGGTACTATCAATTATGCTGAAGGGCTAATAGATTACACTGTGTAATTTTCTCATATAAATAATGTTTTAAACTTTGAGTCAATTAGTTAGGCACAAAAACATTTTTTAGTGATGTTTATAAAGAGAGAAATGACTTTGAAGGGTTAAATGTGTGTATATGTGTGTGTGTGTGTGTGTGTGTGTGTGTGAGAGAGAGAGAGAGAGAGAGAGAGAGAGAGAGAGAGAGAGAGAGAGAGAGAGAGAGAGATTTGCCTTAATAAAGTCAAGAGTTAGTCTTGTACATTTACAAACATTGATCACTTGACACAAACTCGACGAGCTTTCACATTTCCTCTCTTTCACAACTCTAAAGATTTTGGTTCCATTGCCACAATATCTTTGACTTTAGTACTCCATTAGAACCTTGAATCTTCTTCTTATGAGACTTCAGATAAATCTTTAATAAGGATACCATTATCAAACACACTGCTTGATCAGAGATCTTTGATAATTTTATCGAACGCCGCTTGACATAAGGTGTTGTCTTCCACAACTAGGCTTTGATACCTTGACCTCCAAGCACCATACTTTGATCACAATTTAATTACCATAACAAAAAAGCTTTTATATCTTGATCACCATAGCTTGATCATCTCAACAAATGAAACTTTGATCTTCAAGCACCACCATTTGATCTTATCATATGCTAGCATCACTTGTCATCATTTGAACCAACAAGCTTTGAATAACATGACTGATAAAGACTTCTCTCAAGAGTGATGTCAATATTAAAACCAAGCACATCGTTGTGGAAAACATGTAACACCCTAAATATTATATTTATTATTTAATTGTGTTGTTGCAATTTATGTGGTTTAATCGATGGTTTGATGGCATGTTGTGAGGTAGAGTTGGGTTGAATAAGATAATTAGAATTATTGATAATTAAAATTATTTGGATTTATTTTAATAATTAAATAAAAAGGATATGAGGTGTAGAGATGATAAGAGCATTATGATAATGTTGAGTAGAGTAAGTATGGATAAGATGGGAATACCATATTAGTGGTCCAAAGGGGTAAAGAGGTTGGAGAGTGAATCATATCTTGGTAACGACCGAACTATGAGAGAAGTTGACATCTAGAAGTGAGAAGAGTTAGGGAAATGAAAGCCATTGTTGCATTTGAGGAGCTGTCAATCCAAGGTAAGGGTGAGGTTCTGACTATCTAAGGGATTGTGTAATGATAATTATGTGGGGGGTTAATTTGTGTAGCCTTATTGATAGGGATTTTAGGTTTGTTTGGGTTTTTGTAAATGAATTGATAATATGGTGATTTGTGTTGAAATTGTGTTTTATGATGTATAAAATGCTATAATTTGATACCCATAACATTTGTGATGATGTGTTGTTGTTATGGTGTGATTAAATGCTAAATTTTATGAAATTGTGACTATACTACGTTAGAATCGTAAGGAATTAGGACTGGAGATGATGCAGAAATCACAACAGAGGGTTATTGTTTCGCATGCGTCGCCAGGCAAGCCAGCCGCGAGCGAGCAGGCGAGCTAGTCGCCTCTGCTTCATCAGGTGAGCCAAGTGGCGAGCGTCGGGGATGAAAAATAAGGTTCTTGGAAAATGTATTGGAGAAGATCTCTTTACCCATCATCTTCGTACGAGGGATATGCGAAGGGACTGCTTCGTTGGGCAAGCCTAAGGCGAGCAGTCTGGGCAGAATCATATTTTTGAAACTTTGAAAATTCATAACTTTTGACTCGGGTGTCTGTCTGACGCACTGTTTGAACCTACGGAAAGCTAAAATTATTTGCTATCTTATAAAAATACTTCCAAGCCCATTAGGTATTTTTTATTGGGGACTTATACCTTTCTGTATGTAATTTTTTTGTGTTGCTGAGGTATATGCATGTTCTTATATATGATAATGTTGTGTGATGTTGTCTGGACTATATGATTGGTACGTCGTATGTGTGAGCAGATGGTGGCTGTATTGGTGTGTCATATTGATAGGTGTAGATTATCAATGTGTGTTGGTTTGTTGCATGGTTGTGTCACATGCATTTCCTATTGTGGACTTCGGTCCTATTTTATTGGCTCTGATCCTAGATGGAAGGGATCGGGAATGATGTTGTTGGCTCTGATCCTAGATGGCGTGAATCAGAAGCAAGATGAACCAAATTGTTCATGATATTGGTGGCTCTGGTCCTAGATGATGTGGATTCATGAGCAATATTGGCACCACGTGCATTGAGTCTGTGAGTCGGTCTCATTGCATTGTACTATCATTAATATGATGTTTGAGTTGTGTGTTTGGTGTATGTATTGTATGATAATTGGTGTTGTGTGTTGATGATTATGTATGACTCTTTAAATAACATGTAATATAATTTTTGTATTATGTGAAGGTGTGAGAAGGGAAATGTGTTGCTATGTATGATTTACTTGCTATATATTGATTAAGGTTAAATACACTTTACCCCATTACAATAGTAGCGAGTTTTTATTTACTCCCCTTTTAAATGAAAAATTTCTTTTCGCCCCTTAACAAATATAGATTCCAAAACAAAAAACCTTATAGCCTAAGATTCCCTTTGAGTTTCAGACGTGGCCAACTGACTGGGCTTCGAAATGGTGACATGGAATTGCAGCTTTAGCAATGTAAAATGCAAACAAAGAAATATTATCAAAATTTGAAGTTCCATGAGATTCGAACCCATGATCACTTGGGTGTGTTAACATTCTTCCAACCACTCGGCCAACTATTGTTTGTTGAACATGTTTACCCCAAAATCAATTAATATTAAAGTCAGTTAATTAAGAGTGCACATCGCATGGAAGAACTTCAAACATGCTTCTGAGTATAGTCTACTTGTCTCATTTGTCCTCTTTAATGGCCCAAATACATTGTTGTTTTATGACCAATAATTTATTCATTAAAGTTTTATGATTGAAACATAATATCATAATACATTGCAATCAGAACCTGAAACTTTGGTGAATCTGCGCCTCGCTGATCGGAGGAGAGTTGAGAAATATTATACGAGTCTTCTTGGATAAACTAGGAGACCATTAGGACTAGTGAAACATTATTGGTATAAACATGACAAGTGAGAGAAAAAAAGAGTAAGTGATAGAGTATAAATTCAACCTTGAGATGGAGAATAATCTTCCGCGTATTTTCAGTGTATTCTTCGAGGGGTACATGGGGACCAAGGCCAGATGTATGTGGATGAATTAAATAATTACCACCAAAGTACGCAATAACCAATGATGGTTACTCAGGTGCATTCTGAGTTCAAGTTGTCAAAGAAAATGGTGATTCCTTTAAGTATGAAGGAATAATCGAAGTAATTTGTGATACGGTGGGAAAACTGACTTGGTTTATTTTGCGTTTTGATTGAATTTATGCGGATAGCAAGATTCGCCACCGAGTTTTCTTTTATCCAAAAGGAAAGGTAAAAAAGCACAGGAAAGACCTTTCGAGATGTTTTCTTGAGTTCGGGGGGTAGATTATGAAAAGGGAAGGTATTAGCACCCTTTTCATCCATGGTTTTCCATGGTCTCTTAGTTACTCATTTAGATCACTTGCTTTTATTTGACTGTGTGCTTGTGGTGTGGGCTTTGAAAGTATTTTGGAAAATCTCTTTATAATTGTTCTCATTTCTATAAGAACGTGTACAAAATTTTGTTTCGAAAAGTGGTTCAAAGATGTGTTTGTGGAACGTGTTTTCGAAAGTGGTTTTGAAAAAGATGTTTTGCAATGGTTCTCGTCTCTATAAGAACATATACAAAACATTTTATCTTTTGAAAATGTTTTGAGATGAAACTGTAGGTGTAAAAATGTTTTTGTTGTGAGCAAACGAGTAACTAGGAGCGAATCTATCTACTCGAAAGGTTTTCAATTATTCCTTTATTCCTCCTTTTAATGTTGCTTTTTTACCATTAATTTGGTAAGAAACCCCATCATTGGATGTGAAGGGACAGGCGCGGGTCAATTTTACAGTCATCGAAAGCAACTCATGAGGCGTTTTAGCAATTTTTGTAAGGGACGAGATCGTTTTATCGAAGGCGACGTCGAGGGTCATCGAGGGACTACGATCTTTTTTATCGAAGGGTCATTGCTAAAACGTCCCATATTCGAGGGATATGACTGTGTTTCCGAGGCAACAAGCGAGGTTACCTTAGAGATGCGCGTGTGAAAAGTGTGTTCGTTTCAAGTTATTTTGTTGAAATTAGATTATCTAGCGATTGATTTTATGTCTTGCCATGCACGCCTAATTACTATGCAGTATAAGGAAAACAGTAAATTACATAAATTAAAATTCTACGCTATTACAGAGCTTTCGGGGATGGGGGTACAATTTTTTTTACAAATGGGAATGAGTCAAATCGACAATACGAGTAAAAGTCAAAATAAACAGGCAATACAACTCAATCAAATTAAAAGTGAACAATTAATTACACTAAAGCAAAATAAAACAACTAATGATATTTTTGGTATTTTTTATTATGAAAAATTTAAATAAACAACTTAAGGCTAAACATAAAGTTAATTAGTGAAATAAAACAATATTTTCCTAAATTAAATTTAAAACTAAGCTATTTATCTAACAAAACTACATGATTTATTAAACTAGTGAAAACAAACAAAATCAAACTAATTATTTCAAACAAAAATAGAAAGGTGATGTTAAACTGAATATGGGGGTGTGAGGTAGAAAGAGATGCTGAGGGGACGGTGATTTGCTGGGCCAAAGAAATAACAAAAATACGTACCAGGCCTAAATCAAATAACAAAGGGGTCTGAAAATTATTGTTTTTTATTCAAAGTGTAAAGAAAAACGCATGGGCCTAATGAAGGGAAGAGGGATTCGGCCCAGCATATTCCAACAATAACCATCAAACCCAGACTTATTGATCATTTTTGTTATTTATTAATTTTTGTTTTATTAAAACAGATTAGAGATGTAAAAAGATTTAAGGTTGAGATTTGGGTCTCTTCTACAAGGCTTAAGTCTTTCTCCTCTTCCATCTCACACAGCGCTATAATCTCTTTACCTCGTCTCTGTTCATCCCCTCCATAACCTAAATCTCTCTAAGCTTCTTCACTTTTCCATCCTTATTTCATCTCACAAACCTTCGCTCTCTACTGAACTGTCCTAATGCCTCTTCGTCTTTCTCGACATCGTGACTAACATCTTTTGAAGCTTTTCTTTTGAACTTGGATTCTAATAATGTTTGTTCCTCAAAACTGATTGCAGGTTTGCGGATTGGTTCTGGAATGGGAGGGTATCGATGGGTTGATGAGTGAGGTGAAGCTATTGTTCAGGGGGATTTGAGATGAAGTGGTAGTTGGCGAGAGCAAAACAGAAAGGGATCGATGATGATGGTGAGTGAACAGTCGCGCGATTTAAAGAACAGGGGAGTCCCAAAAGGTAATTTTCAGTAATTTAATCTAGCTATTTTCTCGCTTGTTCATGAGTTATTCCTTACGGTATTATTGAATGTGATTATTCAGGTTGAGTTTACAGTAGAGATGGGTGGATGTACAGATCAAGAGAGAATGATTTTTTTTAGTTGGTTCTGCTATAGTATTATTACTATTACCTTTTACTGACTTGTTTTTGCTTAATAGTTATGACCATAACAGCAACATAGACAATGAGAGTTTCAAAAAAATTCAGAATAACACAAAGTAATAGTATACTTATGAAAAAGAAAGGGTAAAACTCACAAGATTGGAGCAGATATGATGATTCGACTCCGACAGTAAATCGAGTAATTCCGAGGTAAAATTTGTTCCTTAATGTTTCCCTTTCTTCTGAATGAATCTGGAAAAAAATTGTTGAAAGCTTTATGACTTATCTCTTTGTATTTTTCGAGTTTATGCATGGTGGTTAGGATGAGCGATTTAAGGGATCAGTTTACAGGTTTGTTGGTTATGTTTGTATACTGTTACTTCACTCTTTCATTTTTGCTGGCTATTGCTTTGACTTTTTGTTTTTATCGTCTCCTCTCTTTGTTGGTTCTGGTTTCTTGGTTTTATGGTGTTTATTCTAGGATTTGAGACAAGGGTTTTTGATGAGCTTGTATTGATAATGCTGGTTTTTGTTTATGATTTGAGACAAAGGGTTTGTATGATCTTTGGTTCTGTATATGCTTGAAAAACTGCTGGTTTTTATTGTTGATTTGAGACAAAGGGTTTGTGTGAGCTTTTGTTCTGTAAAAATTGCTGGTTTTTTGTTTATGATCTGAGACAAAGGGTTTGTGTGAGCTTTTGTTCTGTAATATTTTTGACTTCCTCCTCTTAATGTTAATGCAGAACCCTTGTATTATATCCAAAGAGAGTGGGTTTTGGGGGGAATATTGGTGGGTTTGAATATTTTCTGATATGCTGGTTTTGAACCTTTGAGTAGCAGGTTTCTGTTTTGCTATTTTTGTGTTATGGTTGGACTTGGTATGACAGGTTTTGTACTGTTATGGGCAGCATAACCTAGCAAGTGTTGGGCTGATTTTTGCAGCATTGTTAGCAGGCTGTAGCAGGTTTTTGGACAGTTTATTTGGTTTAGGTGATACTTTTCTAACTTGTCCCTATCTTCTTTCCTCTTTCATCTTTCAATGAAATAAAGCAACTTGCTTTTTACTCCAAATTCTGAAGGGTTTTGCAACATAGGGAAAATAATGATGCTAGCTTCTATGTCATCTGAATTTGCAGCCTATCCTTGCTGCTATATTGCTGCTATTTGGGCAGCCTTAGACTTGCTTGCTATGTTTGTTTTGTAGCCTATTCTTGCTGCTATATTGATGTTGTTTGGGCAACATTGGACTTGCTTGCTGTAATGTTTTTGTTGCAGGTTTTAGTCTGCATTCTTTAGGCAACTTGGGTAGCTTGCTTGCTGCATTGTTTTTGTCGTAGGTTTTTGCTTGCTGCACTATTGCAGCCTGCTGTCTTATTGTAGCCTGTTGTTTGCTGTCTTTTATACTTTGCCTATGTTGCCCTGTTTTTGTGATGCTGTGTGCTGGGCAGTTTGACTTGTATATTTGTTTCCTTTCTTGTGAACCAAGAAAGGCAACTTTCTTGTGATTTGCAATTGGGAAATGGATTGTGATGAAAAACAAACAAATATTCTGATTCCGAGTTGCAAAACCCTAATGATGAACTCATTTTTGCTTGAATTTTTCAATGCTTATCGTTTGCTAACTTCTTCTTTTTTTTCTTTTGTTACATGAACATGAGCCGTGGATAGCAAGCGAGGATGGGAATGGTCACTTGAAGATGAAACAACAGAGATTTGAAGAAACAAAATAAATGTTCTCTCTTTGTAGACAAAAACCTGTAGTTCTTTGTAATAAAAACAACAAAAAATTGTAAATCAAACCATTTTTAATGTAATAAAATGAGGCCTGGAATAAATTTGTTGTAATGAATTTTATTGTTCAAGACTTGAATTTATTTAAATTTGCAATTCTCAATTGAATGTTTTGGACTAAAACATCTTTGTTTGGTAACTTGGATTTTAAGAAATCACCAATGATCGGATAATAAATATGCCTTGTATTCCAATCAAACTTCTAAACAAAATAAATGTTTAAAAATTCTAACTTGGTTAACTTAATCCCAAAGCCATGGTCATCTAAATGATAGTCCTAACCTTCGCCTCTTGTCCACACCAAATTTTCATTCAAAATGAAACTCGCACGCCATGCTTGATAACAGTGGGACTTTATTGCTAAACAATCATGCTTTGAGAACCCTCATCAACCTTTACAAATTCCAAGATCAATGATGATTAAGAACATTTTGCAAACAAACAAATGACTTGCGACGATTTGATAACTTTCAAAGTCTTCCAAACGCAATTTTCCTTCAATTCTTTGAAGATAAACCCATGAGCGACATCACACATGACCATGAGCAGAAATAAACGTCTCAAGGTCTTATAATTTGAAGAAATCACAATTCTAGAAATCAGACGACTGTTATTTGAAATTAGGTCAAAATTCATGAAGTTACTTCCAACGCATTCGAATTTCTGGTGATTTTCTACGTGTAATCAGTTCTTAATTTGTTAAGAGAAATTTGAGATGGCATCAAGGTGAATCATACGCAAGAAAAACCATTCAAAAACTTTGAATAATGAAGAAGTTAAGATCATTTGAATTTGTTCTCGCAAAAGGGCAATTTTCAAGTCAATGTAGTCGTTTTCAGTTATCTGGACCATTGATTGAGCAAACTTGCACTGCGAGGTTTGAAAACTGATTTAAACAACCTTGAGGAGACATGAAGACCTATGAAGACTATTTGAAACCCTGAAGACTCAATTTTATTTGAGAAACATCAAACCCTAATTGTTGACTTACTGCCTAGGAAGAGAATCTGTTCGATCAACTTTTGAATCAAATTAGGTGTCTGAGAAACCCTAGGATATCATCTTGAGTGAAAAATGGGAGGGAAAATTTTGGGGTACAACAGCTGCCCCTGTTCAATCTTCTTAAACTTGAAAAGCGAGATTGACGTGTTTGTCGTTCGCGGCTTGAAAGTATAAGATGATTGAACACTAGAGTGCCCAGAAATTTGCGCTGGTCGATTGCGCAAGGAAATGGGCTTAAAGATGCCATTTAGAGAAGCAAAGGAGAATTGTCATAGATGGGCTTATAGATGCCAACCAAAGATGATTATTGACGGAAAGTTTGAACTCGATCTCTTTTTTTTAACAGAAAATGAATCAGAATAAACTGTTGAGAGATTTATCTGAACCAGTGAAAATATGGAGACGAATCAGAATAAATCGTAGAGAGATTTATCTGAACTAGTGAAAATCTGGAGACGAATCAGAATAAACCATTCAGAGATTTATCTGAACTAGTGAAAATTTGGAGACGAATCAGAATAAACCGTTAAGAGATTTATCTGAACCAGTGAAAATCTGGAGATGAATCAGAATAAACCGTTGAGAGATTTATCTGAACCAGTGAAAATCTGGAGACGAATCAGAATAAACCGTTCAGAGATTTATCTAAACCAGTGAAAATCTAGAGATGAATCAGAATAAACAGTTGAGAGATTTATCTGAACCAGTGAAAATCTGGAGACAAATCAGAATAAACCGTTGAGAGATTTATCTGAACCAGTGAAAAATCTGGAGATGAATCAGAATAAACCGTTGAGAGATTTATCTGAGCCGGTGAAAATCTGGAGACGAATCAGAATAAACTTTTGAGAGATTTATCTGAATCAGTGAAAAATCTGGAGATGAATCAAAATAAATCATTGAGAGACTTATCTGAACCAATGAAAATCTGGAGACAAATCAGAATAAACCGTTGAGAGATTTATCTGAACCAGTGAAAATCTGGAGACGAATCAGAATAAACCGTTGAGAGATTTATCTGAACCAGTGAAAAATCTGGAGACGAATCAGAATAAACCGTTGAGAGATTTATCTGAACCAATGAAAAATCTGGAGACGAATTAAAATAAACTGTTGAGAGATTTATCTGAACCAGTAAGAGTCTGGAAGAAATATTTGTTATGTAGATAGTCGACCAGTCTTTTTTTTGTTGAAAATCTTTGCCTGTTAGAAATCTGTTGATGATAATTTCATGTCGCATGACTCTTTCCTGCAAAAGGTGAGGAGTTAATTGTATGCAATGCTATGATGTATGCGATGCATGGTGTGATGTTTGCCTCTCCAAATAAATGAGATTGTATTGTATGTACTTGAGTTGTCAATGCTATGACGTATGGATGCAAATGTATGGAATTAAAGATTGTTTGTGCCTCTCCAAATAAACATTTAATTTTTCTTTAAGTCAAAACAATACTTAATACACATTCAATTTCACATTCCGCACCTGTAAATAATTACACTTACAATACATTTCACATTATACACTTGATACATATACAATTGCTATTTCCATACATTGATATACATTATTTACATTTGATCGCAAATTCGATTTGGTTGTAACTTATTGGACATTACATTCCTAAGTCTCATCCCCATTCATAAATTTGTACCCCCACTCCCGGATATTTATTTTGTAATAGCGTAGACTTTACATTTTCGCAATATACCGCTTTCAATTATACCATGGTTAGACCTAGGGTTTGTATGTACATAAAATCAAACGCTAGATAACCTAATACAAGACAAATACATGAAATCAATACACAATCACACTTGCACCCTCTAGGGTAATCCCACATGTTGCCTTCCAAAATGGGCCATGCTTGCACGTCGAGTATCTTTGGCAAAACCAATTCAAAATGATCATAAGTCCCTCGATGACGCTTTCGAATGTTGCCTAAACGGAATGATCATAGTCCCTTCAAAGCAAATTGCCAAAGACACTTGGCACCATTGCATTCATGGTCCATACGATGACCCGCGCCCGTCCCGAATAAACTTCCTAAACGCAAGATTGTCCACCAAATTCAATGGTGGAACAAAATTGTTAAAAAGGGTTGAAAACATAGAGAAAACCTTTGAGTACAATAGGGTAGATAAAACTCTTAGTTACTTGAGATCAACTTGCAAAAACGCTTGCCTTCTTTTCAAAAACCACAATCCACAACACTTTCAAACAAACTCTCAAAAACATTTGAAACATCTTTTCGAAAAGATATACACTTTTGTAAAACACTCAAACACGAGTCGAATACATTGGTCGCCTAAGACAAGGCATCTTCTTCCAAAACATTTTCAAAAACACACATACACACACCATTTTCAAGCAATAAAAAATCAAGGCAAGTGATCTAAAAAACCAAGTAACTGAGAGCCCATGGATAACCATGGATGAAAAGGGTGCTAACACCTTCCCTTTTCATAATCTACCCCCCGGACCCACGAAATATCTCAAAAGGTTTTTGCTGTGCTTTTTTAACCTTTCCTTTAGGATAAAATAAAAAGTCGGTGGCGACTCTTGCTCAACCGAACATTTGCGAAAACAAACGCAAAACCACAGTCAGTTCTCCCACCGTATCACAGAACTGGCGACTCTGTTGGGGACTAATTTTAAAAGTGGGGTTACCTTAGGGTTTAGATCACCTTTACTTTCTTGCTTTGATTGACTTGATTGCTTTATCTTTTGGGTTCTTTGTTTGGGTTTGTTGTAAATCCTCCACCCGGATTTGGGGCACCTTTTTAGGTAAATAGCAAAAAAACTGCGAGGGAACTGTGCGGGGTATACCGACACGGTTGAAGTAGTAAGCTATGTTAGTGTGACATATTTGTGAGTACCGGTAACCCTTGAGTAGTCAAGGAGAGTACGGGGCCGCTGTGTGATGTCATGAAGCACTAACGAACTCTTAGAACCTTAATTGACCATCTTAGCCTTTTTTAGGGGTAGTGAGATGACCGACTTTGGCGCAGTCCGAAGTTGGTAGATACTCGATACTACACTCATTTGAGGGTTGTTTTCTTGGAATATTTTGGTCGCCAGTAAGTGGCTAAACCGAAACAATGAACACAGAAAACAATCCAATGATATTGAGCTCCTTAGAACCCGGTTTCTATTTTAGGACAGGATGAGCCAACTAACTTCAAGAGGGTACTTACCTAAACCTCATGCAAGCCTAAACCTCAGGACTTGTTTGCTTTGTGTGAATATGTTTGCCTGTATATGCACTCACTTGCTTTTTGCATACATGAACATAACATCATAACATCATACCATAGCATTTTTCAATAACCATTTCAAGGATCTCGAGGGTTCTTTTGATGCAGGGTTATGTTGAACCAGACGTCTATCAAGGGGCAAGGGGTTTCTCCCCACAGAGTTTTGAGGAGGGCAAATCTGGAGTTCCCCAGTGAAGTCGCCAGAGTTACTTCCCACCGAATTGAAGATTCTCAATCTTACCTCCCCAACATGAGTCTACTAGTTTGGAACTCCCCAGTAGAGGTCATCAGGAATTCTCTTCCCCAGCAATAGCCAAGGAATTACTTTCCCAGGCAGCAGTCGAGATTCTTTTATCTGCAGCCGACTCAGGATTCATTTATCCTCAGCAAGATAGCTCATCAACTTACATGCGCATTCATCACATTCATGTCATAAACATTGATGTCACATACATTGCATCATGCATCATGACATTGCATACGACTAACCCTTTACTTTTTCAGGTAAGATCAGTCGACAGACAAAGATCACCTCCTGAGATTCATCCAGAAATAGTTCAGATGTGACCCGGACACGGAGACATTCTGATACTTATTCCGGATCCATTCAGACGCATCATCAGGAAGCCCTACACCGGTTCCTCTTCAACTTTAGGACTTCTGAAAACAGTTCACGGGTTCTCCAAGTAACGGATGTTAACCTATCACTTGTTCAGATTCTTCTCAAGACTTCTGAAAACAATTTACGGATTCTTCCCAACAACGGATGTTAATCTACCAACTTGTTCAGATGCAACTTCTGAAAACAGTTTACGGATTCTTCCCAACAACGGATGTTAATCTATCAACTTGTTCAGACTCTTCTCAACTTTTGAAAACAGTTTACGGACGCTTCCCAACAACGGATGCTGCTCTATTGCTTATTCAATCTCAACTCCTGAAAATAGTTTACGGATTCTCCAGACATGGATGTCAATCTATTGCTTATTCGGACCCTAAATTCAGAGATGTTCCAAAACATGGATGCCTTTCTGATACTCGTCCAGTCACATACAGTTCAACATTTCCTAATGGCATCTTTAAGCCCATTTTCCGATGGCATCTATGAGCCCATCCTCCTACCAGCAGTCACCAAATGGCATCTTTAAGCCCATTTCCAGATGGCATCTCTAAGCCCATCCCCCGATAAGATTCTATCGCACCAGATGGCATCTTTAAGCCCGTCACCAAATGGCATCTTTAAGCCCATTCACCTCTACCATCACATCGCCGAGTGCAAATTTTCTGGGCACTTTAGTGTCCAATCTTCTTTTACCTTCAAATCGCGAAAGGCAAACTTGCCAATCTAACTCTTCAGGTTCAAGAAGATTGAACAGGGGCAACTGTTGTACCCCAAAATTTGCCCTCGCATTTTTCCACAAAAGATCGCAGCTTCCGGCATTTCCTGATTTTTCAAACTGGCTCAAGAATCGATCAAACTGACTTTTCTCGTCAGTCAAACAAAAATTAGGGTTTTACTGATTTTCAGGGCTCTGGAATGTTTCACACAGTTGGCTTAGGGTTTTGGTTGATTTTGGCTCGACTTTGATCAGGCGAATGCTCTTTGGCATTTAATCAGGAATTAGGGTTTGTGCGCGCGTTCTCAGAAAGATCTAAATTCTACAGTGCTTTGCAAGACATTCCGAGATTTGGGTTGAATTCGCATTATTTGATTTAATCAGTAAAAGAAGGCAGTTGGTTTTAATTCACGTTCGTTTGATTGAACCAGTCAAAAGATATACGCAGTTTGGATTTACAGTGTTTGTTGAAAATCAGTGAAGAAGGAATGCGCCTGATCGGTGTTTTGATTAACTGTTGCTTTGCTTTGGATATTAGAGGTACCAGGTTTAACTGATCAATTTGTTAAAGCTTTGTTTATTTAAATTATTTATTATTCTAAAATTAAGTAATTGGAATTTATTGTTCAATTATTCTAATTCGAAGAATTTTAAATAAATGAATAAACAATAAAAGAGAAATTAGAATTAATTTGATAATGAAAACTTTTATTTATTCTTAAATTAATTGTACAATTATTGTTTACAATTTATTTACAAACAATGATTTTACACTAATTTAAATTTAAATAAAAAAAATGAAACTATCCTATTTTTCTAAGTCTTCTATTCTTCAAATTCTTCATCCTTTGCTCCCCTCCATTCGATTATTCATCTGCAAGAGAAAAAGAGAAAAGTCAAAAAGCAGATAAATAAATAATGACAGATAAAAAGAGTTCATCATTAAGGGCCACTGATTGGGATCAGTTAACCCTCTCTGCAAATCACGGTATTTCTCCCGGTTCACAAAGAGGGAAGAATTTTATTTGCTAATCATGAATGCAAAGTTGAAAAAATGCAAAGTTTGTCAACACATTGCACAATTCAAAAATCTCAGTACTGCACAAATTCAAACCCAACTAAAGGTCCAAACTGAATCACAACCTCCAAACTAAAACTTTCTGCCAGAAATGCAAGTTACTATCCAAAAGGCTACTCAAAGCTGTCAATAAAGAATATTTGACAAAGATATGGAAAGTTCAAAAAGTACAAAAGCTGTCAAGAAAAGATAAAATATGCAGAGGAAAACTATTATGCAAGCAACACATTTTCTTTTCATCATTTCCCAAAGAAAAGTGGCCACTTTCAGAACTAAAGGTACACACAAAAACATTATTATAATGCAAAGTGTACTAGAGAAAGAGAAGAGAGATAGAAGAGCAGGTTTTGCAGGCTTAGGCTTTAGGCTTGAGAGATAGAAAGATAATATAAAACAAAAGAACTGAACACAGAACTATCAGCAAGGCCAAGCTTAACCAAAATCTGCATACAAACTGTTAAGCCTCAAGCTTAACCAAAACCTGCATACAAGCTGTTAAGCCTCAAGCTTAACCAGAACCCTCAAACACACAAACATAATTAACCTGCATATGCCAAACCTGCTAAAGCTCAGACCTATAAGCATAACCTGCAAACAAGCCTCACTAAAACTAAAAACCTATGAAACATCACAAGCTCAAACCTGCCTCAGCCTCATACCTGCCTAAGCTGTAAAAAACCTTCAAGGTATAAACCAGTGAAAATCTGCTAAAGCCAGCACAAACCTTTAAACCCTTGAAACAAAAACAACAAAAACAAATTCACCTCAGCATCATACTTGCCTGAAGCCTTGAAACAAAAACAACAAAAACAAGTTCACCTCAGCATCATACCTGCCTGAAGCCTTAGAAACAAAAACTGAGAAACCATAAACCAGTAGAAGCCTCACAAGGCCTCAAGCCAAAACGTCTACCCTGTCCAACCTTGCCAAGAATCAGAAGTGGTGTAAACATAGGATTCAAGCCTCAAGCCCTCAGAACTCGAAGAGTTCATCATAGGGACATTCATAAAACACCAAATATCCAAGCATATTCAAAGGCAACTTAAGCCCTCAGAACCCTAGGCTCATCATGGGGCAAGGAAGAAGTGAATAGACAACCAAAAGCATCCAATTCATAGCCAACAGAAGCATTTCAACAGGCAAATCAAAAAGGCAACTCAGAGAAGGGACGAAAGGCAACAAAGTTCAGGCAACAGAAAAAGAGCATATACGTAAACCTCAGAAATTTCCATCACAGGCAAACACGAAAGGCAACAAGCGTTTCAAAGGCAATAAAGCATACAACAAAATCATAGCAAGGCCAGAAGAAGAAGAAAAGATATCATGCAAAAGGGTTTTCAACTGTCATCATAAAACCCTAAAAAGCATTAAAGAAGACAAACCAGGGTCTCTAAGTTCATAGCCCACTGTGTTTCTCCCTTCGCCAGCAAGCCTCCATAACACCCTTCATTCCTCCTTCACAAAAGGTAGTTTTCGTTGCTTCTCATTCTTTTCTTTTTTTTCTCAGCAATAATCACACATAAAACGAAGTCAGAATCACACTCAAATCATAAAACATGCAACAAAAATTGTAAAAACCTAATATACCGTAAGGACGGATGTGTACCTCTACGCCGTTTCCTTGAACTCAGCGAAGGAGAAGAGGGATGCTGATGGCTGGGCAAAGGGGAGAATAGATATCCATGGGAAAAGACGAACGGAGAAGATGAACGAAACCTCCATGAGCGGCGCGCCTCACAAACCCTAAAACATGTTCCCAAATGAAAACATTAATCTAACCCTAAAATTTGTTTCAGAACTCCGGGCCTAACCCGTTTCCAATACAAAGCCCAACACATTCATCTGCTCTTTTAATTCCTTTACATAACCTAACTTTCTTTTATTCTCTCCTTAATAAAAACTTAAACAAACACATTTTTTCTTTACAATAATTTTTATTACTAATAAAATACATTTGTTTAATACATTAATTAAAAATACATTTTTTTCTTTAAACATATAATTAAAATATTTTTCTTGTACTTAATCAATACACTTTTCTATATACCTAATTTAATTAATTTAAAACATTTTTTGAATATATATATATATATATATTAAACACAAATACATAAAAACATATTTTTATTACACAATATAATTAAGATTGAAAACATTTTTCTTTTCCTTTAATTAAAATTTTCTATTTGTACATAATAGATAAATACAATTTTGCATAATTTAAATTCTTAAACATTTAATTAAAATACTTTTTGTACATAATAAATAAAGATACATTGTCATACATAATTTAATTAGAATTTAAAACATTTCATTAAAACATTCTTTTCATGCATATTAAAGAAAATACAAGATTACAATTATTAATTAAATAAACATTTAATTTTTCTTTAAGTCAAAACAATACTTAATACACATTCAATTTCACATTCCGCACCTGTAAATAATTACACTTACAATACATTTCACATTATACACTTGATACATATACAATTGCTATTTCCATACATTGATATACATTATTTACATTTGATCGCAAATTCGATTTGGTTGTAACTTATTGGACATTACATTCCTAAGTCTCATCCCCATTCATAAATTTGTACCCCCACTCCCGGATACTTATTTTGTAATAGCGTAGACTTTACATTTTCGCAATTTACCGCTTTCAATTATACAATGGTTAGACCTAGGGTTTGTATGTACATAAAATCAAACGCTAGATAACCTAATACAAGACAAATACATGAAATCAATACACAATCACACTTGCACCCTCTAGGGTAATTGATCAGTGCATTTGGATGCACATTCCTCTACGTTTGTACTTATACATTTCCATGGTTTGGTTTGTTTATTTCTCTATTTTATTATGTTTTTATATTTTAATTTATTTTTATACTTATTTGTTTTTCGTATTAATTTTCAGCTTTAACAGTCTGCACGGAAACGATCATATCTGGAGTTCCAGGAGTCCGATTGAGGCGTTCTAATAATCGCCGGAAAGCTAAGAGAAAGAGCTACAATTCTTATGTTGGAGTCAAAGTCAGAATCGGACTGTAGAAGGGCCAGAATATTCGTTGAAGTTGCAGCATTATTCTTAGTTAATTTCGGGTCAATTAGTTTTGGGCCTGGGTCGTATGTTTGACCCAGTTGGATTGTAAGACGGGTCGTTCTCTTCCCCCTTAGGGCAGCAGCCGCGACACTGTTCATGTAATCACTATTCACGAAAAAAATCGAAGTTTTTGACAATTTCTATGGAGAACTAACCAAATCCTGTCGAATTGCTGTATTCAGGTTCCGACCTTGAGGTTATTTTAATTTTAATCTATTATTTATTCCTTTCAATTTTGTTCTATGTTCTTGAATGCTTAATTCGAATTGCATAGAGTATTTTGATTCAATCCGATTGATTGTATGATTCTAACAAATAATCACGTTACCGTTTGCTTAATCCGTTACCGTGTATGATTTGTCACGTTTGCTTAATTCGTGAAGCTTAAACTCTGTTTGCTTAATTCAGATATTAGGATTATACATCATACAATACTCTTCGCGCTTGTCACTGAGTTTGTAGTCGAATAGGAATAGATTGTCCGCTTAGGAGATTAATATTACTTAATCGATGATAGACAGGAACCGAATCAGTAATTCGACTTTTCAGCTTATTTGATAATCACTTTTTCATAATCACTTATTTTGTCAAATCGAACCTTAAACCAAACCCCCCCCCCATTTCGATTTCAGTTTGTATTAGTTAAGAGTCCTTGAGAACGATATATCGAGTCAATTGTCGCTGTACTGCTTTTATATAAAACAACTCGTTTTGATCCGCGCGCGACAGCGGATCAAATTGGCGCCGTTGCCGGGGACTCTTTTTAATATTAACTGATATTAGAGTCTTAGGTATAGTGTTTGTGCGTTTTGGCCATAGGTTCCTCACGGTTTGGGCCATAACGCCTTTTGAGTCGGAAAAATCGGTTTTTGGGAAAACTTCACCGTTTCGAAAATCTGTCCCGACAGTTAGGTGTAGAAAAATTCTCTGATCAAAAGTCACATATTACGGAGTAATTACGTGACAAATTTTTCAAATCGCGAAAAAAGCCTTTTTACTATTTTTTATGATTTATTTTCTGTTTTCATAGAGTCGAAAAATTCCGAAAAAAATATCAAAATTTTCTTTTTACTTCATTAGATTATATTCGGTGTCAGTTTATTTTTTTGAATTGTTTTTAATCGATTTGCTTCATTGTGTTGTTTTAGGGACATAGTTGGCATTTTCACGATTGTTGCTGCATTGCTGTGCACTAGTCCTGGCTACTAGGTCTTCCTGTCCTGAACTTATTGCTTTTGATCCTGAGGTAGAGAGAACCTTGCACACACTTCGTAGAGCAGGCCAGGCTAGCAATAGTTCACCTTCACCGACCATAGCTGAGTCTGATTCTGAGTCTGACTATTTGCATAACTTGTTTGATTCTGATTCTGAATTTGCTGTTGAAATGGATGAAAATAGAACTCTAAGGCAACTTGCAGCCCCTGATGTTAATTATAATGGCTTGTGTATTGAATATGATGCTGTTGCTGTTCCTTTTGAATTAAAATCGGGTTTAATACACTTGTTGCCAAAGTTTAATGGTCTTGCAGGTGAGGATCCGCACAAACATTTGAAGGAATTCCAGGTGGTGTGTTCTACACCATTGAAGCCTGAAGGGATCACTGAAGATCATATCAAACTTCGTGCTTTTCCTTTTTCTTTGCAGGGTGCAGCGAAGGACTGGATATATGATCTCGAGCCGAATTCAATCACAAGCTGGAATGCTCTGAAGAGAGTGTTCTTGGAGCGATATTTTCCTGCATCTAGAGCTGCTTCAATCCGAAAAGAGATTTGTGGTATTAGACAAGATAACGAGTCATTGGCTGAGTACTGGGATAGGTTCAAGAAGTTGGTTTCAAGCTGCCCTCAACATCAGATTACCGAACAACTTCTCATTCAGTACTTCTATGAGGGGTTGTTACCTATGGATAGAAACATTCTTGATGCTGCTAGTGGTGGAGCACTTGTTGACAAAACTCCAGCTGCTGCCAGGGCCCTCATTGAAAACATGTCCTTAAATTCCCAGCAGTTCACCACTCGAACCAATTCTGTCCAAACCAAGGGTGTACATCAAATTCAAGGTTCCTCAAACAGAGCTTTAGAAACCAGACTTGATGAGCTGACCGCTTTAGTGAAACAACTTGCAGTAGCGAAACCTCAAACAGCAACTGTATGTGGCATTTGTACCGCTCATGATCATCCCACTGATACTTGTCCTCTTCTAAAAGATGATACTGTTACCGAGCTGCCTCAAGCTTATGCAGCCAACCTTTACAACCAGAATAGGTACAACAACACCCCTGACTTGTCCACCAACAAATATCATCCCAATTGGAGGAATCATCCCAACCTTCGATATGGAAATCAGCAGCCTTCCCAACAACAGCTTACCGTTCCATTACCCCAGCCACATCACACTCCTCCAGCCACTACTTCCGGACCATCCCTTGAAGATCTTGTTAAGCAAATGGCCGTGAACAACCTTCAGTTTCAACAAAGAACCGACACTAGCATTCAGACCTTGACCACACAGATGGGACAGCTTGCTACTCAAATAAATAATATGCAAGCTCAAGGTTCGAACCAACTTCCAGCACAAACGGTTGTCAATCCAAATGGTAATGGTAATGCTAATGTGAGTGCTATTTCTTTGAGATCCGGAAAAGTTACAGAAACAGCCCCCGAAAAGAATAAAAACATCATCGAGGTAACTTCTGAACTTTCTTCTCCTGAACCTCCTCCAGCTGAACTTTCTTCTCCTTCTTCTGTTGTGGTCGAAACTGAAAAAAATAAAGAAAAGGAGTATGTACCACCAGTTCCCTTCCCACATAGAGTTCTGAAAAATAAAAGAGTTGAGGAAGGAGACAAAGAAAAAGAAATTTTGGATATGTTCAGGAAAGTAGCGGTAAACATTCCGCTTCTTGATGTGATTAAGCAAGTTCCAAGGTATGCAAAGTTTCTGAAGGATCTGTGTACAAACAAGAGAAAAGTAAAAGGAAGTGACAGAGTCAACTTGGGAAGAAGCATCTCTGCTTTCATTCAGCCCGAACAAAGTGTTTCGGCTATCTCTCAGGTCTTGCCACAAAAGTGCAAGGACCCGGGAACTTTTACTATTCCTTGTACCATCGGGGATAAGAAATTTGATAATTGTTTGCTTGATTTAGGAGCGGGCATTAATGTTATGCCTACTTCTATTTATAATAACCTTTGCCTTGGTCCCATGCAGCATACAGGTTTAATCGTTCAACTGGCGAATAGGAGCAATGCACGTCCCACCGGCATAGTGGAAGACGTCCTCGTTCAAGTTAACGATTTAATTTTTCCTGCAGATTTTTACATTCTGGACATGGAAGGAGAAACTAAGTCAAGCAGAGCTCCCATCATTTTAGGCAGACCGTTCATGAAAACGGCGAAGACAAAAGTTGATGTTGATGATGGAACCATGTCCATGGAATTTGGTGACATCGTCGCAAAATTTAATATCTTTGATGCCATGAAACACCCTGTGGAGGAGCATTCGGTTTTTAATATTGAGTTGATTTCTGAGCTAGTTGATGAGAGTTGTTCTGAATTATTTGCACTTGATTTTCCATCTCTCTCTGATTTTGATGATAATTATTCATGTCCTGACTGCACTGACACTAACGTTTGTGTCCTTTGTGCTGAGATTGATGCTTCCTTGCAGCCTGATACATTTCCTACAGGTGAAGTTGTTACCGATGAGGCTGTTTTTGCCGTCGATGCTCTTGACATCCCGGCTGCCCCAAGCCTTCCATCCATCATTCAGCCCCCGTCCTTAGAGCTAAAAGAGCTCCCTGGGAACCTGAAATATGCTTACTTGGAGCATAATGAAAAACTTCCTGTTATTATCTCTTCTAACCTTGATTTCAATCAAGAAGACAAACTTTTGCAGGTATTGAAGAGGCACAAGAAAGCAATCGGGTGGACATTAGCCGACCTTCCAGGTATTAGTCCTTCGATGTGCATGCACAGGATTTTACTTGAGGATGGAGCGAAAACAGTAAGGCAGCCCCAAAGGAGGCTTAATCCTTTGATTCTTGATGTTGTAAAGAAAGAGGTAACCAAACTCTTGCAAGCAGGTATCATTTATCCTATCTCTGACAGTAAGTGGGTAAGTCCAGTGCAGGTTGTACCTAAGAAATCTGGACTCACAGTGGTAAAAAATGAAAAGAATGAACTTGTTCCCACTAGAGTCCAGAACAGCTGGAGAGTTTGTATTGATTACAGGAGACTGAACCAGGCTACTAGAAAGGATCACTTTCCTTTGCCGTTCATTGATCAGATGCTTGAACGGCTAGCTGGTAAATCACATTATTGTTTTCTTGATGGTTTTTCAGGTTACTTTCAGATTCATATTGCACCTGAAGATCAAGAAAAGACCACTTTCACGTGCCCATTCGGTACATTTGCTTACAGGAAGATGCCTTTTGGCCTTTGCAATGCTCCTGGCACTTTCCAACGATGCATGATGAGTATTTTCTCTAATTTTATTGAAAATTGCATGGAAGTGTTTATGGATGACTTTACTGTTTATGGTTCTTCTTTTGATGCATGCTTGAACAGTTTAAACTTGATTTTAGAAAGATGCATCGAGACTAACCTTGTGTTGAATTATGAAAAATGTCATTTTATGGTTGAGCAGGGAATTGTTCTTGGTCACATTATTTCTGAAAAAGGAATTTCTGTTGACCCTGCTAAGATTGATGTGATTTCTACACTGCCTTACCCTTCTTGCATTCGCGAGATTCGTTCTTTTCTTGGTCATGCAGGTTTTTACAGGCGTTTCATCAAGGATTTCAGCAAGATAGCTCTTCCGCTGTCAAACTTGTTGAAGAATGATGTCACTTTCGATTTTGATGACAAATGCAAACAAGCGTTTGACTTCTTGAAGAAAGCATTGACCTCCGCTCCCATCATTCAGCCCCCTGACTGGACCCTCCCATTTGAGCTTATGTGTGATGCTTCTAATTATGCAGTTGGGGCTGTCCTTGCACAAAGAGTTGACAAGGCTGCCCATGTTATTTACTATGCTTCTAGGACTTTAGATTCTGCACAGTCTAATTACACTACTACTGAAAAAGAACTGCTAGCTATTGTTTTTGCTCTTGACAAATTCAGATCTTATTTGCTAGGTTCCAAGGTTGTTGTTTTTACTGACCATGCAGCTTTAAAGTACTTGCTGAAGAAGCCGGATGCAAAACCGAGATTGATTCGGTGGATGTTGTTGCTCCAAGAGTTTAATGTTGAGATTAAAGACAAAAGTGGAGCTGAGAACTTAGTGGCTGACCACTTGAGCAGGATAGAGAGAGATGAAGATCCTTTTCCTCTTAAGGATGACTTTCCTGATGAGCAGCTGTTTCTTTTGCATGGGATTACACCTTGGTTTGCTGACATTGTTAATTTTCTTGTTGCTGGTGTTTTTCCTACAGGTGCATCTAGATCACAGGTTCACAAGCTCAAGAGTGATGCCAAATATTATGTTTGGGATGATCCATATCTATGGAAGTTTGGTAGTGATCAGGTAATCAGGAGATGTGTCCCCGACAATGAGATTGAATCTATTTTAAAATTTTCTCATGCATCTCAAGTTGGCGGACATTTCGGTCCTCAAAGGACTGCGAGAAAAATCCTTGATTCAGGTTTCTATTGGCCAACTATTTTTAAGGATGCTTTTGAGACTTACCGCACTTGTAAAGAGTGCCAGATAGCAGGTACAAACATCACTCGTAAGAGTGAAATGCCTCAGCAGCCTATGCTTTTCTGTGAGGTATTTGATGTATGGGGGATCGATTTCATGGGTCCCTTTCCTGTATCATTTGGTTTCCTTTACATTTTGCTTGCTGTTGATTATGTTTCAAAGTGGGTGGAAGCTATCCCCACTAGGACTAATGATTCTCGAGTTGTTGCAGATTTTGTCAGGTCTAATATCTTTTGCAGGTTTGGAATACCGCGAGCTATCATAAGTGACCAAGGCACTCATTTCTGTAACCGTACCATGGAAGCTTTACTCCGAAAGTATGGAGTTGTGCACAGAGTCTCTACTGCATATCACCCACAGACTAATGGGCAAGCTGAGATCTCCAACAGGGAGATCAAACAGGTTTTAGAGAAAATGGTGCAGCCAAACAGGAAAGACTGGAGCCGTCGTCTAGAAGACGCACTTTGGGCTCAAAGGACAGCTTTCAAGACACCCATTGGGATGTCTCCTTATCGACTTGTTTTTGGTAAGGCATGTCATCTTCCTGTTGAGATAGAACACCGTGCTTTTTGGGCGGTGAAAAGTTGTAATTTGGAGATGCAACAAGTAGGTATTGAAAGAAAACTCCAATTGCAACAGTTGGAAGAGCTTAGATTAGAGGCTTATGAGAGCTCTAGGATTTATAAAGAAAAAACTAAGCACTTCCATGATAAAATGATTTCTAGGAAGGAATTTTCTGTGGGCCAACAGGTTTTACTGTTTAACTCCCGCCTTAAGCTTATGGCTGGGAAACTTCGATCCAAATGGATTGGCCCCTTTGTTGTTACTAATGTTTTCCCTCATGGTGCAGTGGAAATAAAAAGTGCAGGTACTGACAAAGTCTTCAAGGTTAACGGGCAGCGGCTGAAATTATTCCATGAAAGTCCGGTGCCTGAAGATGTCAGCATAGAGGAGCTTTCTTTGGAAGCACCTAACTACACTGCGACTTGATCAGGGAGTCCTTCTTTCCTTCTCTCTACTTTATTAGTAACGTCCTTTCATTGAGGGCAATGCTTAGTTTAAGTGTGGGGGAGGGAATCGTGTGTTTTATTTGTTTTTGCTTGTTAGTATTTTGTTTAATTTCAATAAAAAATGCATCTTCTTGAAAGTTTTGGGCTACAGACTGATTTGAGTCGAGTTTGCGGAGACTTGGGAAAAATTCACAAGATCGGTATCGTTCTAACACCGTAAGTCTCCTGCATACGGAAATTTATTTGAATTTGTTATTATGTTTTAGCCTTAATTTCTCATTCTTTGACAGCTCTTGAGTAGTTTATTTCAGCAGTCGGCACCATCTCTCACACACTTTACGCAGGAAGCCGATGAATATAAGTGAATGTTCCAAAAAGAAAAAAAAAAAAGAGAAAAGAAAAAGGTAATACACCTTCTAAGCTTGGTGATCCTCACCCGGTCACTTAACCCAACGGTTGTGTAATCTTCAAAAAAAAAAAAATTTTTTTTCAAAACTCTTTGTTAGTTGGTTCAGCGGTTTCTGGTGCTGAACTTGGTAGGGAGGATTACGGTCCGATCCCCCGCAACTACATCTGAGTAAGCAAAGGGTTATGCCACGCAAGTACCGGAACCCCGTGAAAAAGGATCAGATTCACTAACCGGTTGGCCTGCTATAAGTGTGTGGAGATAACGGGCTTAATGTGATTGCGCCTGAATGAAAAAGAGCAAAAAGGATGAGTAAGTTAGGCTATGGTATAATAATATGATTTGAATTGGTTTGTGTATTTAGGAGCCTTTTGTCTGCATATTTGTAGTTAGTGTTCTTACGATGTCCTTAGTGTGCAAGATTAGTACCTGTCGATGCAAACTTACCCGAAGAAGATTTGTAGCCTAGGATGAGTAATTGTTGATGAATTTCTGCTTTCTTTTCATTTTGCTCGGAGTGCAAAAGTTCAAGTGTGGGGGAATTTGATCAGTGCATTTGGATGCACATTCCTCTACGTTTGTACTTATACATTTCCATGGTTTGGTTTGTTTATTTCTCTATTTTATTATGTTTTTATATTTTAATTTATTTTTATACTTATTTGTTTTTCGTATTAATTTTCAGCTTTAACAGTCTGCACGGAAACGATCATATCTGGAGTTCCAGGAGTCCGATTGAGGCGTTCTAATAATCGCCGGAAAGCTAAGAGAAAGAGCTACAATTCTTATGTTGGAGTCAAAGTCAGAATCGGACTGTAGAAGGGCCAGAATATTCGTTGAAGTTGCAGCATTATTCTTAGTTAATTTCGGGTCAATTAGTTTTGGGCCTGGGTCGTATGTTTGACCCAGTTGGATTGTAAGACGGGTCGTTCTCTTCCCCCTTAGGGCAGCAGCCGCGACACTGTTCATGTAATCACTATTCACGAAAAAAATCGAAGTTTTTGACAATTTCTATGGAGAACTAACCAAATCCTGTCGAATTGCTGTATTCAGGTTCCGACCTTGAGGTTATTTTAATTTTAATCTATTATTTATTCCTTTCAATTTTGTTCTATGTTCTTGAATGCTTAATTCGAATTGCATAGAGTATTTTGATTCAATCCGATTGATTGTATGATTCTAACAAATAATCACGTTACCGTTTGCTTAATCCGTTACCGTGTATGATTTGTCACGTTTGCTTAATTCGTGAAGCTTAAACTCTGTTTGCTTAATTCAGATATTAGGATTATACATCATACAATACTCTTCGCGCTTGTCACTGAGTTTGTAGTCGAATAGGAATAGATTGTCCGCTTAGGAGATTAATATTACTTAATCGATGATAGACAGGAACCGAATCAGTAATTCGACTTTTCAGCTTATTTGATAATCACTTTTTCATAATCACTTATTTTGTCAAATCGAACCTTAAACCAAACCCCCCCCCATTTCGATTTCAGTTTGTATTAGTTAAGAGTCCTTGAGAACGATATATCGAGTCAATTGTCGCTGTACTGCTTTTATATAAAACAACTCGTTTTGATCCGCGCGCGACAGCGGATCAGTAATCCCACATGTTGCCTTCCAAAATGGGCCATGCTTGCACGTCGAGTATCTTTGGCAAAACCAATTCAAAATGATCATAAGTCCCTCGATGACGCTTTCGAATGTTGCCTAAACGGAATGATCATAGTCCCTTCAAAGCAAATTGCCAAAGACACTTGGCACCATTGCATTCATGGTCCATACGATGACCCGCGCCCGTCCCGAATAAACTTCCTAAACGCAAGATTGTCCACCAAATTCAGTGGTGGAACAAAATTGCTAAAAAGGGTTGAAAACATAGAGAAAACCTTTGAGTACAATAGGGTAGATAAAACTCTTAGTTACTTGAGATCATCTTGCAAAAACGCTTGCCTTCTTTTCAAAAACCACAATCCACAACACTTTCAAACAAACTCTCAAAAACATTTGAAACATCTTTTCGAAAAGATATACACTTTTGTAAAACACTCAAACACGAGTCGAATACATTGGTCGCCTAAGACAAGGCATCTTCTTCCAAAACATTTTCAAAAACACACATACACACACCATTTTCAAGCAATCGAAAATCAAGGCATATGATCTAAAAAACCAAGTAACTGAGAGCCCATGGATAACTATGGATGAAAAGGGTGCTAACACCTTCCCTTTTCATAATCTACCCCCCGGACCCACGAAATATCTCAAAAGGCTTTTGCTGTGCTTTTTTAACCTTTCCTTTAGGATAAAATAAAAAGTCGGTGACGACTCTTGCTCAACCGAACATTTGCGAAAACAAACGCAAAACCACAGTCAGTTCTCCCACCGTATCACAGAACTGGCGACTCTGCTGGGGACTAATTTTAAAAGTGGGGTTACCTTAGGGTTTAGATCACGTTTACTTTCTTGCTTTGATTGACTTGATTGCTTTATCTTTTGGGTTCTTTGTTTGGGTTTGTTGTAAATCCTCCACCCGGATTTGGGGCACCTTTTTAGGTAAATAGCAAAAAAACTGCGAGGGAACTGTGCGGGGTATACCGACACGGTTGAAGCAGTAAGCTATGTTAGTGTGACATATTTGTGAGTACCGGTAACCCTTGAGTAGTCAAGGAGAGTACGGGGCCGCTGTGTGATGTCATGAAGCACTAACGAACTCTTAGAACCTTAATTGACCATCTTAGCCTTTTTTAGGGGTAGTGGGATGACCGACTTTGGCGCAGTCCGAAGTTGGTAGATACTCGATACTACACTCATTTGAGGGTTGTTTTCTTGGAATATTTTGGTCGCCAGTAAGTGGCTAAACCGAAACAATGAACACAGAAAACAATCCAATGATATTGAGCTCCTTAGAACCCGGTTTCTATTTAAGGACAGGATGAGCCAACTAACTTCAAGAGGGTACTTACCTAAACCTCATGCAAGCCTAAACCTCAGGACTTGTTTGCTTTGTGTGAATATGTTTGCCTGTATATGCACTCACTTGCTTTTTGCATACATGAATATAACATCATAACATCATACCATAGCATTTTTCAATAACCATTTCAAGGATCTCGAGGGTTCTTTTGATGCAGGGTTATGTTGAACCAGACGTCTATCAAGGGGCAAGGGGTTTCTCCTCTAACCAATCCAGTCAAAGATCAAGTGCAACAGCTTGAATCAGTGGCTATGACCCACTCGACATGGTGAGCTTGATTCTCGTGGAAAGACATCCACCAATACAAAGTTCTCCAAACAAAGATCAAGTACAACAACTTGAATCAGTGGCTATGACCCACTCGACATGGTGAGCTTGATTCTAGTGGAAAGACATCCGCCGGTGCAAAGTTCTCCAATCCAAGAGCAGAGTTCAACCTCTAACATTTTCTTGTGTTTACCCCAAGAGATCCTTGAAAGCATGCATCCACATATCATGCATTGCATTTTGACAGTCTTTCCTTTTTCAGGTTTCCTTACTCTCCTGCTGTTTATTTCAGCAAGAGATGGCTCTAGAAAGGTCTGTCAAAGACATCCAAGACCAGACTGCTCAGCTGCAGGAGATGTTCCTGAACTTGTCTCTGGGGCAAGAAGAGATGAAAGCTCTCCTCACAAAGGGCTTGGAGAATTCCAACAATGCCAGGAGTGATCAACTTGCGGAGCTGCAGTTTGATCTGACAACCTTGAGGACCCAAATGATGGGACAGTTGGTGGGCCAGATGGCTCTCATCCAAGACCTATCTCAAAGACAAGAGGAACTCAGAGTTCTTGTCCGCCAACTGCTTCCGAATAACCAACTGAGGCAAGCATTTGAGGTTGAAGAGCAAGTCACCGCCCAGCCTCCAGCCACTCAAGAAGACAAGGGGAAAGCTCCTTTGCTTGCTTCAGGGTCACAAGCCCATCAACAACCTCGCCAGCGTCAAAGGGGTAATCAGCGTAAGCAAGAAACGTCAGGAAGACAGTTTACGGAGACTGAAATACCATCATTCTTTATACTGAAGCGCCTGATGGAGGTCAACCTGCTTACCTTAAAGGATCCTCCTCAGAAGCTCAATACCTCCTCTCCTCACTATCATCCCGACGCATTTTGTGTTTACCATTCCTACAACCCGGGATACGACACCAACGATTGTTGGGCCTTGAAAAACAAGATTCAAGATCTGATCGACATTGGGGTGCTAGAATTCATGCCAGACGGCGAGATGAAAATCTTCCGTTAAAGGGTTCTCCACCTGAAGTGACGAAGCTCAAGCTGAAAGACTTTTGCTTCTTTTTGAAATTTCAAAGTTGTAATTTCTTTTGCTGTCAAACAATTATCTGTTGATGTTAAACTCTGTTTTCATTAATGCATTGCATATGTTTGTCTTGAACTCATCCATTCGTTTCACTACTCTTATGCTTTTCTATATGATATTTGACTCTTGATAAAAAGCTGCAAGCCTTTAGAGGGAGGATGACGAAACAATACCATGATCTTATACAGTACGCTTTTGAACAGACCTTGCTGATGATGTACAGGCATTTCTTTCAATTCCCAAACACTGGAGTTATAAGGAAGTTAATCCCTAGTCAACCCCTTCGAGCCAAAGAAGTAGGAGTTTTTTGTTCTAAACAATCAAAACCTTTGATATAAACCTGGAGCAGGGTAGTATCTCAGTTAGTTCAAAAGAAAATGCGCATTGAAGTCGCAAATTCTCAGTTCATAATACAACGAACGACGTCAAAGAAGAAAGCATTTCGTTGGAATCAAAAGACAAGGGTGGTTCCCTATCACATAGACAGTCAATCTCTCAAAAGAGAAAAAGCCCAATGAGCCAAAACCTGTAAAGGAGGCTTAAGAAAGCTGGGGCATCCCGCTGACGGTAATCTCGGAAAACGGTAACAGTCAGGCAAAAGTTAGGGATAACAAATCAAAATCAAAATAGTGAGGTCATTACAAAATCCTCAAAAACATGAAAATTGTTGAAAAAGAAAAAGGAGATGATGACTGTCTCCCCAAATTCAACTGGTGAACCATCGCCCAAAAGTCGTTCCGAACTCAAAACAGAGTGTGACGCACAATTAACTGAGCTTAGGTTGAAGAACATCACGAAGAGCGGGTGGGTACAAATATATTTTGAGCCTTTATCCTTTGTTTCTTAAACCGTGAACCAAGCCAAGTTACAACCCTTCAAAAGTTCTAATTGAAGCATGGGTTAGTTCGAAAGCATACTGTTACAAAAGGTATCCTGACTCCTGTAGGGCTTGGCTCTAAATCTTGTGTTGATCTGTCTTATAAAAAGTTTTCTGCTAAAAACGCATTTTTCAAAACTTCGAGACAAACATAAACTTTGCATTGCTTGAATATCACTGTCTGCATTTGGCTTTTTGTTTGACAGCGAAGAAATTCATACAGCGAATGTTCGGAGGAACGAAAACTCTCTCAGTGAGCAAAATCACTTCAAAAGGATAGCACTTCCATTACAAATCTCCTATCAACATGGGGCACGACATGTCACAATTCAATTAACCTGGGGCAGTCCAGTCAAGGTCCAACAGATCTTTCAAAGTTCAGTTAACCTGGGGCAGTCCAGTCAAGATTTCAAGAAATCTCTCAATATGCAGAGTAATCTGATTCAAAATTCCTTCATCACCGCTTGGGGCATTCGAATGTCAAAAGTGTTCAACAAATCAACTATTACATTTCCAGATTCGATTCCTGTATCCAGCCAGGGCACGTTTGAAGAATTCCAGATCAACACCTGTAACAAGCCAGGAAACATCTGTGGACGACCGATTGTAGACCGACACCTGTAACAAGCCAGGAAATTATCTACATCACCACTTGGGGCATTCGAATGTCAAAAGTGTTCAAAAACCCGATGCAGTTTTACACAAGCTCATCCTCAGGAAGCCCTACACCGGTTCCTCTTCAAGACTTCTGAAAACATTTTATGGATTCTTCCCAACAACGGATGTTAATCTATCAGCTTGTTCAGATGCAATTTATTGAAAACAGTTTACGGACGCTTCCCAACAACGGATGCTGCTCTATTGCTTATTCAATCTCAAGATTTCTGAAAATAGTTCACGGGTTCTCCAAGTAACGGATGTTAACCTATCACTTGTTCAGATTCTTCTCAAGACTTCTGAAAACAGTTTATGGATTCTTCCCAACAACGGATGTTAATCTATCAGCTTGTTCAGATGCAACCATTGAAAACAGTTTACGGACGCTTCCCAACAACGGACGCTGCTCTATTGCTTATTCAATTTCAAGATTTCTGAAAATAGTTCACGGATTCTCCAGTAACGGATGTCAATCTATCGCTTGTTCAGATTCCAAGCCTTCACCTGCAGCAATCAGAGGACTCTCGCAATCCCCAGCCAGAGAACCTTCCCGAAGCTAACTCCACTCAGAGTCAAGTTTCATTATCCCTAGCGGAGCCAGACTAATGAACCTTCTCCCCACAGAGTTTTGAGGAGGGCAAATCTGGAGTTCCCCAGTGAAGTCGCCAGAGTTACTTCCCACCGAATTGAAGATTCTCAATCTTACCTCCCCAGCATGAGTCTACTAGTTTGGAACTCCCCAGTAGAGGTCATCAGGAATTCTCTTCCCCAGCAACAGCCAAGGAATTATTTTCCCAGGCAGCAGTCGAGATTCTTTTATCTGCAGCCGACTCAGGATTCATTTATCCTCAGCAAGATAGCTCATCAGCTTACATGCGCATTCATCACATTCATGTCATAAACATTGATGTCACATACATTGCATCATGCATCATGACATTGCATACGACTAACCCTTTACTTTTTCAGGTAAGATCAGTCGACAGACAAAGATCACCTCCTGAGATTCATCCAGAAATAGTTCAGATGTGACCCGGACAGGGCGACATTCTGATACTTATTCTGGATCCATTCAGACGCATCATCAGGAAGCCCTACACCGGTTCCTCTTCAACTTTAGGACTTCTGAAAACAGTTCACGGGTTCTCCAAGTAACGGATGTTAACCTATCACTTGTTCAGATTCTTCTCAAGACTTCTGAAAACAATTTACGGATTCTTCCCAACAACGGATGTTAATCTACCAACTTGTTCAGATGCAACTTCTGAAAATAGTTTACGGATTCTTCCCAACAACGGATGTTAATCTATCAACTTGTTCAGACTCTTCTCAACTTTTGAAAACAGTTTACGGACGCTTCCCAACAACGGATGCTGCTCTATTGCTTATTCAATCTCAACTCCTGAAAATAGTTTACGGATTCTCCAGACATGGATTTCAATCTATTGCTTATTCGGACCCTCAATTCAGAGATGTTCTAAAACATGGATGCCTTTCTGATACTCGTCCAGTCACATACAGTTCAACATTTCCTAATGGCATCTTTAAGCCCATTTTCCGATGGCATCTATGAGCCCATCCTCCTACCAGCAGTCACTAAATGGCATCTTTAAGCCCATTTCCAGATGGCATCTCTAAGCCCATCCCCCGACAAGATTCTATCGCACCAGATGGCATCTTTAAGCCCGTCACCAAATGGCATCTTTAAGCCCATTCACCTCTACCATCACATCGCCGAGTGCAAATTTTCTGGGCACTTTAGTGTCCAATCTTCTTTTACCTTCAAATCGCGAAAGGCAAACTTGCCAATCTAACTCTTCAGGTTCAAGAAGATTGAACAGGGGCAACTGTTGTACCCCAAAATTTGCCCTCGCATTTTTCCACAAAAGATCGCAGCTTCCGGCATTTCCTGATTTTTCAAACTGGCTCAAGAATCGGTCAAACTGACTTTTCTCGTCAGTCAAACAAAAATTAGGGTTTTACTGATTTTCAGGGCTCTGGAATGTTTCACACAGTTGGCTTAGGGTTTTGGTTGATTTTGGCTCGACTTTGATCAGGCGAATGCTCTTTGGCATTTAATCAGGAATTAGGGTTTGTGCGCGCGTTCTCAGAAAGATCTAAATTCTACAGTGCTTTGCAAGACATTCCGAGATTTGGGTTGAATTCGCATTATTTGATTTAATCAGTAAAAGAAGGCAGTTGGTTTGAATTCACGTTCGTTTGATTGAACCAGTCAAAAGATATACGCAGTTTGGATTTACAGTGTTTGTTGAAAATCAATGAAGAGGGAATGCGCCTGATCGGTGTTTTGATTAACTGTTGCTTTGCTTTGGATATTAGAGGTACCAGGTTTAACTGTTCAATTTGTTAAAGCTTTGTTTATTTAAATTATTTATTATTCTAAAATTAAGTAATTGGAATTTATTGTTCAATTATTCTAATTCGAAGAATTTTAAATAAATGAATAAACAATAAAAGAGAAATTAGAATTAATTGGATAATGAAAACTTTTATTTATTCTTAAATTAATTGTACAATTATTGTTTACAATTTATTTACAAACAATGATTTTACACTAATTTAAATTTAAATAAAAAAATGAAACTATCCTATTTTTCTAAGTCTTCTATTCTTCAAATTCTTCATCCTTTGCTCCCCTCCATTCGATTATTCATCTGCAAGAGAAAAAGAGAAAAGTCAAAAAGCAGATAAATAAATAATGACAGATAAAAAGAGTTCATCATTAAGGGCCACTGATTGGGATCAGTTAACCCTCTCTACAAATCACGGGATTTCTCCCGGTTCACAAAGAGGGAAGAATTTTATTTGCTAATCATGAATGCAAAGTTGAAAAAATGCAAAGTTTGTCAACACATTGCACAATTCAAAAATCTCAGTACTGCACAAATTCAAACCCAACTAAAGGTCCAAACTGAATCACAACCTCCAAACTAAAACTTTCTGCCACAAATGCAAGTTACTATCCAAAAGGCTACTCAAAGCTGTCAATAAAGAAGATTTGGCAAAGATATGGAAAGTTCAAAAAGTACAAAAGCTGTCAAGAAAAGATAAATTATGCAGAGGAAAACTATTATGCAAGTAACACATTTTCTTTTCATCATTTCCCAAAGAAAAGTGGCCACTTTCAGAACTAAAGGTACACACAAAAACATTATTATAATGCAAAGTGTACTAGAGAAAGAGAAGAGAGATAGAAGAGCAGGTTTTGCAGGCTTAGGCTTTAGGCTTGAGAGATAGAAAGATAATATAAAACAAAAGAACTGAACACAGAACTATCAGCAAGGCCAAGCTTAACCAAAATCTGCATACAAACTGTTAAGCCTCAAGCTTAACCAAAACCTGCATACAAGCTGTTAAGCCTCAAGCTTAACCAGAACCCTCAAACACATAAACATAATTAACCTGCATATGCCAAACCTGCTAAAGCTCAGACCTATAAGCATAACCTACAAACAAGCCTCACTAAAACTAAAAACCTGTGAAACATCACAAGCTCAAACCTGCCTCAGCCTCATACCTGCCTAAGCTGTAAAAAACCTTCAAGATATAAACCAGTGAAAACCTGCTAAAGCCAGCACAAACCTTTAAACCCTTGAAACAAAAACAACAAAAACAAATTCACCTCAGCATCATACCTGCCTGAAGCCTTGAAACAAAAACAACAAAAACAAGTTCACCTCAGCATCATACCTGCCTGAAGCCTTAGAAACAAAAACTGAGAAACCATAAACCAGTAGAAGCCTCACAAGGCCTCAAGCCAAAACGTCTACCCTGTCCAACCTTGCCAAGAATCAAAAGTGGTGCAAACATAGGATTCAAGCCTCAAGCCCTCAGAACTCGAAGAGTTCATCATAGGGACATTCATAAAACACCAAATATCCAAGCATATTCAAAGGCAACTTAAGCCCTCAGAACCCTAGGCTCATCATGGGGCAAGGAAGAAGTGAATAGACAACCAAAAGCATCCAATTCATAGCCAACAGAAGCATTTCAACAGGCAAATCAAAAAGGCAACTCAGAGAAGGGACGAAAGGCAACAAAGTTCAGGCAACAGAAAAAGAGCATATACGTAAACCTCAGAAATTTCCATCACAGGCAAACACGAAAGGCAACAAGCGTTTCAAAGGCAATAAAGCATACAACAAAATCATAGCAAGGCCAGAAGAAGAAGAAAAGATATCATGCAAAAGGGTTTTCAACTGTCATCATGAAACCCTAAAAAGCATTAAAGAAGACAAACCAGGGTCTCTAAGTTCATAGCCCACTGTGTTTCTCCCTTCGCCAGCAAGCCTCCATAACACCCTTCATTCCTCCTTCACAAAAGGTAGTTTTCGTTGCTTCTCATTCTTTTCTTTTTTTTCTCAGCAATAATCACACATAAAACGAAGTCAGAATCACACTCAAACCATAAAACATGCAACAAAAATTGTAAAAACCTAATATACCGTAAGGACGGATCTGTACCTCTACGCCGTTTCCTTGAACTAAGCGAAGGAGAAGAGGGATGCTGATGGTTGGGCAAAGGGGGGAATAGATATCCATGGCAAAAGACGAACGGAGAAGATGAACGAAACCTCCATGAGCGGCGCGCCTCACAAACCCTAAAACATGTTCCCAAATGAAAACATTAATCTAACCCTAAAATTTGTTTCAGAACTCCGGGCCTAACCCGTTTCCAATACAAAGCCCAACACATTCATCTGCTCTTTTAATTCCTTTACATAACCTAACTTTCTTTTATTCTCTCCTTAATAAAAACTTAAACAAACACATTTTTTCTTTACAATAATTTTTATTACTAATAAAATACATTTGTTTAATACATTAATTGAAAATACATTTTTTTCTTTAAACATATAATTAAAATATTTTTCTTGTACTTAATCAATACACTTTTCTATATACCTAATTTAATTAATTTAAAACATTTTTTGAATATATATATATTAAACACAAATACATAAAAACATATTTTTATTACACAATATAATTAAGATTGAAAACATTTTTCTTTTCCTTTAATTAAAATTTTCTATTTGTACATAATAGATAAATACAGTTTTGCATAATTTAAATTCTTAAACATTTAATTAAAATACTTTTTGTACATAATAAATAAAGATACATTGTCATACATAATTTAATTAGAATTTAAAACATTTCATTAAAACATTATTTTCATGCATATTAAAGAAAATACAAGATTACAATTATTAATTAAATAAATATTTAATTTTTCTTTAAGTCAAAATAATACTTAATACACATTCAATTTCACATTCCGCACCTGTAAATAATTACACTTACAATACATTTCACATTATACACTTGATACATATACAATTGCTATTTCCATACATTGATATACATTATTTACATTTGATCGCAAATTCGATTTGGTTGTAACTTATTGGACATTACATTCCTAAGTCTCATCCCCATTCATAAATTTGTACCCCCACTCCCGGATACTTATTTTGTAATAGCGTAGACTTTACATTTTCGCAATTTACCGCTTTCAATTATACCATGGTTAGACCTAGGGTTTGTATGTACATAAAATCAAACGCTAGATAACCTAATACAAGACAAATACATGAAATCAATACACAATCACACTTGCACCCTCTAGGGTAATCCCACATGTTGCCTTCCAAAATGGGCCATGCTTGCACGTCGAGTATCTTTGGCAAAACCAATTCAAAATGATCATAAGTCCCTCGATGACGCTTTTGAATGTTGCCTAAACGAAATGATCATAGTCCCTTCAAAGCAAATTGCCAAAGACACTTGGCACCATTGCATTCATGGTCCATACGATGACCCGCGCCCGTCCCGAATAAACTTCCTAAACGCAAGATTGTCCACCAAATTCAATGGTGGAACAAAATTGTTAAAAAGGGTTGAAAACTTAGAGAAAACCTTTGAGTACAATAGGGTAGATAAAACTCTTAGTTACTTGAGATCAACTTGCAAAAACGCTTGCCTTCTTTTCAAAAACCACAATCCATAACACTTTCAAACAAACTCTCAAAAACATTTGAAACATCTTTTCGAAAAGATATACACTTTTGTAAAACACTCAAACACGAGTCGAATACATTGGTCGCCTAAGACAAGGCATCTTCTTCCAAAACATTTTCAAAAACACACATACACACACCATTTTCAAGCAATCGAAAATCAAGGCAAGTGATCTAAAAAACCAAGTAACTGAGAGCCCATGGATAACCATGGATGAAAAGGGTGCTAACACCTTCCCTTTTCATAATCTACCCCCCGGACCCACGAAATATCTCAAAAGGTTTTTGCTGTGCTTTTTTAACCTTTCCTTTAGGATAAAATAAAAAGTCGGTGGCGACTCTTGCTCAACCGAACATTTGCGAAAACAAACGCAAAACCACAGTCAGTTCTCCCACCGTATCACAGAACTGGCGACTCTGCTGGGGACTAATTTTAAAAGTGGGGTTACCTTAGGGTTTAGATCACCTTTACTTTCTTGCTTTGATTGACTTGATTGCTTTATCTTTTGGGTTCTTTGTTTGGGTTTGTTGTAAATCCTCCACCCGGATTTGGGGCACCTTTTTAGGTAAATAGCAAAAAAACTGCGAGGGAACTGTGCGGGGTATACCGACACGGTTGAAGCAGTAAGCTATGTTAGTGTGACATATTTGTGAGTACCGGTAACCCTTGAGTAGTCAAGGAGAGTACGGGGCCGCTGTGTGATGTCATGAAGCACTAACGAACTCTTAGAACCTTAATTGACCATCTTAGCCTTTTTTAGGGGTAGTGAGATGACCGACTTTGGCGCAGTCCGAAGTTGGTAGATACTCGATACTACACTCATTTGAGGGTTGTTTTCTTGGAATATTTTGGTCGCCAGTAAGTGGCTAAACCGAAACAATGAACACAGAAAACAATCCAATGATATTGAGCTCCTTAGAACCCGATTTGTATTTTAGGACAGGATGAGCCAACTAACTTCAAGAGGGTACTTACCTAAACCTCATGCAAGCCTAAACCTCGGGACTTGTTTGCTTTGTGTGAATATGTTTTCCTGTATATGCACTCACTTGCTTTTTGCATACATGAACATAACATCATAACATCATACCATAGCATTTTTCAATAACCATTTCAAGGATCTCGAGGGTTCTTTTGATGCAGGGTTATGTTGAACCAGACGTCTATCAAGGGCAAGGGGTTTCTCCTCTAACCAATCCAGTCAAAGATCAAGTGCAACAGCTTGAATCAGTGGCTATGACCCACTCGACATGGTGAGCTTGATTCTCGTGGAAAGACATCCACCAATACAAAGTTCTCCAAACAAATATCAAGTATAACAACTTGAATCAGTGGCTATGACCCACTCGACATGGTGAGCTTGATTCTAGTGGAAAGACATCCGCCGGTGCAAAGTTCTCCAATCCAAGAGCAGAGTTCAACCTCTAACATTTTCTTGTGTTTACCCCAAGAGATCCTTGAAAGCATGCATCCACATATCATGCATTGTATTTTGACAGTCTTTCCTTTTTCAGGTTTCCTTACTCTCCTGCTGTTTATTTCAGCAAGAGATGGCTCTAGAAAGGTCTGTCAAAGACATCCAAGACCAGACTGCTCAGCTGCAGGAGATGTTCCTGAACTTGTCTCTGGGGCAAGAAGAGATGAAAGCTCTCCTCACAAAGGGCTTGGAGAATTCCAACAATGCCAGGAGTGATCATCTTGCGGAGCTGCAGTTTGATCTGACAACCTTGAGGACCCAAATGATGGGACAGTTGGTGGGCCGGATGGCTCTCATCCAAGACCTATCTCAAAGACAAGAGGAACTCAGAGTTCTTGTCCGCCAACTGCTTCCGAATAACCAACTGAGGCAAGCATCTGAGGTTGAAGAGCAAGTCACCGCCCAGCCTCCAGCCAATCAAGAAGACAAGGGGAAAGCTCCTTTGCTTGCTTCAGGGTCACAAGCCCATCAACAACCTCGCCAGCGTCAAAGGGGTAATCGGCGTAAGCAAGAAACGCCGGGAAGACAGTTTACGGAGACTGAAATACCATCATTCTTTATACTGAAGCGCCTGATGGAGGTCAACCTGCTTACCTTAAAGGATCCTCCTCAGAAGCTCAATACCTCCTCTCCTCACTATCATCCCGACGCATTTTGTGTTTACCATTCCTACAGCCCGGGATACGACACCAACGACTGTTGGGCCTTGAAGAACAAGATTCAAGATCTGATCGACATTGGGGTGCTGGAATTCATGCCAGACGGTGAGATGAAAATCTTCCGTTAAAGGGTTCTCCACCTGAAGTGACGAAGCTCAAGATGAAAGACTTTTGCTTCTTTTTGAAATTTCAAAGTTGTAATTTCTTTTGCTGTCAAACAATTATCTGTTGATGTTAAACTCTGTTTTCATTAATGCATTGCATATGTTTGTCTAGAACTCATCCATTCGTTTCACTACTCTTATGCTTTTCTTTATGATATTTGACTCTTGATAAAAAGCTGCAAGCCTTTAGAGGGAGGATGACGAAACAATACCATGATCTTATACAGTACGCTTTTGAACAGACCTTGCTGATGATGTACAGGCATTTCTTTCAATTCCCAAACACTGGAGTTATAAGGAAGTTAATCCCTAGTCAACCCCTTCGAGCCAAAGAAGTAGGAGTTTTTTGTTCTAAACAATCAAAACCTTTGATATAAACCTGGGGCAGGGTAGTATCTCAGTTAGTTCAAAAGAAAATGCACATTGAAGTCGCAAATTCTCAGTTCATAATACAACGAACGACGTCAAAGAAGAAAGCATTTCGTTGGAATCAAAAGACAAGGGTGGTTCCCTATCACATAGACAGTCAATCTCTCAAAAGAGAAAAAGCCCAATGAGCCAAAACCTGTAAAGGAGGCTTAAGAAAGCTGGGGCATCCCGCTGACGGTAATCCCGGAAAACGGTAACAGTCAGGCAAAAGTTAGGGATAACAAATCAAAATCAAAATAGTGAGGTCATTACAAAATCCTCAACAACATGAAAAATGTTGAAAAAGAAAAAGGAGATGATGACTGTCTCCCCAAATTCAACTCGTTAACCATCGCCCAAAAGTCGTTCCGAACTCAAAACAGAGTGTGACGCACAATTAACTGAGCTTAGGTTGAAGAACATCATGAAGAGCGGGTGGGTACAAATATATTTTGAGCCTTTATCCTTTGTTTCTTAAACCGTGAACCAAGCCAAGTTACAACCCTTTAAAAGTCCTAATTGAAGCATGGGTTAGTTCGAAAGCATACTGTTACAAAAGGTATCCTGACTCCTGTAGGGCTTGGCTCTAAATCTTGTGTTGATCTGTCTTATAAAAAGTTTTCTGCTAAAAACGCATTTTTCAAAACTTCGAGACAAACATAAACTTTGCATTGCTTGAATATCACTGTCTGCATTTGGCTTTTTGTTTGACAGCGAAGAAATTCATACAGCGAATGTTCGGAGGAACAAAAACTCTCTCAGTGAGCAAAATCACTTCAAAAGGATAGCACTTCCATTACAAATCTCCTATCAACAAGGGGCACGACATGTCACAATTCAATTAACCTGGGGCAGTCCAGTCAAGGTCCAACAGATCTTTCAAAGTTCAGTTAACCTGGGGCAGTCCAGTCAAGATTTCAAGAAATCTCTCAATATGCAGAGTAATCTGATTCAAAATTCCTTCATCACCGCTTGGGGCATTCGAATGTCAAAAGTGTTCAACAAATCAACTATTACATTTCCAGATTCGATTTCTGTATCCAGCCAGGGCACGTCTGAAGAATTCCAGATCAACACCTGTAACAAGCCAGGAAACATCTGTGGACGACCGATTATAAACCGACACCTGTAACAAGCCAGGAAATTATCTACATCACCACTTGGGGCATTCGAATGTCAAAAGTGTTCAAAAACCCGATGCAGTTTTACACAAGCTCATCCTCAGGAAGCCCTACACCGGTTCCTCTTCAAGACTTCTGAAAACAGTTTATGGATTCTTCCCAACAACGGATGTTAATCTATCAGCTTGTTCAGATGCAATTTATTGAAAACAGTTTACGGACGCTTCCCAACAACGGATGCTGCTCTATTGCTTATTCAATCTCAAGATTTCTGAAAATAGTTCACGGGTTCTCCAAGTAACAGATGTTAACCTATCACTTGTTCAGATTCTTCTCAAGACTTCTGAAAACAGTTTATGGATTCTTCCCAACAACGGATGTTAATCTATCAGCTTGTTCAGATGCAACCATTGAAAACAGTTTACGGACGCTTCCCAACAACGGACGCTGCTCTATTGCTTATTCAATTTCAAGATTTCTGAAAATAGTTCACGGATTCTCCAGTAACGTATGTCAATCTATCGCTTGTTCAGATTCCAAGCCTTCACCTGCAGCAATCAGAGGACTCTCGCAATCCCCAGCCAGAGAACCTTCCCGAAGCTAACTCCACTCAGAGTCAAGTTTCATTATCCCTAGCGGAGCCAGACTAATGAACCTTCTCCCCACAGAGTTTTGAGGAGGGCAAATCTGGAGTTCCCCAGTGAAGTCGCCAGAGTTACTTCCCACCGAATTGAAGATTCTCAATCTTACCTCCCCAGCATGAGTCTACTAGTTTGGAACTCCCCAGTAGAGGTCATCAGGAATTCTCTTCCCCAGCAACAGCCAAGGAATTATTTTCCCAGGCAGCAGTCGAGATTCTTTTATCTGCAGCCGACTCAGGATTCATTTATCCTCAGCAAGATAGCTCATCAGCTTACATGCGCATTCATCACATTCATGTCATAAACATTGATGTCACATACATTGCATCATGCATCATAACATTGCATACGACTAACCCTTTACTTTTTCAGGTAAGATCAGTCGACAGACAAAGATCACCTCCTGAGATTCATCCAGAAATAGTTCAGATGTGACCCAGACACGGCGACATTCTGATACTTATTCCGGATCCATTCAGACGCATCATCAGGAAGCCCTACACCGGTTCCTCTTCAACTTTAGGACTTCTGAAAACAGTTCACGGGTTCTCCAAGTAACGGATGTTAACCTATCACTTGTTCAGATTCTTCTCAAGACTTCTGAAAACAATTTACGGATTCTTCCCAACAACGGATGTTAATCTACCAACTTGTTCAGATGCAACTTCTGAAAACAGTTTACGGATTCTTCCCAACAACGGATGTTAATCTATCAACTTATTCAGACTCTTCTCAACTTTTGAAAATAGTTTACGGACGCTTCCCAACAACGGATGCTGCTCTATTGCTTATTCAATCTCAACTCCTGAAAATAGTTTACGGATTCTCCAGACATGGATGTCAATCTATTGCTTATTCGGACCCTCAATTCAGAGATGTTCCAAAACATGGATGCCTTTCTGATACTCGTCCAGTCACATACAGTTCAACATTTCCTAATGGCATCTTTAAGCCCATTTTCCGATGGCATCTATGAGCCCATCCTCCTACCAGCAGTCACCAAATGGCATCTTTAAGCCCATTTCCAGATGGCATCTCTAAGCCCATCCCCCGACAAGATTCTATCGCACCAGATGGCATCTTTAAGCCCGTCACGAAATGGCATCTTTAAGCCCATTCACCTCTACCATCACATCGCCGAGTGCAAATTTTCTGGGCACTTTAGTGTCCAATCTTCTTTTACCTTCAAATCGCGAAAGGCAAACTTGCCAATCTAACTCTTCAGGTTCAAGAAGATTGAATAGGGGCAACTGTTGTACCCCAAAATTTGCCCTCGCATTTTTCCACAAAAGATCGCAGCTTCCGGCATTTCCTGATTTTTCAAACTGGCTCAAGAATCGGTCAAACTGACTTTTCTCGTCAGTCAAACAAAAATTAGGGTTTTACTGATTTTCAGGGCTCTGGAATGTTTCACACAGTTGGCTTAGGGTTTTGGTTGATTTTGGCTTGACTTTGATCAGGCGAATGCTCTTTGGCATTTAATCAGGAATTAGGGTTTGTGCGCGCGTTCTCAGAAAGATCTAAATTCTACAGTGCTTTGCAAGACATTCCGAGATTTGGGTTGAATTCGCATTATTTGATTTAATCAGTAAAAGAAGGCAGTTGGTTTGAATTCACGTTCGTTTGATTGAACCAGTCAAAAGATATACGCAGTTTGGATTTACAGTGTTTGTTGAAAATCAGTGAAGAGGGAATGCGCCTGATCGGTGTTTTGATTAACTGTTGCTTTGCTTTGGATATTAGAGGTACCAGGTTTAACTGATCAATTTGTTAAAGCTTTGTTTATTTAAATTATTTATTATTCTAAAATTAAGTAATTGGAATTTATTGTTCAATTATTCTAATTCGAAGAATTTTAAATAAATGAATAAACAATAAAAGAGAAATTAGAATTAATTGGATAATGAAAACTTTTATTTATTCTTAAATTAATTGTACAATTATTGTTTACAATTTATTTACAAACAATGATTTTACACTAATTTAAATTTAAATAAAAAAATGAAACTATCCTATTTTTCTAAGTCTTCTATTCTTCAAATTCTTCATCCTTTGCTCCCTTCCATTCGATTATTCATCTGCAAGAGAAAAAGAGAAAAGTCAAAAAGCAGATAAATAAATAATGACAGATAAAAAGAGTTCATCATTAAGGGCCACTGATTAGGATCAGTTAACCCTCTCTGCAAATCACGGGATTTCTCCCGGTTCACAAAGAGGGAAGAATTTTATTTGCTAATCATGAATGCAAAGTTGAAAAAATGCAAAGTTTGTCAACACATTGCACAATTCAAAAATCTCAGTACTGCAAAAATTCAAACCCAACTAAAGGTCCAAACTGAATCACAACCTCCAAACTAAAACTTTCTGCCAGAAATGCAAGTTACTATCCAAAAGGCTACTCAAAGCTGTCAATAAAGAAGATTTGGCAAAGATATGGAAAGTTCAAAAAGTACAAAAGCTGTCAAGAAAAGATAAAATATGCAGAGGAAAACTATTATGCAAGCAACACATTTTCTTTTCATCATTTCCCAAAGAAAAGTGGCCACTTTCAGAACTAAAGGTACACACAAAAACATTATTATAATGCAAAGTGTACTAGAGAAAGAGAAGAGAGATAGAAGAGCAGGTTTTGCAGGCTTAGGCTTTAGGCTTGAGAGATAGAAAGATAATATAAAACAAAAGAACTGAACATAGAACTATCAGCAAGGCCAAGCTTAACCAAAATCTGCATACAAACTGTTAAGCCTCAAGCTTAACCAAAACCTGCATACAAGCTGTTAAGCCTCAAGCTTAACCAGAACCCTCAAACACATAAACATAATTAACCTGCATATGCCAAACCTGCTAAAGCTCAGACCTATAAGCATAACCTGCAAACAAGCCTCACTAAAACTAAAAACCTGTGAAACATCACAAGCTCAAACCTGCCTCAGCCTCATACCTGCCTAAGCTGTAAAAAACCTTCAAGGTATAAACCAGTGAAAACCTGCTAAAGCCAGCACAAACCTTTAAACCCTTGAAACAAAAACAACAAAAACAAATTCACCTCAGCATCATACCTGCCTGAAGCCTTGAAACAAAAACAACAAAAACAAGTTCACCTCAGCATCATACCTGCCTGAAGCCTTAGAAACAAAAATTGAGAAACCATAAACCAGTAGAAGCCTCACAAGGCCTCAAGCCAAAATGTCTACCCTGTCCAACCTTGCCAAGAATCAGAAGTGGTGCAAACATAGGATTCAAGCCTCAAGCCCTCAGAACTCGAAGAGTTCATCATAGGGACATTCATAAAACACCAAATATCCAAGCATATTCAAAGGCAACTTAAGCCCTCAGAACCCTAGGCTCATCATGGGGCAAGGAAGAAGTGAATAGACAACCAAAAGCATCCAATTCATAGCCAACAGAAGCATTTCAACAGGCAAATAAAAAAGGCAACTCAGAGAAGGGACGAAAGGCAACAAAGTTCAGGCAACAGAAAAAGAGCATATACGTAAACCTCAGAAATTTCCATCACAGGCAAACACGAAAGGCAACAAGCGTTTCAAAGGCAATAAAGCATACAACAAAATCATAGCAAGGCCAGAAGAAGAAGAAAAGATATCATGCAAAAGGGTTTTCAACTGTCATCATGAAACCCTAAAAAGCATTAAAAAAGACAAACCAGGGTCTCTAAGTTCATAGCCCACTGTGTTTCTCCCTTCGCCAGCAAGCCTCCATAACACCCTTCATTCCTCCTTCACAAAAGGTAGTTTTCGTTGCTTCTCATTCTTTTCTTTTTTTTTCTCAGCAATAATCACACATAAAACGAAGTCAGAATCACACTCAAATCATAAAACATGCAACAAAAATTGTAAAAACCTAATATACCGTAAGGACGGATCTGTACCTCTACGCCGTTTCCTTGAACTCAACGAAGGAGAAGAGGGATGCTGATGGCTGGGCAAAGGGGAGAATAGATATCCATGGCAAAAGACGAACGGAGAAGATGAACGAAACCTCCATGAGCGGCGCGCCTCACAAACCCTAAAACATGTTCCCAAATGAAAACATTAATCTAACCCTAAAATTTGTTTCAGAACTCCGGGCCTAACCCGTTTCCAATACAAAGCCCAACACATTCATCTGCTCTTTTAATTCCTTTACATAACCTAACTTTCTTTTATTCTCTCCTTAATAAAAACTTAAACAAACACATTTTTTCTTTACAATAATTTTTATTACTAATAAAATACATTTGTTTAATACATTAATTGAAAATACATTTTTTTCTTTAAACATATAATTAAAATATTTTTCTTGTACTTAATCAATACACTTTTCTATATACCTAATTTAATTAATTTAAAACATTTTTTGAATATATATATATATATATATATTAAACACAAATACATAAAAACATATTTTTATTACACAATATAATTAAGATTGAAAACATTTTTCTTTTCCTTTAATTAAAATTTTCTATTTGTACATAATAGATAAATACAGTTTTGCATAATTTAAATTCTTAAACATTTAATTAAAATACTTTTTGTACATAATAAATAAAGATACATTGTCATACATAATTTAATTAGAATTTAAAACATTTCATTAAAACATTCTTTTCATGCATATTAAAGAAAATACAAGATTACAATTATTAATTAAATAAACATTTAATTTTTCTTTAAGTCAAAACAATACTTAATACACATTCAATTTCACATTCCACACCTGTAAATAATTACACTTACAATACATTTCACATTATACACTTGATACATATACAATTTCTATTTCCATACATTGATATACATTATTTACATTTGATCGCAAATTCGATTTGGTTGTAACTTATTGGACATTACATTCCTAAGTCTCATCCCCATTCATAAATTTGTACCCCCACTCCCGGATACTTATTTTGTAATAGCGTAGACTTTACATTTTCGCAATTTACCGCTTTCAATTATACCATGGTTAGACCTAGGGTTTGTATGTACATAAAATCAAACGCTAGATAACCTAATACAAGACAAATACATGAAATCAATACACAATCACACTTGCACCCTCTAGGGTAATCCCACATGTTGCCTTCCAAAATGGGCCATGCTTGCACGTCGAGTATCTTTGGCAAAACCAATTCAAAATGATCATAAGTCCCTCGATGACGCTTTCGAATGTTGCCTAAACGGAATGATCATAGTCCCTTCAAAGCAAATTCCCAAAGACACTTGGCACCATTGCTTTCATGGTCCATACGATGACCCGCGCCCGTCCCGAATAAACTTCCTAAACGCAAGATTGTCCACCAAATTCAATGGTGGAACAAAATTGTTAAAAAGGGTTGAAAACATAGAGAAAACCTTTGAGTACAATAGGATAGATAAAACTCTTAGTTACTTGAGATCAACTTGCAAAAACGCTTGCCTTCTTTTCAAAAACCACAATCCACAACACTTTCAAACAAACTCTCAAAAACATTTGAAACATCTTTTCGAAAAGATATACACTTTTGTAAAACACTCAAACACGAGTCGAATACATTGGTCGCCTAAGACAAGGCATCTTCTTCCAAAACATTTTCAAAAACACACATACACACACCATTTTCAAGCAATCGAAAATCAAGGCAAGTGATCTAAAAAACCAAGTAACTGAGAGCCCATGGATAACCATGGATGAAAAGGGTGCTAACACCTTCCCTTTTCATAATCTACCCCCCGGACCCACGAAATATCTCAAAAGGTTTTTGCTGTGCTTTTTTAACCTTTCCTTTAGGATAAAATAAAAAGTCGGTGGCGACTCTTGCTCAACCGAACATTTGCGAAAACAAACGCAAAACCACAGTCAGTTCTCCCACCGTATCACAGAACTGGCGACTCTGCTGGGGACTAATTTTAAAAGTGGGGTTACCTTAGGGTTTAGATCACGTTTACTTTCTTGCTTTGATTGACTTGATTGCTTTATCTTTTGGGTTCTTTGTTTGGGTTTGTTGTAAATCCTCCACACGGATTTGGGGCACCTTTTTAGGTAAATAGCAAAAAAACTGCGAGGGAACTGTGCGGGGTATACTGACACGGTTGAAGCAGTAAGCTATGTTAGTGTGACATATTTGTGAGTACCGGTAACCCTTGAGTAGTCAAGGAGAGTACGGGGCCGCTGTGTGATGTCATGAAGCACTAGCGAACTCTTAGAACCTTAATTGACCATCTTAGCCTTTTTTAGGGGTAGTGAGATGACCGACTTTGGCGCAGTCCGAAGTTGGTAGATACTCGATACTACACTCATTTGAGGGTTGTTTTCTTGGAATATTTTGGTCGCCAGTAAGTGGATAAACCGAAACAATGAACACAAAAAACAATCCAATGATATTGAGCTCCTTAGAACCCGGTTTCTATTTTAGGACAGGATGGGCCAACTAACTTCAAGAGGGTACTTACCTAAACCTCATGCAAGCCTAAACCTCAGGACTTGTTTGCTTTGTGTGAATATGTTTGCCTGTATATGCACTCACTTGCTTTTTGCACACATGAACATAACATCATAACATCATACCATAGCATTTTTCAATAACCATTTCAAGGATCTCGAGGGTTCTTTTGATGCAGGGTTATGTTGAACCAGACGTCTATCAAGGGGCAAGGGGTTTCTCCTCTAACCAATCCAGTCAAAGATCAAGTGCAACAGCTTGAATCAGTGGCTATGACCCACTCGACATGGTGAGCTTGATTCTCGTGGAAAGACATCCACCAATACAAAGTTCTCCAAACAAAGATCAAGTACAATAACTTGAATCAGTGGCTATGACCCACTCGACATGGTGAGATTGATTCTAGTGGAAAGACATCCGCCGGTGCAAAGTTCTCCAATCCAAGAGTAGAGTTCAACCTCTAACATTTTCTTGTGTTTACCCCAAGAGATCCTTGAAAGCATGCATCCATATATCATGCATTGCATTTTGACAGTCTTTCCTTTTTCAGGTTTCCTTACTCTCCTGCTGTTTATTTCAGCAAGAGATGGCTCTAGAAAGGTCTGTCAAAGACATCCAAGACCAGACTGCTCAGCTGCAGGAGATGTTCCTGAACTTGTCTCTGGGGCAAGAAGAGATGAAAGCTCTCCTCACAAAGGGCTTGGAGAATTCCAACAATGCCAGGAGTGATCAGCTTGCGGAGCTGCAGTTTGATCTGACAACCTTGAGGACCCAAATGATGGGACAGTTAGTGGGCCAGATGGCTCTCATCCAAGACCTATCTCAAAGACAAGAGGAACTCAGAGTTCTTGTCCGCCAACTGCTTCCGAATAACCAACTGAGGCAAGCATTTGAGGTTGAAGAGCAAGTCACCGCCCAGCCTCCAGCCACTCAAGAAGACAAGGGGAAAGCTCCTTTGCTTGCTTCAGGGTCACAAGCCCATCAACAACCTCGCCAGCGTCAAAGGGGTAATCGGCATAAGCAAGAAACGTCGGGAAGACAATTTACGGAGACTGAAATACCATCATTCTTTATACTGAAGCGCCTGATAGAGGTCAACCTGCTTACCTTAAAGGATCCTCCTCAGAAGCTCAATACCTCCTCTCCTCACTATCATCCCGACGCATTTTGTGTTTACCATTCCTACAGCCCGGGATACGACACCAACGACTATTGGGCCTTGAAGAACAAGATTCAAGATCTGATCGACATTGGGGTGCTGGAATTCATGCCAGACGGTGAGATGAAAATCTTCCGTTAAAGGGTTCTCCACCTGAAGTGACGAAGCTCAAGCTGAAAGACTTTTTCTTCTTTTTGAAATTTCAAAGTTGTAATTTCTTTTGCTGTCAAACAATTATCTGTTGATGTTAAACTCTGTTTTCATTAATGCATTGCATATGTTTGTGTTGAACTCATCCATTCGTTTCACTACTCTTATGCTTTTCTTTATGATATTTGACTCTTGATAAAAAGCTGCAAGCCTTTAGAGGGAGGATGACGAAACAATACCATGATCTTATACAGTACGCTTTTGAACAGACCTTGCTGATGATGTACAGGCATTTCTTTCAATTCCCAAACACTGGAGTTATAAGGAAGTTAATCCCTAGTCAACCCCTTCGAGCCAAAGAAGTAGGAGTTTTTTGTTCTAAACAATCAAAACCTTTGATATAAACCTGGGGCAGGGTAGTATCTCAGTTAGTTCAAAAGAAAATGCGCATTGAAGTCGCAAATTCTCAGTTCATAATACAACGAACGACGTCAAAGAAGAAAGCATTTCGTTGGAATCAAAAGACAAGGGTGGTTCCCTATCACATAGATAGTCAATCTCTCAAAAGAGAAAAAGCCCAATGAGCCAAAACCTGTAAAGGAGGCTTAAGAAAGCTGGGGCATCCCGCTGACGGTAATCCCGGAAAACGGTAACAGTCAGGCAAAAGTTAGGGATAACAAATCAAAATCAAAATAGTGAGGTCATTACAAAATCCTCAACAACATGAAAAATGTTGAAAAAGAAAAAGGAGATGATGACTGTCTCCCCAAATTCAACTGGTGAACCATCGCCCAAAAGTCGTTCCGAACTCAAAACAGAGTGTGACGCACAATTAACTGAGCTTAGGTTGAAGAACATCACGAAGAGCGGGTGGGTACAAATATATTTTGAGCCTTTATCCTTTGTTTCTTAAACCGTGAACCAAGCCAAGTTACAACCCTTGAAAAGTCCTAATTGAAGCATGGGTTAGTTCGAAAGCATACTGTTACAAAAGGTATCCTGACTCCTGTAGGGCTTGGCTCTAAATCTTGTGTTGATCTGTCTTATAAAAAGTTTTCTGCTAAAAACACATTTTTCAAAACTTCGAGACAAACATAAACTTTGCATTGCTTGAATATCACTGTCTGCATTTGGCTTTTTGTTTGACAGCGAAGAAATTCATACAGCGAATGTTCGGAGGAACGAAAACTCTCTCAGTGAGCAAAATCACTTCAAAAGGATAGCACTTCCATTACAAATCTCCTATCAACAAGGGGCACGACATGTCACAATTCAATTAACCTGGGGCAGTCCAGTCAAGGTCCAACAGATCTTTCAAAGTTCAGTTAACCTGGGGCAGTCCAGTCAAGATTTCAAGAAATCTCTCAATATGCAGAGTAATCTGATTCAAAATTCCTTCATCACCGCTTGGGGCATTCGAATGTCAAAAGTGTTCAACAAATCAACTATTACATTTCCAGATTCGATTCCTGTATCCAGCCAGGGCACGTCTGAAGAATTCCAGATCAACACCTGTAACAAGCCAGGAAACATCTGTGGACGACCGATTGTAGACCGACACCTGTAACAAGCCAGTAAATTATCTACATCACCACTTGGGGCATTCGAATGTCAAAAGTGTTCAAAAACCCGATGCAGTTTTACACAAGCTCATCCTCAGGAAGCCCTACACCGGTTCCTCTTCAAGACTTCTGAAAACAGTTTATGGATTCTTCCCAACAACGGATGTTAATCTATCAGCTTGTTCAGATGCAATTTATTGAAAAAAGTTTACGGACGCTTCCCAACAACGGATGCTGCTCTATTGCTTATTCAATCTCAAGATTTCTGAAAATAGTTCACGGGTTCTCCAAGTAACGGATGTTAACCTATCACTTGTTCAGATTCTTCTCAAGACTTCTGAAAACAGTTTATGGATTCTTCCCAACAACGGATGTTAATCTATCAGCTTGTTCAGATGCAACCATTGAAAACAGTTTACGGACGCTTCCCAACAACGGACGCTGCTCTATTGCTTATTCAATTTCAAGATTTCTGAAAATAGTTCACGGATTCTCCAGTAACGGATGTCAATCTATCGCTTGTTCAGATTCCAAGCCTTCACCTGCAGCAATCAGAGGACTCTCGCAATCCCCAGCCAGAGAACCTTCCCGAAGCTAACTCCACTCAGAGTCAAGTTTCATTATCCCTAGCGGAGCCAGACTAATGAACCTTCTCCCCACAGAGTTTTGAGGAGGGCAAATCTGGAGTTCCCCAGTGAAGTCGCCAGAGTTACTTCCCACCGAATTGAAGATTCTCAATCTTACCTCCCCAGCATGAGTCTACTAGTTTGGAACTCCCCAGTAGAGGTCATCAGAAATTCTCTTCCCCAGCAACAGCCAAGGAATTATTTTCCCAAGCAGCAGTCGAGATTCTTTTATCTGCAGCCGACTCAGGATTCATTTATCCTCAGCAAGATAGCTCATCAGCTTACATGCGCATTCATCACATTCATGTCATAAACATTGATGTCACATACATTGCATCATGCATCATGACATTGCATACGACTAACCCTTTACTTTTTCAGGTAAGATCAGTCGACAGACAAAGATCACCTCCTGAGATTCATCCAGAAATAGTTCAGATGTGACCCAGACACGGCGACATTCTGATACTTATTCCGGATCCATTCAGACGCATCATCAGGAAGCCCTACACCGGTTCCTCTTCAACTTTAGGACTTCTGAAAACAGTTCACGGGTTCTCCAAGTAACGGATATTAACCTATCACTTGTTCAGATTCTTCTCAAGACTTCTGAAAACAATTTACGGATTCTTCCCAACAACGGATGTTAATCTACCAACTTGTTCAGATGCAACTTCTGAAAACAGTTTACGGATTCTTCCCAACAACGGATGTTAATCTATCAACTTGTTCAGACTCTTCTCAACTTTTGAAAACAGTTTACGGACGCTTCCCAACAACGGATGCTGCTCTATTGCTTATTCAATCTCAACTCCTGAAAATAGTTTACGGATTCTCCAGACATGGATGTCAATCTATTGCTTATTCGGACCCTCAATTCAGAGATGTTCCAAAACATGGATGCCTTTCTGATACTCGTCCAGTCACATACAGTTCAACATTTCCTAATGGCATCTTTAAGCCCATTTTCCGATGGCATCTATGAGCCCATCCTCCTACCAGCAGTCACCAAATGGCATCTTTAAGCCCATTTCCAGATGGCATCTCTAAGCCCATCCCCCGACAAGATTCTATCACACCAGATGGCATCTTTAAGCCCGTCACCAAATGGCATCTTTAAGCCCATTCACCTCTACCATCACATCGTCGAGTGCAAATTTTCTGGGCACTTTAGTGTCCAATCTTCTTTTACCTTCAAATCGCGAAAGGCAAACTTGCCAATCTAACTCTTCAGGTTCAAGAAGATTGAACAGGGGCAACTGTTGTACCCCAAAATTTGCCCTCGCATTATTCCACAAAAGATCGCAGCTTCCGGCATTTCCTGATTTTTCAAACTGGCTCAAGAATCGGTCAAACTGACTTTTCTCGTCAGTCAAACAAAAATTAGGGTTTTACTGATTTTCAGGGCTCTGGAATGTTTCACACAGTTGGCTTAGGGTTTTGGTTGATTTTGGCTCGACTTTGATCAGGCGAATGCTCTTTGGCATTTAATCAGGAATTAGGGTTTGTGCGCGCGTTCTCAGAAAGATCTAAATTCTACAGTGCTTTGCAAGACATTCCGAGATTTGGGTTGAATTCGCATTATTTGATTTAATCAGTAAAAGAAGGCAGTTGGTTTGAATTCACGTTCGTTTGATTGAACCAGTCAAAAGATATACGCAGTTTGGATTTACAGTGTTTGTTGAAAATCAGTGAAGAGGGAATGCGCCTGATCGGTGTTTTGATTAACTGTTGCTTTGCTTTGGATATTAGAGGTACCAGGTTTAACTGATCAATTTGTTAAAGCTTTGTTTATTTAAATTATTTATTATTCTAAAATTAAGTAATTGGAATTTATTGTTCAATTATTCTAATTCGAAGAATTTTAAATAAATGAATAAATAATAAAAGAGAAATTAGAATTAATTGGATAATGAAAACTTTTATTTATTCTTAAATTAATTGTACAATTATTGTTTACAATTTATTTACAAACAATGATTTTACACTAATTTAAATTTAAATAAAAAAATGAAACTATCCTATTTTTCTAAGTCTTCTATTCTTCAAATTCTTCATCCTTTGCTCCCCTCCATTCGATTATTCATCTGCAAGAGAAAAAGAGAAAAGTCAAAAAGCAGATAAATAAATAATGACAGATAAAAAGAGTTCATCATTAAGGGCCACTGATTGGGATCAGTTAACCCTCTCTGCAAATCACGGGATTTCTCCCGGTTCACAAAGAGGGAAGAATTTTATTTGCTAATCATGAATGCAAAGTTGAAAAAATGCAAAGTTTGTCAACACATTGCACAATTCAAAAATCTCAGTACTGCAAAAATTCAAACCCAACTAAAGGTCCAAACTGAATCACAACCTCCAAACTAAAACTTTCTGCCAGAAATGCAAGTTACTATCCAAAAGGCTACTCAAAGCTGTCAATAAAGAAGATTTGGCAAAGATATGGAAAGTTCAAAAAGTACAAAAGCTGTCAAGAAAAGATAAAATATGCAGAGGAAAACTATTATGCAAGCAACACATTTTCTTTTCATCATTTCCCAAAGAAAAGTGGCCACTTTCAGAACTAAAGGTACACACAAAAACATTATTATAATGCAAAGTGTACTAGAGAAAGAGAAGAGAGATAGAAGAGCAGGTTTTGCAGGCTTAGGCTTTAGGCTTGAGAGATATAAAGATAATATAAAACAAAAGAACTGAACACAGAACTATCAGCAAGGCCAAGCTTAACCAAAATCTGCATACAAACTGTTAAGCCTCAAGCTTAACCAAAACCTGCATACAAGCTGTTAAGCCTCAAGCTTAACCAGAACCCTCAAACACACAAACATAATTAACCTGCATATGCCAAACCTGCTAAAGCTCAGACCTATAAGCATAACCTGCAAACAAGCCTCACTAAAACTAAAAACCTGTGAAACATCACAAGCTCAAACCTGCCTCAGCCTCATACCTGCCTAAGCTGTAAAAAACCTTCAAGGTATAAACCAGTGAAAACCTGCTAAAGCCAGCACAAACCTTTAAACCCTTGAAACAAAAACAACAAAAACAAATTCACCTCAGCATCATACCTGCCTGAAGCCTTGAAACAAAAACAACAAAAACAAGTTCACCTCAGCATCATACCTGCCTGAAGCCTTAGAAACAAAAACTGAGAAACCATAAACCAGTAGAAGCCTCACAAGGCCTCAAGCCAAAACGTCTACCCTGTCCAACCTTGCCAAGAATCAGAAGTGGTGCAAACATAGGATTCAAGCCTCAAGCCCTCAGAACTCGAAGAGTTCATCATAGGGACATTCATAAAACACCAAATATCCAAGCATATTCAAAGGCAACTTAAGCCCTCAGAACCCTAGGCTCATCATGGGGCAAGGAAGAAGTGAATAGACAACCAAAAGCATCCAATTCATAGCCAACAGAAGCATTTCAACAGGCAAATCAAAAAGGCAACTCAGAGAAGGGACGAAAGGTAACAAAGTTCAGGCAACAGAAAAAGAGCATACACGTAAACCTCAGAAATTTCCATCACAGGCAAACACGAAAGGCAACAAGCGTTTCAAAGGCAATAAAGCATACAACAAAATCATAGCAAGGCCAGAAGAAGAAGAAAAGATATCATGCAAAAGGGTTTTCAACTGTCATCATGAAACCCTAAAAAGCATTAAAGAAGACAAACCAGGGTCTCTAAGTTCATAGCCCACTGTGTTTCTCCCTTCGCCAGCAAGCCTCCATAACACCCTTCATTCCTCCTTCACAAAAGGTAGTTTTCGTTGCTTCTCATTCTTTTCTTTTTTTTCTCAGCAATAATCACACATAAAACGAAGTCAGAATCACACTCAAATCATAAAACATACAACAAAAATTGTAAAAACCTAATATACCGTAAGGACGGATCTGTACCTCTACGCCGTTTCCTTGAACTCAGCGAAGGAGAAGAGGGATGCTGATGGCTGGGCAAAGGGGAGAATAGATATCCATGGCAAAAGACGAACGGAGAAGATGAACGAAACCTCCAAGAGCGGCGCGCCTCACAAACCCTAAAACATGTTCCCAAATGAAAAGATTAATCTAACCCTAAAATTTGTTTCAGAACTCCGAGCCTAACCAGTTTCCAATACAAAGCCCAACACATTCATCTGCTCTTTTAATTCCTTTACATAACCTAACTTTCTTTTATTCTCTCCTTAATAAAAACTTAAACAAACACATTTTTTCTTTACAATAATTTTTATTACTAATAAAATACATTTGTTTAATACATTAATTGAAAATACATTTTTTTCTTTAAACATATAATTAAAATATTTTTCTTGTACTTAATCAATACACTTTTCTATATACCTAATTTAATTAATTTAAAACATTTTTTGAATATATATATATATTAAACACAAATACATAAAAACATATTTTTATTACACAATATAATTAAGATTGAAAACATTTTTCTTTTCCTTTAATTAAAATTTTCTATTTGTACATAATAGATAAATACAGTTTTGCATAATTTAAATTCTTAAACATTTAATTAAAATACTTTTTGTACATAATAAATAAAGATACATTGTCATACATAATTTAATTAGAATTTAAAACATTTCATTAAAACATTCTTTTCATGCATATTAAAGAAAATACAAGATTACAATTATTAATTAAATAAACATTTAATTTTTATTTAAGTCAAAACAATACTTAATACACATTCAATTTCACATTCCGCACCTGTAAATAATTACACTTACAATACATTTCACATTATACACTTGATACATATACAATTGCTATTTCCATACATTGATATACATTATTTACATTTGATCGCAAATTCGATTTGGTTGTAACTTATTGGACATTACATTCCTAAGTCTCATCCCCATTCATAAATTTGTACCCCCACTCCCGGATACTTATTTTGTAATAGCGTAGACTTTACATTTTCGCAATTTACCGCTTTCAATTATACCATGGTTAGACCTAGGATTTGTATGTACATAAAATCAAACGCTAGATAACCTAATACAAGACAAATACATGAAATCAATACACAATCACACTTGCACCCTCTAGGGTAATCCCACATGTTGCCTTCCAAAATGGGCCATGCTTGCACGTCGAGTATCTTTGGCAAAACCAATTCAAAATGATCATAAGTCCCTCGATGACGCTTTCGAATGTTGCCTAAACGGAATGATCATAGTCCCTTCAAAGCAAATTGCCAAAGACACTTGGCACCATTGCATTCATGGTCCATACGATGACCCGCGCCCGTCCCGAATAAACTTCCTAAACGCAAGATTGTCCACCAAATTCAATGGTGGAACAAAATTGTTAAAAAGGGTTGAAAACATAGAGAAAACCTTTGAGTACAATAGGGTAGATAAAACTCTTAGTTACTTGAGATCAACTTGCAAAAACGCTTGCCTTCTTTTCAAAAACCACAATCCACAACACTTTCAAACAAACTCTCAAAAACATTTGAAACATCTTTTCGAAAAGATATACACTTTTGTAAAACACTCAAACACGAGTCGAATACATTGGTCGCCTAAGACAAGGCATCTTCTTCCAAAACATTTTCAAAAACACACATACACACACCATTTTCAAGCAATCGAAAATCAAGGCAAGTGATCTAAAAAACCAAGTAACTGAGAGCCCATGGATAACCATGGATGAAAAGGGTGCTAACACCTTCCCTTTTTCATAATCTACCCCCCGGACCCACGAAATATCTCAAAAGGTTTTTGCTGTGCTTTTTTAACCTTTCCTTTAGGATAAAATAAAAAGTCGGTGGCGACTCTTGCTCAACCGAACATTTGCGAAAACAAACGCAAAACCACAGTCAGTTCTCCCACCGTATCACAGATTGATTTAGAGCCGTTTGAGTTGATTGGTCGATGCTGAAGATTGTCTGCAAGATGATCCAACGGGACATAGTCATACGCTTCAATCCCTAACTTTTTCCTGGACCGCCCTCTCGGGTTTTCAGTCCACCGGGATACCCCTTTTTTGCCCAAGCCGCCCTTTCGGGTTTTCGACTTGCCGGGTGTACAAATTTTTTTTAAATAATTTTCATCCCTTATTTTTGCCCGAACCCTTTTGGTTCGCCGGGAAACCCTTATTTTTGCCCGAACCCTTTTGGTTCGCCGGGAAACCCTTATTTTTGCCTAGGCCAGTCAACCTAGCGGGTCTTTGATCATGCGTAGTATCTTTTAACTATGTCCGTATTTACAGGGTGCGGGAGGTCGTCACCATCCATAGTGGTCAAGATCATTGCTCCACCAGAGAATATGCTTTTGATTACAAACAGCCATTCATATGTAGGGGTCCATTTGCCCCTGGGATCACCTTGTGGCAAAATGATACGCTTGATTACCAAGTCACTGACCCGATATACCCGACATTTGACCTTTTTATTAAAAGCTTTGATCATGCATTTTTGGTACATCTGACCATGACAGATAGCTGTAAGCCTCTTCTCATCAATCACGTTTAGTTGGTCAAACCGAGTCTGGATCCAATCTTCTTCATTCAAACCAGTATCCTTCATGATCCTCAGAGAGGGGATATGGACCTCAACAGGCAAGACAACCTCCATGCTGTATACGAGAGAATAGGGTGTTGCCCCAGTTGATGTGCGAGTTGTGGTACGATACCCGTGGAGAGAGAACGGTAGCATCTCATGCCAGTCTTTGTATGTGACTGTCATTTTCTGTATGATCTTCTTAATGTTTTTGTTAGCAGCTTCTACAACACCATTCATTTTTGGCCGGTAAGGGGAAGAATTGTGATACTGAATCTTGAATTGCTCGCACAAGGCGGTGATCATAGTGTTGTTTAGATTCATACCATTATCAGTAAGGATTCTCTCTGGGATACCGTACCGACAGATGAGATTCTATTTGATGAACCGGGCAACCACATTCTTAGTAACGGAAGCGAGGGAAGCTGCTTCAACCCACTTTGTGAAATAGTCGATGGCTACTAAGATGAAGCGGTGTCCATTGGAGGTCGTCGACTTGATTTCCCCAATCATATCGATTCCCCACATAGCAAAGGGCCAAGGAGCCGTCAAGATGTTAAGAGGAACCGGAGGTACGTGTACTTTATCCGCATAAATTTGACACTTATGGCAAGTCTGAGAGTGTTGGTAGCAATCTGCCTCCATGGTAGACCAATAATAGTCTGCCCATAGGATTTTCTTTGCCATTGTATACCCACTGGAATGGGTACCAAAAGTGCCTTCGTGTATTTCAACCATGATCCTTTCAGCCTCAACCTTGTCTACGCACCGAAGCAATACAGAGTCATGATTGCGTTTGTACAAAATGTTGTTACTAAGGAAGAATTTAGTCGAGAATCTTCTTAGGAACTTCTTGTCATTCACCGAAGCTCCTTCTGGATATTCCTGAGACTCGAGATACCTTTTAACTTCGTGGAACCAAGGTCGATCCATTACTTCTTCAGTACCGATCTTGTGACAGTAGGATGGTTCATCCATCCGCTCAATGGTGGTTTGAGGAGCCTCGTTATCCCAATTAAGTTTAAACGTAGATGACATTGTAACTAGTGTGTTTGCTAGCTGATTTTCTTCTCGCGGGAAATGATCGAAGGTAATCTTCTCAAAATGCGGCAGCAATGTCAACACATGTTCTTTGTAAGGGATAAGGTTGGGGTGTTTGGTGTCCCATTCCCCTTTGATCTCACTGATGACCGAAGTTGAATCTCCAAATACATCCAAGTATTTGATCCCCAATCTATAGCAGCTTTGAGACCAAAGATGCATGCTTCGTATTCTGCCATGTTGTTTGTACATTTGAAGCAAAGTTTGGCAGTGAAGGGAGTATGATATCCTTCTGGATATATGATTACGACACCGATACCATTTCCAAGTGCGTTGGATGCCCCATCAAAGAACAGGGTCCATCGAGATTCTTGTTCAGGTCCGTCATATGGCATGATTTCTTCACAGTTGTCTAATGTCATGATGTCTTCATCCGGGAACTAGAACTTCATGGCCTGATAGTCTTCCATAGCTTTGTGAGCGAGGTGATCAGCCAACACACTACCCTTTATAGCTTTCTGGGTAGTATATTGTATGTCATATTCTGTCAGGATCATCTGCCATCTCGCTATTCTCCCAGAAAGAGTGGGCTTCTCGAAGATGTACTTTATCGGATCCATTTTAGATATCAACAAAGTAGTATGGGTCAACATATACTGTCTCAGTCGGCGAGCAGCCCATGCCAGAGCGTAGCAAGTTTTCTCGAGCAGTGAATATCTCATTTCACAGTCAGTAAACTTTTTGCTCAGGTAATAAATAGCATGCTCTTTTCGGCCAGACTCGTCATGCTGTCCCAACACACACCCCATTGAGTTTTCTAAAACAGTCAAATACAGAATTAAAGGTCTCCCCTCGACGGGTGGTAACAATACTGTAGGCTCTTGTAAATATTCCTTGATCTTGTCAAAAGCAACTTGGCATTCATCATTCCATTTGACTACTTGATCTTTCTTCAATAGCTTGAAGATTGGCTCACAAGTAGCTGTCAGGTGAGAAATAAAACTGGCTATGTAATTCAGACGTCCCAAGAATCCTCTGACTTCTTTCTCAGTACGAGGAGATGGCATCTCTTGTATCGCTTTAACCTTGGCAGGGTCAACCTCGATACCCTTGTTGCTGACGAAAAAGCCTAAGAGTTTACCAGACCGTAGTCTGAATGTGCACTTGTTTGGATTCAATCTCAACTTGTACTTCTTCAGCCTCTCAAACAGCTTCTGTAAGTGATCAAGGTGCTCTTCTTCCGTCTGCGATCTGGCTATTATATCGTCTACGTAGACCTCTATCTCATGATGTATCATGTCATGAAATAAAGCTACCATGGCGCATTGATAAGTTGCCCTAGCATTCTTCAGTCCGAATGGCATGACCTTATAGTAGAAAGTGCCCCACTGTGTAACAAAGGTCGTTTTCTCCATATCCTCAGGCGCCATTTTGATTTGGTTGTAGCCCGAGAAACCGTCCATGAAGGAAAACACTTTGTGTTGCATCGTATTGTCGACTAAGATGTCGATGTGCGGGAGTGGGAAATTATCTTTGGGGCTTGCCCTGTTTAAGTCTCTATAGTCCACACACATCTGCACTTTACCGTCTTTCTTGGGTACAGGAACAACATTGGCTACCCATTTGGGATAAGAGGTGACAACCAAAAATTCGGCATTGAATTGCTTCATGACTTCTACTTTAATCTTTTCTGACATATCAGGCCTCATGCGGCGAACCTTTTTCTTTACCGGGGGAAAATCTTCCTTTATAGGCAGACGATGTACCATGATGTCTGCATCAAGTCCCGACATGTCTTTGTACGACTAGGCAAAGATCTCAACATAGTCGTGTAATAACTGAACCAGACGCTTCTTGACATTAGGCTCCAAATTGGCACCCACCATGACCTCCTTCCTATCTTCCTCGGTTCCTAAGTTAATTATTTCAACCGGCTCTTCGTATGGCTGAATGGTCCTTTCTTCCTGTTGCAATAACCTGGCCAACTCCCCTGGCACTTCATAATCTTCCTCACCTTCGTCGTCGGCTTGGTAGATCGGATTTTCAAAGTCACAATTGGCCTTAGCAGAACTGTTACCCACGGGATCCCGAGTGGATGTAGATCTGCATTTTTAATATGTGAGTGTGTGTAAGAGCATAGCTACCTTTTGAAAGAAATAAAATGTAAGAAAGAAAAGACAAAGAAGACAAAATTTGATGCAAAAACGTCCATGATTCATTAATGACATATGAGAATGAAGTGACAACCCTCACAAATGGACCGTTGCGCCTCAGGTAAGACACAAGGTTTTAAAAGTATGAATTTGTTTAAATATTACAAGCCTGAAAGTATTAAGAGACAATTACTATTGAATAAAAGTAATAAGAATGAAATCTTTGGCCTCCCAATTGTTGAGCCCTCCGCCGATGGTTGGAAAAATCCATTTGTCCATGTCACAACTGCCATCATTGTCTTCTATTGCATTGACTCCTTGATTGCTGATATGCAAAGGTCGTCCCCTAGTGCGAGAACGTCGAACAGCTCTTTGGGCCTCTGAAGTGAATCCCAACCCAAATTTGTCGGACTTGTAGGGAATATCCGGAAGCTGACCCCAGATAGTATATCCTCCCTCTTTAACTACTGCTCAAGCATCTTTCAACGAGGCCATCTTCAGTGGAGGTCTGGTAATCTTCGGGACCTTTGGAGTAGACTTGGTTGCCGCGACTGTTGCTGGAACCTCCTCAAAGTTATGACAGGGAGTCTCTATGAATTCACCATCCATTTTAACATACCTAAAAGAGTTCAGATGGCTAACCATGTACTCCTCCTCTCCGTAAACTGTGACAATCTTTCCTCTGATCGGGTATTTTAGCATTTGGTGTAGGGTAGAAGTGACGGCACCAGTACCATGGATCCAAGGTCGACCCAACAGACAAGAGTATGAAGGGCGGATGTCCATCACATAGAAAATTGAGTCAAAAGTCTGAGTCCCAATTTTTATGGGGATACTAACTTCTCTGTGCACTGTCCTCTTGGAGCCATCAAAGGCCCTTACTATGATGTTGCTAGGTTTCAAGATGAGCCCCTCGCAATTCAGTCGGTCGAGAGCATTTTTGGGCAAGACATTCAATGATGAACCAGTATCCACCAGAACGTGGGCAAGTGTGGTACCCCTGCATTCAATGGAAATATGTAAGGCATCGTTGTGCTTCCTTCCCTTAGAGGTTTAATCAGCGTCGGAAAAGCCCAATCTGTTATCAGCAGTTAGACTGGCCACACAGTTTTCAAATTGGTTGATGGAGGTCTCTTGGGGCACGTGGGCGGTCTTAAGAACCTTTACCAAGGCTTTGGCGTGGGTTTCAGAACACAAAAGTAAGGACAACAATGATATCTTCGAGGGGGTCTGCCCCAATTGTTCTACAATGTTGTAGTCACTTTTCTTGATTATCTTCAGTATTTCTTCTATCTCCTTTCTAGAAGCTTCAAGGATGACCTCAGGACGTTCTCTTTCTTGGGCAGGCTCAATCAAAGTCTCTTTGCCCCTTGTATCAGTAACAGGGATAACAGTAGGAGTATCACTGGGAGTTTCGGTAGGAGTGGCAGTAGGAATGATCATAGGAGTAGCAACGTTATTTGGATAAATCTCAGGTGAGAAGACTCTTCCACTTCTTGTTATTTTTCTGGTCCCAGTGATGTTACCGATATCAGGATCAATATCTCTCGCAACTTCGTCTTTGACAGCCAACTGATCTTGCTTGACGCCATAGTAATAAACATCAGCCCCATAACTCCAGGGAACAGCTTTATCTGAGGAGTACGATATTGGTCTTGGCATAGTGATAATTAAAGGTGAAAATCTTGGAACAGATGTAATCCTGACGGGTCTTTTGGTGATGACCCTGGGAGGATTTTCAGAAATGGTGATTATCGAAACATCTTGATAAGAACTTTTGATAAGAGGTAGCTTTTCAAATAGGATTTCTTTGCTAGTCATCAGGCGTTGGACGCCTATCTTTAATAATAAACAGTCGTCCGGTAGAGACTTGCATAAGTGACAATCTTCATTGTAGCCTGGGAACAGGCTGACTCGCAGTAGATTCTGTTTAATGGTCAACAGAGGAGTAACTAAATCATTCACATAGGAAATAAAACCATCATCGTCAATGGCGTTGATACCTTGGCCATGTCTGGGCATTGGCTCCGTTATTACATTAGGCGTTTCTGGGGGATCAAATTCAATCTCTTTCGCATTGATAAGGTCTTGCACCTTATTTTTTAAGGCCCAACAGTCATTTGTATCGTGCCCCGGGCTTTCAGAATGATAGGCACATCGAGCATTCGGGTTGTAGTGAGGAGAAGCAGTATTGGGGTTCTTGGGAGCTTCCTTTAAAGTTGCCAGATTGGTCTTTAGAAGGTGTGGCAAAACTTGAGACATGGTCATGTTAATCCAGGTAAATCGTCTCATGGACGCTTCTGGTTTACTCTGATAATTTTGCTGCTGATTTGGCGCAGGGTTGGAAATCATGACAGCCCCTACTGCCAGGCGAAGGTCAATTTCGTTTTGATTTCTAAAGTCATATGCAGCACTGACCTCCTTCTTTCCAACAAAGGGCTTCTTCACCATACTCGAGGATGCATCTCTTTGACTTTTGCCGCTTTTTGTACCGGCCTCAACCCGCTCAGCAGTCATAATTAATTCAGTAAACCCAATTGAGGAGCTCCCAATCAGGTGATTGAAAAATGGTCCTGACAAGGTGCCTAGGAACATATCCACTAATTCTCTGTCGGACAAAGAGGGCTGGACCCTGCCTGCGAGATCCCTCCATTTTTTAGCATAGGTTTTGAAACCTTCACCCGTTCCCATAGACATGCTTTGTAATTGCGTCCTAGTCGGAGCCAAATCAGCATTATACTGATATTGTTTGTAGAAAGCGGCGGCCAACTCTTCCCAGTTGCGAACATTGGTCCCTTCCAATTGGTAGAACCAATCCAACTGTGTCCCAGATAAACTCTCCTGGAAGAAATGCACCCACAGATTCTTGTTAGCCGAGTGGGGTTGAATCTTTCTGACATATGACCTTAGATGTAGCTTCGGGAAAGAGGCACCGTCGTACTTGGCGAAAGTGGGGACCTTGAATTTTTGTAGGATGATAACCCCCGAGATGAGTCTTAATTCTTCAAAATCCAAACCGAGTACCCTCTGAATTTCCATAGCATTCAAACGATCCTTTAGTTGTTTGTATTTATCATCAGCAGGAGGATATTGTTCCTCAGAGTAATCAGGCTCTTCCTCTTCTTCGGATGCTGGGTCGTTGTTCACTTCTTGGGTTTAATTATCTCCTTCGCCTGACGATGTTGCAAAGTCTAAATTTCACCTGGTTTGTCCTTTAAACCTTCTTCCCATGATCACAACACCGGTTGGTTTCTTTGTTTTCTTCTTCTTCTCTTTGGCCAACAGAGTCTTCAACTCCTCTTGTCCTTTTGTCAGAGCCATGAGCATTTGTTGAAACTGGGCGTTCTGCGCCTGAAGATCTTTCACAGTCTGTTCAACATCCATCTCACTGAAATAAACAGTAGAAGGATAAGGCGACCTATTATGAGAAACCTGTATGATGTTATGATGAATGAAGATGCAGTATGCAAATGATTTCAAGGAAATTTATAGATTTAAACTTGTTCAAACCAAAAAAGGAACACACGTCATATTAAATAAAACCAAGTTTGAATACATCATGCCTCCTTGGGCTTACAAAGAAAGAAACAAAATACAACAAAAATCCTAAGACAAAAAGACCGAACGCATCCTCTTTGGAGCAATGTAGGTATTCAGGTTTTTCTCTTCATGAAGCAGTTTGGTGAGCTCCATAACCTTCTTCTCACTGTCGTAATACTGGGTTTCAAAGGTGTCTCGCTCTTCCTTCAACTGAGCCCAAGCTTTCTGCAGGTCTTCGAGAGAGGTAGGCATGTCAAGATGAAGAACGGTGTATGGGACGTCTCCTTCAATAACAGGCTCAATGATGACAGAAAGGATGGAAGGGTAAGGCATCAAGAGACTCTGGGCACGAGCCCGTACCCACCTAAGGTAAGGCTCGAGAGGGATAGAGTTTTTATGTCCCAAAGTCCTACTGTCCACCTTGTTCACCATTCCCCAAGCACGTGTAAACCTCTGGCGATAACCTTGGTCCTCTTTGTCATAGTCGAACACCAGACCTTGGATGAGCATCTCATGAGGGCCGTCTCTTCGGGCATACCCAAATTTTCGAAGTGCTAAGCATGGGTTTTAGTTGATACCTCCCCTAATACCAAGTAGAGGTACATTAGGTAATTCCCCATAACGGCCAATGATAGGGATATCTTCCAAGGATCTAGAGCACCAACAGATATCAGAGTGGGTGAGAGACATCATCCTTTGAGACCAAGTCAATGTTTGCTCGTTCTTCAATGCTGACTGAGGCAGGTGTGAAGTGAACCACTTAGCGAGTAGGGGGATACAACACAAAAGGGTGCCTCTTTTCTTCATGGTGCGGGTATGAAGGCAATGTAAGATGTCTCCTAGTAAGGTAGGTATAGGATTACAAGAGAGAAAGACTTTGATGGCATTAACGTCTATGAATTGGTCCGAATTGGGAAACAGAACCAAACCATAAATGAGGAGAGCTAGTATGTCTTCGAAATCTTGGAAATCCATGTCATCCCAGAATGAACGGGCTTTTTCCAAAAGAAACTTAGCTAGAAAACCTTTAACCCCACTTCTTGTCTCCCAATTGGCTATGCCGTCGGCCCTCTTCACATGTAAAGCTTCGGCGATGACTTCAGGTTTTGGAATCCCTTCTAAACCGGTGAACGGTATCTGATGAAGCACGGGAACCCCTAAGAGTAGAGAGAACTCTTCCAGTGTAGGTACCAACTGATAGTCCTGGAAAATGAAACAATGATGTACAGGATCAAATAATTGGAATAATACACACATCATCTCTTCTTGGAAGTTGGATGTAGCCAAACTGAGGAGTCGACCATATTTCTTGGTAAAAGGAGAATCCCCGGGCACTCTTGAGGCTATCTCTTGAAGTTGAGTATGTGCTTTTACAAAGCTGATTCGGATGGTGTTTCTTCAAAGAGAATTCATGTCCTACAAAACAAAAACAAAGATAAATTTCTAAATCCTTGAAATGGTTAGTGAGTATGCATATGATGTTGATGATGCTTATGATGTTTATGTACAAGAAAATATATACACACACAACAAACAAATCCCTATGTTTTAGGCTTGCATGAGTTTTGTAAGTAAGTACCCTCTTAAAGTTTAGTTGGCTCAACCTGTCCTAGTAATAGCGATCGGGTTTTAAAGGATCTCAATATCACCAACCTTTCTTTTAGGCATTGTCTCAGCATAATAAATCTTTTCTTGCGGCCGAGATATCCCAAAAGTCCAGCCTCAATGAGTGTAGTATCGAGTATCAACCAATTTTCAGCTCTACATCGAAACCGGTTATCTCACTACGTCCTATTAGCCAAGTTTGTTAAATTAGGGTTCTAAGGTCAATTGATGCTTCATGACACCACGCGGAGGCCCCGTATTCTCCTCGATTCACCACAAGGGATACTGGTACCAACCAAAGTGCCACACCAACGTAGCTAATGCTTCAACCGTATCGGTTTACGTCGTACAGTTCCCTGACAGTCTATTGCTACTTACCTAAAAGGTATTCCCCAGATCCGGGTTAGGATCTAAAGCAAGCCCAAACAAATGAACCAAATGTAAAGCATACAAATCAAACAAAGAAGGTAAGTAAATGTGATCTAACCCTAAGGTAACCCCACTTTAAAATTTCTCCCTAGCATAGTCGCCAGTTCTGTGATACGGTGGGAGAACTGACTTGGTTTGTTTTTCGTTTCGATCGCATTTGTGCGGATATCAAGAGTCGCCACCGACTTTTCTTTTATCCAAAAGGAAAGGTAAAAAATCACAGGAAAGACCTTTCGAGATGTTTTCTTGAGTTCGGGGGGTAGATTATGAAAAGGGGAGGTATTAGCACCCTTTTCATCCATGGTTTTCCATAGGCTCTTAGTTACTCGTTTAGATCACTTGCTTTTATTTGACAGTGTGCTTGTGGTGTGGGCTTTAAAAGTATTTTGGAAAATCTCTTTGTAATTGTTCTCGTTTCTATAAGAACGCGTACAAAATTTTGTTTTGAAAAGTGGTTCAAAGATGTGTTTGTGGAACGTGTTTTCGGAAGTGGTTATGAAAAAGATGTTTTGCAATGGTTCTCGTCTCTATAAGAACATATACAAAACATTTTGTCTTTTGAAAATGTTTTGAGATGAAACTGTAGGTGTAAAAATGTTTTTGTCGTGAGCAAACGAGTAACTAGGAGCGAATCTATCTACTCGAAAGGTTTTCAATTATTCCTTTATTCCTCCTTTTAATGTTGCTTTATTACCATTAATTTGGTAAGAAACCCCATCGTTGGATGTGAAGGGCCAGGCGCGGGTCAATTTTACAGTCATCGAAAGCAACTCATGAGGCGTTTTAGCAATTTTTGTAAGGGACGAGATCGTTTTATCGAAGGCGACGTCGAGGGTCATCGAGGGACTACGATCTTTTTTATCGAAGGGTCATTGCTAAAACGTCCCATGTTCGAGGGACATGATTGTGTTTCCAAGGCAACAAGCGAAGTTACCTTAGAGATGCGCGTGTGAAAAGTGTGTTCGTTTCAAGTTATTTTGTTGAAATTAGGTTATCTAGCGATTGATTTTATGTCTTGTCATGCATGCCTAATTACTATACAGTATAAGGAAAACAGTAAATTACATAAATTAAAATTCTACGCTATTACAGAGCTTTTGGGGATGGGGGTACAATTTTTTTTACAAATGGGGATGAGTCAAATCGACAATACGAGTAAAAGTCAAAATAAACAGGCAATACAACTCAATCAAATTAAAAGTGAACAATTAATTACACTAAAGCAAAATAAAACAACTAATGATATTTTTGGTATTTTTTATTATGAAAAATTTAAATAAACAACTTAAGGCTAAACATAAAGTTAATTAGTGAAATAAAATAATATTTTCCTAAATTAAATTTAAAACTAAGCTAGTTATCTAACAAAACTACATGATTTATTAAACTAGTGAAAACAAACAAAGTCAAACTAATTATTTCAAACAAAAATAGAAAGGTGATGTTAAACTGAATATGGGGGTGTGAGGTAGAAAGAGATGCTGAGGGGATGGTGATTCGCTGGGCCAAATAAAGAACAAAAATATGTACTAGGCCCAAATCAAATAACAAAGGGGTCTGAAATTTATTGTTTTTTATTCAAAGTGTAAAGAAAAACGCATGGGCCTAATGAAGGGAAGAGGGATTCGGCCCAGCATAGTCCAACAACAACCATCAAACCCAGACTTATTGATCATTTTTGTTATTTATTAATTTTTGTTTTATTAAAACAGATTAGAGATGTAAAAAGATTTATGGTTGAGATTTGGGTCTCTTCTATAAGGCTTATGTCTTTCTCCTCTTCCCTCTCACGCGACACTCTAATCTCTTTACCTCGTCTCTGTTCATCCCCTCCATAACCTAAATCTCTCTAAGCTTCTTCACTTTTCCATCCTTATTTCATCTCACAAACCTTCGCTCTCTACTGAACCGTCCTAATGCCTCTTCGTCTTTCTCGACATCGTGACTAACATCTTTTGAAGCTTTTCTTTTGAACTTGGATTCTAATAATGTTTATTCCTCAAAACTGATTGCAGGTTTGCGGATTGGTTCAGGAATGAGAGGGTATCAATGGGTTGATGAGTGAGGTGAAGCTATTGTTCAGGGGGATTTGATATGAAGTGGTAGTTGGCGAGAGCAAAACAGAAAGGGATCAATGATGATGGTGAGTGAACAGTCGCGCGATTTAAAGAACATGGGAGTCCCAAAAGGTAATTTTCAGTAATTTAATCTAGCTATTTTCTCGCTTGTTCATGAGTTATTCCTTATGGTATTGTTGAATGTGATTATTCAGGTTGAGTTTACAGTAGAGATGGATGGATGTACAGATCAAGAGGGAATGATTTTTTTTTTATAGTTGGTTATGCTATAGTATTATTACTATTACCTTTTACTGACTTGTTTTTGCTTAATAGTTATGACCATAACAGCAGTATAGACAATGAGAGTTTCAAAAAAATTCAGAATAACACAAAGTAATAGTATACTTATGAAAAAGAAAGGGGAAAACTCACAAGATTGTAGCAGATATGATGATTCGACTGCGACAGTAAATCGAGTAATTCCGAGGTAAAATTTGTTCCTTAATGTTTCCCTTTCTTCTGAATGAATTTGAAAAAAATTGTTGAAAGCTTTATGACTTATCTCTTTGTAATTTTCGAGTTTATGCAGGGTGGTGAGGATGAGCGGTTTAAGGGATCAGTTTACGGGTTTGTTGGTTGTGGTTGTATACTGCTACTTCACTCTTTCATTTTTGCTTGCTATTGCTTTGACTTTTTGTTTTTATCCTCTCCTCTCTTTGTTGGTTCTGGTTTCTTGGTTTTATGGTGTTTATTATGGGATTTGAGACAAGGGTTTTCGATGAGCTTGTATTGATAATGTTGGTTTTTGTTTATGATTTGAGACAAAGGGTTTGTATGAGCTTTGGTTCTGTATATGCTTGAAAAACTGCTGGTTTTTGTTGTTGATTTGAGACAAAGGGTTTGTGTGAGCTTTTGTTCTGTAAAAATTGCTGGTTTTTTGTTTATGATTTGAGACAAAGAGTTTGTGTGAGCTTTTGTTCTATGATATTTTTGACTTCCTCCTCTTAATGTTAATGCAGAACCCTTGTATTATATCCAAAGAGAGTTGGTTTTGGGGGGAATATTTGTTGGTTTGAATATTTTCTGATATGCTGGTTTTGAACCTTTGAGTAGCAGGTTTCTGTTTTGCTATTTTTGTGTTATGATTGGACTTGGTATGACACGTTTTGTACTGTTATGGGCAGCATAACCTAGCAAGTGTTGGACTGATTTTTGCAGCATTGTTAGCAGGCTGTAGCAGGTTTTTGGACAGTTTATTTGGTTTAGGTGATACTTTTCTAACTTGTCTCTATCTTCTTTCCTCTTTCATCTTTCAATGAAATAAAGCAACTTGCTTTTTACTCCAAATTCTGAAGGGTTTTGCAACATAGGGAAAATGATGATGCTAGCTTGTATGTCATCTGATTTTGCAGCCTATCCTTGCTGCTATATTGATGCTATTTGGGCAGCCTTAGACTTGCTTGCTATGTTTGTTTTGTAGCCTATTCTTGCTTCTATATTGTTGTTGCTTGGGCAACCTTGGACTTGCTTACTGTAATGTTTTTGTTGCAGGTTTTAGTCTGCATTCTTTAGGCAGCTTCGGTAGCTTGCTTGCTGCATTGTGTTTGTTGCAGGTTTTTGTTTGCTGCACTATTGCAGCCTGCTGCCTGCTGTCTTATTATAGCCTGTTGTTTGTTGTCTTTTATACTTTGCCTATGCTGCCCTGTTTCTGTGATGCTGTGTGCTGGGCCGTTTGACTTGTATATTTGTTTCCTTTCTTGTGAACCAAGAAACACAACTTTCTTGTGATTTGCAATTGGGAAATGGATTGTGATGAAAAACAAACAAATATTCTAATTCTGAGTTGCAAAACCCTAATGATGAACTCATTTTTGCTTGAATTTTTCAATGCTTATCGTTTGCTAACTTCTTCTTTTTTTCTTCTTTTGTTACATGAACATGAGGCGTGGATAGCAAGCGAGGATGGGAATGGTCACTTGAAGATGAAACAACAGAGATTTGAAGAAACAAAATAAATGTTCTCTCTTTGTAGACAAAAACTTGTAGTTCTTTGTAACAAAACAATAAAAACTTGTAAATCAAACCATTTGTAATGTAATAAAATGAGGCCTGGAATAAATTTGTTGTAATGACTTTTATTGTTCAAGACTTGAATTTATTTAAATTTGCAATTCTCAATTGAATGTTTTGGACTAAAACATATTTGTTTGGTAACTTGGATTTTAAGCAATCACCAATGATCGGATAATCAATATGCCTTGTATTCCAATCAAACTTCTAAACAAAATAAATGTTTAAAAATTCTAACTTGGTTAACTTAATCCCAAAGCCACGGTCATCTAAATGATGGTCCTAACCTTCGCCTCTTGTCCACATCAAATTTTCATTCAAAATGAAACTCGCACGCCATGCTTGATAACAGTGGGACTTTATTGCTAAACAATCATGCTTTGAGAACCCTCATCAACCTTTACAAATTCCAAGATCAATGATGATTAAGAACATTTTGCAAACAAACAAATGACTTGCGACGATTTGATAACTTTCAAAGTCTTCCAAACGCAATTTTCCTTCAATTCTTTGAAGATAAACCCATGAGCGACATCACACATGACCATGAGCAGAAATAAATGTCTCAAGGTCTTGTAATTTGAAGAAATCATAATTCTAGAAATCAGACGACTGTTATTTGAAATTAGGTCAAAATTCATGAAGTGACTTCTAACGCATTTGAATTTTATGGTGATTTTCTACGTGTAATCAGTTCTTGATTTGTGAAGAGAAATTTGAGATGGCATTAAGGGGAATCATACGCAAGAAAAACCATTCAAAAATTTTGAATAATGAAGAAGTTAAGATCATTTGAATTTGTTCTTGCAAAAGGGCAATTTTCAAGTCAATGTAGTCGTTTTCAGTTATCTGGACCATTGATTGAGCAAACTTGCACTGTGAGGTTTGAAAACTGATTTAAACAACCTTGAGGAGACATGGAGACCTATGAAGACCATTTGAAACCCTGAAGACTCAATTTTCTTTGAGAAACGTCAAACCCTAATTGTTAACTTACTGCCTAGGAAGAGAATCTGTCTGATCAACTTCTGAATCAAATTAGGTGTCTGAGAAACCCTAGGATAGCATCTTGAGTGAAAATGGGAGGGCAAATTTTGGGGTACAACATAATCTTATTATGAAAATTATGAATACATGCATTTTAAACAAATTACCTTGGGAAATATTGTATCTAGAACCTGCAAAGCACGCCTTGAATTCCAACCACAATATCCTCTCAAAATTATATCTGCCTATGTAAAGTTTAATATGTGACAAGTTAAACTCATTGACCATCATAATGCATCATTCCCAAAATGACATGTATAAATGCAAATTGACTGATTTTTTGGCTTGATAGTCCAACAATGTTATGGTGTTTTTGGTAACCCACAAATTGTCTAGATGGTATTTCTCGCGTAACAAAGAAAGCGTGAAAAAGCATAAAGCTCCAATTTAGTTGTCTTCTTCCACAATCTTCTACTTCTCTACAATTGACAACACATCTAATACAATTTTGAACAAATCAGAACGTGGGGTCCTGCAACGGGATTGTGCGCATGTCATACATAGAAGAAAAACTTTTTACATTGCATTCTTAATTAACTGACTTTATTATTAATTGATTTTGGGGTAAACATGTTCAACAAAAAATAGTTGGCCGAGTGGTTGGAAGAATGTTAACACACCCAAGTGTTCATGGGTTCAAATCTCATGGAACTTCAAATTTTGAGAATATTTCTTTATTTTCATTTTACATTGCTAAAGCTACAATTCCATGTCACCATTTCGAAGCCCAGTCAGTTGGTCACGTCTGAAACTCAACGGGAATCTTGGGCTATAAGGTTTTTTGTTTTGGAATCTATATTTTTTAAGGGGCGAAAAGAAAAAAATTTAAAAGGGGGGTAAATAAAAACTCGCTAATATTGCAAGGGGGTAAAGTGTATTTAACCCTACTTATTATTATGCATTATATTATATTGTTGTGATATGTCACCCTTCTGTTGGAATGATGTTTTATACGGCATCGTGCAGATAGTCAGGAGTAGTCAGAGGCTGCAAAGATTGGAAGAGGTTGCTCTTCTTTACTTTCGAGTTAGTGTCATTGCTCTGATACGTAACACCAGAGATATGAAAGCTATTTATTGTTTTGTTTTAGTAATTTTTTGGAGTCTTAAGAACTCCTTATGAATTTTGAATATGCGTTGATTCATTTTAAAATATTATTGGATTTCAACTATGATTCTTTTTTCCACTGCATTAATAAAATTTGAGGTTGAGACATGTGTGATACGGTGGCAGAATCGACTGTTAAATACTGGTTTGCATTTTTTGTTCAGAAATATCGCGGTAAGCAAGAGTCGCCACCGACTTTTCTTTTATCCAACAAAGGAAAGGGTGAAAAGAACAGAAAAAGACCTTTTTCAAGATTTTCTGGATAAGGGGGTAGATTATAGAAAGGGAAGGTGTTCGCACTCTTTCCATCCGTGGTTTTCCATGGGCTCTTAGGTACTTTCTCATTTTTTAAAACTGTTTGTGTTTGTGTGTTTGGAAGGTTTTTGTTTACTTTATGGTAACTCTTGTATCAGTCCTCAAGAGTGTGATAAAGCGTTTTGAAAACTTTGTTGGAAAAATGTTTTAAAGTGTGGTGTAAAAATGAATTGTTTTGATCAAGTACTTAACAACTATCTACCTACTCGAAAAAAGTTTGTTCTTTTCCTCCTATCCTTTAGACAGTGCTATCCTACTATTAGTGAGTAGGTAGCCCTAGTCGTCGAATGTTGAGGGACTATCGAAAGGGACGTACGGTCACTAAAGAAAACTGAGCAAAAACTCTTATTAATTGTCCTAAATCCCTAAGATCACTTTTTAACCGAGGGAACAGTCGAGAGGGTCATCGAGGGACTAGCGATCTCTTAGACTCAAGGACAACCACTAAGGATTCTCACATTTCGAGAATTGTGACTGTATTGGAAGGCAACCAAAGTGGGAGATACCCTAGGGGTGAGCATGTGTAAGTGTGCTTGATTCTATTCATTTATCTTGCGCATTTAGGGTTATCTATGTTCGATTAATTGTTATCTTTCCAAACAATCCAATTAGCATATATCTAAGCAGTTTACCGTATGAAAAATAAATTGCGGAAAAATAAAACTCCTAACTATTACAAGGCCATGGGGCAGTTACATAATTATAGACAGGAATTTAAATCTAATTTAATTATTACAAACCAAGAACAATTACATAATTGGAAAATAATACGGCAAACATAATAAATACACGAAGCGTCTAAACCCTAAAGCGCGCATAAGTTAAAAGAGAAGTATTCTTTTATTGTTTTTTTTTATTTGAAAAAAAAGTTAAATGATGAAAAAGTAATTAATTGATTGGAAAAATTATTAATAAAAAAAATTTTAATTCTGAATAAAAAAACTAATATTTTTGATATTTTTGAAAAAAAATGATTTTGCAAATAAACCTAGGTTCTAATTGATTTTATTTTAAAGGAACAAATCAAAATAATTACATCAAATTAATTTACAAAATTAATTTTAATAAAAAAACCCTAAATCCTATTTTTTGTGATTTTTATGATTAAATAGAAAAAATGATTTTTTGAAATAATTAAAAATAACAAAGAAATTAACTATAAAAAAATATTTAAAAAAAGAATGGGCCTGAAGTGTGTTAGCAATCTGGGGGTGCATGTTGGATTTGCAAGGCCCAGGTTCACAAGCCCAATAACCCCTTGCGTTGGATCTGGTGGGAGGCTTGCTGGGATGTCCACCATGGTCTCCATTCACCTGGAGCGTTGGATCTGGAGGATGATTGATCTGATGGTAATGATGATAGGGCATACGGTATGCGCGTTGGGGCTAGGAGTATTGGATCTGAAAGAAGAATGTTAGAAAAATAATATGCAGGAGGCAGGGGTCGAACCCCTGACCTCCCACACATGCACGCCTTAACGCCCTTCATTCCTGCCATCTGAGCCACTTGTCCATTCGCTTATACAAACAACAACAAGATAATATAATCCAAAAGCAACGATTAAAATTATATTTAAAAAAAAATGTGCGCTGCATTCAAATGACCCAACCAGGTCATGTCACGCCATCGTCTTCTTCAGTGATTGTCGTTTTAGCCCATGAACTTTTACCTACGGACAAAATCGTCACTAAAGGACCTGTACATTTCCAAAATCTTAACCAAGCAATATAAATTCAATGTAAAGGCATGGATCAATTGGGTTTGATCTCGTGAGCACGATGGTACTCTTATTTTGGCCTAATTTTACCTGTATTGGAAAACCCTAAAACAAACCTCAAAACCCTAACAATGGCAATTGGTCAAATATGCATCAAAACAAGCAATTAATCATTCACAAACATTATAAATACTCATACAAACATGAATGCATACTCAAAATTCATTTATAACGTGTGTGTGATCGGTGGATCTGGAACTGACTGTTTAAAGCTGGTTCGCGAAATGTCGCGGAAGCAAGAGTCGCCACCGTCTTTTATTTTCTCCAAATGGAAAGGACAAAAGCACAGAAAAATTCCTTAAAGAGATTGCTCTCGGTTCGGGAGGTAGATTATAGAAAGGGAAGGTGTTAGCACCCTTTCTATCCATGGTTATCCATGGGCTCTTAGATACTTGCTCATTGTGTTTTCAAAAGGTTTGTTTGCTTTTCAACTGTGGGTTTTAAAAAAGTTTCTTTGAAAATTCCAGTTCGACTCTTGTATCGGTCCTCAAGAGTGTTTGAAAATTTTGCTTTCGAAAGCTTTTGAAAAGGTGTCGGTGTGAAAAGTATTTTTGAATTTGTTTTGAAATTAGAGCAAGTATCTAGAGTCGTCTACCTACCCTAAGGAATTCGTCTGTGTAAATGTCCTTTAAAGTAGTGCCATCCCACCATTGAGAGGTAGGTAGCACCACCATTGGAGGTGTTCGGGTCAATTCGAGGATTCGGGACATGGTGATCACCGGAGCAATAGGAAGATACCTTAGAAGCTACCCTCATGCCAGGTTCCCGGATCATGAGGACTTACTAAGACATCCTCTACTCGACGATCACCTTTCGAGGCAAGGCAACAGTGAGGCGTACCCTAGGGGTGGTGTGTGATTTTGTGTGTCGTTTTCAGATATTTTGCCTTTTGTCATGTCATTGGTGTTCTACGCTTGTTTTTATTTTTGTCCATACATTCTTTCATGCCTTGTTTAACAGTTAAAATTGCGAAAAGTAAATTCTAAGCTATTACAAACGGCGCGGGTCCACATCGCCAAAATTTCTCGAACCCGATTTGACAGAAAAATAAAGAAAGTAAAAGAATTTAAAAGTGCGGGCAATTAGTTACACGGCTTTGGGAGAGATACATAAATATTTAAACGGAATAAAATAAATATGCGAATAAGAATTAAATCGAAACGAGGGTGTTGGACCCTTTTGCAAAATTAAATTACATGGAATTAATTTAAAAAAAGAAAGGAAATTGTTTTTTTTTTTGGTATTTTATGATTTTTAGGATCTTAATGAAAAAAGAATTAATTAAAATAAATATTAACCCTAATTCTAGTGGCTTTTAATTTATTAAGAAAACATTGAATTTTAACCTAAATTAACCCTAATTTTTATATACAAATTTAATTACAAAAAATAAATATTATTAAATATTTGATTACCATGAAAGAAAAAGAAAAAAGGATAAAAAATTAATATGAACCCTAATTCTATGTTTTTTAGATTTTTATTATGAAGATATTAAAATTAAAACCTAATTTACACTAAATTTAGTTATATGCATTTATTTATGAAAATACTAAAAATAAAATATTTATTGTTTTTCTCTTTTTCTGATTTTTATGGTTTTTTATATTTTTGTGAAAATAATAAATTAATTAAACACAATAATTAAAATAAAAGTAGAAATAATGCAAAAGAAAATATTTAAAAAAAGCAAACCTAGGGGGGTATCAGTCCCCAATGTGGAGGTTCAGTCCAAGAATTCTGGCCCATTTAGCATGGCCTTGTTGATTTTTCCTGGGAACATACACATGCGTTGACTTGGATCCATGATGTTCTCTAACTCTCAGCCTTGTGATTGATCTTGGGATGGACGTGGCAAGCCTGATTTGGAGGTGTATGGTGCGCTCCAGTCTTGAAACTGCATGGGAATATGAATTGCAAAATAATATAGGAATATTGAAGACCTGGGGCTCGAACCCAGGTCATGTACGTTATCAACAGCTGCACCTACCACTGGACCAATTCACGCGCTTTGTATATAATGTAATAAACAAATAATATCAAACAAAGCCAAGGCGTTAGTGGGTTAAAGCGCGCAAATTCAAAAGAGCCAATCATGGCTGGCCACCACATCATCTTCTTCATGGACTTCGTTTTCCTGAAAATAAAAAAGAAACAGGCAACGGTTTTCATGGTGTTCTCTTAGGCCGGTTTTGGGAAAATAGCGACTAGCCCTGTGACGCTCATAAATTGAGCGCGAGTGTGTCGTCTTCTTCGTCCAAACGCGCTTGTGTCAATGGTGGTACTCAGGGGTTCTAATTTTCCCTAGACTGGGAAACCCCAATTCAAAGTCCTTCAAACCCTAAAAAACGATAATGGTAGATTCGCGTAGGGTGCATAAAAATTCAATCAAACACATGGGTTAGCTTCAGAATAGCATAAGGAATGTAAATCACATATTAAAACTTGCAAAAAACGCATGAATTGAGATGCACAATTATGAATTTTATTTGAAATAGTTTGACTCCATGGTACCAATTCCGGGCGTATGAAGGTTGGAAAGTGATCCAGTTAGCTTCAGGGGAACACGAGGAAGCTTTTGCAATTGGTCTTGTGCCTTGAATCAACCTAAAACCTGATTTTCAGTTTTGAGTTTTTTTGCAAAAAATTTCAAGTTGGTCAATGGTTTCTAGCGCAACTTCGTGGTTCCTTTGATTAGGTTTGTATTCAGGCTTATGTAATGAACCAATTAGGTCAAGAATTCTGATCAAAATCTCTTGTATTCATGGCTTTTGAGATTTGATTTTCAAAGATCTTTTTCAAATATTTTTCATGTGTTTTTGCTCTCAATCATATCAATTCTCTCCAAATCTTTCCATATTGGATCATGCACGAATTATTGAGTAGATTTCATGCACAAAAAGATTGTAAAGCTTAGGTTAAATATTTTTCATGTATTTAATTTGATTTAAATGAATTATTATTAATAAAAATTCAAATAAATAAATAAAAAATGAAGAAATACTTCCCCTTGGGCCAAGTGGTCGTGCACATGCCATGGATGTTGAATTATGGAAGAAAAATGGGCCCATTAGCAATTTTAGGTCATTTGAACCAATGTTGACTTTTCAAAATATCCAAAAATTTCCCAACTTCCACAAGGCATAACTTGCTCAATTTTTAAGCTTTGCTCATGTTCTTGGACATTTTGGAAAGGTCTTTGAGTCCTATAACCAATGCCTTTGGTCCCATGTCATTTTGATTTACCAATCTCAAGTTATGTCCTTTGACTTAAAGTCCCTTTTTGTTGACTTTTGAAAATGACCTATAATGTTGAAATTGATAACTTTTTGTGAGAGCATTTCTTGGACTTGAAGTATGAAGATGAGTTGTAGTAAATGTCTTTCTCTTCAAAATGAGCTTTGGATGGAATTTTTCTGATAATCCATGTGAAAGTTATGCCCTGGTCAATTTACAGTTGACTTTTTCAACTGTCCAAATAAGGAAACTTTTGCATCTTGATGATTTTTGAGCCAAGCTTTGAGAATCATGATCAAGAATTGATCAAATGATGTTTGTGGCTTCAAAATGAGATGTTGACCAAAAATTTAAACTTTTGACTGCCAAATGACCATTTTGCCCCTGCAGTTGACTGTAGTGCAATTAGGGTTTTTGACTGTGCAATTTTGAGCTGAATGTCTTGAAACTTGGTATGAGGATGCTTGACCATTTTTGTAGGCATGTGAGACTTGATTGGACCTTTGGACACTTCATTTTCTTGATCAGAACAAAAACCCTAATCTTGACTGCTTAGGAGGCCCTTGCACTGTGCAACCCTTGGGGAACTTTTGAAGCTTTGACTTGGCAATTTCTTGAAGAATATGGGAGGGCAAATTTTGGGGTACAACAGTTGCCCCTGTTCAATCTTCTTAGACCTGAGGATGCAGATTGGCTGACGTGCCTTTCGTAATCCGAGGGTAGAAGATGATTGAACACTAGAGTGCCCAGAAATTTGCGCTCACATAGTAGCAGTGTGATGATGGGAATGGGCTTATAGACGCCATTTGGAGATTGATGGATAGGATGATGGGCTTATAGATGCCATCTGGATGTTGATCGCGTAAAAGATTCCTTAGAGAGAACCTGCGTACCTGCCAAAAAAGAAAAATGATTACCTGACCTGTTACGGGAGCTGGTCTTCAGATTCTTTGTGTAGATGTATCCTGACTAGTTACAAGAGATGGATCTAGAGCTTCAAACGGTGATGAACGAACCAGGGATGGTTACTACCTCAGCAGGAACGGTGAGAGAACCTTGGGTGACTTTAACTTCAACAACGCTCGTTGAGAAAATCTTGGTGGGAATTACCATCTTCGCAGGATCGGGAAGAGAACCAATAGGAAATTATAATCTCAAAAAGCGGACGTTTGAGAAAAACCTGAGTTGGAATTATCATCTCACGCACCGTCGGGGAGAAAACCAATAGGAAATTATAATCTGAAATGGAATTACATCTCACGCACCGTCGGGGAGAGAACTATAGGAAATTATAATCTGAAATGGAATTATCATCTCACGCACCGTTGGGGAGAGAACTATAGGAAATTATAATCTGAAATGGAATTATCGTCTCACGCACCGTCGGGGAGAGAACCATAGGAAATTATAACCTGAAAGGGAATTACATCTCACGCACCATCGGGGAGAGAACCATAGGAAATTATAACCTGAAAGGGAATTACATCTCACGCACCGTCGGGGAGAGAACCATAGGAAATTATAACCTGGAAGGGAATTACATCTCACGCACCGTCGGGGAGAGAACCATAGGAAATTATAACCTGAAAGGGAATTACATCTCACGCACCGTCGGGGAGAGAACCATAGGAAATTATAATCTGGAAGGGAATTACATCTCACGCACCGTCGGGGAGAGAACCATAGGAAATTATAACCTGAAAGGGAATTACATCTCACGCACTGTCGGGGAGAGAACCATAGGAAATTATAACCTGAAAGGGAATTACATCTCACGCACCGTCGGGGAGAGAACCATAGGAAATTATAACCTGAAAGGGAAACCTAAAATGGAATCATCACCTCACGCACCGTCGGGGAGGGAACCAATAGGAAATTATAATCTCAAAAGCGAACGATTGAGAAAAACCTAAAATGGAATTATCATCTCACGCACCATCGGGGAGAGAACCAATAGGAAATTATAATCTCAAACGCGAACGTTTGAGAAAAACCTGATAACTTCTACTGAGTCTTTATCAGAAAAATCTGTTGGGAGTCGATTTAGCTGGACTAGAGAAGGCCTTGGACTGGATAAGAACTCTTTGGAGTCGATTAACTGAACCGGTCTAGGTTTTGAAAGATGGTTGAGAATTTAGCTGAATCTTTCCTGAAAGGTAAAGGTCAGTCATATGCCATGCATGATATGGATCAAGCAATGATGTTCTCAACATAAATGAGATTTGTATGATATGATGCGTCTATGCATGCTATAATGATGTATGTGATGTTTTATGAATGTATGTTTTCGTCTAGGAAAGTAAATCCTTGACGGGTGCCGGGAAGTCATATCCTGGGCTGATGTTGAAGAATAGATTTTGCTTCCGCTGGAGATGATAGTTGCAAGTATACCGGTAGGAGAAGATAACTCCGTTGGGGAATAAACTTGGCGAATGGAATAACTCTGCGGGGAGAAAAATACTCTAGCGACCATGCTGGGAAGTGATACTCTGTGGGGAGAGGGATGCTTTTGCTGAATTGTTGATGGTAACTTGCTGGGGATACCCTTATTGTATTGGAAGTGTTGATAGACTTCGCTGGGGGTAAGAGAATTTCGTCGAGGACGCTCTTTCCATGGCTTTTGGCTGAGGATAACCCAGTTATATCCTGTTAAGGAAATAACTCTTTAAATAAAGTCGGGCGACGCGTTCGTGCTCCGCGGGGGATAAGCTGCCAGAATCTACTGGGGATAAGCTTGCTGCTTGGGGGAGATGAATTCCAATTTTCCTGGGGGAATTGGATTGGACTCTCCGGGGGGAGTTTTGAATTGCGGGGGAAGTGATTCCTTTGAATGTTTGATATGCCGCCGGGGAACAATCTTTAGGTCGAGACTGCCGGGGATGCTTGTTAAGAATATGCTGCTGGGGAATGTTGAGATCTGTTGGGGTATACTCAACTTCCTTAAGGCCTGATAATATAACTTGGAGAGAGTGTACTGTCTTGCTGGCTTACTCTCTGGGGAATTAAGATGTCTGGTTATGTTCTTCAGCTTACCTTGGCACCTTGGTGGATGGACCAATTAGATCGCTTGGACAACTCATCATTGCCCCTGTTTCTGAGGTGGGAGAGGAAGACCTGTGAGGTGTTGATAGTTGTTGATGGACCAACCTTCTTCTGGTAGGCAAGTGACAAGATGACAGGACATAGTCGTACGTCTTTTGATCCCTTACTTTTTCCTGGACCGCCCTTTCGGGTTTTCAGTCCACCGGGATACCCATTTTTGCCCAAGCCGCCTTTTCAGGTTTTTTGACTTGCCGGGTGTACAGATATTTTCATTTCATCCCTTATTTTTGCCCGAACCCTTTTGGTTTGCCGGGAAGCCCTAATTTTTGCCTAGGCATGTCAGCCTAGCGGGTCTTTGTTTATGCGTAGTACTTTTCGACTATGTCCGTTCTTTCAGAATGTAGGGAGTTGCCCCTGTTAGAAGTGTTTTGTCATGCCACCAGAAGGTGCTTGATCAAGCAAGATTCGTTGTTGGAGTGCCCCGAATGACTCAGGCGGAGATTTGCCCCAGGTTGTTTGGCCTTTGAGAGATTCTCCAAATCTTGATTGGATTGCCCCAGATGATGGACCATGGTCATGCCATGCCCCTTGATTGGAGATACTCTTGTTCATTAGACTTTCATTGTGCGAATTTCCCTGTTGTTCAAACAAAAAGTCATACGCAAACAAAGTTATGTTAAAAATGCAAAGCCTATGTCTGTCTTGAAGGTTTTGAAAATGCATTCTTTTTCATAAAACAAGTGAATGTTTGTAAAACGTGATGTCAACTCCGTATTTTAACGTGAGCCTTAAGGAGTCAGGATACCTTTCGTAACAGTATGCTTTCGAACTAACCCATGCTTCAGCTAGGACTTTTAAGGGTTATAACGTGGCCTGGTTCACGGTTTAAGAAACAAAGGATAAAGGCTCAAATTATTTGTACCCACCCGCTCTTCATGATGTTCTTCAAACCTAAACTCAGCTGATCGTGCGTTAGACCTTGTTCGAGTCTTTGCTTTGATGCTCCAATGATGGTTCGGATATTGACAGTTTATTTTGACTAGGCAGTCATTTCCTTTGCTGAGGGTTTGTAGGACCTCTTTCTTTTTGATTTTGTTATCCTTGTTTTTGCCTGAGCTGTTTCCTTTTTGGAATTACAGTCAGTGGGATGCCCCAGTTTTGTAAGTCTCCTTCATAGGTTTTGACTTAATGGGCTTTTTTTTTATTTTTGAAAGATAATGACTGCCTTTCTTTATTGATCATTCGGAACCATCACTGTCTTTCTTTGTTTTGTAAGGATCTTTTTGGTGCCCTTCGTTATGCACTTGGATCAACTGAGAAGACTACCCTACCCCAGGTTATGATTACGGGTTTTAAATTTCGAAAAGAAACACTCCTACTCCTTTGGCTCAGAGGGGTTGACGAGGGATTATCATCCTTATAACTCTAGTGTTTAGGGATTGAAACAATGCCTGTACCTCATCAGTGGGGTCTGTTCAAAAGCATACTGTAGATTAGGGTATCGTTTGCGTCATCCTCCCTCAAGAGGCTTAGAATTATTAATCGAGAGTTGACATCAGAAAAAATATGAAAATAATTTGCGTATAGTGAATACGAATATATTGCTTCAAAACAGACATATGCGATGCATTAATGGAATAACAATGTTTAACATGAATAAATGTTTGAACAATCAAAGCACAACACAACTTGAACATTCGAATGAACAAAAGTTTCCTAGTCTCAGAGCTTGTCACTTCAAAAGGTGAGCCTTGGAGGGATGGTAGAAAAATTCAGCCTGACCATCTTGTGTGAATTCCAGTGCTCCTTCATCAATCAGGTCCTGAATCTTATTCTTCAAAGTCCAACAATCCTCTGTAGCATGCCCCGGGCTATCAGAATGATAAGCGCAGCGAGCGTTGGGGTTATACTTTGGTGACGTTGTATTTTGAAACTTCGGAGCCTCTTTTAGAGTTACCAGCTTGGTCTCCAGCAATTGTGGCAATATCTGGGATAAGGTCATGCTGAGCCGAGTGAACTGCCTTCTCTCGCTCTTTTGTTGGTTGCGATGTTGAATTTGTGACACTAGAGCCGTTTGGGGAGCTCTCTCCTTGCCTCTTTGTCTCAAAGGTGGTCGAACGATGAATGGCTTTTTACCCTTAGACTTTTGCCCCAGCTGGTTACCCTGAAGCAGTTGGTTGACGAGAAACCAGAGCTCGTCTTGTCTTTGAGCTAACCCTTGAATAGCAGTCACCTGCCCCAGCATCTGGGCTTTCAATGCATCCACCTCAGCTTGTAGGTGTTTCAGCCTTTCACCCTCAGCACTGTTTCTAACAAAGGTCTCCATGAGAAGTGTCCTTAGCTCCTCCTGCCCCTTGGATAGATTCAGGAGGATTTCCCTGAACTGAGTCTCTTGAGCGAGAAGGTCCTGGTTATCTGGTTGGAAGGCCATTGCTGAAATAAACAGCGAGAAAGGTAAGTGACCTGCAACAAAGATACATGTTATGTAATGATGTGTATGATATGCATGTAATGTTTTCAAGGACCTCGCGGGGTAAACAAGAAAATTTGTTAGCATTGGAATTTATAGCTTGATTGAAGGACACCCATGTTGTTGAGAACTCTTCTTCAAGGGTCAAAGGCTCACCATATCCAGTGGGTCATAGCCTCTGACTTTAGTCATCATGTTGGTTTTGATTTCCAAACAACCTTGGTTAGGGGAACCTTCTTCAAGAGTCAGAGCTCACCATATCAAGTGGGTCATAGCCCCTGACAACCTTATCTAGAGGAAAATAAATCCTCTTTGCCCCTTGCTGGGTGTTTGATTCATCATGACCTGCATCACAAGCCTTTGAGATCCTTGAAATGGATTAGTTTTTTATGCAGGATGTGTGCAATGGTATGATGTCATGCTATGCATGGGGTAATGTAAGTAACCCCGTAATGAGTCCCAGTTAAGGACTGCAAACCAAAACCTGCAAGAAACTCAAGTAAAACCTGTCATGAGTCCCAATTAAGGACTAAAACAAACCCTGCAAGAAACTCGGTAAACCTTGTCATGAGTCCCAATTAAGGACTATGAACAAAACCTGCAAGTAGTCCATGTGTCAGATAGCAAGCATGCCAGTAATCAAGTTGGAAGGCACACAAGTCACACAAGAGAAGCCCTTAGAGTTTAGGCCAGCATGAGGTCTAGGTATTACCCTCTTTCAGTTTGTTGGTTCATACCTGTCCTATCAAAGTAACCGGGTTCTTAGAGGATCCCAATACCATTGACTACCCTCAATCGGTCATAACTCCAGCATCGCAATCTTTTCTTGCGGCCAGAACCATCACGAGAGTTTAGCCTCAATGGGCGTAGCATACTGCTACTGTTCTAATGGCCAAGTTGGGTCATTTAAGGTTATAAGGTCTGTTGGTGCTTAATGACTCCTTGGAATACCCATATTCTCCCCGTTTCAACACGAGGGATATCGGTACAGACCAAGGCGCCACACCAACGTAGCCACTGCTTCACCCATGTCGGTATACGCCGGACAGGTCCCTCACAGCTTATGCTACCTAAACAGGGTATCCCCAGATCCGGGTTAGGATCTATGTAACTCCCATGCAACCCACAATAGTAAAGCAAGCAAGTCAGACAATTGAAAACACAGTTATGAACTATCCCTAAGGTACACCTCACTTTATAAAGTAGTCCCCAGCAGAGTCGCCAGTTCTGTGATCGGTGGATCTGGAACTGACTGTTTAAAGTTGGTTCGTGAAATGTCGCGGAAGCAAGAGTCGCCACCGTCTTTTATTTTCTCCAAATGGAAAGGACAAAAGCACAGAAAAATTCCTTAAAGAGATTGCTCTCGGTTCGGGAGGTAGATTATAGAAAGGGAAGGTGTTAGCACCCTTTCTATCCATGGTTATCCATGGGCTCTTAGATACTTGCTCATTGTGTTTTCAAAAGTTTTGTTTGCTTTTCAACTGTGGGTTTTAAAAAAGTTTCTTTGAAAATTCCAGTTCGACTCTTGTATCGGTCCTCAAGAGTGTTTGAAAATTTTGCTTTTGAAAGCTTTTGAAAAGGTGTCGGTGTGAAAAGTATTTTTGAATTTGTTTTGAAATTAGAGCAAGTATCTAGAGTCGTCTACCTACCCTAAGGAATTCGTCTGTGTAAATGTCCTTTAAAGTAGTGCCATCCCACCATTGAGAGGTAGGTAGCACCACCATTGGAGGTGTTCGGGTCAATTCGAGGATTCGGGACATGGTGATCACCGGAGCAATAGGAAGATACCTTAGAAGCTACCCTCATGCCAGGTTCCCGGATCATGAGGACTTACTAAGACATCCTCTACTCGACGATCACCTTTCGAGGCAAGGCAACAGTGAGGCGTACCCTAGGGGTGGTGTGTGATTTTGTGTGTCGTTTTCAGATATTTTGCCTTTTGTCATGTCATTGGTGTTCTACGCTTGTTTTTATTTTTGTCCATACATTCTTTCATGCCTTGTTTAACAGTTAAAATTGCGAAAAGTAAATTCTAAGCTATTACAAACGGCGCGGGTCCACATCGCCAAAATTTCTCGAACCCGATTTGACAGAAAAATAAAGAAAGTAAAAGAATTTAAAAGTGCGGGCAATTAGTTACACGGCTTTGGGAGAGATACATAAATATTTAAACGGAATAAAATAATTATGCGAATAAGAATTAAATCGAAACGAGGGCGTTGGACCCTTTTGCAAAATTAAATTACATGGAATTAATTTAAAAAAAGAAAGGAAATTGTTTTTTTTTTGTTGGTATTTTATGATTTTTAGGATCTTAATGAAAAAAGAATTAATTAAAATAAATAGTAACCCTAATTCTAGTGGCTTTTAATTTATTAAGAAAACATTGAATTTTAACCTAAATTAACCCTAATTTTTATATACAAATTTAATTACAAAAAATAAATATTATTAAATATTTGATTACCATGAAAGAAAAAGAAAAAAGGATAAAAAATTAATATGAACCCTAATTCTATGTTTTTTAGATTTTTATTATGAAGATATTAAAATTAAAACCTAATTTACACTAAATTTAGTTATATGCATTTATTTATGAAAATACTAAAAATAAAATATTTATTGTTTCTCTCTTTTTCTGATTTTTATGGTTTTTTATATTTTTGTGAAAATAATAAATTAATTAAACACAATAATTAAAATAAAAGTAGAAATAATGCAAAAGAAAATATTTAAAAAAAGCAAACCTAGGGGGGTATCAGTCCCCAATGTGGAGGTTCAGTCCAAGAATTCTGGCCCATTTAGCATGGCCTTGTTGATTTTTCCTGGGAACGTACACATGCGTTGACTTGGATCCATGATGTTCTCTAACTCTCAGCCTTGTGATTGATCTTGGGATGGACGTGGCAAGCCTGATTTGGAGGTGTATGGTGCGCTCCAGTCTTGAAACTGCATAGGAATATGAATTGCAAAATAATATAGGAATATTGAAGACCTGGGGCTCGAACCCAGGTCATGTACGTTATCAACAGCTGCACCTACCACTGGACCAATTCACGCGCTTTGTATATAATGTAATAAACAAATAATATCAAACAAAGCCAAGGCGTTAGTGGGTTAAAGCGCGCAAATTCAAAAGAGCCAATCATGGCTGGCCACCACATCATCTTCTTCATGGACTTCGTTTTCCTGAAAATACAAAAGAAACAGGCAACGGTTTTCATGGTGTTCTCTTAGGCCGGTTTTGGGAAAATAGCGACTAGCCCTATGACGCTCATAAATTGAGCGCGAGGGTGCCGTCTTCTTCGTCCAAACGCGCTTGTGTCAATGGTGGTACTCAGGGGTTCTAATTTTCCCTAGACTGGGAAACCCCAATTCAAAATCCTTCAAACCCTAAAAAACGATAATGGTAGATTCGCGTAGGGTGCATAAAAATTCAATCAAACACATGGGTTAGCTTCAGAATAGCATAAGGAATGTAAATCAGATATTAAAACTTGCAAAAAACGCATGAATTGAGATGCACGATTATGAATTTTATTTGAAACAGTTTGACTCCATGGTACCAATTCCGGGCGTATGAAGGTTGGAAAGTGATCCAGTTAGCTTCAGGGGGACACGAGGAAGCTTTTGCAATTGGTCTTGTGCCTTGAATCAACCTAAAACCTGATTTTCAGTTTTGAGTTTTTTTGCAAAAAATTTCAAGTTGGTCAATGGTTTCTAGCGCAGCTCCGTGGTTCCTTTGATTAGGTTTGTATTCAGGCTTATGTAATGAACCAATTAGGTCAAGAATTCTGATCAAAATCTCTTGTATTCATGGCTTTTGAGATTTGATTTTCAAAGATCTTTTTCAAATATTTTTCATGTGTTTTTGCTCTCAATCATATCAATTCTCTCCAAATCTTTCCATATTGGATCATGCACGAATTATTGAGTAGATTTCATGCACAAAAAGATTGTAAAGCTTAGGTTAAATATTTTTCATGTATTTAATTTGATTTAAATGAATTATTATTAATAAAAATTCAAATAAATAAATAAAAAATGAAGAAATACTTCCCCTTGGGCCAAGTGGTCGTGCACATGCCATGGATGTTGAATTATGGAAGAAAAATGGGCCCATTAGCAATTTTAGGTCATTTGAACCAATGTTGACTTTTCAAAATATCCAAACATTTCCCAACTTCCACAAGGCATAACTTGCTCAATTTTTAAGCTTTGCTCATGTTCTTGGACATTTTGGAAAGTTCTTTGAGTCCTCTAACCAATGCCTTTGGTCCCATGTCATTTTGATTTACCAATCTCAAGTTATGGCCTTTGACTTAAAGTCCCTTTTGTTGACTTTTGAAAATGACCTATAATGTTGAAATTGATAACTTTTTGTGAGAGCATTTCTTGTACTTGAAGTATGAAGATGAGTTGTAGGAAATGTCTTTCTCTTCAAAATGAGCTTTGGATGGAATTTTTCTGATAATCCATGTGAAAGTTATGCCCTGGTCAATTTACAGTTGACTTTTTCAGCTGTCCAAATAAGGAAACTTTTGCATCTTGATGATTTTTGAGCCAAGCTTTGAGAATCATGATCAAGCATTGATCAAATGATGTTTGTGGCTTCAAAATGAGATGTTGACCAAAAATTTGAACTTTTGACTGCCAAATGACCATTTTGCCCCTGCAGTTGACTGTAGTGCAATTAGGGTTTTTGACTGTGCAATTTTGAGCTGAATGTCTTGAAACTTGGTATGAGGATGCTTGACCATTTTTGTAGGCATGTGAGACTTGATTGGACCTTTGGACACTTCATTTTCTTGATCAGAACAAAAACCCTAATCTTGACTGCTTAGGAGGCCCTTGCACTGTGCAACCCTTGGGGAACTTTTGAAGCTTTGACTTGGCAATTTCTTGAAGAATATGGGAGGGTAAATTTTGGGGTACAACAGTGTGTATGATCAAAATCGAATTCAAAATATCATGAACAAACTGTGATGATGTAAATGATGGTTCTAAATGCTTTGACGTGTGAGAATGATGTGGTTAACTTCAAAAAGTCCCCACGAATGGATTACAAGCGTCCAGTTTCTTTGAATCCTTATGCAAATGTTAAACTGAGTGCCACTTTTTGTCAAAAATATGGAACTTCTTGTGTGTATTCTATGCGGCCAACCCTTATCTTTTGGATCAGGCAAGGTTATGAATATATAATAGAATGTATTAGGTCAATAAAACTGGATGCAATCTTGAAGATTTGTGAGAAAAAGATTTAATTTGCAATTTGTATTTTAAGTTTCCAAAATTGGCCAAAACATGCTCTTCTCATTCCAATCAGTCTTTGCACGAAATCTTTACTTGCTCATCAGATCTTAGACTCATTATATGGTCCTAAAACAAATATTTGGATTTTATTTCACTATTTCAATATTTTAGTTAATTTATTTTGATTTAAATGAATAAAAATTCAAATAAATAAAAAAATCTCATAAAAATAAAATAATGGATTTAAATATCCTAAATAAGTTCATGGATATGCTTGAGATCCAAAACCCACGCCTATTTGTCCAAAAGATCCAATTTGCTCATATTGACTTTTGTGCATTTTCCTACAATTGGTCAACTTTGGAAATGCATATATTTCTCAATTTTAACCCTAGGAGGGTGTTATTAGACTTTTTAGAGAGCTTAGGATGTCCTCTAAACTACCTTTTTGGTTTCATCTAAATTGGATCTTCCATGTTCATGTAAGGAGCTTTGACCCAAAAGGTGTTTTTGTTGACTTTTTGAATGGACCTATAATGTTTGAGCTTGTATCTTTTGATTGAGGAATTTATTGAACTTGAGGGCTGAAGAGAAGTTATAGGGAATTGGATTCTCTTCAAAATGATCCATGGAGGAAAAATTTCTGATAAAGTATGAGAAAGTTATGCCTGGTCAAATTTGGTTGACTTTTCCTATAGAAACCCTAATTTGTTATTTTTGACTTTTGAGGAGTTAGGAATATTTCTTAAGGAATCATGATCAACCCTTGATCAAATGATGACTAATACTTCAAATTATTGATGTTGACCAAAATCTTGAAGTTTGACTGTATTTGGGCCACAGTTGACTTTTGACCTAGTAAAGTTGATTTCTAGGCATTTGAGCAGTTGACTGAGCAAACTTGTTGTTCAAGGCATATAATTTGACATGAATGGTCTTTGGGACATATTAAGACAATGGATAATATTTGGGAACCTTTAGGCTCATACATCTTGCTTGAAATTGAAACCCTAGTTTGAGATTCATTGCCTTAGGAGGAGAATTTTTCTGGTCAATTCTTGGTCATCGTTGAGCAATTGAGGACCTCTAGAGGCATACCTTGAGTGAAAATAGGAGGGAAAATTTTGGGGTTCAACAACATGTTACTTGGCTTTGGTTCATCCGAATATTTTTGTTATGTATCTATTACTATCTATGAGCAGATGTTAGTATGTTTTGAATAAATGTGACATCCTAATTTACTTGGAAATTACTCTGATATTTGTTTATTATTTGTCGGGTAATTTAGGGTGTTACATTAGTAGTATCAGAGTATGTTTGTCCGTCCGACCAGGTTGTTGAGTCTATAGAGTGTTGTAATAGTTTAATATTGTTGGTGTGTTTCTTTTAACCATTGTTTGTTGTGATGGTGTGAAATAGTGAAATAGCTGGAAGAAACGATGTTGTGATTGTTGTTGCTTTGCATGCTATGGTTTAGGTTGTACAACATCAGCCTAATGCTGCCGGGAATAATGGATCCCGTGTCTTGGAAACTTTTATGAGGAATCACCCACCTACTTTAAAGGGTACGTACGATCCTGATGGGGTGTAGGTTTGGCTTAAAGAGATTCAGTGGATCTTTCGGGTCATGGATTGCTCAGAGGCACAAAAAGTGCGGTTTAGTACACATATGCTAGATGGAGAGGCTGATGATTGGTAGGCGTAGGTGAGGTTATTACTTTAGAATTTATTTGTTTTACCTTTATTTATTTTTTTGTATTATGGAAATTGAATTCTATGATTTTTTTTTGAAATAGCAAAGAAAATTAAACTTCATTTTTATAGATTAAAAATATGATATTTAATAAAATTAGTGGAATTCCCGTGCATTCGTACGGGTACTTATGTGGTACTGTTGTACCCCAAAATTTTCCCTCTCATTTCATCAACATTTCTCATCACAAGGCTCTTGAAACTCAAGATCAAGCTAGGGTTTACTCTGCTCAAGACACCTCCTTGCACTGTTGACCTAAATTAGGGTTTGAGGTTGCACAGGGATGTCTTGAGCCTTGGACTTTTTTCCTTGCAAGCAAACAAGTTCCCTAATCTCAGGCATAGTACACCAACTTGAGCATGCTTGTAACTAGCCTGTACAGGCCTTAGCATAGTCAGTTCATATCTTTGATTCAAAACCAAGGCATTGTGCAAAAAGTCAAGAAGACACATATCTGATAAAACCAACTGAAGCCAAGTTTTCAAACAAGTTTTGCATACCCTTGTAAGTCAGAAGCACGAGCCTTTCACCCCTAAAGCACCCTCATAATCAAAAACCACATTTTCTTGCAAAACAGGGCCAGTTCTGCAAATCACAAGCCACCATCAAATTCCCTCATGCGTTTTGTCCAAAATCCCTTCAAACACATTCCAATCAATATACCTAAGTTGTCCAGACCATTCACAAGTTGTTGTAACTCCATTAACACACATCACCATTTTTGTTTGGAAGCTTTGCAGGTTGAGTTCTGTAGCACGATTCAGGCCACTTCAAAACAAACTAAGCATTGGGAAAGGTTCAGTGGACATCAGGCAAGCTCAAAAGAACCTCAAGCACCATTGAAAGTTTCTACATTGTCCAGCTCGAACTCAACTGAAACATGTATTTCATGAACTTCTATCTCTCTATTTAGGAACATTTAGACTTAGGTTTGTGAATGAAAGATGTTGTATTCATTGCCCTGAAACCATACATGTGCTTAGTTTTCATTTATATTAATCGTGCTAGGAGAATTTCATCCATGAACTTTCTGAAAAAACTAGGTTAGAAATTAGGGCCAGAGAAATTCTCTCTAGTCTTTGAGAGTTACCTTAAGTTTTTTTATATGGTTAGATTCGTTGTTTGATGCTCTACAAGTTTCATGTTTTGAGTTTTGTCAAAAAAGCACTGAAACAGGAGATACAGGTTTGAATTAAGCCATGCGCGCGTTTCTGTTGGACAGAGGAAGAAGATGAAGTAGCTGGGCTGGGCCTGGCTACTTCCTACTTTTGGCACCCCCCACTTTCAGTTTCACACCCCTGGCCCATTTTCTTGTATTTTGGTATTTTTGCATTTTTATTTTCTTTTCTGACTTTATTATTTTATTTTCAAATATAAAAAATGCCTAAAAAATATTTTCATAAATTTTTACATTTATTTTATTTTGTTTAAACCTAAAAATAATGTAAAAAAATATGTTTATTTTCATTTATTATTTTTATACACATTTGAAAATATTTTCTTGAAATATATACATTTTTGTAAATAATTTATTTTATTTTTTTACACACTTAATATATTTAATATATATATATATATATATATATATATTTATATATATATATATATATATATATATATATATATATATATATATATATATATATATATATATATATATATATATATATATATAATATATATATATATATATATATATATATATATATATATATATATATATATATATATATATATATATATATATATATATATATATATAATATATATATATATATATATATATATATATATATATATATATATATAATATATATATATATATATATATATATATATATATATATATATATATATATATATATATATATATATATATATATATATTATATATATATATATATATATATATATATATATATATATATATATATATATATATATATATATATATATTAATAATATATATATATATATATATATATATATATATATATATATATATATATATAATATATAT